>CAXKVI010000002.1:127684752-128222252 GCA_964058755.1 Campiglossa producta | reverse complement strand
AGCTGTCTTCGGCTGTGCCGAAAGCTATATACCTTTCATGAATAACCGTCACGATTTTCACTGTTCGATCCCCAGTACAGCCTTTGTTAATTTAACTTTAGCCCATACCGAAATTATCGGAACTATCGATTATCTCGGTCCAATCTCATTGATTTTTGACATCGGCATTCCATATTCTAAAGGAGCAATAGAAGCAAAATTTCACGTTCCTAGCTATCTAATTACAAGAGTTATCTACCAAAATCCGTTTATCGGAACAATCGATTTTATTGGAGCTATATGTAATCTTGGTGGTTCCGACTAATGATTTCTATATTAGTAAATGGTGGCCGCAAAAAAAATTTCAGCCAAAACAGAGAGACGGACATGGCTAAAGCTACTCATCTCGCCATCCTGCACAGAGCCAAAAAGTTCACCTATCATCAAAGATATCGACGTCTAAAAAAGCTTTTTGGCCGGGGAGAGCGAGTGGGGACAAATTTGAAGAAATTTGTGCTAGGAAATCTTCTAAATTTTAGCTTGAATTTCTACTCAAATTTATTGAAAAGGAAATCGGCTAAAAACAAGGAGTTAGCTTCTTTATGAATTTTTTATGTACTTTTGTCAAAAGTTAGAAGAAATCTGCTTGTTTTTATGAGAAAACCTGTTTAAAGTAAATTAATGAGAACATCCTCTTATTTTCTCTAAATTCATATTGAATTTATTGAAAAGGAAAACTATATATTTTTAGAAGATCCCTTATTAATTCAAGTTTAGTTATGCTTTCTTCAAATGTGTAATTCGACGCTACCAAGCACAAGCACACGATAGCATCATGGTAGAGATCTCCGTTAATAATTTTAATAAGTTAATAATTCTTAGTTCGATTCGCGGTGAAGGCAATAAGGCAAGTGGACATATGGTGAGGCAAAAAGAACAAAGGTGTAATTAGACGTTGGCAAGTTAAGTATACGATGGCATGGTAGTGTAGATTAGACTAGACTGACTAGACATCTGGGTTGAGCGTTTAATGTGACTTTTTGCTCTGTGTGATCATTGCTTGGTATACTTATTGATGGGTCCATCTCTTATGCGTCTCATACTTACAAACATCGCGCCAAAGTTATAATACCATTTCCTCTTTATGAAAGTTATAATAATAATGAAATAAAATGAAATACTACAAATTTTTTGTTCATAAAATCTCAATTTTTGGAACAAAGTCGTAAGCCATTTGAGTGCTGATACATCAACGTACAGAGTTTACGTCGGTGGTAAAAAAAACTCGATTTCGTCGAATTTCGAATTCGCCTCTTATTGCTTCTTGCCACAGTTAAATACAACATCAATAGCCGCTTTCACGTTGGTTGAAATTAAAAAGTTTCACATCCGCTTCGCTTGCCTACTGATCCACTCCCTAACCACAAGTCCCCCTGCTCTTCGTTGCTTTAGCTTATACCTTAGACCACAGCTTAAAAGCTAGTTATTTATTTTAGTACGTATGGCCTCATATCCATTTCACAATGTCGTACCTACCTGCATAGTACAAACTTGCATACCTATGTTTTTAGTATCGATAGTCAACTTTGTCAATTTTTGTGGCACGCCTGCTATTTCAACATTTTTAAAACAAACTCGCATCAATTTTTAAGGTGTCTTTTACGAATATATATGTAAATATTGCTTATTACAGTTTTTCTGCTTTTTCTTTTTCTTCTTCTTTGCTTTTGAACTCGACAACTTTAAAATATTTAAATATCGCTGCAACGCTGTTCCAAATTAGTTAACTGTTTCTGCCTTTAAACAATTTTGTTGCTACTAGCACACACACACACTCACGCACATACACACATACATATATTCAAGTCTTTTTTTTCTACTTTTGGCTAATACATTTTTGGGCAAGCGCGTCCATTAGCTTTTATGTTTGTATGCAAATACGAAATTTCATGGCTTTTACGTAAATTTGGCTTGTCGCTGCCACACAAAATCGACAACCAAAAAAAAGACCGCGTGTAGCCAGTACACTTGAAAGAAGTTAACTTCTTAAGTTCAAAAATAACGAAATATGAATAAGATGTATTCGAGAATGGTTTAGATTCACAATATCTTACTTCCGGGAAGTGGACCAGGGAAACGATCCATTCGAAAATATCTGGCGCGTTTTCCTTAAAAATTGGTACATGGGTAGAATTAGGGGACAATACGAATGGGATATAGAGGAAGAGGGGCGTGGTAGAAGAAAAGAGGGCAATGAAGAGCAAAAGGGAGGGAGATAGGAAAGAGGGTTGTACGAAGAAAGATAGGAAGACTAGGTGGCAAGCCTGCTTGAAATTTAAATATTTGGAACGCGGTCGCAAATACCTTTCATTTGATACCCATATTGGCATATCTTGCTCAATATTTAAAAAAAAAAAATAGAAAGTTGGCAACCCTTTGAACCGCCCCAAGTGGCAACCGCCTTGTATATAGTCTTAGAATGAATCATACTACTAATAATGCCAAATTTAATACAAAACGGCAAAGCGGTTCTCGAAACATAAGGAAAAATAAATAAAATACGGTTTGGTGGCAACCCTAGCTGGCAACCCTGCTAGAAATTGTAATATTTTCAATGCGACCGAAAATACCTTTCATTTGATACTCATATTGGCCTATTCTGCTCCAATATTTAAAAAAAAAATAGACATTTGGCAACCCTGTGAACCACCCCAAGTGGCAACACCCACGCATATAATCATAGAATGAATCATACTATCTACAATGCCAAATTTTATCCACATCTGTTGATAATACCTTTCATTTGATACCCATATTGGCATATCTTGCTCAATATTTAAACAAAAAATTGAGATAGGTGGCAACCCTGTGAACCGCCCCAAGTGGCAACACCCACGCACATAATCTTAGAATGATTCATACTATCTATAATGCCAAATTTTATCCAAATCGGTCGAGCGGTTCCCGAGATATAGAGAAAAATATAGAAAATGCGGTTGGGAGGCAACCCTAGGTGGCAACCCTGCTAGAAATTGTCATATTTGTCATATTTGAAATGCGACGGAATATACCTTTCATTTGATACCCATATTGGCATATCTTTCTCAATATTAAAAAAAAAATTGAGATAGGTGGCAACCCTGTGAACCGCCCCAAGTGGCAACACCCACGCACAAAATCTTAGAATGAATCATACTATCTACAATGCCAAATTTTATCAACATCTGTTGATAATACCTTTCATTTGATACTCATATTGGCATATCTTGCTCAATATTTTAAAAAAAAATTGAGATAGGTGGCAACCCTGTGAACCGCCCAAAGTAGCAACACCCACGCACATAATCTTAGAATGAATCATACTATCTATAATGCCAAACTTTATCCAAATCGCTCGAGCGGTTCCCGAGATATAGAGAAAAATATAGAAAATGCGGTTGGGAGGCAACCCTAGGTGGCAACCCTACTAGAAATTGTCATATTTGAAATGCGACGGAATATACCTTTCATTTGATACCCATATTGGCATATCTTGCTCAATATTACAAAAAAAAAATGGAGATAGGTGGCAACCCTGTGAACCGCCCCAAGTGGCAACACCCACGCACAAAATCTTAGAATGAATCATACTATCTATAATGCCAAATTTTATCCAAATCGGTTGTAAGGTTCCCGAGATATAAAAGAAACGCCTACGCCTGAAAGTCTGTAACATACACCTAAAAGTCGGCTACAATTTCTATTTCCGTGCCATAACTTGCGTTTCATCGTCATCCATTTTCTCAAATTTTACTCTCAATCAAAACTTCATATCGCCGCCTAAGAAGTTTACTTCAAAAACAGCCATAACGAAATAAAACAACAACGCTAATGGCTATAGTAAAATAACGTCAGCGTTCAACAAGAAATACTTTCCATTCGTCGCACAGGTGACGATTGTGCTTGCAATGGTTGTTGTTGTCATTTTTTCGGGGTATTTTTTGAATTTAAATTTTTTGGCTGTTGGCTTGCTTTGTGTGCCAAATGTTGAATTGATGGCACGTAAGGGAACGAGAGAGGGAAGAGGCGACAAATTGAATTGTTGTTAATGAATGCAGTAAATAAATTTCGTCAATTTGCTGCGCTCAAAAATTTTTTTCTTCAGCGAAATAAAAAAAAAACAGAAAAAAGTGGAAAAAAAAAACTTTGAAAGCTAGTCCATTGTAAAAACGCAACAACGCAGAACTCTGTGCCACACATCGCTGCACGTTGCATAGACGCAGTGCGTTTGTGCGTCAAATTAACATAACGAAAATCGTGTAATATTTGAAAAATAATTTTTTCTTGATGTTTGTGGATGTGTGTTTGTTTGACCTAATATCCAAAAAAAAAGTAGCACGTTGAGAGATTTTTTTATTTTTTTTATGCAGTGAAGTTATTTTATATGGAAGCAGAGTGGTTTTTGCTAGCGAGATAAAAACACTGTACCTGAGTGACCAAGCTTGTTAGGTGTTTTCGGTTTTATCCCATAATTCTGCTTACCAACAGAAGGTATAAGCTTTCAAGAATAATATATTGAAAATTATCAAATAGGTGGCAACCTTGTAAGCCGCCTCAAGTAGCAACATCCAAATAGAAAATATAAGAATGGAGCATAGGTACTATCCACATACCAAATTTCATTCAAATCGTTCGATAATAATAGTCAATATACAAAGAAATAGATAAATGCAAATAAGTGGCAACCCTAGATAGCAACACAATTTGAAAAAATCATGGTTGGTGAGTGGCTGAAAGAACCTTTCATTTGATGCCCATATTGGCATATATTGCACGATATATAAAAAAAATGATATAGGTGGCAACACTGTAAATCGGTCGAAATGGCAACGCCCAATTAAAATACATCAGACTGAAGCATTATATCCAATATCAAATTTCAGAGAAATCAGTCAATAGGCTCCCGAGATAGTGGTCGATATACGATATAGGAATAAATAAAGTGCGGTTAAGTGGCAACCCAACTTTTCAGCTCTACTTGAAAAAATCTTAGCTTGTATGTCGCTGAAAAAACTTTTATTTGATACCCATATTGGCATATATCTCTCAATATTAAAAAAAAAAATTGAGATATGTGGCAACCCTGTAAAACGCACTAAGTGGCAACACCTAATAGACCAAGATCCCAGAGCCGCAAAAAATCACTTATTTTATAATGGATGAAACCCTTACTCCTGGATATTCCACTGCGAATCTAGAACGAATGTGAAAATTTCCAAGCTTTACCTATAACAGGGGCCTAGTTACCAGGGGTCAAAGTCGCCAAAAAATTACCCTAATTTTATTTATTTTATTGTTAACGATTTTCAGATATTTTTCGTAAAATACCACCCTGAGTTAGTATCTAGTGTTGCTAGACTCTTGCAAAGCAAATGCTAGACTCTCAAATTTACAAGACTCCAGCCAGACCCCCCACGTTCGCGGACTTTCCTATGGAAATAAGTTACGTTTTAACAATTTAACGGATTTGTCCAACTTTAGCTGTTTTTAAATAGCCGATTGGTTCCCATTTTATGTAGAATACTAACGTTAAGCACTATCAGGCATTTTTAAGACTTCGTCCCAGGGCAAAAACTTTAACCAGACACCTCAAATATCGGGAACTTTCTTTCATTCTTTTTGCGGGATCATTTGTTTAAACGGGTTTGTCCAACTATGGCTGTTTTTAAAATCGGATATTAACACATGTATCGTATAACACTACCCCTTAGGGGTATCAGGCATTTTCAGACTTCATCTCATGGCAAAAAATTCAGTCAGACACCTCAAAGCTGGAGACTTCTTCATTCTTACTGCGATTTCATTTGTTTAAGCGGGTTGGTGAACTTTGGCTGTTTTTAAATAACGGATCTTTTCACATGTGTCGTAGATCACTACCCTTAAGTAGTATCACGCATTTTGAGACTTCGTACCATGACAAAAACTCCAGCCAGACACATCAAAACTCGGGAGTTTTCTTTCATTCTTACTGCTATTTCGTTTGTTTAAAAGAGTTTGTCCAACTTTGGCTGTTTTTAAATGGCGAATCTTTACACATGTGTCGTAGAACACTAGCCCTAAGTAGTATCAGACATTTTCAGACTTTATTCCATAGCAAAAACTTCAGCCATACAGCTCAAAGGCCCCCAGCTTTTAAAGCTCCTTGTCACAATCAAAACACACCTCATAAGAAGGCCCTAACTACACGAAGAACAAGCGCCGCAATGACGCATAATATTTATAACTTCATAATTTTCCATTAACACAAAAATGCCATCAGCAACTTAAGCCGGAAAAGCAACAATATAAATACGTACTAAAAGAAAAACACGAAAAGCGGAAAATCAAACAAAAAAAAAAAAGAAAACTAAAATTTTGGTAATCAGGAAAAAAGGACGACACAAATAGCACAAATGAATGCGCGAATGTGTGAGTGCTTGTTAGTTTCTGAAAAGTAATATGTTATGCCTGTACCACAATTACTTACATGCCCCACCGGAAAACTCATTAACTAAGTGAGCATTTATTGCCTACTCAACGCCATAAACACGCGCGCACCATGTTCAGCCGGCCACATTTTCAAGGGCTAAAAGATTTCCAACAGCTGTAAATTGTGGTCTCTTAAAACATACAAAAAACCTGAGACTTAACAACAAATATGAATTCATTTACACATACACACATATAGGTCCTTAAGTTGTACGAATCGCCTCATAGCGAATATCCTTTAATTTTAATACCAACACATCTAAAAAAAAAAACGAATGGCGGCGATATACCAACAGGTTATCATAACCTCTAACGAGATTTTTAGCCGAGCTTCTCTTTCCAACTTGTGGTGTGTTGCTTTTTGAGTTTTTCCTACAAGTTGGCGGGACCTACAGTTTTTTGCCGACTCCGAACGGCACTTGCAAAGCAAATGAATTTTTTGCTGAGAAGCTTCTCATGGCAGAAATACACCCGGAGAGTTTGCCAAACTACTGCCGAGGGGCGACCCTGTTTAGAAAAATCCTTTTTCTAAATAATTTTTGATTTTACTTTTGCCGGGCATCGAACCGCCACGACTTGGTGTAGAAGGCCGAACACTTAACCGCTACACCACGGCGGCCGCCAACACCAACACATCTACTTATGGCTTTTTTAAGGTAACCACATTTGATCGGGGTTGTGGGGCAACAGGAGGTTCTCAACATTAAACTTAGCCTATCCTAAGGCGCCGCAGTTTTCTGCAAAGGCAGTGGCTCGTCAAGTATTTTAGGTGGTCAGTTGCTTGTTACCTTGCTGTTGTTCGCAGTGTTGGTTGTTTTTGGATTTTTCTGGTTTTGGCAAACAATTTATTGATCCAGTAATTCAACTTGAGCTATAACAAACGAACTGTAAGTAGTACTTATTTTGTAATGCCAATCACTATGCTGGATTTGCGAGTATATCCTTTGAAGTGTAGGTACCCAGTTGTGGTTAGTAGTGTTTCTTTTTTTAATCTTCTTGGCTGTACTAATAATGGATTTCATTAAGCATTGGCATTTACTAACTAGCAAACGATAATTACAACAAATATACTCAGAGCCACAGGAATATTTTTCAATGTTCCCAAGGACTCACCGATGGGTATTTTATTTGTCAGTGAAGTTGCTATGAGGCAATACAAATACAAGATGTGGTAGAAAGCAGGAAAAAAAATAATAAAGTAGAAAAAAAAATAAAACAGTATGAAATAAAATAAAACTAAATAAAGAAAAAATAAAAATTTAAATAAAATAAAAATAAAAATAAATAAATAAAATAAAATAAAATAAAATAAAATAAAATAAAATAAAATAAAATAAAATAAAATAAAATAAAATAAAATAAAATAAAATAAAATAAAGTAAAATAAAATAAAATAAAATAAAATAAAATAAAATAAAATAAAATAAAATAAAATAAAATAAAATAAAATGAAATAAAATAAAATAAAATAAAATAAAATAAAATAAAATAAAATAAAATAAAATAAAATAAAATAAAATAAAATAAAATAAAATAAAATAAAATAAAATAAAATAAAATAAAATAAAATAAAATAAAATAAAATAAAATAAAATAAAATAAAATAAAATAAAGTAAAATAAAATAAAATAAAATAAAATAAAATAAAATGAAATAAAACAAAAATAAAATGAAATTAAATTAAATTAAAAAAAATGAAATTAAAAAAATGAAAGATAATTAAATATAAAATAAAATAAAATAAAATAAAATAAAATAAAATAAAATAAAATAAAATAAAATAAAATAAAATAAAATAAAATAAAAAAATCAAATAAATTAAATTCAAATTAAATGAAGTGAAATAAAAATCAAAACAAAATAAAATAAAATAACTGCAAATATTGAAATCAAATGAAATAAAAAAAAATTAAATAATACCTTTAAAAATTAATGAAATAAAAAAATAAAAATAAATTTAAAAAAAAATAAAAAAGTAGGTGCAAAAAGTCACTGTCTATGGCTCTTTCCCGCCACCTTGTATCAAGCCTGCTACTAAATTTGAAGAAATTTATACGAATGCCTAGCCACATTGAAAACTGCAAACAATGGCAACTGCAAATTACGATCCCCATCAGACTTCAATCAGCAAAAGCAGAGCAACTAAAAATTTCAAAGCCGAAATAAATACAAATAAAATGTGTACTATAAAAAAAAAACATAATAAAACGTAAACTTATACACCCACAAATTAAATAATGCAAAAAGAACCAAGTTCTTTCGGCGCGAGCTTCAAAGGCAATGGCAAATGTAGGCAAGAGCAGTTGAAATCGAATTGTCGAAAATTTCTATCATTCCGAACTACCCCAACCCCAGCGCTCAACATAGTAGTATATTTGAATATTTATGTTTATATCCTAAGCTCTCAGCCCTTTTCTCATGCGCACCACCCTATCCCATTTCGCAAATAAACGCAAGCGAAGCAAATAAACGGCAAATTGTAAATATCTTCAGCAGGTCAACTTGTAAATTAGGATTAAGGCAGCGTAAACAAAAGCAGTGGAACCAGCATCTACCACATTCGCCCGGCACCACAACGCTATCAACATAATCAACAAGAACAACAGCAACAACAAGAACTCTAACGTAGATGGCCATGCAACAACAAGCTTCAGAACAAAATAAAAACGTTTTTGTGGCAAAGTGTTTTTCAAGGAGTGTAATTAGAGGAAAAAATCGGCGTATTTCCACACCAAAGTGAAGCGTAAATTAATTGGATTAAATACAGCAGAGAAAGAAAAAACAGTTAGTTGCAAGCGAAAAAGAAGAAGAGAGTTGCCTTTTGTTTGATTATAATCAAAGGATAATAATGAGTTAAAGAACCCAGAAAGGATTAACAAAGTGAAAGGAAAATGCTTGCAAACAATTTTAATCACCTTAACAAAAAAGTGCTTATTCATACAAACATTATGGTGAGACGTTTTTTAAATTTTTTTTAATAAATTTTTTTAATTTTTTCAATTTTCTTGTTAATTTTATTTAATATAACTTTATTTAGACATAATTTATTTAATTTTATTTTTACTTTATTTTTTTGTTTTATTTAACTTTACTTTATTTGATTTTATTTATTTACTTATTTGATTATGTTATTATGTTTTAGTTTAGTTTACCTTATTTTATTATATATTACTTTACTTCATTTTATTTAATTTTTTTATTTTTTTTTTTTGTTTTATGTTTTTTATTTTTTTATTTTGTTTCCTTTCTTTTTATCTTTCCTTTTTTCATTTTATTTATTTATTTATTTATTTTATTTTGTTTGGTTTAGTTTTTATATAATTTTATTTTATTTACTCTTTTAATTAATTTTTTTTTTCTTTATTTTTTTCTATTTATTTTATTTATTAATTTATTTTTTATTTTCTATTGGTTTTTATTTTTTATTTGTTTCTTTGTTTTTTCTTTTTTTATTTTTTTATTTTTTTTTTCATTTTTTTTATTAACTAATTATTATTTTTTTTTTTTTTATTTTAATTAAATTTTTTTGTTTAATTTATATATTATTTTTTTATTTTGTATTTATTTATTTTTTATTTTTTTTTATTTTTTTATCTTTATCAATTTATTTTTTATTTAATTTTTTATTTTATTTTTTTTTTTTGACTTTTTATATTATTCTGTTTAATGTGTTTTTATTTAATTTTTTTTTTCATTTATTTATTTTTATTTTTTAATTTTTATTTTATTTTGTTTAATTTTTTTTTTTCTTTTTTTTTTCTTTTCGTTTTTGTTTTATTTTTCTTTTATTTTTTTCCTTCATTTTATTTTAATTCTTTTTTTTTTATTTTATTACATTGTGATTTAGAGCTAAGTACTTTTTGGTCTAGAAATTTCACACCCTAATTTACATAAACAAAATAAAAATATAAAAGCGTTCCTCATTCGAATTTGGTTAAGTAACCGCTTGAAGTGGCCGAAACCTTTTTTGTAAATTCTTTGAAAATTTCACTCTTTTTAACGCAGTCTTTTTTCAATGTTCCCCCTTTAAATTATGCAAAAGTTTTGCCCAATGAATTTATAACAACTTTGATGCAGAAAAGTTGAATTTAATTTTAGATTTAGATTAACAAAGCATTTGTTGAAAAGCTTTTAAGCTAACAAAGTTGCCAGTTGAAAGGGTCGGTAATTAAACCTTTTCTATATTGTATAGCTGACACATTTAATTGGAATCCGAAGTGTTTTAACAGCTTACATTATTTCTTTGAGGCAACTTTTTTTGGGCTAATTTTGAAAAAAGTTTTAGGTTAAGTTAGAAATATTTACGTAAGCACCTACTGGCATCCTCCAGGGTTTTTCGCTTGACCATCCCAAAACTTTCGCAAAATAAAGTAAAAATACTATGGGAACGATGACGAGGTGCAAAGTAAAAGCATTAAAATATGTAAAAGAGTACCAGAGAATTTTCCGAAAGAGAAAAATTCCCACGAGATCTTAACATTTTACTTTTTCTAATCAATAAAAATGCATTTACCTACTTGCCCTGGGAAAAAAAAATGAAAGTGAGTTTGCTTCACCTATTTAGGTACTTTTCAATTCTACATTCCACACCGCCTCCCCGCATTTTTTGTTTTGTTCAACTTTAAATACATACTCATAGAGTGTAGATGAAACGCGAGAGCATCAAAAATATAAAAAATTATGTGAAATTACTCAATGGATCAGCAAGCATTGATCAAAGTGAAGAAGAAGAAGCAGTAGACCAAGATGATCGAGTAATAGTAAAAAAAAATAGCGGCTCCAAAATAAACAACAAAATAGCAGCATTGAATATAAAAAAAAAATAAGAGAAAAAATAAAACAAAAATTAAAAAACTAGAAATAAGAAAATTAGATGCACAGTAGACCATGTTAAAAAATGCTGTGAACAGGGCAGCGTTGGTTGAGCAGAGGAACAGGTAAGTAGCCACTTGTCTACCACTCGTCAGCCCAACGTCGCTCAGCAAAAATTCGACAATCTATGTAATGCTCTAACGTTAGGTAAGGCAATTTTGTTTTTGGATTTTTGTACATATTTTTGTAGAGGAACCGATGAAACCAAATGATTGTCTCATAGTCGCACTGTAGGGTATTTTTAAGAAATTTTCGTAACCAACAAGTATAAAAAAATAAAAAAAAAATAAAAAATTAATAAAATAAAATAAAATAAAATAAAGTAAAATAAAATAAAATAAAATAAAATAAAATAAAATAAAATAAAATAAAATAAAATAAAATAAAATAAAATAAAATAAAATAAAATAAAATAAAATAAAATAAAATAAAATAAAATAAAATAAAATAAAATAAAATAAAATAAAATAAAATAAAATAAAAAAAAAATTGAAAAAAATAAACTAAAATAAAATAAAATATAAAAAAAATAAATAAAATAAAATAAAACAAAATAAAATAAAATAAAATGAAATGAAATAAAATAAAATAAAATAAAATAAAATAAAATAAAATAAAATAAAATAAAATAAAATAAAATAAAATAAAATGAAATGAAATAAAATAAAATAAAATAAAATAAAATAAATTAAAATGAAATGAAACGAAACGAAACGAAACGAAATGAAATGAAATGAAATGAATTGAAATGAAATGAAATGAAATGAAATGAAATGAATTGAAATGAAATGAAATGAAATGAAATGTGATGAAATGAAATGAAATGAAATAAAATGAAATGAAATGTAATGAAATGAAATGAAATGAAATGAAATTACATTAAATGAAATGAAATGAAATGAAATGAAATGAAATGAAAGGAAATGAAATGAAATGTAATGAAATGAAATGAAATCAAGGTCTGAATAAAATGAAATGAATTGAAATGAAATGAAATGAAATGAAATGAATTGAAATGAAATGAAATGAAATGAAATGAAATGAATTGAAATGAAATGAAATGAAATGAATTGAAATGAAATGAAATGAAATGAAATGAAATGAAATGAAATGTGATGAAATGAAATGAAATGAAATAAAATGAAATGAAATGTAATGAAATGAAATGAAATGAAATGAAATTACATTAAATGAAATGAAATGAAATGAAATGAAATGAAATGAAATGAAATGTAATGAAATGAAATGAAATCAAGGTCTGAAACCGATTAAAATAACGTTCGGGTTACGGTTTCGGTTTTGCAACGTGTTTCGGTTTCGGTTCCGGTTTCGTTCTTCAACATTTATTTCGGTTTCGGTTACGGTTTCGTTCCGGTTTCGGTTACCAAATAAAAACACAAACAAAATAAATTTTACTACTAAAATAGTCAAGTACCTATGTAGCTTCGAAATAGATCTGAATTTTCATAACTTTTTCCTGCTGCCATGATGGGATTTCTCTAATATAATAATAAATTTTATTAACGCTATGCATGGATGAAATTTCTGCAAAACAAATTCCTAGAATTAACTCTACTTTTTTATTAGAAAAATATTAAATGAAATGTATAAATCGCCAAAAACATTAATATGAGTGGTGCTTTCTGAGTCAAGCCTGAACATTTCGTTTTCGTATCTCGTAAATTTTTTTCGGTCGCTTCATTCAACTATAATCAAATTTCCTCTTTCAGAATTTTTATACTAAGGTTAAAACGCGTATTTTGTAACCTTGCTCGACAATCCTCCCTGAAAGTTTTCAGAGTACCTGTTTGTGCCCACTTAAAGAAGTGATACATTAAAAAAATTCAAAACCGTTTGGAACCGGTTCCGGCTTTTGAAACGGTTTCGGTTTCGTTCTTTTCCAGATCAAAATAACGGTTACGGTTTCGGTTTCGGTTTTGAAAAATGAATCGGTTTTAATCGGTTACGGTTACGGTTTCGGTTTCGGTTTCAGTCCTTGAATGAAATGAAATGAAATTAAATGAAATGAAATGAAATGAAATGAAATGAAATGAAATGAAATGAAATGAAATGAAATGAAATGAAATGAAATGAAATGAAATGAAATGAAATAAAATGAAATGAAATGAAATGAAATGAAATGAAATGAAATGAAATGAAATGAAATAAAATGAAATGAAATGAAATGAAATGAAATGAAATGAAATGAAATGAAATGAAATGAAATGAAATGAAATGAAATGAAATGAAATGAAATGAAATGAAATGAAATGAAATGAAATGAAATGAAATGAAATGAAATGAAATGAAATGAAATAAAATAAAATAAAACCAAAATTCAAGTAAAAAATGTAATTTCATAAAAACGAATGAAAAAATTAAAGCTAAAATAAAATAAAACAAAATAAAAAAGATACAATAAAAAATACAGTAGAGTAAAATAAAGCCAAAAATATTAAAAATTAAAAAATAAAATCAAATTAAATAAAAAATAAAACAAAAATAAAAAGATACAAAAACCAGAAAAAAATAATGAGGTTAAATAAAATCAAATCAGTTATGAATAAAATGAAATAAAATGCAAATAATTGATATAAAATGAAATAAAAAATTAAATATGTAATATTAGTTGGTCTATTACGGAGGAGCTTCCGGGGATAATTAAATATATGGCTGAAACAGTTTGAGGTACTCTAAGCTTTTTCTAATAAAAAAATTTTGTTAAGCTAATTTTCATTAAACTACCCCACTGTGCAACGACGGCGTCCCCTTAAATTTTAAAAATATCAGATCGAATGTCTCTCTTATGCGTCAGAGCCACTTCCAAATGCAATTTGGTTGTTCAAAACAACCAGAAAATGCCAATAACAACACACACACACACCTATCAGCAACAGCCGAAAGTAATTTGTTGTTGAAGCCGCAGCAGTAAAAGGCAGCAAATAGCCGTAAAAACGACCGCGAAATCAGCAACGGCAGCAGCAGCGCGTTCGGCAATGAAAGTGCGCAGCAGCAGCAAACACTTAAACGCTTAAGTTGGTAGTTGTGGTAGCATTAGCAGACAGAAATAAAAACGCGAGAAAAACCCGCACATCAAATGTTGAGTTTTTGTCCACATTCAACGAATCGCGCGACAACGAAAAAATATTCAACAACTCTGTGCCCCTCATCCTACCCTACCCAGTGCTACGGTGCGCCCACACATGCTAAATACATACCTGAAAACACATTTAGATGCATACTTAACGCGCTGTTGGAATCACATTGACAACCAACCAGCAGATCCAGTGGCAAGTCAATTTGACAAGCTGGCTAGCTCGCTATGTAGGTAATTCGTGTATAGCGCGATCGACGAGCAGCACTCAGAGCTTTTCAATGTGCTTGAAGTGCCAGCGATGACGCGACGGTGGAGGGCAAACAATAGCTTAGGGGAGTCGGAGGAGCAGCATAAGGTGGCACAAGCGAGTTTTTTTGACATCCGCGCGCAGCAGACGACGCTGGTGATATTAGCAGCAGCAGCAGCAATGACAGTGGCAAATAGCCACTTTTGAATATTAAAAAAATAATAAACATATTTAAATAGATTTGAAATGTGCTCCCGCTAACGTTACTACCAATGCTACGAGTTCTCCTCTTCCGCAACAGCTTAGCAGAGCCCAAAAGTTGAGGTGATAGTAACAAATGCCATAAAATAGCAAAACCTTGCTGCCATTAGAAGACCCTGAGAGAAGTGTGTTAAAATATTTGTGACACACACATACGTACACAAATATATACATTAGGGTGGTCCGTATAATAAATTTAGTATTTTTTCCAGTCTCACCCCCCATATCGGTTTCACTACAGTCAACTATATCGCACAAAAATTGTTATCCCTATTGGAGATGGCTTAGGCGTTTCGGCGGGGGGTCAAAAATTGTTCTATGGAGACTCAAAAATTAAAAGTGATCTTTCTTTTAATCCAATACTCGAAAACGATAGCACTATGGTCGGAGATTTTGTATGGGATATCTTCGACCATAGTGCTATCGATTTCGAGTATTAGATAAGAAGAAAAATCTCCATAGAGAAATCTAAACTTTGACCCCCCTGCGACACGCCTAAACCATCACAAATCGGGATAAAACTTTGTGTGTATATAACTATCGATTTAGGGGTTGAACCTTCGAAAATATGATGATAAAATTGTCTCCATAGAAATAGGGACCACCCTAATATACATATGACTGTGAAAAGGGTCTTTAAATATATGCTTTATTTTCCTATGAACAATTTTTTCAAATGCTAAAAATGTAAAAATAACAATGTACCTATGTCGAAATATTGCCTAATTTTCTAATGGAGTCAGTGCTTTTCTTTACGGTTCGCCTAGCACGTAATTTTTTCCCGTTTATAGGTACATTACTATATTTTTCTCAAAACATATTTACTCACCCTTTACTTACTATAAGCAATTTTAAGTCACAGTGAGCAGTTTCAGCACAATTGATGGTCAAACGAATGGGTATCGGCGGCTGAATGAAATATACTTTTTCAAAGTATTTTTCAAACCTCACACACAGAAATATTTTCACTTTTCACTTTTTTCGATATCTGTCCGTATGTTTGTGGCCGTATCACTCTGAAAGTATACTTTACTATAATGAATGGAATTGAATGAAACTTTTTTCGTTGAATTGCTCGACGCTCAACTTAAAATTTAAGATATTACTTTTTTCGAGTACTGAATGAAATTGCATTACTAGACGCTCAACCTAAAGTCTAAGATATTATTTTTTGCGATATCTCAACGGGTTTTGGGGTTATCGTTCAATATGTGGACCAGGGGTGACCGAAAATGTCTTACTACAATATGGGTGTCAAACGAAAGGTGACAATGAGTGCTATAATATGCGATTCATTGAAATAACTAAAATGGTTTGGGAGATATCTTGAAATTTCGATAGCTCGACCGGTTTCGGAGGTATCGACGAATATTTCCACAAAAAAAAGGTATTTATGAATGCTGTCATAAATCATTTGATTAATTTCATTAACTAAGCTACCCCGGAGATATCTCATAAAATATGAACCTTCTTAATACCATTTATTAAGGGAAATGTACTTTTTTCTTACCTTATTAGGGTCGTTTTTTATTAAACTTTAAGCTTAAAATATTTCTGACTAATGGTTTTGATGAAATTTTGAAAAATTTCCCTGAAGTTTGCGCAAGTTTTAAGGACATTTTTTTTTTGGTTTCTGTTATTTAATTGGCTATATTTTAATTAAAACAATTTTAGAAATAACATCTTAGTACCCTGTCTAACGAAATTCTAAAAAATGTTAGTGGACCGAATTCACTGTGAGTCACTGTAGGTATACAAATTTCTAAATTTTAAGCGATATCCTCGAACGAAGAAAAATTTTGTTATAGTGCATTTTATTTGCATATGCTCCACTGTACCTCTAAGTTGGAGCTTTTGACAGCAAGCGAAGGTGAAATTACGGTAATGTATTTTTGTGTTGTATTTGCTTTGGATGGAGCCGCAACTGGTGGCTGTTGTGTTAGTAATTTTTTGTGTTGGTCGTCGCTGATTATGGCGAGGTGAGAATGTGCGACAAGAGATACACAAACAAACGAACAAATACAAATTTAAGTGTGCAAACGGAAAATAAAAACTAAAATAAATGGAAACATTTCAAAGCAAGTGTGATGGGCGATTTACGTTGCGCTCACATCATAGACCTGCAAAAGGGGATATGGGTTGGGCGGGGTTCGTGTGTGCTCCAAAGCTGCTACAAGCAAATAAATAAAAATGTAAGTATGACCGAGTTGTTTTTATTGTTGTTGTGGTGTTGTTGTTGTTGATTTTTATTGCTGTTGGCTGGCATTGCTAATGCTACATATGTATGTGTTTTCGAAAACTTGACTGTATATTTTTTTATATTTGTAAGTTGTTTTGTTGCCGCAAGTGATCGCGCTCGCGAGTAAACACACACACACACACACAACCACACACTTGAACGACAATAAATATGGCAGCAAATATACGTACGAACGAGCTGTTGGACAATTTTTTGATGGGTGTTTGGCAGCAGCACAGCGCGCGTCGTGCGGCCAGAGGTGACAAACACGAAAAAATGCGCAGCAACAAAAACAATCTTAACAGCGCCGCCACAAGCCAGAAAGTGAAGAAAAAAATATTAAGAGAAAAATAAAATAAAACGAAGCGAATGCGCAACAAAACAAACAACAACAACAACGCATACACATAAAAGCCACAAAGATAGCAGAAACAGCAATAAAAGCTGCGGCAAGCAACCTTAACAACAACAACGCGTGCTGAGCAAATGAGCAAAGCAAACATTAACGGCAACAAATTGTAGAAAAAATATCCAAAATTTTGTCGTGTACTCCGACGATTTTTTGACGATTCAGGCAGTCAACAAATGCAACAACAACAATAAATTTAATGGTGTTGGAGACCCCGAAAAAGCTGACAAAATAGCACACGCAATCACATGCACACACACGCACCCAGCTGAACATGCCTGCAAGCAGGGTTGCATGTGGAGACACCGCAAGCACACAAAAAAAACACGAAAGCATGCATTAGTAATTACATGCGTTACAAAGCTTCATTATACCAATTTCCATACGTAGGCACTGATATGTATAAAAAAATATTCGAAAAAAGAAAAATCGTCAACGCTGCCAGCAGTTGCCACACCACAGAAAACGAGGCATGGCAAGGCTAAGTAGGTACATAAATGCGAGGCGGAAGGAGAAAAAGCACACAGCTGAGTTGCGTTTAATGCTTTTTTGTTACTGTGTGTTGTTTTTTATGATACTCCAATAAGTTGTTGTAGCTTTACTTAACATTGTTGTTGCCGTTTAGCTCATTCTATTTTTTTCTGCTCGGGGTCCAACGCGCAGAGCTGCAATGCAATGTGGCCGCGCTCTAACACATAATTCCTATAGCTGTTTTTCTATTTCTCTAAGTTGTTTTTTTTTTACATGCTACTCAAAAGTTTGTTACTTCTGTTGCTGTTGTTAACGCCAGTGCCGTTGTTATTCCAAAGCTCCAACATACGAATGACAAAAAAAATTGTTAGAAAACCTAAAAACTGATATGAACAAAGCGAAGCCAAGTGACCGAGTGAGCTAAAATATATGTACATATGTTCATTAGGGTGCTTCATTTTCAAACGGAACTTCTACACACTTGATTTACTCCGTAATTAAATTATCATTATAGTACCATTATGCTATTTTATTTCATTTTTTTATACCTTTCATGAAGATGAAAGGGTATTATAACTTTGGTCCGATGTTTGTAAGTATGATAAGAAGAAGAGACGGACCCATCAATATGTATACCGAAATAATCAGGATGACGAGATGAGTTGATTTAGCCATGTTCGTCTGTCTGTCTGTATGTTTGAACGCAAACTAACCCCTCAGTTTTTGAGAGTTTTGGCTGAAATTTTGTATGCGGCCACAATTTTCTAAATAATATAGGAATCTTTTGTCGGAACCAGCAAAATCGGACCGATATTACATATAGCTCCCATACAATCGATTGTTCCGATAAACAGATTTTGGTAGATAACTCCTGTAATTAGGAACGTGAAATTTCGTAACTATTGCTCTTTTAGAATGTCGATATTAAAAATCGATGAGATTGGACCAATATAACATATCGCCCCCATATAATCGATAGTTCCGATAATTTCGGTATGAGCTAAAGTTAATTTCACACAGGCTGTGCTGGGAATCGAACAGTGAAAATCGTGACGCTTATTCATGAAAGGTATATAGCCTTCGGCACAGCCGAAGACAGCTTTCCATACTTGTTTAATTTAATTTTATTTGATTTGACTTAACTTTTTTCTAATTCATTTTTTCCCAATTTTTCTTTTTTATTTAATTTTTTTTTTTTTTGAAAAAAAATTTGCATACATTTTTTCAAAAACAAAAATGTATGTATAGAAAAAATTCTTTCGTCTTCGACCGCTCATGCCAACCCTTCAAGAATCACTAAAATATTGTTCTAAGACTCTGCTTTGAAAATCTTCTCAAGAATTCATTATAATCATGTTGTTGTTGTTGTTAACAGCAAAACACTACCCGAAGGTTTTCGCTGCGGTACTGCCCACCTGTCGTGGTAGCGATTTGGTATGACCAGTGGACCCTTCTACGTCATGCCATCCCTCCATTCGTGAGGAAGAAGAAGATAGCTAATTGATCCGTAGATCAACCAGCGAGTTAGCATGTGCATATTAGTCGCCGCCTCTTACGACCGGTATGCCTACCTCGGGCATATTCTAAACCCCTTACCCGCAGGGGCATCATAATAGATGCTGTTCGGATTCGCCTAAAAATATATATGTAAATAGATTCCATCCATTAACATATTTATATTTCAAATTGTTTTATTTATTTTTCAATAAGAAAAAAAAATTGTAAGCCCCCTAATGTACATTGTACACACGTTGGGAAACAGCAGCTCTCTCAGCGCTGAGAGTCAGCTAATATGATAGCCAGTGTACAGTGGAGCAGCGCACAATATTTTTGGAAAAATTAGATGCAGCGTGAATAAAAATAATAGTAAATATTTAGAAGACGGTTTATTAAATTTTTATGTGTAGATATGTACACTTAAGTTCACTTACAGGGTTTTTAAGAGTGGGCGACTCCCCCTAATAAAAAAAACACTGAGCACGTTGCCTGCTGACAAATTCGAAGTCATAATCTGTATGCCTTTCTGAATTGAATCCGATTATCAGAATGATGTTGTCGGCCCTCTTTTCCCCCCACTCGCTGATATAAACAAAAAACAACCGTGCATTTTGTTCAACGGGGCGGATGAGTAACAAAAAATTCGTTTTCAATTGCATTTAAAAGAAACGATATTTAAAAAATAAAACTAAATAAAAATAAAATTAGCGAGGCTCCTCTCTCAGAATAAAAAGCTTTTTTCAATTAATTTTATTCTAACAAAGTGTAAGTTTTAAGTACCTACGGCATATCGTTGATTTTTTACCAATTTTTTCTTGAGGTCGCTGTTTTTATTTTCTTAAAAAAGTGGTAAAAATGCAGTTTTTGAGTCGAAATGGTCAAAAAAAGAGACGAAAGCAGTATTTTTTTAATAGATTTAAATTAAGAAAAGCTTTCATATTATTACTAAAAAAACTTTCGGGATGTAACTTGCCCAGTTTTTGTGTTAGGGGGGAGTCCACCCTTCTTAAAAAAACCCTGCGAGTGAACCAAACCAATTTTCTAAGTATGAGGGTTTTTAGAGGTTCTTCCGCAGAATCTTTACCTACTCTTACAATTTTTATATCAAACGTAGTTCTCCCACCTCTGTAACTATGCAATTATAAGCAATATTTGAATCAAAGTACATTATTCTGAAAGCCAAGACGTTTCTCTTTATCACACAACAGCGTTTTACTATCGCTGACTCATAGAAGACAAGCCCGAACAGATTTTGTTGCACATCTTTTGACCAAAATCGAGGTCCATAAGTCGACAAGTAAATGTGATATAAGTCTTTGGAAGGCTGAATATGATAGCCCAAACATTTGTCTTTACCATCTAAGGTCAACATGTTACCTATGTGTCAGTTACTAAGGAGAAGTGAGGTGTAGTCATATAAATGATCCCATTTATAATTTGTTTACTTTTCTACTTGTAAATTGATATGGAAAAAATCAAAATTCTAATTCGTTTGGAGCACTTTTGAGTTAAATTTTATGAAGTGAGCCACTTTTTTTCGAAGTTTTACTATCTTTCTAAAACTTTTTTGTATGGTTCACAACAACAATAAAAAATTACGTTTGGGCCAGTTTTTCGAAATTCGAATTATTTTCAAAGTTATAGCTATCAACACTTTTCGAAATTTCTCACTTTTTTATGAATTTCTCACGATTGGTTAAACCGATTTTGCAAATTTTTTAAATATATATAAAAGATGGTATCTTCTTCCAAACGACGATTCAAATTTTTGGAAACAATTTTTTTTTGCAAACAATTTTCGCAATTTGTAACTTCTCCGTCGTAGTCCCGCTCCCTTAAAGTGCCAAAAATTTTTTTTTTTGCTAATAGTTACTAATGGAATGCCCAACATCATACAAAAGCGTCATCTGACCAGATTGGAGAAATTGAGAATCGCGAAAAATTTTAATCGTTGTTGGGTAGAAGATGCCACCTTTGATATATATTTAAAAAGTTAGAAAAATCGGTTTGCCCAATCATGAGAAAATCATCAAAAAGTGAGGAATTTCGAAAAGTGTTGATAGCTATAACTTTGAAAATAATTCGTTTTTCCAAAAATTGTTATTCCTATATGTATTTTTGTTTAATCGTTGTGAGCCATACTACCAACTTTCATTGAAATACATAGCCGTCGAATAAATTGTAGGTGGCTGAGTTCACAAAATTCAAGTCTTTTTCATTTCATTGGTGGACTTAGCACCTTTTCTAATCAATGCAAACAAAGCACTTAAAAACAGAATAGTTATGATATTCATGATGTAAGTAGTGTATATTAACTGTTTCTATCATTTTGGATCAAAACCTGTAAAAATCCAAAAGGTGGACTTAGCACCTTTGCGACCTAAGCTGACGATTCGTATTTTTGAGTCTCCATAGAGAAATTTGAACTTTGACGCCTGCGACACGCCTAAACCATTTCCAAACGGGATAAAAATTTATCTGCGATATAGTTGAACGTGGTGCAATGGAAACAAATGTACATTTTACTATAAAAACACCCTAATGTAGGTATACTGTAATCGTTTTCTCTCATCACGCTAATTTTGCTCTTGTTACAAACCGGTCTCGGCGTTGACATTCTTTCTGACGAATATTGTTGGTCCTGAATGTCGTTTTCGACATAGGTACCTATTCGATATTGACACAAGTTCCTTCAAAATACCCCACTGTGCGGCGGTTGTGCTAATGATAGGAAGTGGCGCAAGGTGGGGAATAGTGCAAGGCAGCAGCAACAACAACGACTCAAGGTATTATGCTTGAGGTTTTGGAGGGTAGTGTAGGCTACAGGTAACAGTAGTAAGAGTGAAGTAGTGAGCATACAATAGTAGAGAGAGTAAGGTGCGTTAGAGGCGAATGTGGAGGCAACAAAAACGCTTTGGAGCAGTGGCAGTGGCGTTGACAAAACGATTTGACACACAGTAGTGAGGCATACGAGGCGGACGCGGTAGCAGGCAGTCAATGCATAAAAAGTGATAATAAAAAAACTTAGTGAAGTCATTAGAAAAATAATTTGAAAACAAGAAAAAAATAGTGAAGATTACTTGGAAATTATTTAGAAAAAAAAATATTTAAGAACAAGTCTGTTAGCCATCAGCTGGCAGGCAAAAAGCAGTTAATCAGTGGCATTATTGTGCGCGTAATCAACAGGCAGTTCCAACAACAACATCAAAACTTGCTGAGGCCATGACAAGCTCAAAACACAACTAAAATTCAGAAAACAACAACAACAAAGATAAGAGCAGCAGCAGCAGCGTCAGCACAACTGCCGTTTGGAGCAAGTAAACGCGCGAGTGGCGGGCAGCGCCAAAAAGCAACAGCAACATCATTGCGAGGCGGCGACGACGGAGCATGCCACACACAGTTTAAATATGTGAAATTAGTACAAATCGTGATTTCAACGGTGAACGACGAACGTACGGCGGGCTGCACACAACACACAAAACGGTGTTGCGGAACGGACGACGTGCAGGCAGGCAACACAAAACACAGTGGAGAATAACAACAGCAACAAAAATACATACCAAAAAAAAGTATGCGAGCAAGTAAGCTATCAGGCGAATAAGCGAGCAAACAAACAGACGAACAGAAAAGCTAAAAGGCAAGCGAGCGAGCAAAGCAAACGAGCTAGCGAACCAAGTAACCACAAAAGCGCGCGGTGGCGGCGGAGTGAAGCAAGCACAAAACAACACCAACACGAAGCGCGCTGCAGTTAACACGAAGGCAGAGAAGAAGCAAAAGGGGAGCACAACGAAAACCTGTGATCCACACGCCACACAACAAAAACTACAAACACCTCCAAAAGTATCAGTGCGCGAGTGCAGGCAAGGCAAGCAAATATTCGGACTCAGTCAAAGCAGGCAGAAAAAAATTTGAACAAAAAAAGTGAAAATACAGCTGACGGCAGCACCAAACGAGGTACGAGCCAAAACACATAACGCACACACTAAATACGAGCGTATGTACAGACTAAACCAGCGCGACAAAGTTAATACGAGTCGACTTGAGCTGAGTACAAAAAAGGTAAGTAAAGTGGAAACAGCAAGGTGAAGGCAACTGCACAGACACGAAGGTGTGGGAATAGCGGGACTGGACACAGCAACAACACGGCTACGCAGGAGGCAAAGCGAATATCCCCCATTCCTACCCCTGACCCCGTGTACCCACAGCCACATCCACATACACCAAAGGACCATCAGACCAGAGCGATCGAAGGGGAAGCAGTACTCGAAGAAACCATTGATAAGCCGATATTAAACGCCACCAACTCCCTCTTTTTCTCCTCCTCCTCCACTTCCTCATCAAAAGAACCGACGAGCAGACATTTGCGGCGACGACGAACGCGGCTGCAGAATACGATACAGGAAAACTTGCAAGCATCAGCAAAAAAAGATAAGACGAACTGTGGTGAGTGCAATCAGAACACGGTGAATAACAAAAATAACGGCGACCCGTACAATAGTGCGAATAACAGTACAACACGTGAGTTAGTAAACGACAAAAAGCGGCGACGTAACTTAACGGCAGTCGCGAAAATCGGTGGTGGTGTCGGTGTATCAGCGCTGGCGAGAACGAAAAGACAACGCGGTCGAAGGCGGCACGTAGCGGTTACGCGCGCATTACACGCTTACAAGTTGAGTAAAAAGAAAACGGACAGTACTTTAAAAAATTCCACAACCACCTGTGCGAGCGAAAAAAACTGTGTAGACAGTAGTGTGAAAAGTGAGCTAAGCGACGCTAGCACGGAAACGCATACCAACAGGAACAATCCAACAACTCTAAAGAAAGTGACCCCTCAATCTTTGAAAACGTCGCCCGCAACGGAGTCGCAAACATCAGAGCAGGGGCCGCAGGACCCACAAGTTGAGCCGGACGCTGAGGAGGCGGAGGTGAAGGCGGAGACGACGACCGCAGATTCGGCTGTGCGCCCGCTAGAACCAGCAAAGGCCAACAACATTCCCCCGCCACAGTTGAGACGTCGTCGCAAAGCGCGTCTTACTTATAAACGCGCGCCGCCGACACCAACGCCATCCTCCATGTCCTTGTCGGTGGCGCTACAAGCTACTAACTTAACAGTAGGTGTAGGAGGAGGAGTAGGGACATCTAATGGTGGTGCTGCAGCACTTTCGCCCACGTTCGGTGTAGGCGTCGATTCACTGCCCAGTCCAACGAGTGATCGCGTCGAATGGTCACGTTCCACCATACTCGATTTCATCGAAGATTATCGCATGCAGCGCGTGCTATGGGATCCGAATACCAAAGGTTACCACATCAAGCAAACCAAGTATGAGGCACTCAAGCTGTTGGGCAACAAATATGGCACCGAAATACGCTCGATACGCAGTAAAATCAAAAGCTTGCGCTCATCTTTTCATCGCGAACATGGCAAGGTGATGATCGGTAGGCAGAAAGGTGTTCACTACCAACCCATGTGGTTTGCATACGACGCCATACGATTCATACTTGATGGTGAAGGCGGCAGCGGAGGTGTCACAGCAGCGCGCGTTCAACACGCGCAATCAACAGCGGGTGGCGGCGCGGAAGGCGGTGAGGCTGACGAAGTAGAAGAGAAACTCGCACTGTTGCCCGACGATAGCGTAGATGGTGCTGGGACAGGTGGTGGGGGTAGCGCAGGCGGAGTTGACGGTGGCACTGAGAGTGCTGAGTTGGATGATAAATATGCGACAACAATGGAGGCAGCTGTGCGCGCCATACAAGCAGCAGCGTTGGCTGGAGCGCGCGAGAGCGGCGGCGGCGCAGCACCAACTGGCGGTAATGGCGTGGCAGTGGCGGGCACCACTGCTGATGAGTTGAAAGTCGAACCACAAGCTACAAATGTAACAACAGCGGCAGCAGTTAATGCTACAAAAACAACCACACAGCCGCCAGCTACTGTGGTGTATGGCATGAAGTCGACTGCTGCTGCGGCTGCGGCGGCTGCAATAGTTGCTAACACGAAACTTTTCAATGCTGCGAACGCGACACCAGTGACAACATCTACAACAACAAGTGAAACTCCAACAACAGCTACCGACTTGAGCACAAATGCGGTGACAGCGCCCACAGCAGCCACCACAGACGCTGCGTCCACTAAAGCGTCGGCGTCGTCAACAACTACAACTGCCGCTTTGCCACATAGTGGCAATAGTAATAGCAAAACCAACAGCAACAACAATAATAACACTAATAATATGAACATGAACAACGCAATGGCCATGATGACAATGACAACGCCAGCGTTAACAATTATCGGCAGCGCTGGCTTGGCAATGGGCCTTGGTGGTCTGGCGACAATGACAACAGCAGGCGGCGGCGCTGGCAGTCTCGGTGGTTGTGGTGTAGGCGGCGCAACAGTTGGTGGCACCACAATGTCACATACATTCGGTGGCGCAACACCGCTCCATCATTCTGCTGCCTTGGAGGGCGATGATGTGTCAGCCGTGGCGAATAACAATTTGGTGGCTCGTGTTGCTGCAGCTGTAGCGGCGGCAGCAGCCGCAAATGCCGCTGTCTCAGCCAATGCAAATCGTAATGTCCCTTCGGCAATTGATGAACAGCAACAACAACAACAACTAGCTGCGGTAAGTACGAATATATTCATGTGTGTTGAGAAATTCACCTACTTACATTTCTACATACTACAGATACGAGGGATGCCACTTGAATTTTTAGATATTCGAACACAATTTACTTTTTATTGGGCACTGTGGTCTCTATTAAGGCTTATTCAATTTTTTCCTGTCTCATATCCAAAATCGATATAACGTAAATTTTTTGAACCCTTTTAGAACCCCGACTTAAATACCTCCAAAAAAATATAAATTCGTATTCGATTTTAAAATAAACTAAAAAATTGCCACAGTTAAGTAAAAACTTCAACTACCAAAAATAATATGAATAAAAAATAGAATAAAAAAATATTTTTAATTTAAAATGTTTTTAAAATGAACTAAAAACTGGAAAATAATTTCCCCTCTGCCTACATAGATTCTTCACCACGTAAAGCTTATCTGGAACATTTGTGAGTGTGAATTCTTATAGGTATTAAATAGTACTTGGAGTTTGAAAGGTATAAAAACATTAGCGCACGCTAAAGATGGTTTGCATTAATTTCTAACAATCTTATTACCGATATGAGCTTTTCTAAAAAAACATCTTTTCACAATATAGCAAGCTATATAGCTGTTATTACCCCGACCTCAGCTCCACCTAACGGAATTTTTTTTTAGGAAAATATTTCTTTTCATAGTAGTAATACATGTTCCGAAATTCAGCCAAATCGGACCATAAATGCGATTTTTGAAAATATAGCGACCCACGCGCCACCTATCGGATTTTTTTTCTTCATAATATTGCATTGTCATCGCGACCTGAACTGTAGTGAAAATTTCAAGACCCTAGCACAACAGGAAGTTGGTTCAAAATCGAACGCAAAAATCCGGGCACAAGAACGACGAAAGCGACCTAATAAAAACATTTTAAAAATGGGTTTTGAAGACTATTCTACAAGTTCTTGAACATAAATTCAAATATCGATGATAGTATAGTCATGGAATTCACATATAACATTTGTTTTCAATCGGAGACCATTAAGGCTTCGAACGAGGAACACGGTCGAATTACCTTGTGGTCTGCGAGCGGAACCAAATTTCATATGTATATTAGGGTGATTCAAATAAAAAAATTTGGTTTTTTTTTCGGTCTTACCCCGTGAAACTTTAGGTATTGATGAGAAAATATGTAAGCCTTGCAAAAAATTAGCGCTCTAACGTAACCCTTAGGTGTGGCAATTTTTTCATTTTTACATTTTGTATGGGGAAAAATGGAATTTTTTTCAAAGTGAATTTTCTTTTAATTTTTGAAACTTTTTTCAAAATATTTTTACATACTCTTAAAGTTGAAGCTTTGAAGCTACCAAAATGGTATGCCATGTGCGATTATCTCAACTATCAAATAATTATTCATTCCATCCATCAAAATTTACTAGTTTTTATACGTGTTACTGTACATGTGTGGCTGTAATTATTTTAATAGTTAAGATAATCGCACATGACTTACCATTTGGGAAGCTTCATCTTTAAGAGTGTGAAAACATATTAGAAAAATGTTTAAAAAATTAAAAGAAAATTCAATTTGAAAAAGATGTAATTTTTCCCCTTACAAATAGCCACCCCTAAGAGTTAAGTTAGAGCGTTAATTTTTTCCAAGTCTTATTTTCTCATCAATCCCTAATTTGTTAGGGGTAAGACCAAGTCGACATTTTTTTTAATCACCCTAATGTACATATGTATGTGATATCTTCGACTATAGAATTATCGATCTTAGATAAAAAGAAAAATTAGGACATCCTACACTCAGAAAAAAGTTTCCTTGTTTTGGCTCCAAAGACATGGCTTCCTTAAACTAAGTAAAATATCCCTTAATTTAAAGACTTCTTTCCTCAATTTAAAGACTTTTTTCCTTAAACTGAGGAAAAAGTCTTTATATTAAGGAAGCCATGACTTTGGAGCCAAATAAGGGAAATTTTTCCTTGAAATAAGGAAACTCTTTTTTGAGTGTATGTTAACATTATTTCCTTACAAATAAGAACCACCCTATTCTACGCCCATGCTAATCGAGGAAAACATTATATTAGCATTACATACTTATTATTTGACCTAAAGCGTTATTCCCAACCTTAATCCACAACTTCAATATATCAGATGAAGTTGGGAAATTCTTAACAATTATTTCTCTCTTGAGAGTAACTATGCGAAATCCGAATATTGCAAGAATCTACTACAAAAACACTTTTTAATATAGGGATTTCGCTGATTCTCCAGTAAAGTATTTCTCATTTTTGTCTGAAATACTGAACAAATGGATGAACAAGCCCTACTAACCAGCAGCGGGTAAAAAAATCACTGGGTCGCACTGCCAAAAAGAAGGATAAAAAAGTGGGAAATTTGGTGCAGCTAGGTTCATTTTCTACTTATGTGAAAGTTGTTAATTCGTGTCGAAATTTATCGAATTATGCATTGATATTTCGATTCCTACTTTTACCCAGTCATTTTTTGCTATTGCACACCACTATCACCAGAAATCCAGCGGAGAATCACTCTTGCCAACAAGTGCTACTTTGCAATTGAGAAGTAAAGTCCTCTCTCGAAGAACAAAGATCACGCTCTATAAGTCTCTCATCATACCTGTCCTGATGTATGGCTCAGATTCATGGACAATGTCAAGAGAAGATGAGATGGCCCTTGGAGTATTTGAGAGAAAAGTTCTCCGGAAGATTTATGGTCCTTCCCGTGATGCCAACGGCGAGTATCGAAGGAAATTTAACGATGAGCTGTACGAGCTCTACGCAGATCTGACCATGGTCCAGCGAATTAAAGCCCAAAGACTCCGCTGGCTGGGCCATGTTATGCGAATGGACAAAGAAGCTCCAGCACAGAAGGTTTTCCTATCGTCGCCTGAATTCGGCAGCAGAGGAAGGGGGAGGCCTCGACTGAGATGGAAACAACAGGTGGAGGATGACTTGAACTCCCTTGGGGTTTCCAATTGGCGTCGGTTATCGCTAAAAAGGAATGACTGGCGTGCTTTGATACGAAACGGCCAAAATCGCTTAGGCGGTTAAGCGCCACTATCACCATGGCTACCCCTGGTTGCAGGGAAGGTTGGGATATAAGACTGAATTTCAATTAGTAAGGCATGGGGAAACTCAGCTTGAGAACAAAGGATTTATTAAACGTTCGAGAAAATATTTATCTGTATTTATTGGGCTATCAGTTGAACACTTTTGTATTGTAGCACCTAACAACTTAAGAAGCACCCCTCCTATGTCGTACTAAGTGAAATATGTGTCAACGTAGCAACGAGAATGTATGTTTGCTAAAGTGTTAATGATTGAATTGTTGTTGGTAGGGTGCGCGGAAAGCGGTACGAGGTGGTAGCAGTAAAAAGCAGTATGTTCGTACGCTACCGCAGTTTAGTGGGGTGGTTTTTTTTGTAGCTATCGATATTTCATTCTGTTTGTTTATAGCATTTTGCTTATTTTTATTCCGTTTTTTTTTTATTTACGCTTTTTAATGTTACTCGTTTTTTATTGTTGGCTCGCGTTTACTTTCGTCAGCATATCTGTCTGCCTTTACTTACCTACATATGAATTTGTTGTTGTTGTTGATGATGTATTAGTGGTTTGACTTGTTCGCATTATGCTGATGAGCTGATCGCTCAAAGGTGTGAGCCGCTGCGTTTGCATATACTTGCGAGTGTAGCTATGTATGTATGTGTTTGCTTCGGTGCTTTCGTGTTGAATTGAGTGCGCCGAGCGCTGCAATGTTGGAGCTCTGTCAATACAGCTGCTGCTTTTCAGTGCCATATGATTTTATTTTTTGTTGTGTTAATTTTTGCCATAGAATGTATGCATGGAGAGGCATTATTTAGCGGCACATTACTGACCCAGTAAGAAATTAGTTGTTTGTAGAGCTTTTCAAAAGCAAGGATAGCTCTGTTTATCCTTGTTGTTAGTGGTGTAACAACAACGAAGTTTTTCGGTAGTGTTTCCAGAGTGAAGAAAGTGCGTACAACACAGATCGCTCCACTCCACTCGAATCTCACTGAGCAATGGGGGCATATCTCTCGATGAGTCCACTACAGAGTTCCAGAGAACCCCGACAAAACAATTGGTATGATGAGAAATGTCGACCTGCCTCGGCTGAGATGAACGATACCCGAAAATTCTATCAAAAGATCCAATGGATGACGGAAGGTTTTAAGACAGGGCCAAATTCCCCCCCCGGACAATATCGTCGGCTTGATAGCCCACGTACAGATCGTACTCTTGCAAAATTGCGAAGGAAAGTCGAGCCCAATACCTACTTCAATCCCTGAGCATCGAAGTAACGTCCCACCAACCGACTATGTTGAAGTGAGGATAGCTCTATTTCGGCTCAAAAACAGTAAAGTGGCTGGAAATGACGGCCTACCCGCCGAGGTGTTCGAATATCTCTTTGTCGTATTCAAAGCCGCTTTTGACAGTATGAGAAGGAGTTGCCTATATGCCGCCATGTCTGAACTTGACTTCCTTGCAAAGCTTATACGGCCTTGCCAAATGAAGTTGAGCAATACCAACAGTTTCGTCAGCATTGTGAACGACCTCTCTGAGCCATTGCTGAAGAAGATGATTAGGGCAGCAGAGCATTACAACCAATCACCAGACCGTGAAATTGATGGGGTATGCCGATGATATTGATATCATTGTCTTAACAACCGCTCCGTAAGCTCTGCCCTCTCTGGACACGATAAATTAGCGAGAAATTGGGTATGTCGGTAAAGGACAAGACGAAGTACTTGCTGTCATCAAAGTAAGAACCAGCGCACCTGCGCCTTGGCAGCCACGTCGCTGTTGATACTTACAAATTATATTTACTGTGCTTCGTCTTTTTAGGAACCAGCGTTAAAATTGAAAATAATGTCAGTCTAGAAAACTTCGGAGTACGCAAATAAGAAGTACAAGTTCTCTCCCGACGAACAGAGATAATGGTCTCTCATCATACCTGCCCTGATGTAGGGTTTGGATTCATTGACAGCATCCAGAGAAGATGAGATGGGCCATGCAGTACTTGAGAGAAAAGTATTATGATCCTTCCTATGATTGATGCCAGCAGTGAATATTAACGATTATCTGTACGAGCTTTACTCAGATCTAACCAAAGACTCCGCTGGTTGGGCAATTTTATGCGAATGGACAAAGAAGCTCCAGCCTGGGGTGGGTTTCCTATCAGCGCCACAATTCGGCATCAGTGGAAGGGGGAGGCCTTGATTGAGAGGGAAACAATAGTTGAAGGATGGCCCGAACTCCCTTGGTGTTTCCAATTTGCGGTGATTTCAAAGTTTTTTTCAGGCGCTTGATTTGACCTACTTTTTCGATCTTTAATGATGATGTATGGAAAAGTGACTATGCCTAAAAGTATGCAGCGGTCTTCCAAAAATTGCTCGCTTAACAACAACAAAAGCAGACCACAACCATATCGTTGTTGTCGCATTATTTTATTAATTAATTTCCAGGTATATAAAAGGAAACTCACCGTTTTCGAAAAAGTTCAAAAAATCTAGCAAAATTTGGCTCTGTGGGAGTCTGTGTGAGTATTATGTCTATTTTGACCGGACTTAATGCTGTCTTAGGTACGTTTATAGTGCTTGCAGCCGCTTTCCTATGGAATTTTCAACGGAACGTGCACTTTTATGCCCTCGCTGCTAATGGAGCGCTCTACTCTGGCACTGCCTGCAGCGCTACTCTGCTCGCTACGTTTGCTGATAAGCTCACAGCTCACAGCAACAAATGTGTTGAAATCACTTTTTATATACCCAGATGTGTTTAGGTGTTGTGTGTGAGTGTGTGACTGTGCGCATATAATTCTCAGTACTTAATCGTTTTAAAAGCTGATGCAACAAAAGCTAATAAAAAAAAAACGTTTACCAAAATGACCAATAACAATTGAAAAGCATTGGCATGCGGGTATTACGTTTTTGAACTTGCAGTCGCAGTTAATTTAACAAAAAAAAATGTATATTCAATATGCATGACATTGTGAGTGCTTTGGTTATTGTCGTTGTTGTTGCAACAGCTAATACATTGTTGCGTGCTGACAAAGTAACAAACAAAAAAGCTTTTTTTTTCCTTACACTTTGTACTTTGCTTTGCGATCATTTCTGTTAGAGCGAGAGAGCTTCTTGACATGTTCAACTGGTTTTTATTTGCAGGCAACAAGATCAGCGACGGGTGGTGCAGCGGGTGCTGCGGGCAGCGCTGCCAACTCTCTACCAACAACCGCAACCGATTATGAGGCCGATATACAAAGCTTTTGTTGCAACATCAGTGCGGACGATGTGAAAACAGAAATTGTAAGTTTGACGATTTCTCTTTTTTTTTTGTTTTTATTTTTTGTTTTACCTTAAAACGTAGCGACCCATGACTAATCCATGAATTTCACGCGTATTCTCTGTTTCTTTTGTCTTTTCGTTTTGCGCGCAGACCGAGGGTGAGGCTGGCGAACTAGTCATGCACGAACAACAACAACAACAACAAAGACAACAACAGCAGCAGCAGCAGCAACAGCAACAGCTCATCCAACAACAACAACAACAACAACATCATCAACACCCCCACACGCGCAGCGTCACACCACTTTCGGCCGCCGCCGCAGCCGTCAATTATTACAAACTGCCTCCAATGGCCGAGCTGCCAATGCCTTTGAGCGCGGTGGGCGGACGTAAGCGCAAGCTAATGAGCCTGCACGCCGATGTGATGCCACCCGCGAAACAGCCGACACTGGCGCTGCAACAACATTTACAGCAACACCTTCAATTGCAACAACAATTACACCAACAACAATTACAACAACAGGCACAACAGCAACAACAACAAGCACACGCGCAACATTCCAACGCACAACAAGCGGCGACGAGCTCGAAGCAGTCGCGCGGCGAACGCGATCTTTTGCCAGTCGGCGTTGCTGGTGCGCTAACTTTCGCCGCCACGGGCAGCAATCATGGCCATAGTAGTCATAGTAGCCATATTAATAATAGTAATAACAATAACAACAACAACAACAATAACATCAATAATAGTCATGGCAATGGCAACACAAGTAGCAATTTACACAATCCAAGTTCCAGTCAAAATCCAAAGTCTAACAACAACAACAACAACAACAATAATAATAGCAACAACGCTAGCAGCAGCAGCAGTAGCAACAACAACAACAATACCACTAGCAATTCACCTTCAACGTCCAACGATGAATATGGTGTATTTGGTGAATATGTTGCAATCACCATACGCAAGCTAAAGACCCCCAAAGCCAAGATTGTCATTAAACATTTGATCAATAATTTGTTGTATGAGGCAGAGTTGGGCAAATATGATCACGGCATGCCATCGACCAAAGATCCACCTCAATTGTATAAGATGTGATGTAAGGTCGTCGGCGACGCCAGTTTGGGAGATGATAAGCTGAAGTTGTCGCTGAAAACTGTTCCATCAGGGTCCAAAGTAGCAACTGTTTGTAAAAAGAAGGTGAGGCATGAGTTGAAAATGGATGCTGTAAGAAGGGGTGGGTCAGTTTTTATATAGGGGGTATACGGTAGGCAGTGATTGACCAAAATCTGGACACTAGTCATAGTTGAAGCAAAGCAATGTAAAACAGATTGAAAAAGAGCAGGTGAATATGGGGCATTCCTTTTCAAATCGGTTAGTGAGATTAGTTTTGGATGAACAAACAGAAGAAAAAATGAGAAATCAAAGAGTGAGATTTCTATATTCGATAACTTTAAGTACAACATACATACATATTTTTTTATAGAGGTACCGAACAAAATTTGAACCAAAAAACCTTTTACCGGGATTTCTTAGTTTTATTCAGGGATATAAAGCATTTCGTGAATTTTTCGAGATCATTTTGAGAATTCTTCGAATAATTTCGACTTTTTTCACATCATAAGGGAAAGCTGAATTCTTTCCACGTAACATATGCATTCGTTTCTGAATCTTAACGAAAAAAGATCGGTGCTACAGAATGATCAGCGAAAGCATTCGCGAACGTGAATGGTCAGAACTTTTGTATGCGTTCTTATTCGCGAATGTGAATGAAACAACCAGAGCAAATGCTTCCGAACCTCTAAAAAAAAAATTAAAAATAAAAATTCAAAATCAAGTTCAAGTCCTATTTTCTTCTATAAAAATATATAACCTATATAAGGTGGTGAACGTTTTTTATTTGCGTAGGGTACTAAGTTATTGAACTTAAAAAAAAATAAATAAAAATTTTGAAATATGTACAAAATTTTTAAATACAAGAAAAAAAAATTAAAACCTAATGAATAAAAAAAAGCTGAAATTTTTCAATATTTTTAGTTTTCTGGACACTAGAAGAACGAAATAGTTTAAGCGAGTGTGCTTTTGTTCAATTAATTAAAAACCAAAAAAAATTTATCGAATCAAAAAAATTAACAGCGGTTTTTGAAATTTATTTATTATTTTTTTTTTTAATTAAAGTTTTGAACTAAAAAAATTTATTTTAAAAGCTTCAATTCCCTAAAATTATAGACTTTTTTATAATCTACATAAAATTTGAAAATTTACATTTCTTTTAAAATCAAATTAAGTAAGCTAAAATAAACTTTAGAACTATTGAAATTTTTATGTAAATTTTTTTCTCATAAACTTAGGGTCTTGAATTGAAAAACATTTTTTTTTTTTTTAGTTTAATTTTTTCAAGTTACTTCCAAATTTAGAACTTTTCCAACTAGGCTCAGAATTTTAAAAATCAACGGCTGAGTGTAAGATATCTCTTTCTAGGCAGTAAATTTGAACACTAGCTGAAAATATTTTGTTTGTTTGAAAAAAAAATTGGCATGCGAAGATTTTCAAAAGTTTGCGTTTTCGCCGCAAACCTGCGTTAGGGTGACGAAGGTTTTTGAAAATCAATTTTAATCATTTTTTTTGAAAATATTTGTTCAGTTGCTCAATTTAGTTTAACAATTTTCGCTTGTACTTTGAAGTTGATATGAAAACCTTTGATCTGATTTAAGCTAAAAACGTGAGCTTGAGAAAAGCTAGCAAAATTATTTTCTAAAACTCGAAAAAAATTTTTTTTTCAAACTTTTTCGTTTACTCTTGAATTTTTTTTGTTTTGAGGAACAAAATGACCAAACAAAAAAATGACTTAAACTATTTGAATTCAAAATTTCGAAATAATTTTTTTTTTTGAAATTTTTTTATACCCTCAATAGTTAGGCGCAATTTTGTATATGAAGTAAAATATAGTTTTTAACATTTTCCTATTTGAAATAGAATGACCCATATATCCAATAAAGTGATGCAAAGCAAAAGTGAAAAATCAAACGGAAACAAGTGCAAGAAATATTTAATAGAAAATAAGAAAAAAATAAAAAAATGGAAGGTTGAAAAAATCGAAGCAAAGCAGCAATTGAATGCGTAAAAATCAGGGAATCAAAACAAACAAAAAATAAGTTAAACTTAACAAAAAAAAAAACAAAAAAAAATACAAAAAAATGTATACAGACATACAAGTAAACATGTTTATTTATAGCGCATACAAATAAAAATAAAAAATTAAAAATTAAAGAGGGAATAATAATAGCAAATGCTTACAGTGACATCTGCAGCCGAAACAGCAGACAGATGAAATGGAATATGTTATTTAAAAATAAAAAATAAAAACCGCACAGAATTTGCTTAAAAGCAAGAAGAATGAAAAAAACACACATAACACTTAAATAGAAACGTAGCAACATACCATAATACAATTTTACTACTTTATATATACATACATATATACATTAAACTCAGGTGCCTTTTTGATAGTCAAATAAGTTGTTATTAAATATATACTTTATTGTATTTATCCTTTAAATAAATATATATACATACATACAGCATAAACGTTTATATAAGAATATACATATGTAAATACATAAAAAAAAAAGAATATGAATGAAAAAAAAAAATAACAAAATAATAAGAAAAGTTTATGCAAAAAATATTTACTAAATGAATTGATACAAAAAATTTAAAAGAAAAAACTACTTAATTTTAACTTAATATTTAATTTTTATTTTATTACTTACAATATTTGTACAGAATGTACCTTTTAAATTGAAATGTTGAAAAGTTTTTTTTTTTTTTTTTGCTAAATAAAGTAACATGGATTTGAATTTGTTTGATTTTTTTATGAAACCCCACTAGTCGGATTTTCCATATCGATTCGTCCCTAAATCATGCTAGACAAATCTCATTTTTGACTATCCTTGTGTTGGTGGTATCACAACGGGCCTTTCAAAACTGGCCTAAGAGTGCCTCTGCGGCAGCCACTTGAACCTAGGTTAGGTCTAATCTCATTTTTTGCAGGGTGCCTGTATAAAAATCTTCGTGGTGCAAACTTTTTTTTTATTTCGACATCTGTTTTCTTTCTGTTTGAAATACAAATTTAATACATACATATCTACATATTTCAGAGCCCATTTATTGAAAAAAATATACTGTGAGGGATTTGAAAAGAGTTTTTTTTTTTCATGTGATGTGATATCAAGTGTTATAATTTGATGTGAGGCATCGATGTGATGTTAATTTGATGTGATGCTTATTTAAAATAAACTTTTTAAGTTTTACTTTGATCTAGTGTGAGGTAAAATAATACAAAACTTACGCGACTGATGTATTTTTTTGCGAGGTGATGTCATTGGTGTGACACGTGTGCTGTGATATGATGAATCAACTGACTTAAGCGAGTTTTCCTTGCGATAATTCATAAAGATGTGATTGATAGTAGGTGATGCTGGAATGATTTTAGTTTAAGTGATCTACGTTTATGGTGTGATGATAAGAATTGATGAAGTGATATACCGTATAATATGTTGAAAATATTGATTAAATGATGTTTTTATTTTCGGGTGATGAGATTTTATTGCATTTTTATTTTTGGGTTAGTTGCGTAAGCTTTGGTGCGATGCGTTAATGTGATGCGATCTCCTCATCTTGTTTATCAGTAATATCAAGTTAAACATACGATGTCATGTGTTAGCGTATGTCACACTATGTGCAGTAGGGTGGATCGACAAAAAAAAATTTCCAGTCCACCCCTAGGGTTGAAGATATTTTGCAATTTTTTTTTTTTTGCCACGCTCCCCCCGATGGGCTATTTACTTTTCTTGACACTACCTCGCCATTTTAAGTCCGATTTTAATGAACCGTATACCGTTGTTCATGGCTTGGAAGCCTCCACAATTCTTAGCTTAATCATTTTTTACTCCGAGTTCAAATTCTAGTAGTGACTGTCGGTATCTCGTTTCACATCATATGATGTGATGTGTATTAGAATTTGAACTAGGAGTAAAAAATGATTAAGGTAAGAATTGTGGCGGCTTCCAAGCCATGAACAACGGTGTACGGCTCATTAAAATCGGACTTAAAAGGCGACGTAGTGTCAAAAAAAGTAAATATCCCATCGGGGGGCGTGGCAAACAAATTTTTTTTTGGTTTCGCCTTCAAGATATCTTTAATCCTAGGGGTGGACTGGAAAAACTTTTTTTTTTGTATGGGAACCGATCCGCACTAATGTGCAGTATCATAATATGATGTAAAATTTCATACAATTTCATATGATATCATGCGATTTCATATTCTAATTTAATATAATGTGAAGTCATCTGTAAAATTAGAAAATATTATACAGTGTCAAGTGATAAATGTCATATCAGTGAGATCATGCCGATATCATTTGATAAGGTAAAATATCATGCAAGGTTGTATGACGAATAAATTATTATAATATGACATGGCATATGATAAATTAATATCACCCCAAGTCATATGATAATTTCGATAATATCATGCAATGTTAAATGATAATAGCCATAGACTTCGCTACCTAGGCGGGGTCACTCTCAATCCGTACGTGATATGGAATAAAAAAAAAAACCTGAGGAGGTGCTCAAATTTATAAAGAACCTCCGCATACAGCAATAAGCTGAAAGGTCACACAATAGATCGAATAAATGATCGCGGTGTAATAAGGCCTTATATTAAAAATAATAATAATAATGATAAAGCAACGCAATATCATATGCGATGTAAAATGTTAAAGTAATTTGTTACAATGTTGTAAGAAATCACACACGATTTTAGCTTGTGGGCACTAGCACAAATAGTAGAATGCAGCATTTTGTTATCTTTCGTTATGAATTTGAAAAATTTAAGTTTTAATGAATTAAAATTTTATTTCAGTTTTCTTAATAGCAAAACTTTTAATTTAACTGCCAACAAGTAATTATATAAGTTTTACATTTTCACATACCTAAGATTTGACGAAGTAAAACTTAAAAAAAAAACTTTATTCATTTCTTGGCATAACAACCATAAAATCACAATTGACCGAAGTCACAGCAATTTAAATTCTTTAGTAAATAGGCATGTAGCATGTGTAAAGATATGTAAAGATGGACATGGGTAGGGGGGTATATGGGGTGTAACAAAGTTTCGCTCGAAAAGTGAAATTTGAAAAGAAAATGAAAATTTGTAAAAATAATAAAAACTTTTAGGTTGACTCTACCTCCGAGCAGAGGTCCATTGTAAGATTTCCTACTTGGATGTTTTTTTTCAGGGTTGGGCCACTTAAAAAAAAAAATTATTCATCATTTACAAAATTTTGAGTTATTTTTTATTCAAAAAAATCAAAATGATGAATAACAAGTTATTTTCTAAAATAAAAATTGACTTGTTATTCATCACTCAAGAAATTCTGATTGATAAATAACACGTTATTTTTATTTATGGATAACGATAAATCTTCATTTTTAATCAGTTATTTCAAAATGGAAAATAAGTACCTCGAGACCCCGGAAAATTAAACCCATAAGCGCAATATATTTGGCATAACCTCGGCATTATTTTGGGGTAATTTTGGGATAATTTTTGGTTAATTTTGGGATCTTGTTTTTGGCTAATTTAGGGATAATTTTTGGGTAATTTTGCGATCGTTTTGGGGTAATTTTGTGATCATTTTATGGTCATTTTGGGATCAATTTGAGGTAACTCTGGGGTGTCGTTTTAAGATCATTTTAGGGTAATTTTTGGGATATTTTGTTTTGGTAATTTCGGGATCATTTTTGGGTAATTTTGGGATCATTTTGTAGTTATTTTGGGGTCTTTTTGGAATCATTTTAGGGTCATTTTGGGATCGATTTAGGATCATATTGGCATCACTTCGTGGGCATTTTGGGATCAATTTTCGGGTCATTTTGGGATCAACTTGAGGTAACTTTGGGATCATTTTAAGATCATTTTAGGGTAATTTTGGATCATTTTGGGATAACTTTGTGATCATTTTGTGGTCATTTTGGGGTATTTTTGCAATTAATGTGGGATCGATTTTGTTGGTCATTTTGGGATCAATTTGGAGTAATTTTGGGATCGTTTCGGGGTATTTTTGTGGTATTTTTGAAATCATTTTGGGTAATTTAGTTGGGTGTTCCCACTTGTGACGGTTCACAGGGTTGCCAAAATATCTGATTTTTTTTCAACACTCAATAAATTAAATATAGAAAATGTGTGTCTAAACATCGAGTCCTAACCGGCAAACACACTTAAGTCACTTGACCCTCGGATGTCTATAGGAAATCTATTTTGGAAAATTTTTACTGTTGACAAATAGGACATTTGCGAAAAATACCAAGCAAAACTCTACCACCCAGGTACTATACCTACTTCGATAAACTTTATAATAAACAAATAAATAAAAAATGGTAGAACTTTTGTTACACCCCCCATTGTGCATATGTGTAGGTATTCAGAAAATTAATTACAAAATAGTAATTTCCCAAGAAGGATGTGGAAATGAGTATAAGAAACGACAGCAATCGTAGCAAATAATGACCGTAATAATGGCAACCCTTCAACCACACGACACTAAGAGCTCGCCTCGCTACACAACTGAAAATACATGAAAACATAAAATTTTATGTAAGTAAATATGTAACATTAACAATATGCCATCACTGCGTCAAAACAAATTGAAATTGAAATGGGCGTCGCACACATACCTGGATACATCCGACATTCGTGTATAACAAATGGAATGAATTAAATTAAAAGAAAGAAAGAAAGGTGGTGAATGCAAAATGTCCAGGGAATGAAATGGCAGAAGCCAAACAAAGAATATTAATTTTTATGCGTGTTTGCTAAAAAAAAAGGCAACAACCAAGCAAACGTTTATATGTTGCAATTCTCAATGGGACCTAGGCGTATGAAAAATGTTCGAGTGTTTATGTCTATAAAATTTTGTTGTGTACGAAGTTGGCTTTTCTGCTGCCATTTCCCGTTTCTCACATCCGTTTCCGGTCATTAAAATAAGCTAAAATTAAGACTTACTGTACGGCCTCCTTTTTTCTAATATATGGATTATAAAAAGCAACACATTGCAGGAATTTACATACACATATGTATGTATCTTGATACATACATAAGTAAGTGTATCTCAATTCTCATATCAACGCCCAAGCGCCCAACAGTAGGCTAAAATTACGGCATTCACGGCATTTGATTGCGTTCATGTGGGTCTACCGGCTGTGCTGTGGCGTGAGGTAATAAAGTACAATCCTCCAGTCAAATGCATATTAAATCTACTAAATGTAATAAAATGAAAAAAGTTTACGAAGATTTAACAATAAAATGTAAAGAATTTCGGCAATGTTTTTTATTTTATATTGAAATTTTATTCGCATACCCTCTCGCATGGAGAGCAACGGCAAACAGATATGTAATTTCGACAGGAAAAAGGTGCTTTGAAATGGTACTCTAAATGTCCTGCGAGAAATTTGATTTGATTTGGGACACAGCTGGAGTTTAAATGCGCTTACTCAGATGAGCATTTTGTAGGAAGGCGAGAGATTGAAGATAGATTGAGTTGTTGTTGAACATTAAAAAATATATAAATTAAATTAAATTAAATTAAATTAAATTAAACAAAGTTCAAAAAATAAAATAAAAATAAATAAAAAAATAAAAAATAAAATTTAAAAAATAAGAGAAAATAAAATAAAATAAAATAAAATAAAATAAAATAAAATAAAATAAAATAAAATAAAATAAAATAAAATAAAATAAAATTAAAAAAATAAAATAAAATAAAATAAAAAAAATAAAATAAAATAAAATAAAATAAAATAAAATAAAATAAAATAAAATAAAATAAAATAAAATAAAATAAAATAAAATAAAATAAAATAAAATAAAATAAAATAAAATACAATAAAATAAAATAACATAAAATAAAATAAAATAAAATAAAATAAAATAAAATAAAATTAAATGAAATGAAATTAAATTAAATTAAATTAAATAAAATAAAATAAAATAAAACAAAATTTAAAAAGAGAATAAAATAAAATTAAATCAAAATTAATTAAATAAAATGAAATTAAATAGTAACATCAAAAAATGACAAAATTAAGTTGAATTTAATGAAAAATAAAATAAAATAAAATAAAACAAAATAAAATAAAATAAAATAAAATAAAATAATTTAAAAAAAAATTTATTCAAATAAAAAAATTATTTAAACTCAAATGAAATAAAATAAAATAAAATAAAATAATTTAAAAAAAAAATTAATTCAAATAAAAAAATTATTTAAACTCAAATGAAATAAAATAAAATAAAATATAAAAACAATTTTGTTAAATAAAAAATTATAATAAAACAAAATTTAAAAAATTTGATTAAAAAAAAAAAACGAAATCAAAATAAAATAAAATAAAATAAAACAAAATTAAAAAAGAATAAAATAAAATTAAATGAAATTAAATTTAAAAAACTAGAATTAAATAAAATTAAGACAAAATAAAATAAAATAAACAAAAATAAAATAAAACAAAATAAAATTAATTTAAAATAAAAAAAATAAAATTAATTAATTAATGAAATAAAAGAAAATAAAATAAAATAAAATAAAATAAAATAAAATTAAGTTAAATTAAATTAAATTAAATTAATTAATTAATGAAATAAAATAAAATGAAATTAAATAAAATAAAAAATTAAAATTAAATAGATACAAAAGAAATAATTTAATTAAATAAAAGTACTTTTGTGGTACCACCTAAAGCGGGCTACTCACCTGCCAAGAAATGTCAAACTCCATATAAAAAAAACGCTCAAGAAAAGGTCAAGAACTGTTTTCACAGATTTTCTTGAGCCAATACTACAATTTTCGATGGTTGGCAATGCCAGTTTACCTCAAGAAATAAATATTCTCTTATATATTTCTTGAGGTAAACGTGCAGATCCACGGCAAAGGTGAGTAAATATTTCGCTAAACATATTTTGTACATTTTTATAAGAGCAATTTGCAAGAAAATGGAAAATTTGGTAAACGTCAAAATTTCTTGACCAGGCACGAAATATATGCTCGTTTTTTTCTTGAGGCATTTCTTGGCAGGTGGGTAGCCCGCTTAAGTAGAATATCTAAGAATGAGGCATATACGAATATGATGGTTTGTCTTTGAAGAAACTTTTCCAACAGGGTATGCTATCAAAAATTCATTAATACATAAAAAAGGTCATGTGATATAAAGTTGGTGAAAATAAATTTAGGCATTTTTGTGCCTTTTTCAAATAGCAATTAAGGCTTCGCTCATAAAAAAAAATGCGCATGTGTTATTTTACAACGTACGAAACAAATGCTCCTTTATGAGTTATTACAAAATTATTGTCGAAAATGAGAAAATTAAAACTCTAAAAGGGTTAACGTTCCGTTATAAAATTCTCATAAACTTACAATTGGTAATGAATTTTTTATAAATGTGGCACCTTGGAGGGTTCAGAGTAAATTTTAATTTCGAAAAGTTGTTTATTATATCTGTGGCAATAAGCGCGAACGACCAAGGCTCTTTACTCTTTATGCCAGTATAAGGTACATTTTGATAAAGATTAGCTTGGACTCTACAAATTATTCGAATGTTCGAAGCTTCGATTGTATTCGTTCGTATTCGCGAACGTGAACACTAAAAATAAAGCTCGCAGTCGCACAAGAGAATACGAACGCAGGAGAATATTTTTATCGTTCACGTTCGTGAATGCATTCGCGGATCATTCTCAATCCAATGTTGGATAATTGTAGTTGTTTTGAAAAATGATGTAGCGAATATACTGAGTTGATCAAAAAAAACCGGGATTTTTTGGTTTTCGGAATCATTTTGGAAGTTTTTCGGCATGTGTTCGGGATCATTTTTTATTATTTTCGGGACTATTTTGGATTTTTTTTGGGACTATTTAGTTTTTGTCCATTGACAATTTTGACGATTTTTTTAAGGGATTCCCAACAAATTTGTTCCTTCAACGGCATTGTTGAAATTTATTCCTGAGAGGTTGACAAATGTTTTTTTCGTTGCCTACATTTAGGCGCAGGAGTATGAGTAGAAACAGTTATATTTGTATTCATAAGTGTGGTTAAATAACTAAAATATATGTTTCCTCTCAATCTCTAAACTATTTACTCTATATGTGGTATTTCGTAACTATGGCAATCAGCTTTAATCACTTTCACAAAACAAATCTGCGGTTGAGCTAAGTGCAGTGGAGCATGAATTCTCATAAAATTTCGACAATTAGCTCCGACTCTGTTAAACAATAAAGGCAACCAGCACTAACAAATATCTTTATTTACACATAAATTTTTCTTTATGTCGTAAATAAATATGTATGTGTGATTGTATATGAAGATAAATGCAACCAAGCAACAAAAGTCAATTCACCCCAACTAACCGAGTGTAAAAATTTTGCCAACAACAAAAACTGCTTGTAAAATAAAGTTAAGAAACATGTTTGGTTCGTTGTGTTCTCACCCACCCCATCTATGGGGGCTAACAAACATCAAATACAAGTACGAAACATCTTTTACATACACAGATAAATACCTACACATGCAAGTAAATTTTCATCTTCAAACAAAGCAGAAGCACAGCCACGAGTTGCGAAAGTACACGCATAAAAAGGATTAATTGCGCACAATTAAAGGTAATATATTGCTAAGAAAATGCAAAAGGTAGCGGCACACACAAGGACGCAGTGGAATTCTAAGATGAAAAATAATAAGAAAAAGCCGTCGTCTGACAAACAAAACGGGAGGCTTACAAAATATTTCCGATACTCAAACCGCACATTTATTATTTTACATACGCTACTGACTTACATAAGTGCTAACATACCCAGTAGGTAATGGAAGGCATAGCAAAAAAATGAGTTGCTGTGGATTCAAGTAGCAAAAAAAAAATATTTTTTATTTTATTTTATTTTTTTATTTTACTTAATTTTATTTTATTTTTTTTTTAAACTTTTTTTAATTTTTTTTTATTTTTTTTTATTTTTTTTATTTATTTTATTTAATTAAATTTTTTTATTTTATTTTATTTTTTTTTTATTTTATTAAAAAAATAAATTTTATTTTATTTTATTTTATTTTATTTTATTTTATTTTATTTAAATTTATTTTATTTTATTTTATTTTATTTTATTTTATTTTATTTTATTTTATTTTATTATATTTTATTTTATTTTATATTAGTTTATTTTGTTTTATTTTCATTATTCATTCATTCATTTTCTTTTATTTATTATTTCATTATATTTTATTTTTTTTTTACTATTTTTTTTTTATTTTATTGAATTTAATTTTTTTTTTGTTATTTTAGTGTATTTTTTATATTAATTTTTTTAATTTTTTTTTAGTTTTTTTTTTGTTAACTTTATTTTTTTGTTTATTTTATGTTTTTTTTTTAATTTTATATTATTTTATTTTATTTGATTTTAGTTTATTTTTATTTATTTATTTTTTTTTTTTCTAATTTTATTTTAATTTACTATATTCTATTTTATTTTATTTGATCATATTTCATTTACTGTAGTTTATTTAATTTGGTTTCTCTTACTTTATTTTACTTTATTTTTTATTTAATTTTATTGTAAATGATTTTATTTTTTTTATTTCTCTTATTTAATCTTATTTCATTTTATTTAATATAAATTTATTTTTATATACTTTTAGGCGCCTAATGGTGTATTTTTTTTAATTCGTGATTTCCCTATCAAAGAGGTGACTTTGAAATTTCTTATTGGGTATGCTCATAAACTCATACGTACATCCATATGTTTGCAAAGTATTTCATTTTATCTTTATAACGCCTCAAAAAGCTCCCCAAAGCAATTATTTCAGCAGGTTGAGTCATACAATTGTAACTAATTTGAGCTGTGATGCGTGATGAAATGTAAAAGTAGAAGGAAGCTTCAAACATACTCACATGCAAATTACACATTTCTATGACATTTGCGAATTAAGGGGGTTTCCAGTTTACAACTTGAATGCTTTTACAACTTTAAGAGGCTGTAAATACGACTAAATTTGCTCAGAATGTGTTTTCTATGGCTAACAGTTGGCAACTGATCGCCCTACGAGGTATGAAGGGGATATCAACATATAAGAGGTTTTGAAGTATTTCAAGTTGTAAGTAATATTTGTCTAGCTTATTTAATCCAATTTTAATTTGAAAAAAAAAAAAAAAACTTGTACCGCATATTTTATTTTACCGCCTAAAAGTATGCAATTATTATTCTTATGATAGAAATTAGATTCATTGTAATACCAGACCCAAACAGGGGTCGAATCATATTAGTGATGAACAAGCAACGTCTAAATGACCTACTTGGCCTACACGGTATTGCGGGTTCTACGCGAACGGTACCAGTACTTGTGCTGTACCCATCGTGCCGAAACGACCCGGGCCGTTTTCTTATATCGACTCGGCCAAGAGCAATACACTCGGGGTGACTCTGTCTGACATTTAGGCAGGGCTACACCTCGTTACAACAACAACAGCAACGTCGTCACGTCTTTCGATCATCTACATATATGTATATATTTATAATGGACAGCGTTATTTCGACGAACGTCTCACGTAATATATGATCGTACGATAGTCGTTTCGTTAACGACTGTCACGTTTCGACCATAGTTTTGCAAGTTTGAAGAATCATGAGAATGGTATATTATTGGTGTTTATATACATGATGATACATAATAATGGTATGGTAATTTGACGGACCGTTTGAATACTCTTTTGTGATAATCTCTAAATTATTAAATTAGTTTTGGAGATACATGTATAAAAAAAAAACAACAACTAGCATTATAAAACTGTTGATAGACTTTACGATTGGCAGCAGAGGTAGCCAGGGATTTCAACCTACTGAGCCATACAACAACAACGTCATACTGTCTACAACAACATTATTCCTAGTATCACAAGAAATTACACCGAGAGAATTTTTTACTAAAAACAAGGCACGAACAAGAAAATCAAGAAATGATTTTGAACTTTGAAAGTTTTTTCTTGATATTGAGAATATCCTGAATTGTGAAATAATTTTTAAATAAATACGAAAATGTTTTCCTAATTCTGCCCCGATAAATCTAATCTAATCTTGGCTTGCGTCATAATGACGCTTAACCGCCTAGGCCATTTTGGCCGTTTCGTATCAAAGCACGCCAATCATTCTTTTTCAGCGATAACTGACGCCAATTGGAAACCCCAAGGGAGTTCAAGTCATCCCCCACCTGTTGTTTCCATCTCAGTCGAGGTCTCCCCTTTCCTCTGCTGCCGAATTCGGGTGTCGATAGGAAAACTTTCTGTGCTGGTGCTTCTTTGTCCATTCGCATAACATGACCCAGCCAGCGGAGCCTTGGGCTTTAATCCGCTGAACTATGGTCAGGTCTGCGTAAAGCTCGTACAGCTCATCGTTAAATTTCCTTCGATACTCGCCGTTGGCATCACGGGAAGGACCATAAATCTTCCGGAGAACTTTTCTCTCAAATACTCCAAGGGCCATCTCATCTTCTCTTGACACTGTCCATGATTCCGAGCCGTACATCAGGACTGGTATGATGAGAGACTTATAGAGCGTGATCTTTGTTAGTCGAGAGAGGACTTTACTTCTCAATTGCCTACTTAGTCCAAAGTAAGACTTGTTGGCAAGGGTGATTCTCCGTTGGATTTCTAAACTGATATTATTTTCGGTGTTAATGCTGGTTCCCAAGTAGACGAAGTCTCTCACCGTTTCAAACTTGTAGCTATCAACGGTGACTTCGCTACCAAGGCGCAGGTGCGCCGATTCTTTCTTTGATGACAGCAGATACTTCGTCTTGTCCTCGTTCACCGCAAGACCCACTTTTTTCGCTTCCTTATCCAACCCAGAGAAAGCAGCGCTTACGGCGCGGCTGTTAAGGCCAATTATATTAATATCATCGCACGCTCTTGTAAAAGATTGTGCCATTGCGGTTTAGCTCTGCTGCTCGAATTATCTTCTCCAGCATCAGGTTAAAGAAATCGCACGAAAGGGAATCGCCCTGTCTGAAGTCTCGTTTGGTTTCAAATGGCTCAGAGAGGTCCTTCCCGATTCTGACGGAGCTGTTGGTATTGCTCAACGTCATTTGGCAAAGCCGTATAAGCTTTGCAGGGAAGTTAAATTCAGACATGACGACATACAGGCAACTCCTCTTTGCGCTGTCAAAAGCGGCTTTGAAATCGACAAAGAGATGGTGTGTGTCGATTCTTTTATCATGGGTCTTCTCCAGGATTTGGCGTATCGTGAAAATCTGGTCGATGGTAGACTTACCAGGTCTAAAGCCACACTGATAAGGTCCAATCAGTTTAACTACGATGGGCTTCAGTCTTTCACACAATACGCTAGAAAGAACCTTATATGCGAAATTAAGAAGACTGATTCCGCGGTTTTTGGAGGGTTTAGCGGGATCGCCTTTCTTGTGGATTGGGCAGAGCACACTTAAATTCCAATCTGGAGGCATGCACTCATCTGACCATATTCTGCAAAAGAGCTGGTGGATGCTTTTTACCAGCTCTTCGCCTCTGTGTTTGAACAGCTCGGCGGGTAGTCCGTCTTTCCCAGGCGATTTGTTGTTTTTGAGCCGGGATATAGCTATTCTCACTTCATCATAGTCAGGTGGTGGTACGACTTTTCCATCGTCAGGGATTGGGGTATCGGGTTCGACGTCTCCCTCGCAATTGGGCAGTGAGGAGAAGTGGCCCCTCCATAATTTAAGTACATTCTGTACGTCGGTTACCATGTCGCCGTTATTGTCCTTACAGGAACTTGCCCCGGTCTTTAAACCTTCCGTCATCCGCCGGATCTTTTCATAGAATTTTCGGGCATCATTCCTGTCAGCCAGCATCTCAAGCTCCTCATACTCACGCCGTTCGCCTTCACGTTTCTTTTTTCTGAAAAGGCGCCTCTCTTCCTTCCTCGCCTCACTATAGCGTTGCCATACACTGCGGGTTGCGCCCGTTCGCAACGTCTCCCTGCATGCAGCCCTTTTTGTCCTAGGCAGTGCTATATTCCTCATCGTACCAGTTGTTCTTGCGGGCTCGCTGAAACCCTATGAGTGAGAGATATGCTTCCATTGCTCGGTTACATCGTTAGGTCGAGGATTGCCCTCTGATAGCAGGTGTGAGAGTCGAGTGGAGAAATTATCAGCTGTCTGCCTCGATAAATACTAAAATAAAAAAGAACATGTTTTCCATTTGGAGTATGAAAATTTAATAATCCTTGTTCAAAATTTTCAAAAAATGCTGGGTTATTAAAGACCACATTTTTTTTAAGACTCAATCGTAGTTTTTGTTGTCGTTGGTCAAAAATAAATGTTTCCTTATTTTTTCTTGTTATAAGTAAAGATATTTTCTCAAATTAAATATATTTTTGAAAATATTTTCTTTTTTTTTAATTTTTTTTTGAAACATTTCTTTTTAGTTTTTGTTTCTTAATAAGAATTTAACTTGCTTATTTAAAATAAACTTTTTTTGATTAATTTCAATGAAAATCAAGTAAGTTTTTTAAATTTAGCAAATAATTTACTAATTGGAGATTGAGAAAATATTTTTCTAGATTTGAGAAAAATATTTTACTCCGTGTGCCGGAAAAAATAATGACACTGTACAAGAAACCTGAAGTTTTTGAAAATCCCACCGGGTTTTCCAACAGTTTCTGACGCTTTCTGGTATGCTGAATCCCAATCTGAAGTCAGATTTTTCGGGTCACGCTAGGTTTTCTCTTCACAGGGTCTAGAAAAAATAATTTAAGTTCGGTTTTTATATTTGGCGGAATACAGATGTTCCGTAGTGCAAAATATAGTATAGTATAGTATGTTATTAAGAAAAAAATTTAAAAATTAAAAACCTTTTTTTTTACTTCTACCAAAATCTGAACAATATCCCCTTTGGGGGGAAAACCTAAGGTGACGCGAAAATTCTGACTTCAGATTCGGATTCAGCACATCCAAAAGCTTTAGAAACCGGAGAGAACCCCTCTGGATTTTTTTTGGTGTTGTACAGTGTTATTATTATATTAGAAAAAAAAACAAATGTGTACCGTTATGCATTATTCACATTCAAAATGAACTGAGATGTGGTCTAGACGCTCGCGGTATTCCAAGAATAATATTGCAATGATTTTTCGTACGTTTCTTGCGAATCTGGTTTGTTTTTGTGAGCCACAAAAGAGTCACATGTTGTTGTAGAGCCATAGCGAACCAAAAGAGTCACTACGTGGCTATGGCTGGTCTAATGCATTTCCTTATCGACAACAAAAGTGTTGGATTTAAGGATCCTATGGCACTCACCTTAATGAAAGCCTTTCTTAAACAATCTTCATGTATACCGCCTGGTTTCTTCAGCTAAAATACAACTTAAAAGAGTAGTTATGTAGAGAAGAAACCCACATTTTGTGGCTTGTACAAAATTGATTTTCTCATTTCTTATTTGGCTGTAAAAATGTATGATAAAACAGACTTTATAAACTTGTAAATTGTATATGGTTTCCGCGTTTGGTTCTGGCACTTGAGGTTAAAGCATCCTAAGTAGGTATACGTTTTTGTGTTATGATGCACGTTGTTGTGAAGCCACAAAAAAGGGTGTCAAGTTGAGATGCAAAGTGATAAGAAATTTGATTGGATTGAGAAAGGATGCACGTTAAGGATAAAGTAAAGGTAAAAGTTTATGTGGTTATACCTTTTTTGTTGTATGTGCTTCTAGATATACATATAAACATATAATAAAGAATTTACTTAGGTTATATCTTATATATAGAAATGTTGTTAGTTTATGACGCATATTACTTTTGAAGTTTGCTAGCGCACATAATATGAAAACGATATAATCGACATAAACTTTTCTTTGAAGTTTTTCTCTGATGCTGCGGGTGGTGTGATGATACTACATACAAATATACCTAGATATATTTTATTGGTGTAATATTGTATGTTACCTTAATGGCACTACATAACTTTAAACGAGCTAAACTTTTATATTTGTATATCCGGACTATCTCGGGAACCGCTTGGCCGATTTGGATGAAATTTGGCATACAGATAGTATAATTAATTCTAAGACTATCGACTTGGGGGTTGCCACTTGAGGGGTGTACATGGTTGCCACCTGTCTCAATTTTTTAAATTGTGGAGCTAGTATGCCAATACGGGTATTAAATGAAAGGTATTTTCGCCGACATACCAACTAAATTATTTTCAAGTAAGGTTGCCGCCCAGGGTTACCATTTTATCGTATTATATTTGTATTGTTATTTTTGGGAGCATATTTGGATTATTTTCGAATCATTTAGAGCATTTAGGGGTCACTTTGGGATAATTTTGGGGCTATTTTGAGATCATTTTGGGTTCAATTTTGGATTAAATTGGGACAATTTTTGGTGTCATATTCGGATCATTTTGGAGTAATTTTGGGATCATTTTATGATCATTTTTGGATCATTTTGAGATAATTTTTAGGTCATTTTGGGAACATTTGAGAGTCTTTTTGGGGTCGTTTTGGGATTATTTTAGTATTGTTTTGGGATCGCTTTTGGATAATTTTGCGGTCATTTTCGGGCCATTTTGGGTACATTTATTATTATTATTTTAGGGTCATTTTGGGTAAGTAAAGTTAGCGCTAAATTGATAGCACCGAGCAAGCTCGCTCATTTCCCTTTCATGTTCTGGGTAGGATTTCATAACTGCATATTTATGACTCAAGCTGATAACATTTTTACTGTATTTATCACGGTTCGGAATGATTCATTTATGAATATGCGTATTCACGAATATGAACATTAAAGAAAAGTTTGAATTCGCGTTCGCGTTAAAACGCATCAAAAAATCTTCACTTCACTTTCACGAATGTATTCGCGAATCAATCTCAATGCATTCTCGAATCAATGTAAGAATATTCTCCTTGTCGTTCATATTCATTATTGTATGTATTTGTTGTGTAGAATGGGTGGATGTAGAAAATGACATCATAAGTCGTTCTGAATAAGGATGCCAAATATTATTAGCATATAATTTTGGTTGCTTTCAAGTATCCCAGATTGATCTTTGCAGTAGTGGCTTTAAAATACCATATCTACGGTAACCGTACCAATTTCATGACCCTATCATGATTCTCCGATTTTGCAAAAGCGGTTTTTTCTAGTATCACATTCAATCATAAGAACAATAATTACATACTTTTAGGCCGCATTTTTGCCTAAATTGTTAAGAGGGGTAATGAAAGGCCCAAGAACTTTAGACTCGCCACTTTTTGTATTATCAGCTCAATATGATATCCCAGGAGGAATTTAACCCACACAGTTTTACAAGAAATAATATGGGAGCAATCAGTATGCGTTCCTGCTGATCTCGCCCTGAAGATCTTCGGTTCTTACTTATCGCGAATAACTTTGAAATATTTGAAGGGTCTAGAATCTAGATATATCTATCTAACCTGTCCTAAATAGAGCAAAAGGTCACCAGACGCGGCGGAAATAAATAAAAACCTGGACAGGTGAACTAATTTACAATCTCTCTTTAAATAGATGCATATATAGATATATGCACCTACTTAACTATATAGACAAAATGTCAAGCTGTAAGGTAAGGAAAAAAACCAGATCTTGTCATTTGATAAATGTTCAAAGTCGTGAATTAGCTCAAACAGACACTACAAATCGACAATGAAAACAGCAGCTGTTTGGTACGAGTGTTGCACACAAAACACGAATTAGTAAAAAAAAGCAACAACAGCAAATCAGCTTAAAAAACAGCAATCAGAGTTTGAAGCTTGAAGCTAAGCTAAGACCACCAACAACATTAGTGTTGTGGTCGACAAAGAAAACATTGTTCATAAAACCACAAGCACAGCGCGGCGCGGTTGTAAAAGTTATAAAAAAAAAACAAAAACATCTTAAAAGCCATAAAAATTTAAAAACAACTAAATCGAATTCAGCTTGTTAAACTAGTTTTGGGTGTTGAGTGTTGCAGTTAGCGCAGGTATGAGGTACTAGCTAGAGATGAAAAGTTTAGAAATAACCAACAAAAGTCAAGCTTGAAGTGAGACATAACGAAATGTAAAATTTTACGGTGAAACCTGATATAATATATTTCTTAGTCAAATGCAGCAGACCATTATTATTATTATTATTATTATAAGGCCTTATTACACCGGACCTTTAGTACGATCTATTGCGTGACCTATCAGCTTTTTGCTGTATGCCGAGGCTCTTTATAAATTTGAGCACCTCCTCAGGTTTTTTATTCCATATCACGAACGGATTCAGAGTGACACCACCTAGGTAGCAAACTCTCTTTCTTGCTAACGCAATGCATTCGGCGGAGTGAACCGGCGTTTCATCATCCCGTTCGCAAAACCGACAAATTGTGGTATCTGACAGATTCAGTTTACTCAGGTGATAACGTAGACTACAATGTCCCGTATAATACCCAGTGAGGGTTCTTAGATACACCCTTCTTAGATTTATGAGCCTGGCAGATGCTCTTTGCGATGGTTCTATAAAGAGGTTGGCCTGCCTCTATCCTACGCTGCTAAGCCAATGCTGCCTAAACTGTTTGTCTTCCCAGTTGCTTATGGTCTCCCTTACGTGGGCCTTCGTGATCCCACAGAAGGGTTCCGGACCATAAAATGCTGTTAGAGCACCGTGTTTTGCAAGGTGGTCCGCTTTTTCGTTGTCGTCATGTCCTTCATTCCCTGGGGCCCACCCTAACAAAACTTTGTTTTTGGCTCCCAGATCATTAAGGACTGTGACGCACACATCAACAAGCTTCGAAGTTATTGTGTAAGACTGCAAGGCACGTAGGGCGGCCTGATGGTCCCACATAATGTATATTCGCTTACAGGAGAGTCTTCTTCGGAGGCATTCTCTGACACAGATTCTATTGCATGGATGTCCGCTTGGGAGATTGTGGGGTAGCTACCCATTGGTACGGATTTTTTGTAGTTCGGTCCATAGATACCAGCTTCCGTTTTACCATCTTCCAGCTTCGATCCATCCGTATACCAAATCTCCGAATCTGATTCAGCATAAGGGTTCCCTGTGCCCCAGAGCACTCGATCTACGATCCAAACTTCGTATGACCCTGAGCGTAGGAATTATTTCATCACTTACTTGCTATATAGGACTATTTATGTAATTCTTGACTATCTTCATATGTCCTATTTCCGATTTTTAGATCGGAAATGTTTTGAAGTCTTAATGCAGCAAGTGTAGCCTCCTTCTCTATCAGAATAGGGAAAGGAGGTATTCCCACAAGGGCTCTTAAAGCATCAGCAGGGCACGTTCTCATTGCATCTGCTATACCGACACAGACTAGCCGATGCAGATTACTTAACTTAGTTGCCGCCAGACTAGAGAAGCGTATGTGACTATTGGCTTCACAACTGTATTAAATGACCAGTACGTCATTTTGTTTTGCCATAAAGTCTAGTGCAGGCGAAAAGGGCCATCGTTTCTTTAATTATTGTTGCCTTCAAATGCGCATTATTTCCGATGTTACTCGTAGGAACGGCTCTAACAAGGACAGCTTTCTTCGCCGCGTGAGAGGCACTAAGACTGTTTTGTTTGGATTAATAGATAGATGCGCTGCGCTTGTTGCATGCGATCGGATATTGTTTCCTCATGCATTTCTGTTACGCAGACAACCAAGTCATCTGCATAGCCCTGAACGTCAAAGCCATTGCCCTTCAAAAGGTGAAAAAGCCCGTCTATGACTAGGGTCCAAAGTAGAGTAGAAGGTACACCTCTTGTGGCAACGATTGAGCCAGCACTCCCTCCTATCTCAAAGCTGATTTTTCTTTGCTTTAGCATGGCCAGCACCCAGCGAGTGATCATTGGGCTTACGTCCTTGCTAATCATGGCTTCCTCAATGGCCTGATACGCCATATTATCGAAAGCGTCTGATATATCGATAAATGCACACAGGGCTATGTTTTTAAACTCTATGGCCTTTTCAATTTTTTCCGCAAGGCAATGGATAGCAGTCTCCGTAGATTTTCCGGGTTGATTCGCAAATTGGTTTTTACACAGAGGGAGTTTCTTTAAGTTGTCTTCCCAAATGTGCTGATCCAAAATTTTCTCCATTCCTTGTAGGAGAAAGAAACTGAGACTTTTTGGTCGATATGACGATGGCAGATTTTCCGGTTTCCCTGGTTTCGGTAATTCCAAACTAAGCTAAATTGTCGCCCACCAAAAATTTATTCCCATGAAACAAAACATTTTCTGAATGAATTCAAATTTTTAATTACCACAACACATATTTCAATTACCCCTTTCACCCTTAAGATTGTGAAGTAAATTATTCTTTCTCACATTCAATTCAAATCTTCATTTGTTTATAGAATAGAAAAATTAGAACGCGTGATAATAATCAGCTAAATTATTTGAACACTTCAAAATTTCATTTAAATAAATGTTTGCAATATTTCGGCTTCTGTTCATTAGAATAGTATTCATTAGTTCACACCCATGATAGGTGACCTTGAGATTTGTTAGTATATAATATTTTGAATATTAAAATTTTAGCTATGAAAGAGGAAATGAAAGAAAAAAATTATCAAATACATAGCACTGTACCGCAAAACTTTTGTGGAGGAATTACAGAACCATTCAAATCAATAATTCTTTCCAAAAAGAAATGGGATGATTAAAAAACATATATATATATTTTTTTTGTCTTAACCCCTCAAAAGTTAGTAGTTGATAAGAAAATAAACCTCTTAAAAAACCGCTGTAACTCAACCCTTACACAAAGAATTTAACATGGCGATGGCCTAGGCTGGAAATAGTACAAAATTCGACAGTTTGGATCTAGTTCGTTTATTGGTACTATTTCAATAGTTCTGTATGTAAATTAAATACAAAAACTTAAATTCAAATACGAATCCAAATGCTTTTTAATGACTTCTCAAACGCTGGTTTCGAACTAGTGAAAATGTAATCACTAACGTACTAGTTCTTATTGGCCACTTTATATCTAGTTCTGAACCAGAAATTTTTGTCACTAGTTCCTGAGTTCCCTGCAGGGATGTGTTGAGCAGTACGAGATTGTTGATTTTATCAGTGTCATTTCTTTCTGTGTATATAATGTTTAAAATCAACGACAGCGAGACAATCATAAAACAAAAATTCATGGCGGAAAGAAATTCAGGGGTACATGTAATAAACAATCACAAGGGGTCGTCTTTTTTATTGTACATACATACATTATGCATAAAAAGAGCTAAAAATGAAGTTCAGAAAAGTTCAGTAAAAGGTTCCAAAAACCATAAAAACAGAGGAAATAGATGCATTTTTTCCTCTGTTTTTATGGTATAGAGCCCAAAATACTCCAAAAAGGTTCAGAAAATCAAAAACCATCACAATGGATGAAAATATGTGCATGAAAAGAGGCGAAAAAAAAACTTCAAGAAGGTTCAGAAAAGTTGCCTAAAAAGAATCAAAAAGGCCTCAAAAAAGTTCAGAAATCTATCCAAATGCCTAAAAATAAGCCAAAAAAAAAAATTTCGGGAAGGTTCAGAAAAATTCACTAAAATTTTCTTAAAAGCCATTAAAATCGGCGATAAAATACACACAAGAGTCCGAAAAAAGGTTAGAAAATCACTAGTAAACGGCTGCAAGAAGACTCAGAAGTTCATTGGAAAAGAGTTGTAGAACGATATAGGCTCCGAAAAGATCTCATTTTGGAAAAGTTATTCCGGTTGGACCGGCTCATTCAGCCTAGAACCCGGTCCATATCAGCCAAGCGATAAACAACGTTTGAGGAACGATTTTATTTTTTGGACTTGATTTCCAATCATAACTAGCTAGGTTGCTCAAATTCAAGTCTAATCGGAATACTTACCTATAATCATATTCGACTCACAACCAGCCCAGTAAAAACACAGAATTTCAGTTGTTTGTGTTCTTTTTATTAATTTTTTTTTTTTGTTCTTTTCTCTTTTTTATATAAAAAGTAAAATGAACACAAAATATATCACAGTTTTCTATCACCATCATTATCATGAATCTAAATTTCGGATGTAAAGCAAAAAACTGCCAAGTAATATCTACCTAGAAATATTATGTAATATATTACATGTACAATTTTTCGCTGCTTTCCAATCTTTAGAACCACAATAAAAATATAAAAAATATCACAGTCAACTAGACGCTTACAAGCTAATAAAATGATATTTGAAATAGAAATAACATTTATAGCAAAAGTGAGTTTATATGGATTTTGTGTGAGCGACCAAAGATCACAATCACCGCAATAGAAATAAAAAAATATCACCGTTAGATGTGTGTTGTTGGTTGGCAGCGCGGAGTGTCTGGAGCCGGTGAGGAAAGGTAGAACGACCTGCGAATAAATAGAAATTGTGTGGTGTGAGTTATTTATTTGTGGATTTATTTACATACATATTTGAAATTTAAAAATGTTGCGTATGTATTAGTTTGTAAACAAGTTCATCACAACAGATTTTTTTTTTTTTTTTTTGGAAAAATTAACTGTAGTAGCTCAAAATAGAGAGCTTAGGAGGGAAAACTTCAAAAGTCCCAATCGATGCTAAAAAGTCAAACTTTTCTTGAAAACGGTAAGAATTTTCGAAAGACCTGCAAATTCTCTACAAATATTGTACGAGCATTTTATCTCTAAGAGTAATCAGCTCTGCGATATCGCGATTGTAAAATTAGCTCTGGAATTTATATGAAAATACATATATGCCACGTATGCACTTTTCAGAATTTTTCTAGAAAACTTTAATATGCGTAGAAAAACTTTCTTTTACCGTTAATTTGTCACGAATTTCCCCATCGACAATAAAAAAAATTGTTATTTTTGTAAAGCCTACAGCTCTCGAGCTAGATGCACCTTTTCTCCATGCATAATATAATAAAAAAATAGTCTGGTAAATTTAGTTTATGTTATATAAAAAAAATTTCAAATACAGATTTTTATTTTACTTTGTTTTATTTTATTTAATTTTTTATTTTTTTCAATTTTTCATTTTTTTTATTCTTTTATTTTTTTTTATTTTTTTCCATTTTTAATTTTTTTTTTTATCTTTTATTTTTTTTTCTTTTTTTATTTTTTTCTATTTTTATTTATTTTTTTATTTTTTTTTTAATTTTTTTATTTTTTTTTTTTATTTTTTTTTATTATTTTTTTATTTTACTTTTATCTTTTTTATTGTATTTTCTTTTATTTTATTTTTTATTTTATTTTAATTTGTTTTATTTTATTTTAATTTATTTTATTTGTTTATTTTATTTTTTTATTTTTTTTTTATTTGATTTGATTTAATTTGGTTTGATTTGATTTCATGTGATTTGATGTGATTTGGTTTGATTTGATTTTATTTTATTTCATTTTATTTTATTGTATTTTATTGTATTTTGTTTTATTTTATTTTTTTTTATTTTATTTTATTTTATTTTATTTTATTTTATTTTATTTTATTTTATTTTATTTTATTTTATTTTATTTTATTTTATTTTATTTTATTTTATTTTATTTTATTTTATTTTATTTTATTTTATTTTATTTTATTTTATTTTATTTTATTTTATTTTATTTTATTTTATTTTATTTTATTTTATTTTATTTTATTTTATTTTATTTTATTTCATTTTATTATTTTATTTTATTTTATTATTTTATTTTATTATTTTATTTTATTTTTTTATTTTGTTTTATTCTTTTATTTTATTTTTTATCTTTTATTTTATTCATTTTATTTTATTTTGTTTTATGTTATTATATTTTATTTATTTTTTTTATTGTATTTAATTTTTTTTTTTTTTGTATTTTATTTTTTTGTTATTTTATTGTATTTTTTATATTAATTGATTTTTTCGTAAATTTTTTTTTTGGTTAATTTTTTTAGTTTTTTTTTTTGTTTTATTTTTTTTTTTTTGTTTATTTTTTTGCTTTTAGTTTATTGTATTTTATTTTATTTTATTTTTTAATTGTATTGTATTTTATTTTATTTCCAAAATTGTTTTGATCGACCTTTTCTTCTTAAATTTCACTAGGTTCTAGGCCACTTTTATTTTATGTATTTTTTTTTTTTTTTTTTTATTTTATTTCATGTAATTTTATTCTTAGTTATTTCTATTTAATTTGATTTTTATTATTTATTTTTTACTTAGTTTTTTCTTTTTTTTTTTTTTTTTTATTTAACCTCGTATTGGTTTTAATTTTATTTTGTTAATTTTTGTTTTGTTAATATTTTTTTTGTATCTTACTTTATTGTTTTGCTATTTTTTTTTTGCTGTTTTTTATTTCACTTTATTTTATTTTTTTTTGCTATTTTTTCACCTTATTTTATTTATTAAATAAAAATTTCCCTTTTTTCATTTTTCATTTCTTATTTTTTTTTTTTTTTTTTCAATTTATTTTAATTTAATTTTATGTTAGGTATTGTTTTTTTTTATAGTTTTTTATTTTTATTTCCACTCATACAAAATATCTAACAATAAATTTTTGCCATGCTTACCGTCATTGTGACTCGACCGCAACCTAACTGGACCCCATTGTCAACTCCTTTACTGGGCTACGGTAAATTTGTTGGTTCGCAGCACTTTTATTCCGCCAGCATTTTTAACCACAACATCCAACTTGTGCTTAGCGACATAAATCAATGAAAAATTTAGGAAAATAAAACGAGTAACCGTAGAAGTTGAAAATTATTTGAAAAAAAATATACATATATATATATAAATATATATCACAGCTATTTACTAACGGTTTACAAAAATAACCGTTAAGCATTTCGTTCGTTTTGTATAAAAATAAATTTTTCTCGATTTTTTCGCTTTCGTTCGCAATTTTCTAAGCTGCTACGTAAAATTTTACGTAAATTTTCCCCTTAACCAAATTGTTCATTGCTAAACAATTCAGCATTTCCGGTTTTCCCACAATTTCGTTCTACACTGTTGTGGTGCTTTATATCGACTAAACTAAAAGTGTAGAAAAATTTTCACAGCTACTCGTAATTATTGAATTTTTTTAGTGGAGCTTGCTAGCGCCATACTGTTCTACAACTACATGCCCAAACCGAAACGGGTGATATAAACAAATATATTTATTTATTAAATTTTACTTCTCGAGCATGTCCACTCACTTGTGCTCACAGAACCCACTATAAATGCACTCAAAACTGTATAAAATTCTCAGAAGAATGGTGGAAGCAGGAAAAAAGCATTCAAATCTGCAAGCACTTCTCCACTCTTTGCAGTTATCTCGAAAGAAGAAGAGCAGGGTCTCTTTAAAAGTCTGTAAAAACACACTCACTCAATATTTTTACACTCACTCAATTTTCTGTGCTGCGCACTGTAATAAGCTTTTTTGCTCTATCTCTATTTACTTTTTATATACTTATGTGCATAAATTTGCCTTTATATAAATACTCATATGGCAAAGTGTCTGCTTACGTACCGGTTTCTCAGCGCTGAACAGCTGATTGTGCAGAGTGAATAAGCAACGGGCCCCTTTTCTGCAAAACTTGTGCCAAGGAGAGTGGTCAGAGAGGCCACAAAAGTTTATGCGTGTCATGGAGAAAACTTTTTCGTGCAGCTGTGGGGTATTTAAGGTAGCATAAATATAGAGTGATTTTTTTTTAGATATTTTTTTTTCATACATCAATAGCTGCAGCAATTTTTTTCTACTAAAACATCATTTAACTTCCTTGTAGCAACCTAAGCTTACTTTAACAGATTCCTTCTTATGGCTTATTCAGCTGTAATTGTTTCTGTTGTCCCACTTTAAGAATTTCCCTTGCTCGTTTCAATGCAATTTTCGAAAGCAAAATTTTCCCTTAGGTTAGGTTAGGTTCAAGTGGCTGCCGCAGAGGCACACTTTGGCCAGTTTTAAAAAGGCCCGTTGTGATACCACCAACACTAGGAAAGTCAGTCCCGGCACCCGGCAAAGTGGAAATTCCCTGAGTTGTTGGGATTCTCCACATAGCATAATCCCGGGACTGACACTCCTAAACCGACACCGTTACTGCCTCTCGAACCACTTAGATAACTTTATGAAGGCCATCAAACCTTTTATATCCAGCTTCGCGATCTGGCGTAGGCTATCCAGGAAGGGAAGTCCCAAAAAACGCGTTCTTGCGCCGCTTAAAGCCGGACAGTTGCAAATGAGGTGCTTCACCGTTTCCTCCTCATCAGCATCTTTGCAGCTTCTACAGCATCGTCTCGCCTCGAAAGTTCGTTTGCCTCACAGTTTCCCTCAATGTCCTTGTGTCCCAGGACCCATGTGAGGTTCACGCGGTTCTGTTGGGCCATCTCTTGAAGAGATCGATGACAGCTGAGCGTCAATTCAGAGTTGAACGAATAAGAGTCAAGAGCTTTGATGACCGCTTGGCTGTCGCTGAAAATAACGATATCCTCGTGGCAGCCAAGGTGATTCTAAAAAAAATGCAAACAAATTTCGTTAAAAAAATTGCTTATGAACAATTCAGCTTGAGGTTTTCTCTCCCAAAATTTTCCCTACAAAGAGGGCAAATGGTCCCGTATTGAAATATAGTTGATCTTTAGATTAGTTTTGAGCCGTGGTCATAAGTCGACAAAGAAAAAATACAGGTCCCTATAAATATGCAATAAATTTTAGTTATAATAATTTTAAAAGCCTCTAGAAAAATTCGTTTTTAAAGAAAATTAATTCATGAACAATTTACCTTGAGGTTTCTCAGACAAAATCTTCATATAAAGAAAGCAAAAGGTTAGTGAGTTAATTAAACAAAGCTACTGCCCCTAAAAGTACACATAAACTTTTCACAGTGCTTAATTTTTTTAAATAAGCTCTTCTTTTAGTTTTAAAAACATTTGCAGTATTATTTAGAATTCAGAAAATATGTCAAATTCAAATAATTTTTAGGCGCTTGATTTTGACCTATTTTCGGTACTCTATTAATATTACAACCTTAAACATTAAATAATTCCATATACAATGTAGGATGCCTACATACAGGCGCAGAAGCATGTTGACACAGTGATTTCGCTGTTATTTTCTCGAAAAGCTCACGCGTAAGCTTACCGGTATCTGTTACTGTAATGTGTTCGCCAAACAAAAGTTCGATTATGTTTTTACTAAGGCAGCTTTTGGGGATGAAATGTTATGTAATTATGTGGGATGGAGAGAGCATTTCAAACTGTAGAAGAAATTTGCTGCAGATTCACAAATATATTGGCTCTACACAATAGATTTTAAGGCTTGCGAGCTGCATGAAATACAAAATCGTACCACTGTGCGTATGAGTAACATTTTTCTCTATGACAATGCTGTGATTTTTCTTTGTGTGATGTGATGTGTTCATGTGATGTACATATGATATAAAATTATTGCAGTTCATTAATCAATTCAAGTACATCTTTCAATTTTCAAAGTTTGTGGATATTTTAAGACTTGATGGGCACATATGAATGTATGTACATATGTATGTATGTAAGTAGCAATGTTTATACTCGAACAAATGAAATGACAGAAAATAATGCTAACTATTAAAAAAGGAGGACAAATAAAAACACGTATATGGCATGCCCATTTGTAAGAAAAAGAGCCCTTGCATTTAAGTACTTGAGTTGCTTACGATTATTGCATGTTGAACATTTTTTATATGCCACATGTTAACATTCGGCCAAGTATATTTACATGATTTATAATTTTTTGTTTATTTTTGTTTTTTGTACCCACATACGTACTACTTTTGTGTGTCGCTGTGTATGTATGTTAGTAACTATGTACGCTAGCACAACTCCACTATAATTGCTGTGAGATGCGTGCAACAAAGGTCATGAATAAATTGCCATTTCGAAATGAGATTTGTTTCCTTGATTTTACGTCAGCATTCGTAATTCATAATGTTGCGCCCCACCTCGTTCCACCTACCCAGTAGAAGGGCGTTGGTTGTTACTTACATACTTTTCGTATGCCACAGTGTGATGGTTGAGAGCGCCTCCTTTTTTTCGAAATTGCTATTTTTGTATAACAAAAACTGCAAAAGGGCGGAAAGAGCAGTAAGCAACCGGTGTATGCAACTATAATTTTTTTTACAGTGCTGGGCGCATTAATAGCACACAAATCGGATTTTTACGCAAAATAGTGCGGCTGAAATTATGTACTTTTTTTTAATTTTTTCAGTGGCGGTTTCAAAATTTTTATTCTCACGAAAAAAATTAGTGAAAGATTAGAAATATCCTGTTAAATTTGCATGAGATAATGAGAAAGATAGTGTTGTTTTAACCAGAGATGATGTTAATTTAACAGGAACTAATGTTAATTTAACAGGAATTGGTGTTAATTTAACAGGACGTCATGTTAATTTAACACGAAGACAAGTTTTTCAACCTAAGCTTCATGTTAATTTAACAGGAAGTCATGTTGATTTAACATGAAGTGAAATTAGTCAACATGAGCTTCATGTTAAAATAACATGATCGATAGTGTTGAAAAATAATACCTGAAAAAATGTTAAAAAGTGTTTATTTTACATAAAATTTGGCCTGTGTGTTTTTTAATGGAAATTTTGAAACAAAAAGTTTTTGTTTGACATCGAGAACATATTAGTTTTTACGGGGCGTTAATCTAACTGAGCTGGTTGGTAAACTTTTATTATTCCCTATTGTATTTTCCTTCACTTCATTTAATTTTTTTTCTTTTTTTTTCTTTCATTTTAATTATTATTTTTTAATAAATTTTTTTAATTTTATTTTATTTCATTTTATTTTAGTTTATTTCAGTTTACTTTATTTCACTTAATTTTATTTTTTTTCACTTTATTAAGTTTTTTTTTCTTTTCATTTATTTTATTTATTTTTTTATTTGTATTTTTTTCATTTTTTTTTTCATTTATTTTATTTTTTTTTTCATTTCATTTATTTTTTCATTAATTTTTTTCATTAAATTTTTTTTCATTTAATTTTTTTTTTTGTTAAAGGAAAAAGAAGAACCAACTAATTTTTTTTTTTTTTTCATTTCATTTATGTACATATTTATTATTTTTTTTTTTCAATTAAATTAATTTTAGTTTGCTTAAAGAAAAAAGGAAACCAACTAATTATTGTATGAAACGACGGAGGCACTCAGTATCCTTAAAACCTTTTTCATTTAATTCTTTTTCTCAAATTTTAATTTTTATTTTTTTTTCATTAATTTTTTTTTTATTTCATTTATTTTTTTCATTAATTTTTTTTCGTTTATTTTATTTTTTTTTTTTGTTGAAGGAAAAAGGAGAACCAACTCATTTAATTTTTTTTCTCATTTTTTTTTATTTTTTTCATAAATTTTTTTTTAATTTAATTTTTTTTTTGTTTAAGGAAAAAGAAGAACTAACTATTTTTTTTTTTATTTTATGTACATATTTAATTTTTTTTTTTTTTTTCAATTAATTTAATTTTATTTTGCTTAAAGAAAAAGGAAACCAACTTATTATTGTATGAAACGACGGAGGCACTGAGTAGCCTTAAAACCGTTTTCATTTAATTTTTTTCTCATTTTTTTATTTCATTTATTTTTTTCATTATTTTTTTTCATTTAATTTTTTTTTTTGTTGAAGGAAAAAGAAGAACCAACTCATTTATTTTTTTTCTCATTTTTTTATTTTTATTTTTTCATTTAATTTTTTTTTTTTGTTAAAGGAAAAAGAAGAACCAACTATTTTTATACCTTTCATGAACATGAAATGGTATTATAACTTTGGTCCGATGTTTGTAAATATGAGAAGAAGAAGAGATAGACCCATCAATAAGTATACCGAAATGATCAGGATGACGAGATGAGTTGTCCGTCTGTTCGTCTGTCTGTCTGTCTGTTTGAACGCAAACTAGTCCCTCAGTTTTTGAGATATTTGACTGAAATTTGGTGTGCGGCCACCATTTTCCAATATAGGAATCATTTGTCGGAACCAGCAAGATCGGACCAATATAACATATAGCTCCCATACAACCGATTATTCCGATAAACGGATTTTGGGCTATAACTCCTGTAATTAAACACGTAGGAACGTGAAATTTTGTAAGTATTGCTCTTTTTATATGTGAAATATCGATGTTGAAACTCATAGAGATGGGATAAATATTTCACATAGCTCCCATACAATCGATTATTCCGATAAACGGATTTTGGGCTATAACTCCTGTAATTAAACACGTAGGAACGTGAAATTTTGTAAGTATTGCTCTTTTTATATGTGAAATATCGATGTTGAAACTCATAGAGATGGGATAAATATTTCACATAGCTCCCATACAATCGATTATTCCGATAAACGGATTTTGGGCTATAACTCCTGTAATTAAACACGTAGGAACGTGAAATTTTGGACGTACTGCTATTTTTATATGTGAAATATCGATGTTGAAAATCATCGAGATTGGATAGATATTTCACATAGCCCCCATACAATCGATTGTTCCGATAAACGGATTTTGGTAGATAACTCCTGTAATTATATAGGTAGGAACGTGAAATTTTGGAAGTATTGCTATTTTTATATGCGAAATATCGATGTTGAAAATCATTGAGATGGCATAAATATGTCACATAGCTCCCATACAATCGATTATTCCGATAAGGGGATTTTGGACTATAAGTCCTGTAATTAAACACATAGGAACGTGAAATTTTGGAAGCATCGCTATTTTTATATGTAAAATATCGATGTTGAAAATCATTGAAATGGGATAAATATTTCACATAGCCCCCATACAATCGATTGTTCCGATAAACGGATTTTGGTAGATAACTCCTGTAATTATATCGGTAGGAACGTGAAATTTCGTAAATGTGGCTATTTTAGAATGTGGAATGTCGATGTTAAAAATCAATGAGACCAATATAACACATCGTCCCCATATAATCGATAGCTCCGATAATTTCGGTATGAGCTAAAGTTAAATTCACACAGGCTGTACTGGGGATCAAACAGTGAAAATCGTGACGCTTATTCATGAAAGGTATTTAGCCTTCGGCACAGCCGAAGACAGCTTTCCTTACTTGTTTTTATTTCATTTATGTACAATGTAACTTGTACATATTTAATTTTTTTTTTTTTCAATTAATTTAATTTTATTTTGCTTAAAGAGAAAAGGAAAACAACTAATCATTGTATGAAACGACGGAGGCACTGAGTATCTTTAAAACCTTTTTCATTTAATTTTTTTCTCATTTTTTTTTATTTTTATTTTTTTCATAAATTTTTTTTTATTTCATTTTTTTATTTTTATATCTTTTACTTTTTTTCATTTCATTGTTTTTTTTTTTTTTTTTGTTTAAGGGAAAAGAAGAACCAACTAATGGGATGAAACGCGACGGAGGCACCGAGTATTTTTAAAACCTAAGGTGTGCTATTTACATAACCACCACTGTTCATATGTGCTTTTTTTTTTGGCTTGATGTTAATGTTGATAGTTTTATTTAGTTTTTTTTTGTTCTGCTACCGAACTACACGTAGAACATTTTCTTTTTTTTTTGTAATTTTTTTGCACTTGGCAACTTGTCACTTTGCTTTGGAGTGGTTGATGAAATATTTCATATTTTCAGCGACTATTTAGTTTGCTAATGACGAGTCGCATGCAATTGTTATATAAATAAGTATAGCATGTGTAATGTACAAATTTATACACTAATGTGCTCAACAGTAAAATGATTTAACACATCGCTTATCAAAGATGTAGAACTTTTAAAAACCGCAATGAGGTGAAGAAAATACCCAACAACTTTAGACACAAAAAAATCTGAAAATTCAAGGAAAAATTTGAGGTACTTCTGGTCGTTATTATACTAAAATTAAAACTGCGACCCAACATTTTATTAAAAACTCGACCCAAAAAAGTTTTAAAAGTTAAAATTTTGAAAAAAATTGCAAAAAAAAATTCCCTTCTCTTTTTTAATAAAAACCACACTTTGTTGAATTCTTTTCAAATTGAATTTTATTTCCACTATTAAATGTATTGATATCGTTGTTTAATGATATTATTAAGAGTGATATAAATATGTATGTATTTTATGTTCAGTTACTTAATTTTGAAGCTTGATAATTTTAGGTGTATAACTCTTTATGTTACTTATATTTGACACTTGATTTTCATAATTTTACATTCCAGTTCAATTTTTTGAATATAATGATAACGTGCTTTATGGATTATTCAAGGAACCATGCTCTTTTTGAGTTCTGTTCAAAAATTTTATATTTGATGAATGTTTTAAATATGATCATATGTGAGATCAATAACACTATACTATAAAATCGACCTTTTTTCTGGGTATGGGACCATACCAACTTCCCCGTTTTTCGAAGTTAGCCTTCAAAAAGTTAGCTACGCACTTTCGAAGCTCGAAGCTCGAAGTTCAACCCTTCGAAGTTTTGGTTTTCTAATTGTTTTATATAAAAATTTTAAAATGCTATATGTTGGCGTAGCCTTCTTTCTCCTCTTACTTGATTGGTGTACTTTTATTATTTGAAAGTGTATGTATGAAGAAATATGATATATTAAAATTAATTAATTAATTTTTCGAACATCTCACTTTGGCCCTGTATAGCACTTCCTAAATGCATTTTTGAATTGAAAAACGACACCAATAAAACAAGAGAAGCAAGCTGGCTTTTTAAATTTTAACCTTTAAAATTTTTTAAAGAAAACAATTAGAAAACCACTTTCGAACTTCGATCTTCGAAAGCCCGTTACTAAATTTTGAAGGCCTACTTCGAAAAACTGGGAACGCTATTTTTTTACTTATGTCTTAATATTTTCAAAAAAGTTGGTCTATGTTGGTATGGGACTATAGTAATAAATTTTCGATACTTTTTATTCTGCTCCATCTTGATGTACAACTCAAAAATCGTTATTTTTATCAAAGAAAAGATAAAATCGAATAACTATGTTCAATGCAAAGTATATTAAACAAAGTAATAGTGAACTTGACAGTTCTCTCTTTTCTGTAGGAGTTTTTCCGTCAAATGAAAAAAATATTAACCCGTTCTGTTTAAGATTTTTAAATTTTTTCAATAGTGTGAAGTAAAAGCAAATTGTTTCATATAAATACAATACACTTGCCTTAGTTCCTTGCAATTTTAAATAAAGATTATAGTTCGGATTAGCTAAACTCTAACGCATTTTAGCTAAGATGAATGGTCTAATCTTTTTTCAACTGGATCTTAGACCGAAAATGAAACTGTAAGCGATTAAAATCGATTCATGACCCCAACGGATTAGGGGTTTAGAATATGCCCATGGTGGAATGCTTGTCGCAAGAGGCGACTAAAATCCATTTCGACCACGGTCAGGGGGTTGGTGGTTCGGCAGCTGTAAGAGCATAGACTCAATACCGTACAACTCGGTTTGGTCCGTCACGTCCCTCTTACAACAGCAATAGCGATTCGATTAATTTCTCGAAACCGAAAACTAAGTCGTAACCGTTATTTTAATAAAAAAAAACGAAACCGGTCCAAAATCCAGAACCGGTTCCAAACAAGTTTGTACTTTTTTTTATAAATTGATTACTTCATTTCGCGGACCTTTTCCTTGATAAGACGGTACCCTGGTTTTGACTTCAGTATAAAAAACTCTAATGAAAACCAATCCACCAGTTTCTGCGACACTCTGGCGACAACCTTCTTGTGGTGACATCGGCGGAAATCGACAAATATTCAATACTCGCCATCCCTATAACGCAAAGATCCGAAAAGAGGTAGATTCCAAAGTAGCCAAAGTTATTCCGTTACTGTTTGGGCTAGCATATTTCGCGGTATTGATCATTTTTTGGCCTGAGCAAATGCTATCTAATTTTTCAGTAAAACAATTGTATGAGACGCAAAAACTGTACTTGGGTGGCAAAGGGTTAATACGCTTGTTTACATTTTTTTGAAGGAAAAACTCCTACAAAAACAAAATATTTCAGTTGTCAATTCTACCTTGGTGAATTTGCCTTGGTTCAATGCAACGCTTAAAAATATGTACTATGTAAAATATTGCTCAGTGTCCCATTCAGAATTTTTTGAGCCAAATATCCCAAAGAGTTTTTTTTTTTTGTAATCAGTAAATTAATTCATTTGATAATTTTTTATTATAGTGCATAATTTTAGGCGCATTTTTGCATATTATCCAAAGTTTTTAAAATCTTTTTCTTTAATGTGCTGTTCATGCTGAGCCTGCATTTTTCATTTTAGAATTTTGCCCAAAATGCAGCATTTTTTCCATACAATTTTGAAAGCTAAACACAACTAAATGCTACTTTATTTCTGCATTAGCTTTAGCATCTTCGAAGATACGGTACGAACTAAAATTTTCTTGTATGAAGAAAAAGTGAAAAAAAATTTTGCATAATTTTGGGCGAACCGCTGTTTATATTAGAATATCTTCTCACTTAGCAAGTCAACGTACTTTTGCACTAATATTTTTTGTTAAAAGTTGCAATTTTCGAGGTGAAGAGTTTCCAAGTTTGTTTAGAAAGTCGGTTTCTTTACCCACGAACTCACTTTTATGAAAGAAATGGATTTTATCTGAAAAGCCAAGCATACTTCCACTTGCGATGTAGGAACGCACCTTAAGCATTCGAAAATTAGCTAAATGCGCATTTTCAAAATGCGGCAGCCTGAACGCATCTTCGAAATGTACGACCGAAAATGGAAAATGCTGCTATTAAAACTCAGCATGAACACTACATAAAATGAAATTCGAAATGTATGAAACGCTATCAACAATCTTGTTGTTGGTAGTTTATTGTATTTCGTATACGAGTTTGTGGTCCAAACATATCTAAGGAAGTAGTAAATCGGAGAACTGGCAATTTTTTCCTCCAATTCGGGTTTTCTTTCCTATGTATTTGGTAACATAAAATTTGACCAGATTTATTTTATTAGGCATTTTATTTGTTGATCTTTTGACATTTTTTTTACAATAGATGTTCTATTTTTCAATTGTTTATTTGGCATTTTACAGTTCATGTACACATACAGATTTTATAAATATTTTAATAATTATAACAGCTAAATTGATTACAAATTTTTTACTTTTTTCTGCTTTTACTATTTTTGCATGAACTTTCTTTTTTTTTTACAATTACATAATTCGTTTGGAAAATATTTTTTTTTTAATTTTCTATGGCATAACTCTTTTGTGTTACAATTTATCTGATGCACCTATTGCTTGTGTAAAAAAAAACTTTAAATATAACCTTCAATTTAAGAAAATTTATTTTATAAAACGTTAAAACCATATTTTTTAAAATTTGATCAGTTGTTTGAATATTTTTTTTGAGTAAAATATTTGTGTTCCCTCTTTCAACTAACTATAAAGATTTAATTTAAAAAAGTAATAGAAAAGTGTTATATGTATAACAGTTTGTGAATATTTGGCAGCGTATTGAGGCGGTCTATTGGTACGCGACTCAAATACAGTCAGCAGCAAATGATCCTCGGCTTAGTTTTTGGTTTGAACGGACGAGTAAAGGCAGGAATCATTGTAGTTGGCATGCCACATATCAATATTTTATAAACGTCAATTTTTCATTTTTTTTAAATTTATTTTATTATTATTTTTTTAAAACTTCTTATAATCGAAAATTCATGAAAAAAGTAACCTAGGTTTAAAAACACTCTCCTATTTCAAATGACATTTTACAAAGCTGTTACTTTATCTTTCATCAATCTGATTAAATTCGAATATATATTGACTTGTTGCGAAAATTTTAAAAATAAAAACAGAATATTTGTGGCAATGCAGCAAATGTAATTAAGTTCGAATTACAGCGAATTACGCAAACCATTGCAAAAAAAATATAATAAATTTACTTAACGCAACAACGGTAAACAAAGAACTAAAAATAAATCGGGGGTTCGCTAGAGGGTTAATTATTTCCTGTTAAAATTGCTTTAGGGGTCTTCAAGAATAAAAATCTCCATACAAGGAGCGCATTAGCCCACGATCGGGACAAAAAATACGCCCCTGAAATATGCAATACATAAGCTGATAAGCTAACATTTACTCACTATACCACAGCCAGTGTTGCCAGTTTGCTGTATTTGTCACTTTTTTCGGGATTTCTCGTTTCCAAAAAGATATAGGCATTTTTTTGTATATATTTGCAGGATATTTATAGCTCGTTTACTGAAAAACTGACTAAAGCTGGCTTTAGATTAAAGAATCTAAGAATCATCACAAACTAGATTTAGTACAACTCAAAGACCTCCCAACTAAAACAAATCATAATCTTTAACACTTTTAATTTTTTTCATCATTCAATTTTATTTTGTTTTTTACATTTTCATGTTTCTTAAAATTTACATACACATTTCTCCATGTAATTTAATATTTTAGCAACCAAATACTTTTGGATAACTTTCTTAACACAATTTGGTAATTTTTTCTAATAAGATTCGTAACTCAATATATAAATTAACTTTTGAATCAACTTCTTTTTTATTACAATTTATACGATAAAAAAAATTGGCGTGTGATATTAAAAAACACGTTTGTATAACAATTTTAAATACGAATGCAATCAACTACCACAAATATTCTGTATGCATGCACTGGAAATATGACTACAATTTCTTACTTAATTTCAGTATTTAACTTCAATATTATGTATGTGTGTATTTGTTTAGACTATAGCAACGAATTATATAAAATTATCAAAGCGCCTATAGAGTAAAGTGATAAATTTGATAGCATATCTATTTACTGAAGCCATATGAACTGTTTCATGTAAGATGACTAAATATCAAAAAATGATACTGAAAAAAAGTGAAATCTACTTCATTTTCAGAAGAAAATGTTACGATGTACATTGTCCAATAATCACTTCACATGAAATATGGGTTCTATTTTGTAGCTCTTTTCGAAATTTATTTGAACAATTTTTTTTAGAAATGTATGACCTTGTTCGCGTTAGAGTTTTTTGTAGCTCAAAGTCGAACATATTTACTTTCGTAAAGTATTTGAATTTTCAGATAAACTCTATATAGTTTGCTTCAAAGATAAACTTGTTCGAATTCGAGTTTTTTGTTCTTCGAACAAATTTTCTTTCGGGTCGGATTTAAATTTTTTGAGAAACCCTTTATAACTCGCTTCATAGATAAATTTGGTAAATTTCGAGTTTTCGTACTTCGAAATCGAACAAAATTACTTTCGAATCGGGTTGAAATTTTCAGAGAAACCATTTAAAGCTCGATTCAAGGATACATTTTGCAAATTCGGGGTTTTTCGTGCCTCGAAGTTTCGAAATCGAACAAATTCACTTTCGATTAGAGGTGAAATTTTGAAAGAAAACCTTTATAACACACTTCGAAGCCAAAATTGTTTGAATTCAAGTTATTTCAAAGTTTCGAAATCGAACAAATTTACTTTCGAATCAAGTTAAAATTTTCACGTCTAAGATGACATGTTCGAACTCGAGTTTTTCATACTTCTAAGTTTCGAAATCGAACAAATTTATCTTCGAATTGAGTTAAAATTGTTTAGAGAAAACACTTTTCGAAGATAAACTTTTTCAAATGCTATTTTTTTGTACTTCGAATTACATTTTTTTTTCGAATAGTACACAAGACAAAATCTATAAACTTTTAGCGAATGTATATGTACTAATTTCAAATTCAAATAAATAGCACGCATTTTGAGATGGCGAAAATTAAAAACGATTAAACTCCACTTTCGTATAATCTACAGAATAGAGGCCCAGCTCATATGGACTTCATCTAACTTCTACTTACACATTTACATGTTTTAAACGAAATCGCTACTTAAAATTACATACATAAATACATTTTCATATGTAGTGGACTTGTATGCATGCAACAGATGCATGTATATTAGTTAGTATACAATTAAAAGCAGCATAAACTAGTACAAAATCAAATATTTTATTGAGTATTTTAATAAATTTTTGTATTCATGCATTTTCACATGCATTTCATATACATATGTACTTCAGTTAGGAGAATTTAATTTGCTTTTATTTGTGGCAAATAAAATTTAGGTCTATTTCTTTTTTTGTTTTTGCTTTTGTTAATTAGCATTTGTATTTCTTTAATTGTGTATTCATACATTCATGTTCTATATGTAATTCACAAAATAGTTGTATTGTAGTTATATAATATACGTTACTAAATATATATGTAATTCTTCATTATAGTATTTATGTATATTATTATATTAACTGCATGCAGTTAGTACATTGTTTTTTTTTTTGCTTTTAAATTATCAATTCATTATCTCAATATATCGCAGTATGCCAACACAGCAAGCACAGTAACTGTTGCTTGAATTTAAGCCAAACAAACTTAATAGCTCTTCACATTCCATACATTTAACATTCTCAATTCGCATAATTATCGTCTATACTAGGTATAAGTGTTATATAAGGAAACATACATATTTTCTTTCTCTTCTTTTTTTCTTTCTTTGCTAAACAATATTTATCAATAGTTTTTTTCTTTTTTTTAATTCATAGTAGATCCTATTTATCACTTTTCAATGCTCTTTCGCAAGATTTGCTGCTTCCTATAAACGCTGGGTTCTTCTAGTTTGCTGCATTTTCTTTTAATTTTCCTTAAGAAATTGTGTTTCGAAATTGTTGCTCTTAGACGCAATCGTCTTCGCCATATTCGGTCCATTGCTCGTCCAGCGATAATTGTTGTTTGTATGGTGGTGGTGGCGTATGTGTTGCGCTGTTGAAAAAAATCAATAATTTATATTAGTAAAATGTTTTATTCTGTTGTTTTTTAATTATGTTAAGAGTAAATATATTTTTGCAAACAAATGCTTTCATAACAAATCATAGTAAATGCATTAAATTACAATTCAGAAAGAAATTAAAATATATCTAAGTAAATAATCAATTGTATGTTTATATGTATGGACAACTAAATGGATGGTCGCACTATCTCAGTGAACAATTTATATTATAAACTTATTCGAATTTTTCGTACTTCGAATTTTCGAAATGGAACAAATTCATTTTCGAATCGGGTTTAAATATTTAAAGAAACCCTTTATAACTCGCTTCAGAAATAAACTTGTTCGAATTCGAGGTTTTCATACTTCAAAGTTTCGAAATCGAACAAATTTACAATCGTATCGAGTTAAAATTTTCAGAGAAATGCTTTGTAACTCGTTTCGAAGATATCTCCGTGGCTTTGTCATCTGACCATCTGCCCATCATCCTGTCCGTCGACCGTGCCTCGGATTTTATAACCTCGGAGAAAAGATCATACGTGAACTTCAAAAAGGCTAACTGGGTTGGCTTTATGGAATTCACGGAATTATGGAATTCCCATACCGACTGATGTACACGTTGGTGAGCGTAATATTCGTGAAGTCATAAAAAAGGCTACAGACCGCTTTATACCAGCTGGTAGAATAAAAAACATAAGACCAAACTTCCAGCTGAGACCGCAGTCTTGGCCAACGAACGTGACCTCATACACAACATCGATCCCTCAGATCCACAGAACAAATTTACTTTCGATCGGTGATCTCAACGTGGAAATCAGACGGCTTGTCAACGAACACAAACAAGCCAAATGGGAGGAGCACCTTGAGTCTTGTAACCTCTCTACCGGTGGTGAGAAATTATGGTCCACAGTCAATCCTTGCCAAAGAATGTCGACATCACCTTTGGTGACAAGACATTCAACGACCCTAAGAAATGTGCACAGGCTTTCTGTAGACAGTATGTCCCCCATCCTGCACAGGACAGGACAAGACGTGCAATCTTCAGGTGTGCGCATAAACACAAAAACTATGCCCGTTCCCATCGCCGCTACAGAGGTTCAAAAGGTCATCAGGAATGCCAAGAACTCCAAAGCCATCGGTCCAGATGGCATAGCCATGGTGCGGCTTAAACACATCGATGCAGTAGGAGTTAAGTACCTCACTGCCATCTTCAATCTGTCCTTGACCACAGCTGTCATACCCGATAAATGGAAGCAGGCAACTGTGATCCCACTACTAAGACCTGGCAAGCAAGCCTACGTTGGGAGTCATATCGTCCGATATCACTCCTCTCCCCAGTATTGAAGACACTTGAGGCGGTCCTACTCCCGCTCTACACATGAAACTTGATGTTAGCCGAGCACCAACATGGCTTCAGAAAAGGTAGAAGCACAACATCTGATCTAAATGTCATAAACACTCAGATAACAGACAGACTAAATCAAAATATACCCAATGACAGGACGGTTCTAGTTGCACTTGATCTCTCTTGTCGAGTTCTTCATCGCTCGGAGCTTGACATTGTCGCAAACAAAGTCCTCGGCGACTTTATTCACGACTTGGACGGCGCAAGTTGGCATGGAATTAGAAATCTATGTAGGTGATCACAAAATACCTACTGTCGCTCACCCCAAAATCTTAGGAGTGACTTTTGACACCACGCACCTTTTCGCTACCCATTCAGCATGCAACAAAATCCTGAAGTCAATAGCCGGCAGCACTTGGGGTAAGGATAAAGAAACGTCGTTGGTAACTTACAAGGCAATTGGTCCACTGATTCTGAACTATGCGTCGTCGATATGGTCGTCGGGGCTTGCAAACGTTCATTGGAGTCACATGCAGGCCTGTAAAAACATCGCACTCAGAACCACTACGGGGTGCGTCCTTATGCCTCCCATAACTCATATACACCATGAACCGGAAATGCTTCCAGTTAAGGAGCATGCAGCATGCGGCTTAAAGGGTTTGATTGGATATCGCGATCGGGCAGAGTTAGGTTGAGACGCGCCGATATCAGAAAGTTTTTCAAAAATGACGTCCTATTACTCAGAGCGAATTTTAAGTAAGTAAGTAAGGAAAATAGTGCGACCATCCACTCAGCCATTGATATGACGACTATACATGTTATTTGTTGTCTAGTGTGATAGTTAATTTGTTTTAATGTTATTTTGAAACCCAATGCGTATCTGCATTGAAAGCTTTTGTAATATATAAATAGAGATCGGATTAATGCAAATCTACTCTTTTCGCCGCTAACTTTTACTTATAAATATTACAGAGCATATTTTTAGGCGTTGTTTTTTTGAATATAATCCGAGCTTTATATACAAATTTAAGACCCACAATGTGACTTGATACATATTTACATATATGCCATTTTATGATATGGTTAAAATAAAAAGGTATGAAATAAAAAATTAAAGTATGTACGTGTGTGTTAGTCAAGTATGAGTGTTATTAATAAGTTTGATGAATGTAGTGCATCTAGAAGCGCAAATTCCCACAGGCAAATTCAAACGTTTTAGTAAAAACTGCAACATTGCAAACTACAAAATGCTTATAGGTAATAATGAAAATAATTATGAATGTACTAACTACAGCAAATAAGTACGAAGTGAATGAAGTACGCGCAGCCATAGCATAAAACGTAGCAAACAACAACATTTCATTTTTTAGTTTGTTCGAATGATTTGAAGTGTGTAATGGAAATTTCTTTTTTTACGCGAGCGTTAATTAATGTAAATGACAACAATAAAAATGCAGAAATAACAAGAACAATAACAGCCAACAGGAAACGTTGAAAATGAAGCTGATGCTGACGCTGATGTTGATGTTTTAAAGTGGCGCAGCGCCATTAGCAGCAATGCAAATTATTGCAACTGCAATACATACAAATATTTATAACAAAAAACTTGCACAAAGTGAACAGCAACAACAATTAGAATGTAGAAGAAGAAAACTAATTCAGTTACGTTGCATACGAATTTATGACGGTACGGTATGTATGTATTTGAATTGCATTTTGTTGATGTTCATGTTAAAACAGTTCGATTGGCAAGTTTATATGTTAAAGGCGCGCCTAAAAGTATGCAGTGCGCAGAATTCGTTGCTTTTTTTTCGAACTTTTTCGTTTTCTCCGCATTCATCATAAACGTTCTGAATTTTCGAAATCGTTCATATGCGCTCGTTTCGCTTTACTTTTCACTTTTTAATTTGTGATATTTGTTTGTGTGTTTTTATTATTTTATTTTTTCGTATCGAATCGTTTGTTTACTTTTGCTAATTTGCATTTCAATTTGCTCGTTTAGTTTTAGCATAGGTTTTCCAATGATTTACATTCTTTTGCCGGCGCTTGCTACTTTCGATTTTTACGTTTTGTTTTACATATTAATAAGTATGTAAGTTTGTGTGCAAATACCAGACACACTCAACTCCTTGCATTTAGCGCCTCACAATCAGTCTTTGACTGCTTCAATTAACATTTGCTAATTGGCTCATCATCAATATGTATGAATGGGCTAGTAGTCATAATTACGCTAAGTGATTTTATATAATTGTTGTTTTATGTTTGTAGCGCAGTTTCAGTTTGCAAGCAGCAGGTGACTTTTCATTTACATATTTGCTATGTATTTGCTCTAATATCGAAATGGTGTATGGAATTTCTTGTGACAACAATTTCAATAGGAATAACAAATATATTGTAGTTTGTAGTACGTAGTCAGGGTTATGCTTAGAAATCAGTTATAAGCAACCCTTCCGGTCAAAAATGCCCACGTCGATAGGGAGATCTAGATGGTCTATAGTGTTGATTTGTTCATATAAATATTTATTTGTGGTAATTCGTATGGTGAATAAATGTGCGTTTGATTGTTGTTGGTTGAAAATATAAAAATATGTAGTTTGTTGTTTTGTAATATTGATTCGTGTTCAATTTTTGTGGTGGGTGTCGTAAATAAATTAGAAAAAAAAAATCAGAGATTAAGTAAATAAGTTAAAGTGAAAGCAAAATAGTAGTAGAATTATGGATGAAAAGCATTATGTAATAAATATAATGTATAAAAAAAGTTATAAATAATTGAATTTGATATTTATTGAAACACATTTATATTTAGGTGCATGGAATATATGAAATTTAGAACATAGCAGACGGTTTTTGATTTTTTTTTTTTTTAATTATTTTTAAGAAATTTAATTTTTTTTACATTTAAAAATATTTGAAAAATTCAGCACACTTATTATTAAAATTCGGGACAATGCTAAAATCGATCAAAAAAATAATCGATAAAACTCCGATTGAAATCGACAAAATGAATCGATTGAAATCTATAATAAAAATTTCCATTAAAATGAATGAAAATTCTACAAAAAATTATAAAACCTTAAAACACAATAATGGATTAAAATTTCGATTAAAATTGGTAAAATAACCAATCGATAACAAAAAATACTAGTCGATAAAAACGCCTATTAAAATCGATAAAATAACAAATCGATAACAAAAAATCCTAGTCGACAAAATTAAGAATCAGTAGATTACAATAACCACGAAGTTCTCTTTGCCTGTCTCACGGCTTTTTTGTAGGCCCGTTAGACTCCGAATAAATTCGATAAAAACTCCGATTAAAATCCATAAAACAAATCGATAAAAAAGTAGTCGATAAAAATTCCCTTTAAAATCTATAAAATCAAGAATCGAAAAAACATAATAACCGATATAGACTCTAAACAAAATCAATTAAAATCTGTAAAATATCGATAAAAAATAATAATCCATATTACGTTAAAATCCCGATTAAAATCGATAAAGTTACAAATCAGTAAAAAACAATAGTTGATTAAAATTCGGATTAGTATTTCGGGTCGATAAAAGAACAATCGATACAAACTTCGATGAAAATCAGTAAAATCACAATTGGAAAAATATTTTAATACCGATCAGTATAATTGAAAATAATCGATAATAATTAGAGCGAAGCAATAATCGATAAATATCAAAAATTGTATAAGAATTGACAAGTATTAATACAAGCAAAAAAATTATTAAAAATGATATTCGTTTTTTATTATCATTTTTTAATCATTTTATTTTTAAAATGTTTTTGCTTTTATTTGTTTTACAACCGTTTGCTTATGTTATGGTTAAAACTTCAACCCAGCATGAATTTGAGATGATTTGTTTTACCATTCACCTGGTCTAAGCTAAGTTAAACTTTTTTTGTGGAAATTTTAATTGATAAAAATTATATAACATTATTAACAATAATTATTTAATACTAATACATAATTTTTTTATATACGTATAATTAGAGTTTATGCAGATAATTGTGTTTCTAGGCTTGTCTAGCTAAAGTGCTTGTGTTCGTGTAAAATTTATTTTAGATTCTAATGCTACCTATTTATGGTAAATTTTTAATTGAAACTTTTTCTTTATAAAGAAGTCAAGCTGATAATGTGTTTTCCAAACCCTGAGCATAACATGATTAAAATACCAAGAAACACAATTTTTTATTTCAATTTTTAAAAAAATCCCGAGTTTACAGTTTTCTAGTTTATCGAATTTCGGTATAACAATTGTTAATTTTAAGAACTTTTTAGACAAGTTTCTTTCCTACTTCAAACAGAGGAAGAAACTGTGCAATAATGTTATGTGTTTGGAATCTCCAACACTAGATTTACTTAACTGTAACCAACACACTTTCGTGGTGAATAAGTTCTACTCTTGCAACGGTGCTTTTAAGTAATTTTTTTTAAACTATAATCTACCTGATTGACGCACATTCCGTATGCATTTCGACTGCATGTATGAAAGTATGTATGCATGTAGCTTCTACCTATAATAACTGCTAAATGCTTTTATAATTGTATACAAATTCATCATATATTAAAAATTACCTTAACAACCTTGCCTTAAGTACTCTAAACCTTGTAAGTATGTAATACATTTAAGAATCAATACCTTTCACTCATAAGACATGTAATTAAAATAAAAACAATAACAAAAACGTATTTAACTGCCTTACCTTTCGCATGGCATTTCGCCCATATTCTTAGCAAGCGACAAACGTTTGGCTTCCTCCTTTCTGCGTCGATCTTCTGCTGCTGCCTTCATGGGATCGTACGTGGAGCGTCGTTTCCACATAGCCATTTCTGCTTCTTTTTGTTTAGTGGCTGTAAAGGTATTTATTTAATTAATTGCATACAAAATATGCCACACACGTTTCAAAACACAACGCACGTATGCAGTAAAGCGTAACAGCACTTACCCGACTGGTCTCTACGCGCCGCTGATGAGGCTCTACCACCACCGCCAAGCGTAGTGCCACTCGTGGTCATGCATGCGGCCACCGAGCGTACACTACGATTGCTGGTGCGTGTCGGATCGGCACGACTCAGCCCCATCGATGAACTACTCGGACTGCGCTTCATTACATCACCCACCAGTGCTGAGGTTTTTAATGTACTTTTCGATTCGTTCTTGCGTAGAAAATTATTACCTTGCGCTGGTTTATACTTGGAAATGTCCAAATACTTGGGTTGCACACGTTGATTTGTCAACTTTGTTGTCGATGGCACCGCAGCTGCAGTTTGTAGCAATTGTTTCTTGGCGGAGGCCAAAGAGTTGGGTACCTGCGATGCTAAACGACTGAGACTAGTGTCACGCGGCACTGATTGGCGCGCCGTGTTGGCGCCGCGTGCGCGTGGTGCGCTACGTATGCCGCGACGTGGTAATTCAGGCGTGTTAGGGCATGCCATTACACCGCCACATGAACCGGCTTGTTGGTGTTGCAATTTCGTTACAGGCGCCGATGACGGTTTGTTTGAAGCGGTACTGCCGCTGACACGTTGCTTACTACGTTCTATGCGCATGAGTAGAGCCTTGTTTAGACGCGTATTTGTTAGCGGCACAGCGGTCGCATTTTCTACATCCACCTGTCGTTCATCATCGTCATGCTGATAGTAATGCTCGTTCTCCTCCTCTTCCTCAGCACCGCTTGAATAATACTCTTCACCAATGTCATCTTCGTCATTTATGTAATATTGGAAATTTTCATCGTAATCGCCGAACGCTTGACGGAAATTATTACTGCTTGCCGATTTTTTGATAATGTTTGTTTTGCTAGAAGAACGCGCCGCTGCGGTTTGCCCATCGCCACCGCCGCCAACTAGCGTATAATTGTGACGCGCCGCTGGTGGTGTGTAAATGTTTGAATATTGTGGACGCGCTGCACGCTGCGTTGTCGCTATTTTTGCCGAGAATGAGCTAGATCGACGCAATGGCGACTCCTGACCGCTTTGCCCAGCTTGTGCTTGTGCTTGCGCATTTGCCGCTGCCACTGCGGCTGCACGACGCGCTGGAGAGTTGCTTATATTACCATCGAAGGAATTCTTCCGCGCGCGCATTTGCCGCGACAAATATTCGCCACTGGTGAGCAACTTCAATTGCTGCTCATTGAAGCTGCTTGTCATCAGCTGCAAATTCTGTGCATTGCGGCCGTATTGATCATGCGCAGCGCCGCGCCGATGCAACGGTGAATGATGATACGCGTTACCGCTCGTGGGTGAGCCCAGACCATGTTGTGGACTACCGCAGTCATCTGGTGGCGAATACAACGCCGAGGAATGGGCATGCGAGCGTGCCGAGTGCGCACGCGGTGACGCTGAAGAATGTGTTTGTGGTGGCGATTTTAGAGAATTTTTACGTGACAACGACTGCTGTAAATTACTAATAGCAGCCGCTGTTTTCTGCAAATAAATATCCGAATCTTCATCGTCCACGCTTCCCTGCATCAACACATTCTGTAGCGGCGCACGCGTACGACTTGCACTGCGCGCTCGCCCAATAGAATGCAGCGGCGAGGGTATTTTGGAAGGACTTTTTGGAGGCTTGCAAATGCCCTCGGCCGTCTGTCCACCGCTGCTGTACGCGCCGCTCGATAACGTCGGATCGCTGGAATAGTCGCATTCACCCATCAAGCGGTAACGCTCGGCAAGACTGCGATTCAATTTGGCAGCATTGACACATTGTTTGCTATTGTAAATACTATCGTCAGTGAGTGAATCACCAGCAGCTGTATCGGAGGCGCATGTGTAGCTGCGCGTCATTAACGCCGTTTGCGACGCGTCTGAATGTAGACGCGTCTTTGACGTTTCTGAAGCGAGGCTGCGTGCACGCGCGTTACGTGCCCACTCTTGTATCCAATCGTTTTTCGTTTGCGCCGTCTTCAACACCGCTGCATCGGACAATTTCTGATGTGTAGGCGTATCTGGTGGCGATTCAATGTAGCTACGCGTTGCTGCAAATTTCGCCTGTGTGTTATCCTTCTGATTGGTAAATAAATTCAAACGATACTCAGCCTTTTGGTGGTCAGTGAAACCGCCGCCTGCATACGCGCTTGCTGTATTTGCTTTTAGTTTCATCTCGTTGCTCACATACTCTGACGAATCAATTTGTGAAGTAGACAGCCCAGATTTGCGCGTTAGGCGTGGACGCGGATCGAGCGCGCTCTGCTTTGCTAGCACACCACTGGTGGTGACGCTAGTGAAACAACCAAAATTACCATCATCTTCAGTAGGCGTCTTCGGTTCAGCTTCGGATACTATTGGCGCTGCAGACTTTGTTGCTGAGGCGTTGCGCAGCACACGCGATTTTATTTTTTCCAAATACGCACCCGCTGATTCATGCGTGCCCAATACAAGGTCACGTTCAGTGTAAGCGCGTGGTGATAGTGGCGTATGATCTGCTGTTTCTGTGTCGTGGTAGTAGTTCACCTCGAGTACATTGGAGCGATTATGCACATGCACTGGAATTTTAGTGTTACTCAACTGTGGCTCCACATCAGTTGCGCTTACGCTGAGCTGTAAATTTTTCGGGCGCTGTTGCGCTGCTTTCAATGCTTGCCTTGCGTTCTTATCAATGTTCATGAGATCTTTCTGTTCCTCTGTATAATTATCACCATCGAGAGTGTATGTGCCAGTCTCGCTAATATTATCCGCTTCTAAATTGTAGTTCTTCAGTTCGGCGAGCGGTGGTTGCGCGCACAGGAAATCCACCTTTTGTAGAGCCATTTGCATGGCTTGGGAACGTGGTGTAAATTGTGTGCGACTTGCTAGCAAATTGGCGGAACCTTTGGGCAACTGCAACGGCGGTGGCTTCTGCTTACTCACATTTTTGCGCGCCGGTGGTAGTTGCGCTTTTTGCGCCGAATTTGCGCGTTCGTTGGCATTTGTGTTGGCGTGCGCACCGCGTGTCGTAGCTGGCGTTTGCGCATGCTGACCGTACCCTTGCAACTGCGACTCTTGTGTACTGGAACGCGGCGACCAACTGTGACGTTTGCTGGCATCACGCACGCGTGATGTGCTGCGGTCACGCGCTCGCAGGTTCACCTTTGGCGCATCTCCCGCCCCGCCATTGTCGAATGAATTATCGGCACTGCTGCGCGCACCATGGCGTGTGCTCGCGGCGCTAAGTGGTGTTGCTGATACTGAAGTAGACATTGTGGTTTCTTTATTGACACCATCAGCACCCGCCTCCAATTTAGACATGGAAGCACCACGTCTATGACGACTTTGAAAGCGTTCCATCATGCTTTTGTAACGCGCTTTAGCTGCTTCCGGATCGCAGCCATTATCATTGAAGTTGTCAATTGTAAATGCATACGACTGTTTGTTGGTTGTTGTTGTCGTCGTATTAGTTGCATTCGAAGCAGATGAATCATCATCATGCGGCAATGATTCGCTATTATCCACCCCACCGACGAGCGCTGCATTTATATCGGACATAGTTGATGGTGTAGCGCAACCACTGTCACTGCCGTTGCCGTCGGCTATAAGTTTGCTTTTGTCCAAATCGACAGTCGAATGATTGATGTTGTTGAAGCTGTGGCTTTCTACGCGTTCGCTTTTGCTCAACATATCTGCAAAAAAAAGTAACAAAAACAAACATAAGTAGGAATTGAGAGAAAAAGTCCAATTATACTAAGCGCATATTACAATTATCAAGTGAAAACGAAATCGAACAAAAAATAATCTTGAAAATGTGCGCAAAAGATTGCGATTTGTGCAGCTTAGTGTGTTGTGGCGAGGCAGTGTTTTGAGCCAGACACGGCGGCGTTGGGTTGGAGGAATAGACAAAGTATGGTAAATGTAAAAATTTGTTCCAGTGGTTTAGCGATTGCTTTTTTCATTGCTCTTAAGCGCTGATTGCGTACGTACGTAGCTACATACATAAGCAATGACTGCGGCTCTTGTAGCTTACGAATTACGGTTGATTTTATGACACAGTGGGCCAAAATTGGCATTCCTCTCTAAAAATGTGCAAGCTGACAAGGCTTCGCATCTTTAATGGAGAAATTATAAATCTGGATCGTTGGCATGCGTTAAAAAAAATCCAAAAATTCAGGTGCAGTGCAAAAAATCAATCCACGTAATTAAACTATACTACAAAATAAATTTCTTTTCTGGGTATGGGACCATACTAACTTTTATGAAGAAGCTACAGAAGCTAAGGCATAAGTAACAAAATTTTGCGAATTTTTCGAAGTTAGCCTCCAAAGTTTAGTTACGGGCTTTCGAAGTTCGAAGTTGGACCCTTCGAAGATTTGGTTTTCTAATTGTTTTGTTTCAAAAATTTAAAAAGGTTAAATTTGGGGGTGGTTTTCCCTTCCCTTACTTGATTGCTGTACTTTTATTATTTGAAAGTATGTATGTATTAAGAAATATGATATAATTAAAAATAGCTCGCTTTTAACTTTTTCGAAGATCTCACTTTAGCCCTGTGCTATACATACATTTTCAAAAAGAAAATCAACACCAATAAAACAAGAGAAGCAAGCAGGCCACGCCCACATTTTGCCTTTTTCGATTTTTTTAACAAAACAATTATAAAACCACTTTTGAACATGGAACTTCGAAAGCTCGTAACTAAGTTTTGGAGGCTAACTTCGAAAAACGGGGACGCCATTTTTTTATTTCTGTCCTAATCTCTTCAAAAATAATAAATAATATAAAATAAAAAAACGATTAAAATAAAATAAAAATAAAATAAAGTAAAAGGCGATACAATAAATTGAAATACATTAAATTTGAAATAAGGTTAAATATAAAAAAATTAAATAAATAAAAAAAAATACCAATCAATTATTTACCTCAGCTTCCTATTTGTCCCACTGTCAATTCACTCATATTTACTCTACTTTCAATCTTTCAATAAGCAACCAGCCAAGCTCACCGCCAGTTCATGCATCTACATACATTTGTAGGTAGCAAGTGTAGGCCAGAGTTCATAAGAAACTCAGTCATTTTAGATGACTTTTGTATTGAACTTTGGCTACGCAAGCGCTGATACACAAATTTAGCATCGCATCAACGAAAGTAAACAGCAAATGTAGCAGGTATTTAGCATAGAAATTCTGCGTTTCACTTTGAATTATTTTCTTTTTTTTTGTAAATTTCTTCGACTAATAATAGCGCAAAAACGACAGCAGCAGATAACATCATTTCATGCACGACTATTACTAGGTATATACAAATGTAAATGTAAAAATTTACAATCTCTATAAAAACGCATATTAAATTTAAAAAAATTCAACAAAAACCCACGCACCATGCGATCGCTACTCTGTTTACAACTTGTAGCAATATTTTACTATAAATATAAACAGCGAAAAGGCAGAACAAGAGCGTGTGCTAGCTATCTGCGCGTTTGTATGTTTGTATAAACGCATTTGTAAATATTTAGCGATCTCTGCGTACCTATTGTATCTGTAATTGCCGATCGAATGGAATGCCAAGTATCGGCAATTATGGTACTCAAGTGTGTATACTTAAAATTTATAAATTTTAATTAACCGTTGTTGAAAGCTCAAACTGTTACTACTTAAGTCAATAATTTTACGTTTTTAAACGGTTGTTGATTTGTAATTTCGAATTTCGAATTTTAGCCTTGAAATATTTTGTTGTGGTCTGATGTAACTTTCTTCTGCTTCCTCACAAAAAGTTAGGTTTTTTCTTTTTACAACGAGGTTTGAATTGATATTTTCAGAACACCGGGTGTGGGTATTGGACCAAATCGTCTTTTTTGAAGAGATTCGCCGTTTTTCGAAGTTAGTCTCCAAAAGTTAGCAACGAGCTTTCGAAGTTTGAAGTTCGAAGTTTATTATTTTTTTTTGTTTTTTATTTGGAAAAGGTTAAATGTGGGCGTGGCCTTCTTCCTCCTCTTTCTTGATTGGTGTACATTTTTATTTAAAGTCTGTATATGAAGTAATATTATATAATTAAAAATATGCAACTTTTAAATTTTTCGAAGATTTTACTTTGGTCCTTTAGCACTTCTTACAACAGGAGAGGCAAGCCACGTCCACATTTCTCCTTAACAAATTTTTTAAACAAAACAATAAGAAAACCATTTTCGAACTTCCAACTTCGAAAGCCCGTAACTAAATTTAGGAAGCTAACTTCGAAAAACGGATAACGCCATTTTTTAATTGTGGTAATCTCTTCAAAAAAGTTGGTATGGTCCCATACCTACTGTACAACTTCTCAGCAAGTTTAAAGTGTAGTACTATTTAGTACAACAATTTATAGCAATGTAGGTATTACTATCGCTCACCTGCTAGACAGGCAGTCATATATTGACTTAAATATTCATACATTATCATTCCACCTGTGCTTAACTCTATAAAATTAATAATAATAACAATAGCTATAAAAAGAACGTCTTAAGGTGAGCACAGTACCGGGAAACAGCAAAAGACTCGCTAGTTAAACCTAATAATGAAGAAAGAATCAGTGAAAAGATTTAAACAATAAAAATGTGTTTAATACAAATAAACAAAGGAAAATTCAATTGAACGTGGGCTGCAAGCATAATTTATTGTATTATTTATTATATTTAAAAAAAAAAATATGAAATTCATATTCAGATGAGCTCCCAAGTTGGTGTTAACCAAATTTGGTTTAAAGATGTTCCTTATAAATTTAAATGATTTGTAATTATGGAAAAAACAAAAAGTGAAAATCAAGTTAGAAAACAACGTCAGTAATATGAGTCACACAAGTCAAGGTGCGACAAAGGCACAGCCAGAAATATCAGGCGAAAGAAAGTCGTGGCAAATTTGTTTTTGAATTTTTTTGTTATCGTAGATAAAAGCTGAGATTAGCTCACCTGAATGTAACCAAAATAAACAAAAGCAAAACGTTTATTTACACTTTGGGCTGTAAACTTTTTATAAACACCTTCACATGCCTATAGACGTACAGTGTTGGTCGTAAAAAATTGTTGTATAAATTTTAAGTTCTACATAAACGCAAGCGCAATGTCGAAGATCAGTTAAAAGCAAGGACTGAAACCGAAACAGTAGCCGATTAAAACCGAAACCGAAACCGTTTTATTGATCTGAAAAAGAACGAAACCGAAATCGTTTCAAAAGCCGGAACCGGTTCCAAACGATTTTGAATTTTTTTAAGCCTTTTTTTATTTTTGTGGGAACATATTTTCTTTTACCAAATGGTACCCTGAGTAGCTTCATGGAAGATTGTCGAGCAATGTTACAAAAGACACGTTTTGACCTCAGTATCAAATTCCGAAAGAGGAAATTTAGCTATATGATGGCATCGAGAAAAAATTTACGAGATCCGAGATAGAAGTGCTTAGTGGCCCCTATCAGATATTTGTCGTTCCCCGTTTTTCGAAGTTAGCCTCCAAAACTAAGTTACGGGCTTTGAAAATTCGAAATTGGACACTTCGAAAATTTGGTTTTCAATTGTTTTGATTAAAAAATTTAAAAAATACAATTTCAAATAAAAAGAAAGTGGACAAATCAAGCGAAAGGAGCAAAAAGGCCACGCCCACATTAAACCTTTTTCAATTTTTAAACAAAACAATCAGAAAACCAAATCTTCGCAGGGTCCAACTTCGAACTTCGAAAGCCTGTAACTAATTTTTGGAGGCTAACTTCGAAATACAGGGAATGCCATTTTTTGACTTATCTCTTAATCTCTTCAAAAAAGTTGATTTAGTCCAATACCCAGAAAAATGTGGATTTTTTCCTAGGAATCGTGTTATTATATTGGAAAAATGTGCAGCTACGTAAAGTTTTGTAGTAGTAAACATTTTTGCTTTCGTGTTTTCATTTGGAAACCGAAACCGGAACGAACCCGTAACCGAAACCGAAACAAATTTTGAAGAACGAAACCGGAACCGAGACCGAATCGCGTTACAAAACCGAAACCGGAACATTATTTTAATCGGTTTCATGCCTTGGTTAAAAGGGGAATCACTTGCCAAAACATGTATCATACTATAAAGAGAGTGTGCGTGCACGGATAGAAGGAACAGCAGAGTAAAATACAATAAAACGAAATTAAAAGTAAAAAAAAGAGAAAAAATAAAATAAAAGAAAAGAAAAGAAAACACAGTTTTAAATAAAACAAAACTAAATAAAGTAAAATAAAATAGTAAATAATAAAACAAATAAAAAAACGAATAGAAAATGTTGCTCATACGACGTGGTCACGAATAAAATTTTTCTAATACTTCGAAACCTAAGACTACTTTTTACAAAGCCTGCGCCTTTCGTATACTGGCCGTGTGTAAGAAGCGTGTCAAACATTATTATATGAATCAGTGCAAATGTGAGTTCTGCGCATGCGCAAGTTTTGTTTGTGTTAGTGAATTGTAGTAGCGCGTTTAAAAAAAAATATCAAAGGGCTCAAAAAGGGTCACTATCCCCATTACACAAATTGTGCATAGTTTTAGTTATAAAATCTTTGATTAGTCGATTAAATAATGAAAATACCAAAATAGTAAATCACAAAATAAATAAATAAAAATGTTCGTATTTGTTGTTTAAAAAATAATAATAAGCTACAGAGAATTTTTTCATTTGGTAAAATAATGTCATATCCGCTACCTTGGGTATTTTTGGCATGGTTTAATGTTAATTAGTGAAAGGAGTGATAAGAAAAACGAAGTGAATTTATTTACATTTTGTTCATTTATGCCCCTTTGTTTACAAAAGTTTAACGACATCCTTGAGATTTTGTCTCCTTCTCTCATGGTATATCTGTACTGTAATGTTTGACACGCTTCACTGTTCGGTATTATCTATATAGAAGTATTACATATATGACTTTTTATTAAATTGAACCAGATCCGATAAGCACCGCTAAAGGCTAATCAAGTTTAAGTACTTCACCTTCGTTCTAAAGCACAGTCTACTCGATATTTAGTATAATAATTTTTGTAATTTTTATCTAGCCACGAGTGTATTCTAGAGGTGAGTCATGCATTAAGCACTTGGCGCATTGTAACACGTACTGCGCAGAGTTTATGCGAAATAAGGTAAGCAAACAGATGTAGATAATGGGTAAACCAACAGCGGGTTAAAGAATAAATATATTTTGTTTGTTTGTAAACTACGCTTAAAGACAATTTTTAATCACTTAAGTAAAGAACACGTATATATGTATTTACTTAGAAAACTCCTATGTGTACATGTATAGTTAATTTAGGTTTTACGGTCAGAGTGCTGAGCCAATAACGCACGAAATTTCAAGCCTAGATAGAGGAGCAGAGAAGCAGGAGAGCACTAGTGTAAGTAAGGGGTGTAAGAGTAGGTCGCCTCCCCGTTGGTGCACCCTGGGTAACGCTAAATGACCTACATGGCCTACATGGCTAGTTTCTTGTATTGCCGGTTCTACGAGAATGGTACCAGTACTTGTGCTGTACCCATCGTGCCGAAACGACCCGGGCCATTTTCTTATATCGACCCGGCCAAGAGCAATACACTCGGGGTGACCCTGTCTGACATTTAGTCAGGGCTACACCTCGCTACAACAACAACTAGTTCAATAGTTTGTTCGTATAACCAAATATAAATTATATATTTTTTACATGGTAAATAGATTTCGCTACGCTTAAAACTCGTCAACCAATCAGATTAAAACGCAAAATAGTTTTATCCAAATAGAAATTTTACATTAAAAGTGAGTAAGCCGCATTAGGTAATAATACTAGACCTGAACGACAAGTACGACGTGAAAACAAACTGAATGACAATTAACATTTTTAGCCAAAGCCAATGTAAGCAACAAACAGAAACAAGTCAGGCGTCAATGCACAGCCAACCAGCACAAAGCCATAAACCACCACCACAATCGTAACGAAAACAACAACTTCGAACAATGAACGTAAGTTTGAAATAAATAAAAATAAGTATAAAAAATTTGCGAAATCAAAGCAAAACAAAACATATTTGGCAATACGTGCACAGATACAGTTGTGTGGCATTAATACAACTGTAATTTTACGATGATAAAAAAATCAGTTTAAAGCGTTAAATTTGTCACAAGTGAATGATGTGGGATCAGAGTTGGCCCGCTTACAACAGTCATTACTCAGAGAGTTTGCAATGCTTTCAAATGAGACTGAAGTGTCTCTGAAGTGCCTCAGTTTAAGACGAGATTTAAGTTGGCGATAAGATTCAATGTTTTATACTCGTAATTACAACTCTCTATGTACTGTTAGAACCAGTGGATATATTTTGATTTTGTTAAATGTGGGCGTGGCCTTCTTCCTCTCCTTTCGTGATTAGTGTACTTTCTTTATTTGAAAGTGTATGTATGTATGAAGAAATATTATTATATTTGAAAATATGCAGCTTTTAATTTTTTCGAAGTTCTCACTTTGGCCCTGTATAGCACTTCTTACATTCATGTTTTAATAGAAAGAAGGACATCAATCAAACAAGAGAGGCAAGCATGCCTCGCCCACATTTAACATTTTTAAATTTTTTGAGCAAAATAATTAGAAAATCACTTTCGAACATGGATCTTCGAAAGCCCATAACTAAATTTTGGAGACTAACATCGAAAAACGGGGAACGCCATTTTTTACTTATGTCTTAATCTCTTAAAAAAAAAAAAAGCTGCTGCACAGTGTAATTATAAGAATAGCTAAGCAAATGTTCAGACAGGTAAACGACTCGCTCCGAGATCTATTGTGGACTATAGAGCGCCGCTTTCGCATTTTTTATAAAAACCATAACCACATTTCAAATCGAACCTCCCTACCAAACCCCACTTAGTCTCTCTACCTTTTACTGTTGCTAAATCTAGCTTTTTCTCGTTGTTACTCACCTTGTGCATTGCTAAGCGGTTTGCCAAAACATATTTTTGCATTTGAGTCATACACAGTGGCGACGAGCCCAGTTTCATAGCCAGCAGCAGCACTGCAAGCAACAATATTGTCGCTATCGCAAGCGGCTGTGCTATTGGCCATGACTTCGGAATTATTCAAACAATGTGAGGATGCGCGATTTTTAAGTAGTTCTTGACGTTGCTCGCGCTGCTGTTGTTCAATGATATCATCAATCTTTTTCAAATTTTCTGGTGTTGTATCAGTCTTTTCATGTCCATCAGAAAACGAATCGCAATCATAATCATAATTACTCGTTGGTGTATCTAACAATTGCTGATTTTGTTGTTGCTGCTGCTGTCGCTGGTGTTGTGGCGTTGTTTCAGCCAGTTTGCGCGCCACATCATAGTCAAAAGTGGATGATGGTGTTGTTGGACTTTCATATGAGTAACAGCCAAGTGTGGTGTGTAAGTTGCGCGTGTCATTGATATGCTCTGCACCTGTGCTAGTATTTGCGGTTAGCGCATCTGTGGATTGCTGCGTTGTGGTGGCGTTTATATTTTCCATTGTTGTTGTTGCGTAAGATTCATTTGGTTTAGGATATGATGTCATATTTTTGTATGACAACAGCACGCAAAGAACTTGCTTATTTTTTAATTGTTTATTTATTTGTTGTTTGGCAAGCGCAGAGTAAAAATGTGAAGCTAGCTATCTGCCTAGGTGTCTACTGTTTTTATTACAGTATCGAACAGTTCACGCTTACTTAATAAATGTTTCTACTATGTAATAATTAATTTAGTTAATTAATTGCTTAGGTGTGTTGCACGTTATACATTTTATTGTGCTCTCCTGCGATTTTTTTCCTTTGCTTATTTCACTAGCTGCTTGCTGACTCTTCCTGCTGCGTTGGTATTTCTTTGTGTTTTTTATTCTTGACTTTTCTCTATTTTGTGCGTTCGTTCTTATCACTATTGTTAGTATGTTTACAACAGAAAAGAGGTGCTGTGAAAAGCCAACGTGCGTGTGCCAATACGAGATGGGTAGGATGTTGTGTATGCTAAAGGCGTTGGATGACGTGTGATGATGGGCACTCTTTATGGGTATGCGCTCACTTATGGAATTCTACGAGCTGCGCCAATGTGTGTGTGTGTGTTTGTGTGAGCCCGTGGGTGTTACCTTTTCGTGCCTTGCGTATGTGATCCAAATTCCTGTTTCCTGAGGATGTTGTTGTTCTGTTGTTCAGAGAGTGCGTTAGCCTTTTGTCTGCCAGTACAAAGATATTTTCAGCAGACGCGTTTGCTTTGTATTGAAACTGTTTTGAGTTTTCAGCAAGTGACAAGTCCAACAACAGCTGCTGCTACTATCTGCATTTCATTCTGCAGCATCGTTGGCGGAAATCAACAGTATCCATTTGGCAGCGTTTGAGCAATTGAATCACAATTTCAGAACACAATTATTGCGGTGATTTGTGTTTGTATGTTAGTTGGGCGATTTTGTTTGGTTCTATCCGGTTCGGTTAGTTGGATGGTTAGTTGGTTGATAGGTTGATTAGCCGCAAAAACAGCAACTGTAAGATAAAAAAAAATAAACAATAAAATTAGTTCTATGGAACACAGAGACAAATTATTGGCGTAAAGCTTTTAGAGAGAGATTAGTGTTCTTGTTTTTTTATTTTTTTTTTTAATATTTTTTTTTTATTTCACAATAATTAATTTTTTTTTTTTTTGTTTTATAATTTTTATTTAATTTTTATTAACATTTTACTTTTTTACTTTTTTTTACTTTTTTTTTCTTTTTTATTTACTTTCCTTTTTTTATTTAATATTATTATTTTATTTAAGTTTTTTTGTTCATTTAATTTTTTTTATTTTTTTTTTATTTATTTGTATTTATATAAATTTATTTTTTTTTTATATAATTACTTTCTTTTACTTTTTATTTTTAATTAAACTTTTAAATTTTATTTTTGTTTAGGTATTGTTTTGTTTTATAAATTTTTAAAAAACTTTTTTTTACTTATTTGATTTTTTTTTAATTTTAATTTTTTTATTTTATTTAATTTTTATTATTTTTTATTTTTTTCAATTTATTTTTTTGTATGTTTTTTTATATTTTTTTTTTATTTTTTTTTTTATATACATATAATAATTTTTTTTACTTCTATATATTTTTAAGTTACTGGAAAAGTTACAGAAAATAAATTACAATTTTTTAAGGTTTTATTAATTAAGATTTTGTTTCAATAAATTTTTTTTTCTAATTTTATAATTGTTTCTTTGTTTAATTTTAATATTTTTTAATTTTATTTAATTTTTTTTTAATTTTTTTTTTTTTGGTTTTTTATTTTTTTTTTCTTTTAATTTAATTTATTTTTTTATTTAATTTTTTTTTTTCTTTTATTATTTTTTTTTTTTTTTTGTATTTTTAAATTTTTTTGGAAAGATGTGGTGTAAATAAATTACTGGAAAAATTTCACACCCAATATTAAGTTCAATAAAATAAGAAAATTGCAATTCAATGGAAATTATTCAAGGTTTTATTATTTTAAGGCAGAGCACTGAAATTAAAATTTTGTTTTAATTAAATTTTTTATAATTTTATAATTTTTTCTTTGTTTAATTTTATTCAATTTTTTTCTTTTAATTTTTTCTTTGTTTAATTTTAATATTTTTTAATTTTATTTAAATTTTTTAAATTTTTTTTGTTTTTATTTTTTTTCTTTTAATTTAATTTATTTTTTTTTTAACTTTTATTATTTTTTTTTTAGTTTTTGTATGTTTCAATTTTTTGGAAGATATGGTGTAAATTACTGGACAAATTTCACACCCCAATATTAAGTTCAATAAAATTAGAAAATTACAATTACAATTAAAACTATTCAAGTTTCTATCATTCCAACCCAAAGCATTAAAATTCAAAAATACACAAGTTAGCGAAATTTGGCTGCCTTCGATCTAGTTCAAGTGCCTTTTTCGCTTTTATGTTATTTTTGTTAAACATTTTTGGAGCCGTCCGGCAGGCACGAGTGCGTCAATGGCATTGAAAAATAAAGAAGCAAAACAAGAGGCAAAATCGAAAAAATAAACGCAATTACAGCTACCTCAACATGAGTGTCAGCTGTGTAAGATGCTTGTTGTTGGTATATAATTACATTTGTACATCGTCCACTTTACCCATCCACACACATGTAGAAGCGTTCAACGACCAAGGGCGACAAATTCACTGCCTCGGTCTATTTGTGTTACAGAAATATCGTACAACAAATATAAAAAAGAAAACACAAAATTTCGAAATATCTTCAACGGTGCGCGATTTGCAAAAATATTTTAGACACTTTTTGTTATTTATTTTTTTTATTCCTAAATTTTAGTTTTTTGCTTTTATTAAATTTAAAATCGCTCTACAGCTTCCTATTTTAATTTTATCCATTTATCACGTTAATGAACTTGAATTTTAGAACTTTTGCTACCTTAATTAATTCTCAACCCAGCGCCTTTTGTTTCTTTTTAATAGCTTTAAGTTCTTTATTCGTGATATTCTGGGTTTTTTTGCTTTTGCTTTTTATTTTAAGTTAAATGCTGGCGGTGTATACACTCGAAAACTATCCGCGCTTCTGACGTTTTCAATGTCCAATCGTCTCGGCTAGCGAAAACACTGAATCCAATTGGCTTACTCCACCAGCCGATAGTGGCTATAATATAACCACTTGAATTGTTTTGGCTAAGTGAGTACAAACAGCTACTGTAAATTAATGAGAGAGCAGCACCTTAATAGTGTTGAGTTAATTTGGTTACAGGTAAAGTAATCGTGTTGCTTGAGTTTACATTGGAGGAGCCGGGCTGCTGGTTGGCAGTAATGGAAATTGCTTAGTTTTTATAACGTATTCAGGTTTTTGGTAAAAGTGTTCAAATTTGTGAAGCCAAACCCATATATATATTCAAGTCCTAGACAGACACTCCTAACCCAGCCGCAAAGCAACGTACGTCTTGCCGATCGTATATTTTTCCATCGTTTTTCGTATCGCAAAACGGTCCGGAAACTATGTTGTTGTTGTTGTTAACAATGCATTGCCCTGTCTAGAGTGTATGATCATTCCGAAGATCTTCATCAAGCTCTTCTAAGGGGAGTCCAAGGAAACGTGCAGTTTCAACAGGGTTTGTCCAGAGGGACAGAGGGGTTAGAAGAGTAGGTTCAAATGAACAATTGAAGAGATGTAGAGTATCATGGGGGGTCCTACCACATGCAGGGTCCGGAAACTATACTACTATACTAGGTTCCCTATGTACAGTCACTTCTCAGAGCAGAAAACCCAGGACATCGCCATGGATCTCTGCGCAGTGGAACCACCCGGGGTTTTACCTCGGCCAAGGACTGTCACTTTCAATGTAACCCTGTTTAGAAACTATACTACTATACTACTTGGCTGATTGTTTGTTTTTTCACAATTTTTTGTATCCGAAAACTGTCCGGCAACTAAACTGATAAAAACAGTGATCCACAAAACATTAGAAAATTTCTCCAAAAGCATCAGAAAATTATTCCAATAACATCGGAAGTCGTATCAGAAACCGTTTAAAAAACACAAAAAATCGGAATAGAATGCGTCGATTTTAGGAAAGTTGTTTGTACTTTAACAGACATACGTTTCGTAGGCACACTTTAGTGGGAAAAAGGATAGGGAGAGGTAACTTACATAAATGGGACATGAAAACGGAAAAATAGTTCTCAGTTTTTCCAGATGTTTTTACATTTTCAGATGCGCTTGCAGAAATTTTGCTGGTTGGGAAGTCCAAAGACACTCCCTCTTTTAATGAAACAGGAGTTCCTTTTTTCCTTTGGGACTCCTCTAAGGTGCGTTTGCGGAAGGACTCCGTACGGACTACTCTTTTCAATGAAATCCGTAATCAGTCCAATGCGTTGTCCTTTAGGTCTCCCTCACTTGCAGCGCTTCTACAAGGGGGTTTAGACAGATTCCCTTTTCGCCCCTTTTCGGTAGCCCCACGCATTCGTTGTCTGAGTTTTAGCGTCAAAAACATAGTTTTACGTAGTTCTTTAATGCGAAAATTCTTTGCCTGAAACGAATAATATAATAATAGTCCGCTTGCTCTACGACGGTTCAGCAAAGTGTGGTTCAGGGTGAACTATATGTATTGTTTTTTGACTATCATTCAATACTCTATTTTCCTTAAGAACTAGCTCATGACTTTTTCTTTCAATTAAAACTGGACAAAGAAAAGTAGCAAATCCTCTTGATGTTTCGATTATTGAATCAAATAGAACCAACCTCCTAGGTATTTGTGAAATCTGACATTAAAAAGTTATCTTGTATAAGGTGAGAGACGTCAAATGATACGTGGATTGGCGAGGCAGTGGAGTATGTTGATGTTGTATAAGTAGTTATCCCTGCCTAGACGACATGTCAAGTGATGGCGAATAGTAACTAAGGCTAGGCTCACACTGCAACCGACTTCGGCCGTCCGGCAGCAATCACATATCCACCCACATGAATTTTAAATGAGCTCTGCGATTTCATCCGATTTCACCCGAATGTAAACAAAGTATGGCCGCCCGATAAAATAGATGATGAGGTCGGATGAAAAAGGTGGTTGCAGTGTGAGCGTAGCCTAAGACGTGATGATCTTGCTCCCCTGCTAGCCAGGTGGATTAGAATATACCCGAGGAAAGTATGTCTATCGTGGGAAGCGACTAAATATTATATCGACCTCGGTTCCGTTGTCAACAAAATCGTTCCCACTGTAGTCGGCCTGGCAGGACATAGTGCTGGTAACAAACAAGGAATGCCAATCTAAGCATTAACCTGTTTGGTTGGCCAAGCTCCAATCCATGAATGAATTCACCGAATTTGCAGGGCGAAGCGGTCCTACTACAACAGCCGATACAGAAAATGGTGGTATTAGTTTCCTTTAGGGGACAACTCCTAATAAATTAGCTAAAAATAGGGAGATACCTCAAAAGACGCGTTTTGGCCTCAGGATTACGAATCCGGAAGCGCTTTTTTAATTTTTTGTTTTAGTGAAAAGTTATGGTCAAAAGACCGAAAAATGACCCGGGTCCGATACCAAAATTGGGGCGGAATCCATGGTATTTATGTGCGAAACACCTTTCGAAGTTGGCGGCCTTCGGCCGCGCTTATAAAAAATAACCCTGGGCTACGCCATCCCAAGTCCGGACGTGTGACATAACCGTGGCTACCGCCACGGCGCGACAAATTTTGCACGTTTTTAGGGACAGCCTAATAAAATTACAACAACCACATGAAAACTTGAAACTTTGATTGCAAATATCTCTTCAGAGAAGCAAAATATTAAAAAAGCGCTTCCGGATTCGTGATCCTGAGGCCAAAACGCGTCTTTTGAGGTATCTCCCATATTTTTAGCTAATTTATTAGGAGTTGTCCCCTAAAGGAAACTAATACCAAGGAAACTAATACCAAAATGGTATGAATCGCTCTCAGTTACAACATTCAAAATACCATTCCTGCAAGAAAATGAAAAAAAAAGCTTTAAAAAGTAAAAATAATAGATACCAAGTAGTCACCTGTTCATTATTCACCTGTATTTTCCATCACTAATATGAGTCGATCTTTTTTAGCTCTCCCACTCTCATTCTCATTTTAGCCAATTCGAATTGGAGCGAGAAATACCAAATTGCCGTTGCCTACAGCTAATTACCAAATTGACAATTACATATGTATGGTAAAACGACAACGAATAAAAAAAAGAAAATAATGAATGAATGTTAAAACAAATCGTCGGATGCACTTGCTGCTTTTTTCACCCTATTTTCGCTCATACCCATACGGCACTATAATTTGTTAAGGCAGAACGTAGAAAGAACAGGTGGGTTACAGTTTTGGAAGCGTCTGGTGCAATATGGCAGGTGCATTTTACACACCAGTGAACACCTAAAAAGGAAGCCAATTTGCGGTCACACCCCGACGCACAGCAAAAACTATGACACTTTATTCTTATTAGAATTTTCGTGAGTATCGCGCTACCAAAAAAAAAAGTACAGCAATTTTCAACAGCCAGCAAAAATGTCTGGCTCTTTAATTTATTTTTCGTAAGTTATGACGTATGCTCGGTCAGTGAATTTTCATTTAAATATCCATTCTTTGTACACAATTCACTTTTCATTGTAGCAACAAAACAATGCACGAATTCTCGGTCACACTCGGCAGCGCTGCGCCTTTGCGACGGGTGCTGTATTGGCATTTTGCCTTTTTTCACTTTGTCCACCGAGCATGAAGACAGAAATTTCCTTCGACTTTTCTAGTATTGTTTATTAGTTTTAGTGTAATATTTTATAACACACATGTTCTATATAGCATTGTTTACACTTTTATGATTAAAATAAGCACTTTTATGTTTATTTTCTAAGAGAATTTACAATTTAAAAACCCACCGTGAAGAAAAGCAATATCGCCTGCCGTTTAGTGTTGGGCAGTATCGAGTACTTTTGAGTAGTTACTACTTTGGTATCGATACTTTTAAGCATCGGGTACTTTCAAAGTATCGGGTACTTCTTGTCAAGTTCTGCTGGTAGGTCTGTCTATATTTTACAACAAGCACCCGGCGTACCATTTTGGAAACTTCAAAGCCTCCACTTTAAGAATATGTAAAGGTTTTTGAAATAAATTTAAAAAAAGGAAAAATTTCTTTGAAAAAGATCCCATTTCCCTATACAAAATGTATGGGAAAAGTGAAAAAAAAACAGCTACCCCTAAAGGTCAAGTTACAAAGCAAATTTTGTTGAGAGGCTTATTTTCTCATTACTACCTTACTTTTCAAGGGGTAAGATCGAAAAAAAAAACAATTTTTTTACTTGAATCACCCTTGTACCAGAGAATTAGTTTGTATGCAACTACAAGCCGGTTTGGCAGGACTTTAGTATTCTTGAATTTATGTTCATTTACCCAATTTAATTTTATAGTTATAAATCTCACATCGAAACTGAATTGCTTTAAAATAAATTTTTTTTTAATATACATGTTCAAAATGTGTATATGAATTACTAAAATATACATGTATGAACAATGTATTTTTTTTGTTACCTTTATTGTATTTACCTATATAACTTAATACGACCTCGTTACTTTAAACGTTTTTAATAAAAATATGTTTTTATTATTATTTCAGCACATAAAACTCGTGGAATTTGTATATAAGTAGTACATTTTCTGTATCGAGTACAATTTCTGTATCGAGTACATTTTCGGTATTGAGTACTTCGTATTACTAAGTAGTAATTACTACTTAGACACTGAGTACATTTCGGTTATTAAGTAGTAATAGTAGTAATAGTAGTGGTAGTAGTAATAGTCAGTATCGATACTTTTAAGAATCGGGTACTGTCGATACTTTTCAGCATCGAGTACTGAGTACTTTTGGAATCGATACTGCCCAACACTACTGCCGTTGTTCACAAAAAAACTTCCAATTAGACTCGTTTGACATGAAAGATGAAAGAGAGAAATGGCAAACGTCAAAAGGCAGGGTTGCATACGTTAAGGGTATTCAGAAGGCATTTCAATTGTTGTCATATCATGAACATTCCGTATAAATTTATACAAATATATTAAAATGAAATAAAACTAAAAAAATTAAACGAAATTAAAATCAAATAAGATCATGTTCACACTGAAGCGATAACACCTTGTTTTCGTGTAAAACATCTCACATAAAACAGGTGCGTTCATACCTGCTATTCTTGTTTTCATTTGACAGTAATCAGCTGTTCTAGAAATTGTGATTTGTGAGAAAAAATAATTTAAATTTTGTGAACGTACATATTATATTTTATGTACTTATTTTAAGTTTTACTGTCAGCGTACTTATTTCAAATTTACTTTATAGCACAAACATTTTCATTTTGATTTTTTATAAATTCGGGCGACGAAATTCAAAATGAAAACATTTGACATATCAGATATGTGACAGTATGTTTTTCGATTATTACCGATAAAATTTAGAGCCGACACTGATTGTGAAAGGTTTTCGTTGATGTTTTGGGATAAAACATGATGTTTTCGCAGGTTTTCGGTTGAACATTTTGTATGGCGAAAACATCGGTTTTCAGCACGTTTTGCCTCGAAAACCAGAATGAGCTCGAAAACACGCTAGTGTGTACATAGTATAAGATAAATCAAAATAGAATGAAACGAAATAAATAAGAAATGAAATACATACAAATAAAATAAAATACATACAAATACAAAAATAAAAAAGATTAAAGTAAAAAAAACTAATAAAAAATAAAATAAAAAAAAAAAAACAAAATAAAGGAAATAAAAAAATAAAATTAAAATAAAATAAATTAAAATAAAATAAAATAAAATGAACTGAACTGAAATGAAATAAAATGAAATGAAATAAAAAAAAAATAAATAAGATAAAATAAATCAGAATAAAACAAAATAAAAATAAATAAAACAAAATTAAAACAAAAAAAATAAATAAAAACACATAAAAAATTAAAAAAAGTAAAATGATATAAAATCAAATGAAATGAAATTAAACTAATCTATTAAAACAAACTAAAATAAAAATAAATATAAAGTTAATATAAAAATAAAAAAAAAAACGAAAAAAAATAACATTGAACAAATGAAAATAAAATAAAATTAAATTAAAAAACAATAAGTGAAATAAAACTAAAAATATCAATAAAATAATATTTAGCAACAGTATAATAAAATACAATAACACAACAAAGGTCAATTGAGATAAAATAAAAAAACTCTATTTTTTTCTGTCACAAAAATATTTTTTGATATAAAAAGGCACTCATTATTTTTTCAAACTGCTTTGGAATAGAATTTTCCAATTTTCGACCAAACCTTCTACAATCGAAGGAGGATAAATAAAATATGAAGGGAACAGAATGGAGCTCGAACGTTCGAAAATTTTTCGTACAGAGTACGAATCCCGAAGTTTTTTGACAATTCCGGGTTTTTGGGATTTAAAAATGACAATCCCGGTGTCTTGGTATTTTTCGGGATTATCTCAGATATCGTCCAAAAAGTCAAGAGGGGTATCAAAACAGGCCCGTGCGCAGGAATTTGCTATATGGGGGGTTTTGAACTTTTGGATGCTCCGAGGGGTGTGACTTTTGACAGTTTGTATGAAAACATTCAGTCGTTTAGAGCCAATAGGGGGGAGGGGGGCGGGTTTGAACCCCCAAAACCACCCCCTGCGCACGGGCCTGTATCAAAAAGGACGTTTTGACCTCGGTATGCATAATGCGAAAGTGAAAAGCCGATATTTTATTTCTGTCAAGAGATGTTTTAACCCCGATCGGACACGTTAAATTATAATTTGAGATACTTTAATTATCGTTTTCGGATTATTGAAATCGAAGTCAAACGCGTCAGGGGATTTCAGGACGAAACCAATTGCGATGAAGGCTCGGTACTCCCGATGCTCGATGCCTTAGTGCCCTTTTACAACAGGAATTTTTTGAATTCAACTCTGCCGCGAAATATCCCTGAAAAAATCGTTGGATTATGTGTTCCAATTTCTTGATATTGGAGTACTCCAATAGTAATCCTTTGTATACCTCATCGGAACACCTTCAGCTTGTTGAAAGCCGATCACTGCTCGTGCCTTATCGTCGAAAATCACGACATTATCGCTCTGACAGTTTATACTCCATCAATTATTCGCACTTAGCCCGCCCCAGGAGCCTAGGTCCTAGGGACTCCGATCCCGAAATGAATCCAAAATTATCCCCAAAGGGCCCCAAAATTACGCCCAATTGATCCCAATACTATTCCAAAATTATCCCGAAACGGCCCCAAAATTAGCCACAATGGATCGCAAATCATTCCAAAATAACCCCCAATTGATCCAAAAATTACCCCAAAATGATACCCAATTTATCCCAAAGTGATTCCAAAATTATCCCGAAATGGTCACAAAATTAACACCAATTTATTCCAAAATGATTTCAAAATTACCCCGAAATGGCCCCAAAATTACCCCCATTGATCCCTAATTGATTCCAACATGCCCCAATGTTGTGTGAGACAGAAATATTTTCCGTTTCACAAATCAAAAAACGGAGTAAAAAAGGGAGTATAAAATTTGCGCGCCCTCTAGTGAGACAAAAAACAGAGGAGAAAAGATGTTGCCATGCCATCAAATATTAGATATGGTTCTTTACTATTTATGCGCCCTCTAGCGGCCGATAGCTGCGTTGCTAAACCTATAACTTTGAGTACCACTGTATTGTTGTATTGTTCTACTACAATTATTTATATGTCAAAACCAGCTGGTCATTTTATTTGCAGATTGCAAATTATTATTTAATTTTCACGGAAATATTTTGGAAAAAACATACGCGTAATAAACGCATTTAAAACAAATAAAATTACTTTTAAGGAAATATGTTGCGGCAGTGCGTGCCCAAATCACCAGTAAGAGTGGTAAGATATCAGAAAAATACAAAAATGCCATGCAAAAAAGTTGATTGTTTGAATTTCATCACACAGCACACCAGCGCTTGTGGAGCACTCAGGAGCGCGGCGACGAATGCACCAGCCACAGCAACCAATGAAAAAATCGAAGAAATACGCGAACGTTTAACAAAAGGACCAAATTTCCAAGATTTTGTACAAAATCCCGAATATACACGCGACGAGTGGACTGCCTATGAAGGGAAGCTGCGCCGAGAGAAAGGCGAAAATGAGCGTCTACGCTTACCGCCATGGTTGAAAACGACAATACCAATGGGTAAAAACTTTGCTAAAATTAAGACGCAGCTACGTGAGTTGAAGTTGGCCACAGTGTGCGAGGAGGCGCGTTGTCCCAATATAGGCGAGTGTTGGGGTGGTGGTGAACATGGTACACAAACTGCCACAATTATGGTAAGAAAATAGAATCAACTTTAAACATCAATGCCATTATTGTATAGGGAGTTGCCGTACATGACAGGTGTCCATCACATGCACCTTTATATGACTATCATAGAAGTCTTCAGCTGAACGGGCACCTTTATATGACTATCATAGAAGTCTTCAGCTGAACGGCCATCAAGGCTTGGATCATAATTACCATCAGATTTGTACTAGCCATATGCAAAATCGGATGCTTTAATCAGCAATCTCTTGTAGGGCGATTTACGCTGGAAATCTCTTAAGTCTATCTTATTAAAAAATACAGTTGAATGCTTGCTTGAAAAGGCACTTGCTGATAACCTTTGATTGTTGTTACTCTATTTCTATTGTGCTGCTTATCAACATTTCTTATCTCTTATTTATATTTTGTCACAGCTGATGGGTGATACATGTACGCGTGGTTGTCGATTTTGCTCTGTGAAAACTGCACGCAAGCCACCACCGCTTGATCCCGCTGAACCAGTGCATACAGCTAAAGCTATTGCCTCCTGGGGCTTAGATTATATAGTGTTGACCTCAGTTGATCGTGATGGTATACCCTGGCAATCAATTTATAGGCACAATTTTACTAAATCGAGTCATTGCTTACAGATTTATCCGATGGCGGCTCAAACCATATTGCAGAAACTGTGCGCGAGATTAAAGCACGGTAGTATTCAAAATCTCAAATGAATAACGAAACTCTTACAAAACTTTTCTTCTATTTGCAGCAATCCAAACATTTTCGTTGAGTGCCTGGTACCCGACTTCCGCGGTGACTTGAAATGTGTCGAAACTATAGCAAATAGTGGCTTGGATGTTTATGCGCACAATATAGAAACAGTTGAAAAGTTGACACCATTTGTACGCGATCGTCGTGCCCATTATCGGCAAACGTTGACCGTGTTGCGTGAAGCGAAGCAGTTCAATCCAAAACTCGTCACCAAAACATCGATAATGCTTGGTTTGGGTGAAACAGATGCAGAAATTGAACAAACTATGCTGGACTTGCGCGAAGCTGGCGTGGAGTGTCTTACTTTGGGTCAATATATGCAACCTACGAATAGGCATTTAAAGGTTATTGAATATGTTACACCAGAGAAGTTCAAGCACTGGGAGAAACGTGGCAATGAATTGGGTTTCTTGTATACTGCAAGTGGCCCGTTGGTGCGTAGCTCGTACAAGGCTGGCGAGTTTTTCATAACAAGTATATTGAAAAATCGGCAAGTGAACAAAGCGAATACGGATGAAGCGAAGGAAGAGCAGGTGAAGTAAGCGGTAACATCTAGTGATGAGAAATGGGATCTTGGAAGAAGTCAATAATTGTTGAAAATTGGCAAATGTGTAGTAATTAAAGCCAAAAAATTCACATTGTACTCGTCAGGCTGTCGGCTAATCAAATATTAATACTCTCAACATTTAAGAGAACTATTGTAACTGTAGCTAAAACCTGCTTGAATTTTAATGCTGATTCAAAGATTTGTTTAAGATTTTTTATGTAGTGCGCTTTTTAGTATACATTGTTAAGAGTGATATAGAGCTCTGAATGTTTGTACATAACAATATGAATTGTAGTAAAATTGTATCATACTTATTGTTTGGAAGAAAATCTGCTGTTGTATTATTCTTAAAGATAGGACTTATATGCAAAATCAGGCCCCTATTGTAATTTATATAAGTAAAATCACTGGCTTTTTTGAGTAGGGTGTATCCGGACCTTATCAGAATTAAATATTTTTAGGTAATCTACCTATTTTGCATATAAATCCAATCCCTACTATTATGTTTTAAATAGATTTATATAGGCAAATCAAGCACTTGTTTCTCTGATTCATTTGCAGGCTGTAAGGCTTTAAAAGCTATGGTTTTTGTATATCAATTTAAGCAATTCTAATAACTTCGCCTGTAGCTGCAAATCAATTATGAACTTAATTCACTTAGCACACTTTTATGCAGACTGTTAGGCTATTTTAAGCCATGCACTTTCCATATAACACCGCAAAATCACATTAGAGCAGAAATGTGTTTTACCACTTTAATATGCGATGGAAATTGCATTGAAATGAGTAATAGCGGTCCTCAGATGCATATAAATGCACTACAATTTTTGCTGAAGGCAATTGCATTTAAGAAGTTCAAGTTCAAGGCAACAACAACTATTACAACAATCAGTATCTCAGTTCCATTTCCGCTTTAGCGAGAGCGTATGGACCCAAGCATAGATGAGATGGAAAAACGATGCTGATGGTGGCGGTTGCCAAGGTAGACCATCTGACATTTAGAGCAGCTGCGGCCATCTCAACAAGTGGCTGAATTTACAACAACAAGCAAGCAACAATTCTAGCTCTCAGCAGTTCTACGACGACAGCTAAAGTAAACAAAATTGTGGTTTATACAACCACCAAACGCTTGCATGCTTCTAAAACCGCTCTACCCCACTCCAACCACTGTCATTGCACCTGATAAGGGATTTTTTGCGCTTGCGCTTTAACAATACTCTTTTTCAATCATATATTTTGCTTCGCTAACCACTTTTCACAATACCAATGACATTTGTGAGTCAATTGTCAGTTGAGAAAAAATTGCAGCAGCAAGTTGTGGTAAAAATTTTAACGTTGGTACTTACCGTGGAAATTTATTAAAAAAATAGAAGAAATAACTGTAAATCAATACCACAAAGTGAAAATTGCTTATATTGGTTGAAAAACGTTGTAGGCCGAGCAATATGTTAATAGCGCCTGAAAGTATGCAACAAATTTGTGACATATGCTAACTAATAAAGCTTTCGGCAGAATCAGTCCGCCAATACGTCAGCTGCGTCACGTACGTCAATTTTAGAGCAATTTCTACTTTGACGTATCCGTCTTATCTGGCGTTACGCATACAAACATCCGCAGTCTACTTTGCTGTCAGTTATTTCGACGTACGTGACGTACGTCACGGATTGATTCTGCTGAACGCTTAAAAAACGCAGTTTTGCGTAACGCGTAGGAATCGTGACTGTATTTAGTGCAAATTGCACTTAAGGTCATAAAACTAAAATTATTTTTTAATTTGGTGTAGAAAATAATTGACAGTATTATTACTTCCTGACTCTGTTAAGTGCATTTGCAATCTGGTGCCTTCACCGTCAATATGCCAAGTACGCGTCGCATTATACTTGGTCACGTAATGTCCGGTTTGTGTTCGAAAATGAATCGAACCAAACCGGTGCCTGCGGATGTTATGGAGACGCCATTGAAGCGGTGCCTCACCACCTTGGATATCACTTTGTTGGGTAAGTTGAAAGGAAAATCATAGCGAGAAAAGTAAGCCATGGGAAGATTAACGTGGGGCGAAGGTCCGTAAGCAACCTACTCGTGTATAATTTTAGGCGTGCTTTTTAAGGATATTGTTCACCCGCGCGACCTCTTGGAGGTAAAGCTATCATTGCCTGTCTGTTGTTGTTGTTGTTAACAGCAAAACCACTCCCAGAAGGTTTTGGGGAGTGATGCCGAAATTGGCAGTCCTTGGCCGGATATGAACCCGGTACGCTGCGGTTCTCCCTTGCGGTACTACCCGACTGTCGTGGTAGCGATTTTGTATGACCGTTGGAACCTTCTACGACCGGTATGCCTACCTCGGGCATATTCTAAACCCCTAACCCGCAGGGGCTTCATGCCTGACTGAAGGTGCTATCGATGTTCCATCCTCCTCTCCAAGGCTTTTCGACTTTTTTCAGATGAGTTCGTAAAGTGTTTCCTTAGTACTCGTTGCGGGACGCATTCATCCTCCGAGAGAGTCTTCCAAAGGAACATATCTGGCGGAGAAAAGTGCCTTGAAAATTTATGCAAAAAATATTCCTATAGGACTCCTCAAAGGTGCATTTCCGGAGTCCCAAACTCCTCCCTTAGATAATGGAAAAAGTGTTCGCTGATATAATTCGGATAACTCTCTACGACTCCTCTTTTCAATGAAATCTGTAAACGTTCGGCGGTGCTCTTTAGGGCCCCCTTTTTGCTCCTTATTCGGTGCGCTCCTCTAAGACCTTGACCTTATCTCATTTCCTTTTTGGAACAAATTTTCTAGTATAGTCTAGTTTAGTTTATCCATTAATCTTATTCCTTTTATACTTTCTTTCTCTTTCAGGCATCGGCCACATGGTGGGCGCTGGCATTTACGTGCTCACCGGCACTGTCGCCAAGGACATGGCTGGTCCCGGCATCATTCTATCCTTCATCTTAGCCAGCTTCGTTTCGCTACTAGCCGCCCTATGCTATGCCGAATTCGGTGCACGCGTACCCAAAGCTGGCTCGGCCTATGTCTACACCTACATCTCGATTGGCGAATTCTGGGCTTTTGTCATCGGTTGGAATATTTTGTTGGAGCACATGTTGGGCGCAGCTTCGGTGGCACGCGCCTGGAGTGGCTATGTCGACTCGATGCTTGGCGGCTGGATTGGTAATACTACAATGGCTATAACCGGCGAGTTGCATGAACAATTATTCGCGCGCTATCCCGATTTGTTGGCTTTTACGGTTTGTTTGGTCTATGCTGCGGCTTTGGGTATCGGTGTGAAAGCGACAGCCGTCTTCAATGGTTTGCTGACTATGGTAAATATTGCGGTTATGATTTTGGTGATCTGTGTCGGCTTCTGGTATGCGGATGCAAAGAACTGGTCGGAAGCGGAGGGTGGATTTTTGCCATATGGCGTGGGTGGTGTTATTGCTGGTGCCGCCACTTGTTTCTACGCTTTTGTTGGCTTTGACTCCATAGCCACTTCATCGGAGGAGGCGAAGAACCCTGCCATTTCAATACCAATCGCTACACTGCTCTCGCTTAGCGCTGTTACTGTGGGCTACATACTCGTCTCGGCTGCGCTTACGCTTATGATACCGATACGTGAAATCAACCCTGCTGCTTCGTTGCCGGAGGCTTTTGGACAAATGGATCTAACTTGGGCTAAATATGTGATCTCGATTGGCGCGCTTTGCGGTATGACCACCACACTGCTCGGTTCTTTGTTTGCCTTGCCACGTTGCATGTACGCTATGGCTTCGGATGGTCTGCTCTTCAGTTGCTTTGGACGCATCAATGCTACAACCCAAGTGCCAGTGCTCAACCTAATAATATCAGGCTTCCTGAGCGCCATACTCGCGCTCTTCTTCGATTTGGAAAAACTTGTCGAGTTCATGTCGATTGGCACACTGCTCGCGTACACCATTGTCTCGGCGAGCGTGATTATATTGCGCTATCGTCCGTTGCTCACACCCGAGAATGCCATCTATGCGCCCGATACACCCGATGAGGACGACGACGATATTACTTCGCAATCGAGTATCGATACCGCCTCACCCACTAGTGACTTGATTGAAGGCGCTCTGGCTGGTCGGCTGAAGCCACAATTTCGTTGGCTTGAGCCACTGTTGGGACGCTTCGAGCCAGGCTCTGCAGTTTCGGCTGCCGTCTTGCTCTTCACAGTACTCAGCTTTGCTATCTGCTTTCAACTTGAGGTATCTTGGACCGAGCTCTACACTGGCACTTGGTGGGCTCTAATTCTCTATGGTTTCATGATCTTCATCGCTGGCGCTTGCGTTGCTGTTATTGCGGTACATCACCAAAATACGCGAGGTCTCAACTTCAAAGTGCCACTCGTGCCATTTGTTCCCACTCTAAGCATCTTTTGCAACATTGTTCTGATGGTTCACTTGAGCGCTTTAACCTGGCTGCGTTTCTTTATATGGGTCGCCCTCGGCATGTTAATCTACTTCCTATACGGCATACATCACAGCAAGGAGGGGGAATTTTGTTCGTCCTATTCCATGTTAATGACCTCTACAGAGGCGTCTAAGTCACATTGGGGTGCCACAGGCGGTGGATTTGCTATCAATTTGGGTGCTGGTGTGAGTGCTGGTGTCATCAAGAAGACGGTGTTTCAGCGTTTGATTGGCAGAAAAATGGATGATAAGAAACCGATTGTCGAGGAGGATACCGATGAGTTGGACGCAGAGGGGCAGTCTTAAGGTGGTGGATTAACTGAAAAATCATATCTCTGAACTCCTGCATTTAAAAATTAGCACAAATACTCGTGATTGTTTTTGATTTCCGGTAATACTGGACCGGTATTCTATCTTACTATTTTGTATATCTATATATTAGAGCTCTTGGTATTCGAATAAAAGAATAGAAAAATTCCAATACCAATATTCGAATAATCGACGCTGATCGAATTCTCTATCGAATATTCGCAGTTTATCAAAATTGGAATAATTCGAACATTCGAATGTTTCTAAAAAACAACAATCGAAGCTTCGAATATGCATATTTTCTCATCCTTACATTTCTTGTGTAGCCCCTATTTAGCAATTCCGACCAGCTCCACCTGAGAGCGTCTCGCTTTACATGAATCAGAAATAGAGAGCAGTACCAATAAGTAAACCCCTTCTCAGCTTGGTCTTCCTAAAGCTTAAAAGAGAAACTTCTTTGATTCATTGTTCAAAAGTAGATCCCGCGAACCAAATAATATCCGATGGGATTCGTACAGAGCGTAGACTTACAGCGCTCTGAATATGAGACTAGCGAGAGCTATCAACTCTTGACACCACTGGGCTTTTCAAACTTCATTAGGATCAGCCATTGTCATAGGATCTATGTCCGAAAACTTATGAAACCATCATCTAACTGGGTTCAAGACTAAATTCGATCAAAATAATTTTTTTATATTTCGTAAACTTCTGAAATGAAATTATATTTTCGAACATTAAACTACACATTTTTTTCGCGATCCGAGAGATTCGAATATTCGTATAAACCAGAGTCCAGTTGCAAAAGTACGACCCCGACTTGGAAACATTTTTTCGAAGATCACTAATTAGATGACTTCGAAATAACCTATGTTACGAGGAGTTCTCGAATAGGATCTTATATATTTTCGACCAACCAAATCGGGTTTAAATATGGGAAAATTAAGAAACTTTCCTGTAATCTGAAATGCAATTTAATTAGGGACAGTTTTCGCAGGTAGCCTTAAAAATTGATCTGTCCGATAAAAACATTATTTCGTAAAATTTTTTTATTCGTGGGGCAATTTTAAGGTTTTCTTTAGACAACGTTCCTAAGACTAAAATAGTAAAAAGATTCGAGGGATTTCAATAAAATTAGCTTCAGATTCGAGTTGGAGAGTACAACCACACTTGGATCATTTTTTTATTTCGAAGATCATCGAGTCAATGACTTCGAAACGTCTTCGCAGCGGAAAAACATTTTAGTCGCTCTGCTACGAAGAGCTCTGGGATAGGGTAGCATTTTTTTAAAAATATTTTTGTCAAAGCACAATACATATCCTATTCCTATTCGAATACTTTGAATTTGAACGAATTTATCGACCCACCCTCAAAATTGAAATTTAATTTATGTCAAAAGATTACTCATGCCACACACCAAGGAGTGTTTGGGTGTTCATTGTGCTGAGTGAGTAATCCTTTGATGATGATGTGATGTGTCCAACAGAACGCAAGTTGAAACAAGTTTTGATATATTTTTAATTGAATAAAATTGCATGCTTAAGTTTTGCACAAATGTCGCATACGTACAAAAAAATTGCAAATAGCAATATGTAAAATTTAAAAAGAATTTTTTTAATTATATTTATTATTATTTATTTTCAACTTGTGGTTGAAGAAAAACCTCAAAAGTTGGCAGTAATGCTTACAAATACATACCCAAAACTTAGTATAATCCTAAAATTCTAGTAACCAGCCAATTAGAATTTTATGCATTATACAAATAAATTTTTTTTTAATTTTTTTTAAATTTTTTAAAAAATTTTTTTAATATTTTTTTTAAATTTTTTTATAGAAATTTGTACTAATAAAAAACTATATATAAAATATTTACCATTAAATTTATAAAAAACAAAAGTGGTTTATAACGATCTTGTTTACAAGTTAAAAATATGTCAATTTTAAATTTAAATAATCTTTCTTTTGTTTTTATGAATTTTGTATTTTTTAGTTATCGTTAAAGGTAAAAATTTAAAAAAATAACAAAACAAGAAAATCAAATAAATAAAAAAAATCAAAATAACTGTAAACTCTTGGTTCCATGCACAAAAAGCACAAGTACCTTGATTTAAAGTCTGGATGAGATGACTGCGATTCTTGAGATTGAAAATATTTTTTGTATTATTTTCAATATAATTTTCAAAAAAAAATTTTATTCACTCATTGTTTAAGGAGCTTCACTTCTATAACGTATGCAGAATTACAAGAATCGTAGTCAAAAAGTATAGTGTAATCAATTAAGCAATAGGGGGATTCATCAAACCTTATAAACACATTATAAAGCGTGTAAACGTATTTTTAATGCATTCAATGCACACGAGACAAAAATAGAAGAATATGCTAAAAATGGGTTGAAAATTGCTTTTGAGAATTTGAGAATTTTGAAATATGTAAAAAGTTGTTTTTTTTTGACATCAAGTAAGCCAAAATTTTTTTAGGGCCTTCATCTTACTGAGCTGATAAATGTAAAAATTTACTCATTTATTAAGTTTACTAATTATATGGTTACATGAATTCCCCTAATAACTAGTACTTATAAAGGAGTGTAAAAACATATGTATTCACAAAAACGGTATTATTTTTAATATATATATATGTATAAATATAATTATAAAATAAAACAAGAACAAAATATGTAGTTAAGAGAAAAATATTTCCAAATTGTTGTGGTGAGAATGAGACAAATTATGACATTAGATAAACGAAGTGACTAAAGTTCAATTATAAAAAAAAAACGAAAATTTGTAAGTAGTATTAGTTCATGTTTGAATATTATTTTGTTAGCTTACTGCTTAGCATACTTTTAGGCGCTAACCGCCTTTTCTTAGCTAAGCATTAACATTTTTCTTCTCTATTAAAATACATTTTCATAAGCAACTTGAAAATATTTTTCTCTAAGTGTATTATGAAAATGGCAAACAATAAAAAATGCATAATTGCTTATGTAAATGAATAAGAAAAGAATTGTCAACTATTAAATGTATATTAGTATTTTAAAAAGTGCATAAATTATTAAATATACATGCATACACGTATATGTACCATTGTTAGTAATTATTGTGCTTATTGGTTTCTTATATTAAATTCAAAAAAAAAAAAAAAAAAAAAAAAAAACAGAACAACAATAATATGCATATAAAGTTACTTATATATATACACAAACATACATACAAACATACTCATGTACAATGATCTAATAAAAATGCAGTCAAATGAATTTTCTGGCTTTTAATTTTTAAACCTCTCTACACTGAAAAAAAAAATAAAAAGAAAAAAAAAAAAAATAAACAATATAAAATAGAAAAATAAAATAAAATAAACAATATAAAATAGAAAAATATAGTAAAACTACATCAAACCAAGATAAAATAAAATGAAGAAAAATTCTAAATACTTTTAAAACAATATTTTTGATCAAAATCAATAATTTCTTAATTTTTTTTGTCTGATTTTTAATGAAATTAAGAAAATTATTTCCATACAAAATACTACTACATTTTTCCCTACTAAATTGACGATGCAACCCACTGTGCGACGATTCCACCCCCTATTAAAATTTTAAACCCGCACATACATATTTTTAGGCACTAAGATCCGAACTCTAATGACACGGTACAACAAAATTGAAGTTTTTGAAAATCCTACCGGTTTCTCAAAAGTTTCTAAAGCTTTTGGGTGTGCTGAATCAGATATTTCGGGTCAACCTAGGCTTTACCTCCAAGAGGGTGGTTTGTAAAGATATCGGTAGTTGTTAATAATTTAAATATTTTTCTGGGGTCAAGGAACCATAATTTAATTTTCGTTTTTATATTTGGCGGCATACAAATGTTCCATAGTATTGGGGTATAGTTACTTATTAAGAAACCAATTTTAAAAAATTAAAAAAAAAGATTTTTTGAATTTTTGATACACTCGGAAAAGAGTTTCCTTATTTTGGCTCCAAAGACATGGCTTCCTTAACATAAGTAAAATATTCCTTGATATAAAGACTTGTTTCCTCAATTTAACTTTTTCCTACTACCGATCTCTTTGCAAACCATCCTCTGGACAGAAAACCTAGGGTGACCCGAAAAATGTGACTTTAGATTTGGATCCAGCACACCCAAAAGCTTCAGAAAGCATTGAGAAACCCGGTGGGATTTTCAAAAACTTTAATTTTGTTGCACAGTGTAATTAATCTGGCACACAAGTTGCTCTTTAGACCAAGGGCCAGCAAAACGAGAGGGTTCAATATGTGAAGGTATTAGTCTTTTACTCCAGAAAATAATTGCCGGGTTCTTGAACAAACTATTGGGATGCGATAATTTTAAGTACCTGGGCGACCGAGCTTGCTCGGTATTGTTGTCGAAGTTTTCACCAAATCTTACTTACCAATAGTATAAGCTTTTACTATCTATATGCACAATTTTATCACAATCGGTTAAGCGGCTCCCGAGGTAGTGGTAGATATAAGAAAAAATAATTAAAATTCCGTTAGGTGGCAACCGTTGTTGGTAACGCTGATTGAAAATGTTATCGTTGGAATTCGACTGAAAATACCTTTAATTGATGCTCATAACTATTGGCATACTTTTCTCAATTAAAAAAAAAGAGATAAGTGGCAACCCTGTAAACCGCCCAATGGCAACAGTCATTTATATAATCTCCGAAAGAATTATCTTATGTATATCGAACTAAACTTGTATATTTGTATACATTTGTATATTTGTATATCCAGACTATCTCGGGAACCGCTTGACCGATTTGGATGAAATTTTGAATATATGTAGATAGTATGATTGAATCTAAGACTATGCACTTGGGGGTTGCCACTTGGGGCGGGTTACAGGGTTGCCACCTATCTAATTTTTTTTAAACTATAGAGCAACATATGCCAATAAGGTTATCAAATGAAAGGTATTTTCAACCGTATTCCAAATATGATAATTTCTGACCGCGTTTTATTTATTTTACCTTATGTATATTTCTATATCCAGGCTATCTCAGGAACCGCTCGACCAATTTGAATGAAATTTGGGTATAGATAGTACGGTTGATTCTCAGACTATCCACCTAAGGGTTGCCACCTGGGGCGATTTACAAGGCTGCCACCTATCTCAATTTTTTTAAATTATGGAGTTAGATATGCCAATATGGGTATCAAATGAAAGGTATTTTCACCAACATACCAACTAAAATATCTTCAAGTAGGGTAGCCGCCTAGGGTTGCCACCTTACCGCAGTATATTTGTAGATCCGGACTATTTCGGGACCCGCTTGACCGATTTGGATGAAATTTGGCATATAGATAGTATGATTGATTTTAAGACTATCCACTTGGGGGTTGCAACTTGGGGGGTGTAAAGGGTTGCCACCTCTCTAAATTTTTTAAATTATGGAGTTAGATATGCCAATATGGGTATCAAATGAAAGGTATTTTCACCAACATACCAACTAAAATATTTTCAAGTAGGGTAGCCGCCCTGTGTTACTTTTTTACCGTATTGTATTTGTATTGTATATTTTTGGGATAATATTTGGATTATTTTAGGATCATTTTGAGATCATTTAGGGGTAACTTTGGAATAATTTGTGGCTATTTTGAGATCATTTTGGGTTGTATTTTGGATTAATTTGGGACAATTTTGGGGTAATTTTCGGATCATTTTCGAGTCATTTTGGAGTCATTTTGGGATCATTTTTGAATCATTTTGGGATAATTTTTAGCGCTAAATTGATAGCACCGAGCAAGCTCGATCACCCAAGAACTAATATCTATATGCCAAATGTCATCCAAATCGAGATAGTACCGGAGATACAAATACCTATATAAGCTCGCAGTAGGATAAAATTCACCCCAATCTCAACTACAACTCCATTTAAAGTCCATAAAACAGTTTGAGATTGATGAGTGCGAAACCGAACTACAAGTAATGTCAAGTAAACCCCTAATATTCTGTCAAACGCCTTTAAACGCCCCCATGAGCTACAGCTAATCCTCAAATCAATAAAGAAATCATTAAACACCTTGCCATGCTGTCCAAAACAAATGTTTATTCCAAGTAAGTATTTTCCGCTTTTATTTTCATTTTGCTCACTAATGTACTAGACTTTGTAAATACCTATACTACGAAGCAATATCCTTGATTTGCTTGCACGACTGCCTTGTCTTTTTTTGCTCCTTTTTCTTGTATTCTACGAATCAAATAAGAAACCAGCTGCCAATGTCATTTCGGTACTTTGACACGAACTCGGCAAACAGCACACTATGTCAAGCAGTCGAGTAGTCAAGCAGGGCGACGCGTCGTAGGTACAAGACAACACCAGTTGCTGGTAAATATAAAAATTAGATTTCAATTTGATTTTCATTTGGCTATTGTTGGTATAGGGTTAGTGCTGCTGGAGGGGGAGTGTGTGAGTGTGCATATAGCCTACTACTTGTTTCTTATTTTCAGCTATACAACAATTTTGTTGTTGCTTGCAGTGCATTTCAGTTGAGATCCTTTGAAAGCGGCTGTGCGCCAACGCACAGGAACCACCTGCTTCCTGATGATGTCTCTGGTGATGTACCTACTACACAGCCGGCTGGCATTTGACTTACAAACATAGTCACATGTAACTGCTTGTTACAACAACCACAAGCATTCAACCGTGCAACAAGCTATTAACTACACTAACCAAGCAACCGACTCAACAATTTGTACGCGACAATGTGGCAAAGAAACGGAGTGTCAATGCCTGAGTCGGCATGGGGTCAAATGAACATGGCCTTGTCACGCCAGGCGGGATGCTCAAAATCTTAAACAAACATCAGCATGTGCAATGAGCCAGATTTCATACTTGACATTCATTTTCTAGGTCAACCGTTACATCTGTCCAATGTCGACGTAGCAGTTGTTACTGTCGTGGGGTTGTTGTTGTAAAATACTTGCACTTTTTTAGCACTCCCCGGCTTAAAAGAACTCGACCGAATCCAATAAAGAGAGGCCTCTTCTTCACAATAATTGACACAAACCAGAAAGTCGAAGAACCTTAGCGAGTAAGAGACGACGTAAAATTTCCCACCGGAATACTAGTAGGGGTCAAGGAAAATTCTCCTGTGGAATTCGAGCTCGCACCGTGCCAGATCCATATTCAACAAAGGGCTGCCCCTCGCGGTTTTGTCTCTGCTCAAACAAAAGAGAGGCCCCCCTTCCCTCCTTGCGGGTTAGGGGTTTAGAATATGCCCGAGGTAGGCGTACCGGTCGTAAGAGGCGACTAATATGCAAATAGGTAATGACATGCTAACTCGATGGTTGATCTACGGATATGATGCCTCTCACATCTCATTACCTATCTACTCCTTCCTTACGAATGGAGAGATGACATGACCTAGAAGGTTCCACCGGTCATACCACATCGCTACCACGACGGTCGGGCAGTACCGCAAGAGAGTACCGTAGCGTACCGGGTTCGTATCCAGCCAAGGACTGTCATTTTCGGCTTCATTCCCCAAAACCTCCGGGGAGTGTTTTTGCCGCTACAACAACAACAGGGGTTCCAGTTCAGTAAATGCAAAATTTATTTAACGTTACACTCAGCAAAAAACAATGCCTTGAAACAAAAACAGTTTCCTTATTTTCGATGTACTTAATATTACGTAAAATCTCCTTGATATACATAGACATTTTTTTGGTTGATATACGAAGGAATAAATAAATTGAATTAGGTGGCAACCCTGACTGAAAATATCTTAATTAGTAGGTATACTGCCGTAAATGCCTTTCATTCGATACCCATTTCGCATATCTTGCTCAATATTAGATGAAAAATTGAGATAGCTGGCAGCCCTGTGGCAACGCCCAAAGTGGCAACACCTAAGTATAAACTCTTAGGGTGGAGAATAATATCTATATAATGTATGGGAAAGGGCGATAAAAATAGCCACCCTTAAGGGTTAAGTTAGAGCGCTAATTTTTTGCAATACTTATTTTCCCATCAATACCTAAAGTTTCAGGGGTAAGACCGAAATATAAACCAAATTTTTTTTATTTGAATCACCCTAATGTACATATATACCAAATTTGCTCGAAATTCCGTCAGCCGTTACCGAGATAGTAGTGGATATACAAAAGATTAATTTTCAAATGGCTGATGCGACATCTGTTGGAAGCTTTCATTTCCGTCCCTTTTTTTATTCACTCCTCCTTGTACCCCCATATTTTGTTTCATAATTGCTTTCAAGAAAAATTGACAAATGTAGACACGAATAGAAAACACAAAAGAGAACGCCAGCAGAGTTGACAGCAATACTTGACAAATGTAAAACCGAACCTATTCAAATTTCACTCTCCATAAAAACATCTAATCGCCACCTAAGAAGTTAACTTCAAAAATTCCACTTCTGAAGTAGATTTGATGAGAAGCATAATTGAAAATGGCAATATTGAACACTTGGAATCGCCAAATTTCTTGCAGTCACTGTACTTCATGCATATTAAAGATTTTGCCTCTTCATTGTGCGAATTTTTGCATAAAATGTGCCAAAATTCATAGGAAAACCTTGAGGCATCTCCGCCTTTTGGTGATGCTCCCGCTGTGTTATTCGAGCAAAGCGAAATGCCCTTTCACCACAACTGTCTAATGATTTGGCCGTGATGAGACATTTTTGGAAAATTGTTTTGATTTTATTATTTTTGTACCACAAGTGCACTCATTTGGCCAAGTTGCAAAAACATGCAGTGCTATTGTGGGAAATTTGCAAAAAATAAAATCATAAAGAGTCCTTTAAAATAATTACTCATTCGTGTAAAAAAAAATATAAGTAAAGTAATTTTAAGGACTCGTTGCTATTTATTTATTCACAGGACGAAAGTCTTGTGTTTTTTCAGTTTTCTTTCGATATAAAAACACAGCGAGGCTATTGATTTCGCTCCTTTTTGCACAATGAAAACAGAGACGCCTCTGTTTGGCAACTCAAATTTCACGGAAATGTTTTACCTTGGTAAAACAAAACTGATCTGACAAAGTGTAATGGGGTGTGGTTGCTGAGTGACCTTGCTCAATCCCGACTCTTGCGTCCTTGTTCGTACACTCTGGGCAACGTGGGCTACCTAGGCTCGCGGCAGAAAGAGAGGGAGCCCCGGTGGGGCCACTCTGACGTATTTGGTTTAAGGGCTCACCGCGGCCTTTTTCGCAGCGTCTGTACATCAGGAGGTGCGGCTGCAAGCGGGCGTCTGTACACCAGGAAGTGCGGCTGCAAGTGGACGTCTGTCTTGGGACAGGCTACTACTGCAAAACCCCGAAAACGGGTTGTACGCTGATGTTGACGACCCGGCAAAACGAACAAAGGACAATGAGAAGGATATTAGGGCATGTACCTGGAATGTCGGAACCCTATCCAGGGAAGGTACCGCTGCTCGACTGGTTGATGTCCTCGCTAACGCAAAGGCTGACATTACCACCCTTCAGGAAATGCGATGGACGGGACAAGGAAAGACGACCATCGGACCTTGTGATGTATACTACAGTGGCCAGACACGCGGCAAATCGTGTGTGTAGGATGCGTGGTGGGAAAGAGACTTCGCCGCCAAGTACAAGCGAGGACGAGCGTCTTCCTGCGATCCGCATCAAGGGGAGGTTCTTCAACATAACATTTATCTGCGCCTATGCGGCGACTGAGGAGAAAGACGACGCATTGAAGAACTCCTTTTACAATAAACTTGAACATACCTATGATCGCTGCCTCCAACATGATATCAAAATCGTGCTCGGCGACTTTAATGCCAAGGTATGCAAGGAAGGGGTCTTTGGTCCTACAGTCGGAAAATTTAGTCTCCACGATATAACATCCCCCAACCGCACTAGGTTGATGGATTTCGCCGCTGCACGACACAGACAGCTGATAATTTCTCCACTCGACTCTCACACCTGCTATCGGAGAGCAATCCTCGACCTAACGATGTAACCGAGCAATGGAAGCATATCTCTCACTCATTACGTACCGCCGCTGAGGCTACTATAGGGTTTCAGCGAGCCCGCAAGAACAACTGGTACGATGAGGAATGCAGAACTGCCTCGGACAAAAAGGACGCTGCCTACAGGGAGACGTAGCGAACGGGCACAACCCGCAGTGTATGGGAACTATATCGGGAGGCGAAGAAGGAAGAGAAACGCCTTTTCAGAAAAAAGAAACGTGAGGCCGAGAGGCGTGAGTGTAAGGAGCTTGAGATGCTGGCTGACAGGAATGATGCCCAAAAATTCTATGAAAAGATCCGGCGGATGACGAAAGGTTTTAAGACCGGGGGAACTTCCTGTAAGGACAATAATGGCGACCTCGTAACCGCCGTACAGAGTGTACTTAAATTTAGGAGGGAGCACTTCTCCTCACTGCTAAATTGCGAGGGAGACGTCGACCGATACGCCTTTACCTGACTATGGAAAAGTCGGCCCACCACCTGAGGATAGCTATATCCAGGCTCAAGAACAAACACGGAGGCGAAGAGCTGGTAAAAAGCATGCAGAATATGGTCAGACGATTGCATGCCTCCGGATTGGAATTTAAGTGTGCTTTGCCCAATCCACAAGAAATGAGGCTTCAGACAGAGCGACTCCCTTTCGTGCGATTTCTTCAACCTGATGCTGGAGAAGATAATTCGAGCAGCAGAGCTAAACCGCAAAGGTACAATCTTTTACAAGAACGTGCAATTGCTGGCGTATGCCGATTATATTAATATCATTGGCCTTAACAACCGCGCCGTAAGCGCTGCCTTCTCTGGACTTGATAAGGAAGCGAAAAAGGTGGGTCTTGCGGTCAACGAGGACAAGACGAAGTATCTGGTGTCAACAAAGAAAGAATTGGCGCACCTGCGCCTTTGCAGCCAAGTCACCGTTGATAGCTACAAATTTGAAACGGTGAGGGACTTCGTCTACTTGGGAACCAGCATTAACACCGAAAACAATATCAATCTAGAAATCCAACGGAGAATCACTCTTGCCAACAAGTGTTACTTTGGACTAAGTAGGCAATTAAGAAGTAAAGTCCTCTTTTGACAAACAAAGATCACTCTCTATAAGTCTCTCGTCATACCAGTCCTGATGTACGGCTAGGAATCATGGACAGTCCCAAGAGAAGATGAGATGGCCCTTGGAGTTTTTGAGAGAAAAGCCAAGACTAGTTAGGTTAGACCACTGAAATTTGTAATGGGTTATATGAGATCGATCCCTACCACCTCCAAAAAAGCTGGAGAAAACGGAAAAGAGGGCGTGGCACCTCCCATACGAATCAAATACTTCATAGTCCATGTCTCTGGAATTACCTATTAAGATTAGAACACTGAAATTTGGTGAGGAGTTATATGTGATCGATCCCTACCACCTCCAAAGATACTGGGGATAACGAAAAAGCGGGCGTGTCACCTCCTATAATAAAATATTTCATCTATCTTCTTCTTCTTTTATATCTATATCTATACTTCTATACTATATACATACATATATAAAATTCTAACAAAAAATTTTGTAAAAGCTCAACAGCCGATCCACGATTTTTTCATTTAAAATTTAAAATATCATATTCCGACCACAAGGCACTTTTTTAAATTAAACACTGCTACACATGCATTACAGCACCCGTCAGTTTTTTCATATTACCTTTCAGAACCTGATGGTAGCGATAGGGATGGGGATATGATTGTCAGATGAGAGAATTCTTTTCAAAATGTGAAAATAGGGATTTTTGGGTCAAAGAAATAGTTTGTGACAGTATTTTTTCTTCTGAAGCCCGCAAGATGGCGCTTTCGCACTTTTTTTTAAATGTTGCGACGTATTGGCTCAAAAACTACGAAATGGATTTTTGCCAAATTTCGACAATTTATTTTTTGGATCAGTCCTCGCGAAATAGGCTATATTTTGCTCGGTAGATGGTCATAATTGATATACAATCAAAAATTCTGCAGCAAATTGTTATCCGCTAGGTGGCGCAGGAGTTAGATACTTAAAAAAACGTATTTATGGTAAATTTTTGGAAGTTTCGCAGACAAAGTCCGAGGCATCTGATAAGTAGACCATAAAAAATGTTCTCTGCATCTGAGGGGAAAAAAAAGGAGCATGGCGATGTTGAAAAAATAGCAGAAAACCGTGTGCTCGGAGGAAAAAATATCGTTCTAATGCTACTTAAATGCGGCAGAGAGCTCCTTACAAGGAAGTTACTGAAATGAGGTAGGTACATAAAACAGGTTTGCAGTAACAATGTTCGGAATAAGTTTATAGAAGAAGGTACAAGGTAGAAATGCCAGATGTCCAAGGTCTCACCAGGGATTTTAGAACCCACAATGACTGCTTTTTATCTTTGTCCTAACCACTTTTTTTTTAAATTTCTATGCCGTTTTGTGTATTATTTCCTCAAGTAATGCGGAAGTTTATGTGTGCAATGAAAATAAATACAATAAACTAAAATAATATAACTTAAGTGGAACATAAGTTGGCAAAATTAACAAATAAATGTTTTTGCATTGCAACGAAATTTGAAAAAAGGTAAAATAAATATGAAAGAAATGCAGCACTCAAATAAATAAATACTTTGTATGGGGCATATTTGTTGTTGTTTTTTTTTTATAAAATCCTAAAGTGTAGAAAATAATATATTAAATAGGACCAACATCAACCAACAAACATCAGTGAAGTACCGTAATATGAGGAAGTAATACGAGAGCAAGAGTTGAGCGGACGGACGCTCTACCCTAACTACATTGGACATGTAATTAGAGAGCATGCAGGGAACTGCAATTTGAATCTGCATATTAACCGTACTTCACATCGGTTGGGAGTGACTGTAGGAGTAATTGTTGTTGACATCTGCATGCTGCTAAACGAGCACCACTCGACTACGCTTCAATAAGAGAAGTGTGCAGGTACTTGAAAATCTGACGGAACCACGGAGCATGTCAAAATGTGCTGATGCTGATGCTGATGCGGATTTGAAGACGGCAGCTCTTTGCAACAATTGCCAAAATGGACTTGACAAACAATGAGGGGCTCAAGCTGAGAGGAGTACTTGAGTGGCTCAAGTGCTGTGGATTGCTGTTTCAGGAAGCAACAGTCTGTGTTTGTGTTTGGAGTAACAATTGCAAGGTATGCAAAGCAGTGCCGAGTTAACAAGCAATTAGGTAAGCTGGGATACAATTTTTGAAGTGTAAACTTTGTAGGAGTTCGGGTTTGTTTGACAATACGAACCAAAGACTGAAGTGGACGTGGCACCTCCCATACTAATACAATTTTTGGTACCCGAATATCTCTGGAATTGTCCATCTTAGAATATTGAAAATTGAGGTAAAGAGTTAAAATAAAGTAATCTCCAACACCTCCAGAAAAGAGGAAGATGGGTAGAAGGGGGCGTGGTACATCCCACTCAAATGGGAGTTTTTCTACTGCATATCTGAGATTGTTATCTTAGAATATTGAAAATGGGTAAAGAGTAAAATGAGACTAATCTCTAACACTTTCAGAAAAAATGTAGGTAGGGTTGAAGGGACGTGGGGCCTCCCACTAAAATGGGAGTTATCCTACAGCATATCTGGGAGTGTTCATCTTAAAATATTGAAAATGAGTAAAGAGTAAAATGAGACTAATCTCTAACACCTTCAGAAAAAAGTAAGGGAGGGGTGTGTGGGCGTGGGACCTCCCATACAAATGAAGTTTCTCGTACTAAATATCTCTGTATAGAATACTGAAAACGGGTAAAGAGTTAAATGAACTAACACCTCCTATACCGTTGTGTGAATATTTTGTGCTCTCTGGGGCGTAGGATAGGGATTCACAGCATCCCGGTAGACAACTGCTTGAACTCATTCCGCCTCCTAGGACCATAAGGTCGCATCTACGTAAACATTTTGATGAGATCCGTCACTATATAACAACGCCGTTTGATCTACAGGTGCACAAACAGGCTTTGGGGCATATCCATACAACGTCTGTTGGCCATTACTCTGCGCTCTGTCCGCTAAACAATGTCTTACATGCCGCAACACATGGCATTTCTGAAGAGGAGCGTCATCTTCCTCGAGAGACAAGGGTCACTCTGGCTCAATTACGCTCTGGATATTGTAGTAGGTTAAACTCCTACATATCTAGACTGAACCCTGATGTGCCGAATGTATGTCCGGCATGCGGCTCGTCCCCCCACAATACCAATCACTTATTTTCTTGCTCATTTGAGCCCACTCTTCTAACACCCAACTCTCTTTGGTCCAACCCTATTGAAACTGCTAGTTTCCTTGGACTCCCGTTAGAAGATATTGATGACAATTAGGTTAAGGAAAAATACGCGTTGGGCAGGACTACACATCGTTACAACAACAACAACAACATAGGGATAGGGATAGGGATAGGGATAGGGATAGGGATAGGGATAGGGATAGGGATAGGGATAGGGATAGGGATAGGGATAGGGATAGGGATAGGGATAGGGATAGGGATAGGGATAGGGATAGGGATAGGGATAGGGATAGGGATAGGGATAGGGATAGGGATAGGGATAGGGATAGGGATAGGGATAGGGATAGGGATAGGGATAGGGATAGGGATAGGGATAGGGATAGGGATAGGGATAGGGATAGGGATAGGGATAGGGATAGGGATAGGGATAGGGATAGGGATAGGGATAGGGATAGGGATAGGGATAGGGATAGGGATAGGGATAGGGATAGGGATAGGGATAGGGATAGGGATAGGGATAGGGATAGGGATAGGGATAGGGATAGGGATAGGGATAGGGATAGGGATAGGGATAGGGATAGGGATAGGGATAGGGATAGGGATAGGGATAGGGAGAAAAATCAAAATTCGATAAAATGACAAAGGAAAATGGGGGAAAGAGGAAAAAGCAAGAAAAGAGAAGAAAAACAGTACTTTTTGCAAATGCGAGAGAGTGAATTTTTGTGTTAAAGTGTGAAAATCTTCCTCAGTTTAATTTATGTAAAAACGGTTACACTTCTCCTGGGTGTGCACCGTTGTGTGATGTGTTCTGAACAGTTAACTCGGCACTGATGCAGTAGATTAGTTTTAGGTGTTCCTAACTAAGTACTTTTTTTCGAGAGGCGTGTATTAGTTTACTCAAAAACGTACAAACCCCCGACAAATCCGCTTAAATCGAGTACTTATTTGCTTACTTAAACCTTGTTTGTATGGTTAGTTACTTAAATTTGTAGGTGACAAAGGACGACGCGTCGCATGCGCTGACACCAAAAAGAAATTTAAGCAAAAAAATGTATGAAAATTATGAGTTTGTCGCAGAAGATGAGCTGAAAAGACGGAAGGAAAGCCGGTTTAGGATTACTCAACGGTAAAACATGCCGTGGACACGCGCCCAAGCATCAACACTACCACAAGCACTCTGGATCAGATTGCCACTTTTTTTTTTTCAAGACACAAAAATATGACGAGGAACAACAACAAACCACAAAGGACGCGTGCCAGCAAATAAATACCTACAAAGCAAGCAAGTCTTCTGAGTGGCTTGGGTAGCTGATATCAAATTTTCCTATGCGCAAATTTTGCAATTTTTTACAGCATACGTGCGCTCCAAAATGCCTACTTATTACGAAAACAAGAGAAAACAGCTTATAAAAAATTTATAAAAAAAATTATCCAAAAATAAAAAAAAATGTTCAGCCTAAAAAATAACAACAACGATCACTTTAAAAACCAGCAAAAAAAAAAATACACAGCACATTAAGCGAAAAAGTATAAAATTAAAAGTTGAAAAATACAACAAAAAAAACGAAAATATAGCAAATAAATTATATGAAAGAAGGAAAAGGCAAAATTACGAAAAAAGAGCAGATGCAACTTTTGCGCAAAGTATTAAAAAAATATCGCTCGCATCTCGAGTAAACAACATTCACGTACACCACACAGCATCACACACTCACTTGCTTTTCGGTAAAATGAAATCGTCACGCAGATGCAGTCAAAAAGATGCCAAAAGGTATCCATCCATTCCGACATTGCTTCCGCGTCCTATTCGTATCTGCGCTTGCCAAAACAGAAATGATGCGCCCGTTGGCATTTTTGTATGAACTTTTTTTATTTTTCCTTTTAATTTTTGGCTGCTGCTGCAATATGTTGCATGCTCTCGTACCTACCTACCTTTGTAGGGATGTAATTGAGCAGATTACGGTGCAGGGAGGCATCTTTCGTTTCAACTGTTATTAAATGTATGCTAAGTATTTATTTGAGGTGCGTCCTTTTTTTCGTTGGTTGATTGCAGGTAAGCTCGTTGTTTTTATATGAGGTGTTCTTTTTTGTTGTTGGTATTGTTGTTATTTTTGGTGCTACTGTGCAACACACAATATGACACAAAGTGTTGACAGTGGTGGTGATATTGGTAAGCACCCAATTTCAAACAGAAGGCGGACGAGTTAGAGAGGTTAGGATCAGGTCGAGAATTCAAGGTGCATCGACGGTCACATACTAATAAACCTAACCGGCACTCTCGAAAGGTCTCCCCGAGTACCGGGTAATCCCTGACCAACTTACTTTCTAGTTCTATCAAAATCTGGACAACTAAGCACGAACTGACTCTTAGTTTAAGCCACTTCATTCTCTAAGCAACTGAAGCAGGAAGGGTTCCCTAATACTTGTTCAACTAATTCGTATGCCCACTATTTAGGAACAGACCTGAGTCAGGTGGTGCCGATTTCTTTACAGCTCGCAAGGTTGGTTCACAATTTTCCAATCGTGACAAGGAATCAGTTCCCGATCCACTCCACAAACTAGTTCCTCGTGTAGTTTTTCCCTCGGTGGAATGATGATATTAAAGCCGAAAAGAAGGTCAGGCACTAGCACATAGTAATCTCTCTGCTTTGAGATCAAAACGAAGTCGGAAAGAATGCTAGAGCACCAATATATCACAAGCTCATAATAAGAAGCCTGATTAGCGCCCTGCTCGAAATATCCATGATGGTTGTTGTCGTAAGTAATCTACTTTCCCACATTTCATTTATCCTTTCCTATTCTGTGATCCATCTTTCTCTTTTATATTTTTTCCCTTTTACTCCCTATTCCTATTCCTCTTCTTATTATCATCTCTCTCTCTCCATCCCTATCCCTATCCCTATCCCTATCCCTATCCCTATCCCTATCCCTATCCCTATCCCTATCCCTATCCCTATCCCTATCCCTATCCCTATCCCTATCCCTATCCCTATCCCTATCCCTATCCCTATCCCTATCCCTATCCCTATCCCTATCCCTATCCCTATCCCTATCCCTATCCCTATCCCTATCCCTATCCCTATCCCTATCCCTATCCCTATCCCTATCCCTATCCCTATCCCTATCCCTATCCCTATCCCTATCCCTATCCCTATCCCTATCCCTATCCCTATCCCTATCCCTATCCCTATCCCTATCCCTATCCCTATCCCTATCCCTATCCCTATCCCTATCCCTATCCCTATCCCTATCCCTATCCCTATCCCTATCCCTATCCCTATCCCTATCCCTATCCCTATCCCTATCCCTATCCCTATCCCTATCCCTATCCCTATCCCTATCCCTATCCCTATCCCTATCCCTATCCCTATCCCTATCCCTATCCCTATCCCTATCCCTATCCCTATCCCTATCCCTATCCCTATCCCTATCCCTATCCCTATCCCTATCCCTATCCCTATCCCTATCCCTATCCCTATCCCTATCCCTATCCCTATCCCTATCCCTATCCCTATCCCTATCCCTATCCCTATCCCTATCCCTATCCCTATCCCTATCCCTATCCCTATCCCTATCCCTATCCCTATCCCTATCCCTATCCCTATCCCTATCCCTATCCCTATCCCTATCCCTATCCCTATCCCTATCCCTATCCCTATCCCTATCCCTATCCCTATCCCTATCCCTATCCCTATCCCTATCCCTATCCCTATCCCTATCCGTAGCCACTCCGTGGCGATGCCTGATCAAGACCCTCGCCGCTTTTCTATTGAGGCGTTTAACTCTTTATCCATGTTAAATTTCTCTGTTCCTCCCCTTTACCCATTTTTACTATTAAGATTTTCAGAGATATGCAGTGGGAAAAGTCTCCTTTTTAAGGCAGGTGCCACGCCCACATTATCCAGTGCTCATTTCTCAAATCCTACAGTCTGAATTAATCTAAAAATTTTCGCCACCACTGTTTGAGCATGATTTGCAGCTTGCAAGCCCCAGAGCCAAGTCTGTCTGTCAAATCAACAGACAAACGGCGACCCAGAGCTGCTGCATGTCACTATCCATAGAAGCACCAAAATATAAATTAAAATAACAACAACAAAAGCAAAAACAAAAACCCTGAAAAATTAAAAAACAGCGCCCTAGAAGAAGCATTTTAAGAAACCCCCGAAATAAATAAAAAAAAAACCAAAACGAGAGCAAGAAAAAAATCGGCAAGTAACCTTCTATACGCCACTATCAAAAATAAAACTACAACAACACGAGAATAAAAAATATAAAACAACAACAACACTGTATAGCAATTGCGAGTTGTTGCAGCAGATGCAATTTTTGAATGATGTTTTGTCAGCGAAATAGTGGCGGACAAGGTTGGTAGAGCTAGTAGTGCTGGTGACGGTGGTGGCGGTGGTGGCAGAAGCGGTGTATTGTGACGTTGTCAGTGCGGCCGATACCTTGTCGCGCCATAATCAAGGTGCAATCCACCTTGATATGATTTTATTGTTTGTTGCATGAACGTTGATATTTTCTGCTTTTTTTTTTGTTGAGTATTTGTTGGCTTGAATTGAGTTTTGGGGACCGCATGCGCAACACGATATTGCTGCAATGGTTTTATTTTCAAGTTAAATGCGCTTGGAGTTTTTGATTACTCTTTTTGGTTTGCTTGCATTGCTTTTGCTGCAAGGATTGTTTTAATTTTTTGGAACAGCCGTGTTGCAACTGTCGTTAGAAGCGATAAACAATTTTGGAGCAGACGTCCAACAGTCCATTATCAACTAAAAAATCGCCAGGTGCAAGTTGTTTTCAATTTAGTTATGTTTGGAGATATGTAGATATATTTGTAGGGGCATGTTTTGATTGTTGTGTACCTTGGCAAGAGTTTTTTGTTGTTTAAAGTTTTTGGAGCAACTGAAATAAAATCAAAAAGAGTCAATTATTTTTTGGGCTTAAAGTTTGTTTATTACGCTGGTGCGTTAGTTCGGAAGCCAGTTAGTATGAAAGGGTAATAGTTTAGAGAAACTGATACAGCGAAAAATGACCTCAAGATCTATAAGAGATTTCCGAATACAAGTTTAGTATGCAGAAAAGGTTTATAAAGATCGGGAAGATAGGTTAAATGGTTACCCTTGCTCTTACTCTATACCATGAGACCCAATAGGGCCATATTCTTCGCACCAGGGAATCCTAATCAACAACTTCTTCAGGCAAGGTAGATTGCTTGAAAAATAGAGACTACTTTTCTTCAATATCCCTCTTCGAGCCTTCTCTTGATACTGCTGGAGAACTCGTAAAGCAAAAAGTGTCTTACGACTGACATCCTCTCAATCGAAAAGAATTTAAAACGCCTGGCATGACACGAGACTCCAATACCTTTACTGATACGATTTTTGAATGTCGAGTTTCCTAACCTTAACCCCAATTATGAGCCCGGATGCACAAATTCCTTAAATCCTCAATGACGGCTCCGCACTACCTGTGGGGCATCCGCTTTGGTGTTCGTTTCAGGCAATGGTCTTCCAAGCTGAGATATTCGCAATTTTTAAGATCATGGACTATGTAGTGAAAAGCAGGCGAAAGGGCAGGAGTTTGCGCGTCAGCAACGACATCTAAGCTGCACTAAATGAGTTGGCTAGACTTCTAAGAGTTGAATGATGTATCATGCTGACCGTTTGGCCCGTATGTGCTCTCGACAAGCATTCCTGGGCCCATAACCATTTCTATCATCCCGCAATTCAGCCATTGAAGCTACGGTCGGAAACTCTGTGAAGAGTGCCCTTAGTCTATACAAGAAAGCTGTCAACATCTCAAGGCCCTTAGCTCCCTGGGCCTGTTATCAGGTGCGCTACCGTCTCTTCCACCCCTGTAAAGTTGCAACTGCGCCACGAAGTATAGTGATCCACACCACACCGTAGCGCATGAGCCTCAATAGTTACCCGTGCGGACTAGGGGTTTAGGCATACCGGTCGTAACAGGCGACTAATATGTACATAGGTAATGACGTGCTAACTCGATGGTTGATCTACGGATATGATGCCTCTCACCTCTCATTACCCATCTTATCCTTTCTTAGGAATGTCAATTTCGACATCACTCCGCAAAAACTGCGGGGAGTGTTTTTGTCGTTACAACAACAACAACAGCCTCTATAGTCAAATGCCCAGTGGGCCAAGCAGCCTTGGCGAGATGATAGTCCTGTACCTGGTATCAATCATTTACTTTCAAATGTCGTTACAGGAAACCTATTACGTCTACTCCAGTGAAGCTGGACGTTTCGGAGCCTATTCATGGTCTTTCTGGAAAACTATCCTCCTCATTTCCAAGCCCATTTTTAAGGCAGTCTTAACTATTATTTTCCATCAGCACTATCCAAGCATTTCTGGCTACAGAAAAACAATTTCAGGAAATTGTCTCATGTTAAATTATGAAGCAGGGAAGTGAGTATCTAACCGCTATCACATTTGACGAATGTGTCCTGTGTCAATTGGGAGCCAACCAAACTAAAAAAAAAAACTAAAAAAATACAAGCAACTCAAAACAGAAACCTAAAAACAAACCAAACACAACTCAAGATACGTTAAAACCAAACAGTTGGAGCAGATGTTCTGGAGTACGAACAACAATGGACAAAGTCAAACAAAGATCATTGAAGAGGCATCGAGCGGCGCAGAGTTCAACCGACGAAAGGCTGAAGAAAACACAAGAAATTGTACTTTCAAATGAGCATAAAAAAAAAATAGAAAAAAAAATCGTTATAGGCCAAGCAAAGCCAAAGGATACGCGCAACACGAAATGGGGCTCATATAAAGGAATACTGCTCCACACATGCGAACAACACGTTGTAAACAAAAATGCAAAGGATACACTCAGTGCAATCAACGTGTACGAATTGTGCTCCCCGCAACGCCAAAGTACAGTCCCTACCCATTCATGCAATGCAATTTAAATGCTCAATGCGCAATGCTACATGCCACACAAGCAAGCGTCCTAATTGCAGTTGCTTGGCTACGCGCCATGCGTGCAACACTCGCCTCGCTGTTGATTCCTCATTTCATTTCATTTCGTTTTGGTTTGTTTTGCTTTTTTGCCTTTTCGAATTTCTTTGCTGTTTACTTTTTTACAAACAGGTTTTCAGCGTTGGCGTCGATCTGCAGTACGTCTTCAAGGTAGCACGCATTGGTGTGCATTTTGTTGTTGTTGTTGTTGTTGTTTTGGCTGCTTTCAGGATCATCAAGGATACACATGGCGTTGCACTGTACATCTCGCATTGGAGGACTGTTGGTGGTGGCTGCACCTTTTCTTTTTTTTTTTTTTTTTTTTTCTTTCTTGTTGTTGTCTTCTTTTTCTTTGCAAATGTCAATTTGCTTTTTCAAAAAAATATTTTTGTGTTGTATTTCTTGTTTGTAATTTTTTTTCTTCCCTCAACATCCTGCGACAGATGTGTACGCACATCAAATTCATTGTAACAGCAGCCGGAATACATCGTACGCACACAAGCAGAAATGTGCGATCGGTTGTACAGTAATGGGCAGGAAAATAGTGCACTACGCTACTTTGCAGAAGCACCGTGGAAGGTTTTGAAGTCTGATTGGAATTTTTCTCCTCTAGGGAAACTCTTTCTGAACCCTTAGGGAAGAAAAATTTTTAGCTTTTCTGATCCCACTTTCTTCTGCCGTTTTGAAGAGGTCGATTCCACCAATTCAACCGAGAAACTTGACTTTTTCTTCGAATTCCGCCAAATGATCAAGTTTTCGCTGTCGTCATCTCGTCGTCCCTAAGATGTAATAGGTACATGCTTATGCTTTTGGGAAGGCGGAAAGAGAAATTTTCGTGCATTATTCTATCCCCGTTCAAGGTTCGGAAAAGCTTATATCATGAATGATAAACAATGGCCGTGTGGCGCTTAACCCTTATTTTCCATACAAAATTTAAGCACAAACGTATATGCGTGCAAATAAAAACACGGCCAATACTAAATGGTCCCACAAAAGTCCCGAAATGATCCTGAAAACAGTACCGACCAGATGCAAAACTAAACCCAAAAAAGTCCAAAAGGGCACTGAAAACGGTCTGGGATTGAGCCCGAAAAGGTCTATAATAATCCTAAAAACAATCCCGGAATGATCCGAAACAAATTGCAAAAAGCTCGCGAAATTATCCCGAAAACAATTCTGAATTAGTTCCAAAATGATGATGAACAGTCCCGAAATACCAAAAAAGTCCCAAAATGGTAGAAAAAAAGTTCCGACGTCGGAACCACGACAATCGCAAAACAATTCCGAAATAGCGCGAAAATTATCCGCAGAAGTCCCAAATCGAAAAATTCTAGAAATTTTCCCCAAAAATGTTCCAGCAAAAGATTTATTTGGTTCCCATTTCTGTTGGTACAATCAGTCCTTCTGCGAATATTCATATTCCATGCATTCGTTTATAGAGGTAAACGACAAGAAGAACGTTCCTACATTAATTCGAGAATGATTTGCGAATACATTCGCAAACGCTAACAATGGAGATCTTTTGCCTCCTGCGGGTTGGGGATTTAGAATATGCCCGAAGTACCTAGATATGCCTGTCGTATCCACTTCGACCTCGGCTAAGGGGGTCAACGAAACCGTGCCCAAGATAGCCAGGCTAGTACCACAAGGTGTTATTCAGCGGAACGTACCGAATTCATATCTGGAAAAGGACTGTCAAAATCAGTACAGTCCATTCTGGCATGTCACGTAACTTTTTATAAGTGCATCTCCCGACTAGGCAGGGCGAAGTACTGCTACAACAACAACATGGAGATATTTTTATGCATTCTCGTTCGCGAATGCGAATACAAAAAAAATCACTTGGGGTCTTAGAGAAATGGGAGATGCCACTCACTGGAAAGGGTTCATACCGGACACTGTTTAAAGGCACGGAGGTATCGGTGATTTTTAGTTATACTTAAAATAGCGATCGCCTAGGCGATGTTGGCCGGTTCAAGGTGCCGACGATAAAAGCAAACAAAAAAAGTTCTAAAAAGTGGTTTAATCCGGTGTCAAAGACGAGGCAAGATACATTACATGGTATCAAAATGGGTCCACCTGTGGACTAAGTGTACCGCTGATAGCTGTTTTCGCACGTGTACAGCTTATACGTTTCAACCGAACGTAGGTAGGTAGGTGAAGTAAATAATTTTTAACACAAGGTACAACCGTAATCTGACTTCTTGCATTCCCTTCATCTAGTTTTTTACAACAAAAATTTCTGTCGCCTACAATAGTTAGCTAGAGGTAGTCAGCTCAAACGATAAAGAACATTTGAATTTAATATTTCGGGAATTTTTTTATATACCTAGCTGCCTTTCAAAATTAGTTTAAAAAAAATCCTACTACCTATAACTGAAAATTTATACCTTTTTCGACCAGACAAGGTGTTTTTGAAACTCATTCTGTAATAGGCCGCTTCTGAATCAAATTTTGAAATTGGGAGTTTTTCAAATTTTTTTTATAGGGATTTTTTGAAGATAGGGCATATTTGAAAAATATTTTGAAAAGAATGATCTTCAAATCAGCGGTCGAAACGATCTAAGAATTAAATATTTTCGTTGCTTAATTACCGGTTTTTAGTGGATTTTGAGGACATTACCATTTTTTTCGTATCCTTTTTGATGCGCTATTACCCTGTCCATAGCTGTATGCACGCAGAAACTCACATGCTTCAGCATTAATACCTATACACTGAGATGCACTATAATTAGATGCTGTTGATTGTAGAAAAAAGATTAAAATTAAAAAAGTTATAAAAAAAATATTTTCCTTTTTTTACAAATGTCCTTTCAAAAAATGCTTTGCCAACGCTTAAAAATTCGCTTTTCTGCGTTTTGTCACTTTTAAGTGATCCTGGCATTGTGTATTATCCTGCGCCTGGCGGCATTGTTTACATTTGCCGTATTTACAATTGTCACGGTAAATGAGCGAGTTCTATTGTGCCTAGAGCACTAGCCGCCTGAGTCCATATTTCGTTACGTAACTGCGAAAAATTGCGCCATGATCGATCTCACTTTGCTGACATAGAGAATAGCTATCTTTGTACTTCAAAACGAACAAAAAATTTCCACCTTTCATAAAATTTTTTTTTACTGAACCATTTCACCGCTTTCCTCATAGGTACAGGACGATGCTTCCTTTTGTTTGCAATTTGGCAGTCGTTCCCTGCATCCTGCTCGGTCTCTGCTCCTTTTATTCGCATTGTTTGTTTTGTTCTGCTCGTTTTTGTGGGTGGTTACGCCACTGCGCGTACGTCTTCCCTCATACACTATTAGCAATGATTGCATTGTTCCAGATACAGGTAACTTAGGTAGGGTTCAGAGAAGTGCAATCTATTATATGTATGTATGTTGTTGCATTTCTTTGTTGTTGTTTTATTTTTGAATGCATTTTATTTTGGAGCGTTACAAATTGCACAATGACTAAATTCGTTTTGTCAACTGGCAATTCATTTATTTTCTTATGTTTCTTTTTTTGCATTGTTTGTTCTTATTTCGATTTGGATTCGCTTCTGTAATTGCCATAAATTATTTGTTTTAACATGCTGCAGATAGTTTTATTATTTAATATTATCGGACTCACCTGTGAGGATTGTTGACAATGGGAAGTTGATTTTTTTCGTTTTATGCGAGGACAGTTGGTTCTTTTCGCTGTTCCTATGCATGGTTTTTGCCATGTTGGAAGTAAAATTGGTTCAATTTCTTTCGAGCGTTTTAAGGTTTCAGTTTATTGTAAAAAAGTTAAGAAATATTTTTAAGAACCTATGCGATCAACCTTTACTAAAAAGTTGGTCGAGGGAGTGAGTGACTTCCAAACCCAAAAAGGTAGTAAAAATGAGCACCACTGAACAAAAAAAGGTGAAGGAGGTCTTGGAGTAATGTCACACCCTCATCCTACCTACACTTTCATCAATCTACCAACATCTTAACTGCTGAGTGGAAGATCACCGCACAACAGGGCCCGGCAGCAATGAAAGTGAGTGTGTATTAGGAAAAGAACGTTATGTTATCTATTTTTGCTCTCTCGCTCACTAGCAAGCATCGAGGCAACAGCAGATTTTCGGACAATTGGCCCACTAGCTGCCGGGGCTTGCCCTATAACGCATTTCCTTTTAAATCCCTATCTCAGAACTTTTTCAATAACGCCCTATTTCAGGCTTTGTTTCAAAATCGCCCTATCTCAGCTGAAAATGTTTTGAATCTTTCTTAAGATTGGGCGTTTTTGAAACTCATTCTATGATAGGGTATTCTTGAACCGAGTTTTGAAATAAGGTGGTATTGAAACGAGTCTGAAATAGAGCGTTCTTCAAGCAAATCTTGAGAAAGGGCATTTGTAAAAAATATTTTAGAATAGGGTGATCTTCCACTCTGAATCTTGAAACTGAAAACTAAGTTTTAGGATATACAGAAGATCCGCTGTCCATTGGACGTCAATCATCAATTGGCGCTTAACCGTCTAAGCATTTTTGGACGTTGCCTATCAAAGCATGCCAGTAATTATTTTTTAGCGATAACTGACGTCAATAGGAAACCCCAAGGGAGTTCAAGTCATCCTCCACTTGTTGTTTCCATCTCATTCGAAGCCTCCCTCTTCCTCTGTTGCCGAATTCGGGTGTCGATAGGAAAACCTTCTGTGCTGGAGTTTCTTTGTCCATTCGCATAACATGACCCAACCAGCGGAGGCTTTGGGCTTTAATCTGCTGAACTATGGTCAGGTCTGCGTAAAGCTCGTACAGCTCATCGTTAAATTTCCTTCGATACTCGCCGTTGGCATCACGGGAAGGACCATAAATCTTCCGGAGAACTTTCTCTCAAATACTCCAAGTGCCATCTCATCTTCTCTTGACACCGTTCATACGTCATTACAGGTATGATGAGAGACTTATAAAGCGTGATCGTTGTTCTCGAAAGAGGACTTTACTTTTCAATTGCCTACTCAGTCCAAAGTAGCACTTGTTGGTAAGAGTGATTCTCCGATTCTTTCCTTGATGACATCAAATACTTCGTTTTGTCCTCGTTGACCGCAAGACCCACTTTTTTCATTTCTTTATCCAGTCCAGAGAAGGCAGAGCTGCGCAGTTGTTACGGTCAATGATAGATTGTACCATTGCGATTTAGCTGAGGTTGAAAAGATCGCACGAAAGGGAGTTGCCCTGTCTGAAGCCCCGTTTGGTTTCAAATGGCTCAGAGAGGTCCTTCCCAATTCTAACGGAGCTTTGTAGGGAAATTAAATTCAGACATGGCGACAGATAAGCAACACCTTTTCCCAATGTCGAAAGCACAGTAAAAAATGAAAGTTTACTTTTAATACCAGTCGGTATTGAAATTAAGCCTTCTTGGAATTAAATTTGAGTTTTAATACTAAATAGTATTAATTTAAGACTCTGAATTTTTTTTAATTCCAAATAGTTTTAAAATAATACCAATATAATACTAAAGCGCTCTCTCCCGAGCGCTTTCTCTCATTATAATGTTTTAGGTACTATTTGTTTTAAAACAAAGCCGGAAAAGTATTAAATTAATTACTTTTTAGCATTAAATTAAGTCCGGTGGTTTGTTTGCTCAGAGCACGCGGTTCGTCGCTATTGCGACGTGTGCAATTAGACGCTGACAAACATAAGTACTCGATGGCTTGATAGTAGACATCTCCGTTGAGCATTCAATAAATTGTGAGTTCGACTCTCGGTGAAGGCAATATAATAGAACTGTAATTTTTTTTTTTTTGCCTGAGAGAATCTTCGACTGAATTCCTCTCTCACGAGAAATCAGACCGAACATGGTATTAATTTAATACTTTTTCGGCGTTGTTATATATGAACACCAAAAAGGTATTAAAGTTAGACTTTTATTTTTACTGTGAGCTTTGAAATCGACAAAAAGATGATGCATTACGATTCTTTTTTCATGGGTCTTCTCTAGGATTTGGCGTATCGTGAAGATCTAGTCGATGGTAGGCTTATCAGGTCTGAAACCACACTGATAAGGTGCAATCTGGTTATCTACGATGGGCTTCCGTCTTTCGCACAACACGGTAGATAGAATCTTATATGCGATATTTAGAAGACTGATTCCTCGGTAGTTGGAGTGGTTAGCGGAATCGCCTTTCTTGTGTAGCCCGTCTTTTTCAGGTGCTTTTTTTTGTTTTTGAGCCGGGATAAAGCTGTTCTCACTTCGTCATATCCGAGTGGTGGGACCTTTTTTATCGTCAGGGTTGGGGTATAGGGTTCGACGTTTCCCTTGCGATTTAGCAATGAGGAGAAGTGTTCCCTCCATAACTTAAGTACACTCTGTACGTCTGTTATCATTATCGAATTCTGTCGCCTCTATCGAATTCTAAAATAAGTGTTCCTATTTAAAAATCCGAAGTTAACCTTGAAAATTCTGATCTAGAACACAGTTTTTCTTTTTTTAAATCAGAAGATACCTTTATCAGAATGTTTTAACAACGTTGGGAGTTTAATTTATTCACTGTCCTTTCGAATTTACTAGCGCATCGGATTTGAGCACTACAATCAGAACTCATTTGTCATGATCACATTACCTACTGAATTCACGCATAAGTACCCATAAGTAGCACTTACTCAATGACGAGTATCGATTTGGAAAAAGGATTTGAAATCTTATAGAAAAAATCGAATGCGGGAATTCGTTAAAGGAAAAGTAAAGGAACTGATTTGTTGTCTTACAGCCAAAGTAAGCACTTCCTATGCATTGTCTAAATCGTTTAGAAGCTGCTAGGCGGGGAGATCGAAGGCAAGGATTGCTAATGGGAGACATGGGGATCACAAACATGAGTGTTTATGAAAAGGAATATGTATGAATAAATCACCTGATTTTAAGGAAAATTTAATCAATCAAATTCAGAAATAAACAGAAATATCCTGTGTAAAGGATTGTTAGCTGTAGAACGAGATCAAACAAAAAGAAAGACCAAAGGGTAGGTCTCAGCAGCCACCGTTCTACACTTACGCAGCGTAATTTTACGTGGTTGCACAGAAATTTCAATACAGAAGGCCATGAATATTCACTGGATTAAAAGGTGATAGTTAGAAAAGGAAGTTCAACTGATTGTGTGGGTATGGTGGGAAAAAGGAAATTGTGTATAATTATGTGGACATTTTAAAATTACGATTGTCATTGAGGCGTAAAGGCGAACCAGGTGATTTTTCACTTTTCAACATATCACTATTACTATTTGTTTGATTTGATAAAGGAACAGCATGAAAGTGAAATTTGCTTTGTGCATTTGGATTTTTTCAGGACAGACATTTGTGTGGGGAAGTTATATATGAAAAATGCTTTATTGTAGCGTAAAAGGATTGCAGCCGCAGGACATCGCGAGAGTAAATGTCGAATTTCTAGCGGTGAATACAAAGAATTCATATATGACATATGTAGATAGTAACACCTTTTCAACCTACAAAAAAAAATATTCTCAGTACCTAGTCCGAAAGTTTTGTAAATAGGAAAATAGGGGTATTCACGAAAGCTGATAAGATTTTTAAATTGTCATTTTGTGGTTTAGGGTGATCTTCCACCAACTTATGAGAAGGGTATTTTTTAAGCAGAGGCGGGAACAAGGGGGGATTTTCGGGTCAGATCCCTCTTCTGGAATTAAAAAGTCGTAGTTTTCACCGTAATTCAAAGCAAAAAATATATTAAAAAGTACCAAAAAAATATAGTAAAAATTACCCAAAAAGTATAGTAAAAATTACCCAAAAAATATAGAAACAAGTAAGGAAGTCTAAGTTCGGGTGACCCAACATTAAATACCCAGCGGTAGTTTTCAGAACGGGATAACAATGATATAGGCCCTAGGAGAATTTACCTAAAATTTTTACTATCTTAGCTATTTACCTTACCGAATTATGTCAATTTATGTGATTTTCGAAATGTTCCAAATCGAAAGTGGGCGTGGTCGGAAAGCGATTTCGTCCAATTACATCAGGTATGCTCCCTATTATGCTAGTATTTCATCGTTCCACCGTAATCAGTTTAAAAGTTATGACCCGTGAAATTTTCAAATATGCCTCCTATGGGCGATGCCACGCCTACTTTTAAAAATTTATCAAAATATCGTAATAGAATGACTAGGGGGTTCATCCTACCAAACTGTATCATTTTAACCATTTCCGTTACCGAAGTATGTCAATTTATGTGATTTTCGAAATTTTCGATATCGAAAGTGGCGGTGGTTGGAGAGCGATTTTTCCCAACGATACTAGTATGCTTTGTGCCAAATTTCATCGTTCTACCCAAATCAGTTTAAAATTCAAAAATGCCTCCAAAAATTTGCCAAATCATTATATAATGACCAGGGGTTTCACCTATAAAATTATATCATTTTACCCATTTCCGTTACCGAATTATGTCAATTTAGGTCATTTTAGAAATTTTCGATATCGAAAGTGGGCGTGGTTGGAGGGCGATATTAGTATGCTTTGTGCCAAATTCCATCATTCTATCGTAATCAGTTTAAAAGCTACGACCAGTCAAATTTTCAAAACTGCTCCCCTTAAAAGTGGGCGGTGCCACGCCTACTATACAAAATTGATGAAAAAATCATAAGAGAATGACCAGGGGGTTCACCTATAAAATTATATCATTTTAGCCATTTGAGCTGTCGAGATATGTCAATTTGTGTGATTTTAGAAATTTTCGAAATCGAAAAAGGAGGCATGGTTATGATCCGATTTCGCCCATTTTCAATACCAACCTACCTTGGCCAAAAAGTAACCTGTATATAAAATTTCATGCAAACATCTCAATTTTTCCTCAAGTTATCGTGTACATAGACGGACGGACGGACAGACGGACGGACATGCCTTAATGAGCTCCTCTTTTCAACCCAAGAACTTTCATATATGGAACTCTATATCTATCTCGTTTATTTTGTCCCGTTACGTACTACCGTGATCAAAATTAGAATACCCTTGTTCTAGTACTAGTACGCTGGGTATAATTACACAAAAGATAAAGAAAAATTATGCAAAAACTGGTAAAAATTAACAAAAATTATAGTAAAAATTACAAAAAAAAATAAAATATAGTGAAAATTACAGAAAAAATAAAGTAAAAATTATGCAAAAACTGGTAAAAATTACACAAAAAATAGTAAAAATTTCACAAAAAATATAGTAAAACTGCCAGCAAACTGCCAACTGATATTTTCCGTTTGCTTGTGATTTTTGTTTATTAAATTCGTTACAAGATTAGACGGTATTCGATAAACGTAATACACATTTGGAAACTTTTTAAATGATTTACATACGTGATATGTACCTTGAATTTCACATTGGCCATACTAACAAATGTAGGTACATAAATATTTGTTTTTTTAAATAAGCATAAAAGGCCAGTTTTGAGAAACTGTGAATGAAACATGTGCGCGGAATTAGAAAAAAAAATTGAAGGAAGGCCCTTACCAAAATCCTGGATCCGCCCCTGTTTTCAAAAGAATATTTGAAATAGCAGATCGAACTAGGAGATTCCACCCATGCGTCGATGTTATTCTGGCTTATGGGTTATGGATTAACCTTACACTGTACTTAAAGGTACCCAAGAAGCTGGCTTTGTCGAAAATGGCCCGACGATATCAACAGAACAAAAAACATACCTTCACAAAAAAGCACTAAGCAGACAACGAGCATATATATTATATTTTTTATATTTTTATTATAAAAATTCAAACACAACAACCATAATTTATATTTAAAGTGAATACCCCTATTCACATTTCACATAACATATGCCCCAAATACAAACCCAGCAAAGTGTTTGTATGGACAGCTGTTTTTATTAAATCTATCGATTGACCAATCCTTTACCATTCATATTTGTTTATTTATTGTTTGCTAAAGGTATGTTCCTTTCAAATAAAAATGTGCTACTGTATTTGATTGCTATCGATATTCCACTGAAAAAAATATAGGTTTGTTTGTATTTGCATTAACACAGTTATGGACAGTTGGCAATTGATTGATTGTTTGGATTGGCGTTTGGATATAGGACAACTGGGAGGTACAGTTACGCATATTGTTCGAAATCTTGGAATACAATTCTGATCTCAATTTCCTTTTATATGTATGTACAGACTTTGAGTTCGCGCATATCTTAAATGTTAAATCTTGGATTATATGCGATGAGTTGATGATGGATAAGAACTTAGAATGCAACTCTTATTTCCGGTTTACATCCGTTTAACATAGTGCTGCTTTGAAAATATATCCACTAGTAGGTATGATGAGCGTCCACTAACTTCGCCTTCTCACCATAGGAAAAATGCCAAAAAAATTACGAAAATAACAAAGCTTGGACTGGAGTTTATTCCTCTATATCCATGGCGTTGCACTTAAATATCTGAGAAGCCTAAATATCTGATATCCTTTACTGTCCCAAGACCCCAAAGAACCGCCTAGCTAACTGAAATGATAAATATGTATGTGATTTGTGTTACAATAAGTAATATGGTTTACAAGAGACGAGTACTTAGTTGCTTTCGATGAAAGTATTCTTATTTCCCCCAAGTATTAACAATTAAAATAAAACATCATTCGAGCGATTAAAATTATCTTAGCTTTTGTTTTTGACAAATTGCAGTTGCTTTGAACTATTGTTGAACCCAGATTTTCCCTCTAGAGCAATTTAGCATGCATACACTGACATATTAAATAGATGACTTACGTGTCATCTACAAGGCCTTTGAACATAGAATGGGGCATTCCAAAGTTCTCTGCTCTTTAACCAGTTACACTATGAACATTTTGAGTAAATCTTATGACTTTAAACGAGCTAAACTTGTATGTATATTTGTATATCCGGTCTATCCCGGAATCCGCTAGATCGATTTGGATAAAATTTTGAACATAGCTAGCATGATTGATTCTAAGACTATCCACTTGGGGGTAGCCACCTGAGGCGGTTTACAGGGTTGCCACCTTTCTAATTTTTTTCATTTTGTAGCAAAAAATATGCCAATATGGGTATCAAATGAAAGGTATTTTCAGCGGCATGCCAACAAAAATATTTTCAAGTAGGGTTGCCATCTTACCGCAGTATATTTGTATATCCGGACTATCTCGGAAACCGCTAGATCGATTTGGATAAAATTTAGAATATGGATAGTATGATTGATTCTAAGACTATCCACTTGGGGGTTGCCATCTGAGGTAGTTAACAGAGTTGCCACCTATCTCAAATTTTTTCTAATTTTGTAGAAAAATATGCCAATATGGGTATCAAAAGAAAGGTATTTTCAGCAATATGCCAACTAAAATATTTTCATGTAGGGTTGCCACCTTGCCGCAGTATATTTGTATATCCGGTCTATCTCGGAATCCGCTAGATCGATTTGGATAAAATTTTGAATATAGATAGCATGATTGATTCTAAGACTATCCACTTGGGGGTAGCCACCTGAGGCGGTTTACAGGGTTGCCACCTTTCTCATTTTTTTAATTTTTTAGCAAAAAATATGCCAATATGGGTATCAAATGAAAGGTATTTTCAGCGACATGCCAACAAAAATATTTTCAAGGTGGGTTGCCACTTAGGGTTGCCATCTTACCGCAGCATATTTGTATATCCGGACTATCTCGGAAACCGCTAGATCGATTTGGATAAAATTTTGAATATGGATAGTATGATTGATTCTTAGACTATCCACTTGGGGGTTGTAACCTGAGGTAGTTAGCAGAGTTGCCACCTATCTCAACTTTTTTTAATTTTGTAGAAAAATGTGCCAATATGGATATCAAATGAAAGGTATTTTCGCTGACATTTGTATTTTCATTGTATATTTTTAGGATCATATTTGGATTATTTTAGGATCATTTTGAGATAATTTAGGGGTCACTTTTGGGATATTTTTGGGGCTATTTTGAGATAATTTTTGGATTAATTTGGGACAATTTTGGGGTAATTTTCGGATCATTTTGGAGTCATTTTGGGATCATTTTGGATAATTTTTGGATAATTCTTGGGTCATTTTGGGAACATTTGAATGTCTTTTTGGGGTTATTTTGGAAACATTTGAGGATTATTTTGGGATCATTTTTGGAAAATTTTGGGGTCATTTTTGGATCTTTTTGGGTACATTTAAGGGTGTTTTTGGGGTCATTTGGGAATCAATTTTGGATCATTTTAGGTTCATTTTGGGGTCATTTTGAGATCATTTTGGGATCATTTTTGGGTCGTTTTGGGTTCAATTTTGGATCATTTTGGGAACATTTAAGGGTCTTTTTGGGTAAGTCAAGTTAGCGAAAAATTGATAGCACCGAGCAAGCTCGGTCACTCAGGTACTAAGTGATTATATTCGTAAAAGGGATTCACTTTTGCTTAAAACTTGCTTAAAATTACAATCCATTATGTTTATTCTCTGATAAAAGTAGCAAAAGATATAATTTCAGAAAAATATTATAACAAAACTTTGTAAATGACCCCAAAATTATCCCAAAATTATTCCAAAATTATCCCAAATAGACCCCAAAAATATTCTAAAATAATTCCAAAATGATCCAAAATAACCGCAAGTTGACCACAAAATTATCCAAAACGTACCCCAAAATGATCCCAAAATTTACCTCAAAACGATCCCAAAATGACCCCAAAAATATACCAAAATAATCCAAACATGATCCCAAAAGGAGCCGAACATGATTCCCAAAAGAAAAATTACCTTATATTGGCCCCAAAATGATCCCCAAATGAGCCGAAATCGACCCCATAACTAATCCCAAATTGACCCCAAAATGATATCAAAGTTATCCCAAAACCACGACAAATTTACCCCAAAATGATCACGAATTGATCCCAAAACGACCGCAAACTGACCCCAAAACTGATCCCAAATTGACGCCAAAATGATCCCAAAATGACCCAAAAAATATACCAAAATAATCCAAACATGACCCCAAAAGGAACCCAAAATGATTCCCAAAAGAAAAATTACCTTAAATTGACCCCAAAATGATCCCCAAATGAGCCGAAATCGACCCCATAACTAATCCCAAATTGACCCCAAAATGATATCAAAGTTATCCCAAAACCACGACAAATTGACCCCAAAATGATCCCGAATTGATCCCAAAACGGCCCCAAATTGACCCCAAAACTGATCCCAAAATTATTCAAAATGATGCCAAAATGATCCCAAATTGACCACAAAATGATCCAAAAATGTTTAGAATGTAGTGTCACCTATATATCGAAATTAAACCCAATTCCTAATGTTGTTAAAATTTGTTCTCGTGGAATACCCCAAAAGTAATTTGGAAACTTATCTTTATCGCTTCAACCAATTATCGCAAAGAAAATACTCAAAACAAAGAAACAGAAAAAAAACAAAAAAAAATATTCAAATTTACTACTTCTCCTAATTATCGCTGATAAGAAATCTTGTACAGAAAACTGTGTGAACAAGTGGGGGGTACCTACTGTTCAGTCCAATGACGTGTTTAAAGTAAACAGTTGAACTTTTGTCAGGAGGACACATAAATTTTCAATAGACATTTACAAACATGAGTTTGTGAATTTTATGAAAAATTAAGATGCATTTAGGAAAATAAAGGAAAAACTTGAATGAGTAAAAATCGACCAACTGCAGGCAGGAAGCAACGCATTTTCCAACGATTTTTCATTAATTGCCAAACGGAAGCGAAACCAATAAAATTTCATTGTGAGAATAATTGTGAAAATTGTTGCGATTTCGAAAATGATTAAGAAAAGAATTTAATTGAAGTACATATGTATGTATGTATGAGTGTTAGTAAGCGCCATTGCATGCAATTAAAATTTTCTTTGATTTTTCACACGAACAACAACGTAGCCACCAAAAGTAATTAGGGGCACTAATGCATTGCTGCAGTTCTTGATTTTTTTTTTTTTTTTGCTTTTGCGCATGCGCGCCTTCATAGCGCAGACATTGGGCACTCATCCATGAAATAAAAATGAAAATCGTTGCCAACACGCTAAGTGCTATTCAAGTATTCAAGCAATGCCTTCCCCTAGATGGATGAGCATCGAAGCGTTGTTAGTTAGCTTCATAGTCAATGACCATGGCCGTGTTGTTGGTGGTTGGTTGCTGGCCACGCGTTCCATTTCATGGACTTTTGAGCTGCAATGGCATGCGGTAACTAAGTATGTAACTAAAATGTGTTTTTGTTGCCATGCCATTAGAAAATTGCTTTTTTTCTCATGCATTTTTTGTTTGTTCTATTTGTTGGTTGCACCTTTTTTTGTTGAACTAACTAACCTTTGCGGAAGCTGTTGTTATTGTGTTAAGCAACAATAACAAAAAAAAAACACAAAAGAGTGCATACCGTTTGTTAATATGTATTCAAATTTCTCGAGGGTGCTTTATGGTTATTGTAATTTTTTGTCAATGCGCGTAAACGTAATTAAGCATAGTTGATGATAGCTGGAGACTGCCGGTATGCGCTGCATGACCAATTGGTTAGTGGGAGGCTGCACAGAGCCAAAAATGCCTAATAAAATTAATAAGATTGTCTTCATGAGCAGCTTTTGGGCAAAGGGGTAGTCGCAACGGTGCAAACGAAGAAAAAACTGTAGGGAACTCTTTTTGGTTTTAAGAAGAAATTCTTATTAAAAAACTATACATTTAGTACAAAGGTGTAGTTAGACGCTGGCAATTATTAGTATACGATGGCCGGATGGTTAGCAGCTGGGTTTAGCAATCGAAAAATTGTAAGTTCGATTCTCTCTCTTTTTTTCCTAATTAGAAATGTTAAAAAGAAATCTTCTTAAATATATTTATAAGATTTTCCTTTGAAACATTAACAACTCTACACATATCGGTAATTAGAAGCTGGCAATCAAAAGTGAGCGATGGTCTGATGGTTAACAGCTGGGTTTATCATTCCGAAAATTGTAAGTTCGATTCTCGGTGAGGGCGGTATCATTTTATTTTTCATTTAAAATATTAAAAAGAAAATCTTCTTAATAAAATTAAAAAGACGGTCTCTACAATAATAAGAAGCATATCTTCTTGAAGAAAATCTATAGAGATATCTTATGACTTTTGTTCTATTTTATTAGGCATTGTTGGCTCTGTGTGTGTTTGAATGCTTATGGAAGCTTACTTCCTGTAGAAATATTGAATTTCCGGTAAATAGAATTTGGAACCGTTAAAATGAGTTCAATGAAATGTGTCAATTTTTGAAATGATAACTGAAACTGTAGGTATCTAATTTTTTCCTGAGGCTAACTTGATTTAATTTCATTTACTTTACTTTATTTTACTTTATTTTATTTTATTTTATTTTATTTTATTTTATTTTCTTTTATTTTATTTTATTTTATTTTATTTTATTTTATTTTATTTTATTTTATTTTATTTTATTTTATTTTATTTTATTTTATTTTATTTTATTTTATTTTATTTTATTTTATTTTATTTTATTTTATTTTATTTTATTTTATTTTATTTTATTTTATTTTATTTTATTTTCTTTTATTTTATTTTATTTTATTTTATTTTATTTTATTTTATTTTATTTTATTTTATTTTATTTTATTTTATTTTATTTTATTTTATTTTATTTTATTTTATTTTATTTTATTTTATTTTATTTTATTTTATTTTATTTTATTTTATTTTATTTTATTTTATTTTATTTTATTTTATTTTATTTTATTTTATTTTATTTTATTTTATTTTATTTTATTTTATTTTATTTTATTTTATTTTATTTTATTTTATTTTATTTTATTTTATTTTATTTTATTTTATTTTATTTTATTTTATTTTATTTTATTTTATTTTATTTTATTTTATTTTATTTTATTTTATTTTATTTTATTTTATTTTATTTTATTGTATTTTATTTTATTTTATTTTATTGTATTTTATTTTATTTTATTTTATTTTATTTTATTTTATTTTATTTTATCTTATTTTATTTTATTTTATTTTATTTTATTTTATTTTATTTTATTTTATTTTATTTTATTTTATTTTAATTTTATTTTATTTTATTTTATTGTATTTTATTTTATTTTATTTTATTTTATTTTATTTTATTGTATTTTATTTTATTTTATTTTATTGTATTTTATTTTATTTTATTTTATTTTATTTTATTTTATTTTATTTTATCTTATTTTATTTTATTTTATTTTATTTTATTTTATTTTATTTTATTTTATTTTATTTTATTTTATTTTAATTTTATTTTATTTAAATTTATTTACTCACTGCCCAAAATTACCCCAACATGATTCCCAAATTGATCGCAAAATGATCCTAAAATTACCCCAAAATTAGCCTAAAATTACCCCACAAATGATCTCAAAACTACCCCAAAATGATCAATGCCTGGCAAAAGTAACATCAAAAATTATTTAGAAAAATAATTTTTCTAAACGGGGTCGCCTATCGGCAGTAGTTTGGCAAACTCTCCGTATTTCTGCCATGAGAAGCTTTTCAGCAAAAACTCATTTGCTTTGCAAGTGCCGTTCGGAGTCGGCAAAAAACTGTAGGTCCCGCCAACTTGTAGGAAAAACTCAAAAGCAACACACCACAACTTGGAAAGAGAAGCTCGGCAAAAATCTCGTTAGAGGTTATTATAAGCTGTTGGTATATCGACGCCATTCCTGTTTTTTTTTATCGCAAAAATAACTGAAAATGACCCCAAAATTTTCGGGCTAGTCCAACATTGAAACTCATAATCCTATGCAGCACAACCCCAACCTTCAAATTTTAAAAATTCAAAAAAGTAACGCTCCTCTCAACACAGATCGCGCGCATGCGTCACACACTTTTATTAATTCACTTAGCGAACGGAACTGTACAAAATTCGCATTTTTAATATGCTTAACAGCATCTAAACGTGCATGAGTAGCAACAATAAAAATGTAAAACAAATTGGCATATAAAAGAAGAAGTCCAACAAAAACAAAAAAAAAACATGCAAAGCAACTTTATGAATTTTTCTACAAAAAAAAAGAGAACAAATAAAAACCACCACTTTATAACTCATTTCGTTTTAAATGAAATACAAATAAATCGTAGGATTCAGTAGCCGTTTGCATCCTTTGGCCACGCAATGTATGAGTATGCGTGTGTGCATTTTTAATTTTGTTGATCGTAGACTTTGCCATGTTGACAGACCATTCCAAAGGGCAACGCACAACCCGTTTAACAAAAACAAAAATAACAGAGAACCACCACCACCAACATCATGATGATCATCATCATCACCATAGTAGGTACGCACAATCATTAGGTTTGTTTACTGACCAAAAAAAAGTTCAGAGCAGGTTAGAGCAGAGCAGAGCAGGGCAGCTGTCATAATAGAAATAGAGCAATTTAGAGCAACTCGGAGCAGAAATGCCATGAAACACTTGAATTTCGATAGTTTCTTTTTAATTGGTTTTTTTGTTTTAATCTTCAAAATTAATTCAAATTCACGTTTACACAAACATTGATTTTCTTGCAAGCTAATTTTTTTGAAGTTTTCAAAAATTTATTTTTTCCTGACTGACAATTGCTTCTCTGCTCTAACTTACTCCATAAAAAAAGCTAGAGCAGAAATTTGTGATCTGGATTACTCTAGTTTTGTTTTGAGCGTACTCATGAAACAAAAGATAGAGCAACCTAGAGCAAGAAAATTGTTCGTTAAACACAATTTTGTGAAATATCTCAATCTGGCGTAAGCTAGAGCAGCCCAATAAACAAACCTATTATTAAAGCAAGCAAGATCTACTGCACTGTGAAGGAAATGCCAATGCAGCATACTCACGCTGGCATGCCCAGCTCTAGGACCAATATTTGCAAAGTGACTCAAGTTTACTGGTCATTAAATGAATCTTAATAGTGGATAGAGAGATTTTACTATACAAAAAACACGCCAAAGTAAAATCAGAATGCCTGTACATATGTATGTATATAAGTAAGCACTTACGCAAACGAATAGCCCAAAGAAGGACGCTATGAAGTGCAAACAAGCGATCACATTTCCTACTTCAACACTGTACCCCTTTTTGAATGACGCACATCAGTCTTTGGCCTTTTTGCTTGTGCCACAAATTGGGAATTCCTCGTATAAACATGACGCCGGCAACAAGACAGATGAATGTTGCACGTCGCGCTGTTGCAAAATGTGTTGTTGCTAGGCGCTTATGTTTGGTGGATACATATTTTTCAATTTGAAATTATCGGTCATCAAGCGTTGGTTTTTTATTGCTATCGCTATTTGCTGTGCTCTTCTTCCGCACTCCCACTCTTCGGGAGTAATCTTATCGTGGCATGTGTGATGGTTTGGTATAATCATCATGGTCATGGTCATGCCATTTCCAGGTTGCTGTTATGCTCTATTTTTATCGTTTGAACTTCTACTATTTGCCACCATGAATATGTGCCGTATTTAGCATGAATCAAAAATGCCATCGGTACATGCGAACGAATTGTGATCGGTGAGTCCATCGAGTAGCTAGCGCATAGAAGCCGTTGGCAACCAAAATCAAAACTCAGCAATATTGTCTGCGTGCCGAGAATGGCATGATCGTTGATGGTAGGAATGTTGCTTAGCTATAACAGCGACAGCATCTAGTTGAATACCTCGTTTCTTCTACATTCTATGAATTACTACCTACCTTTAACCCAGTCAACATATTGACTATCATCGACTCTTAAACAAATCTTCATACCTAGAGCTCATTTGATTTTATTGTATTTCATATATATATTATATATTTTTTTAATCTATTTTTATTTTATTTTTATTTTATTTTTATTTTATTTTATTTTTATTTTATTTTTATTTTATTTTTATTTTATTTTTATTTTATTTTTATTTTGATTTTATTTATATTTTTATTATTATATTATTTTATTTTTATTTTATTTTACCTTTATTTTTATTTTTATTTTTATTTTATTTTATTTTGATTTTATTTTTTTTTATTTTTATTTTTTTTTTTTAATTTTTTTTATTTTATTTTATTTTATTTTATTTTAATTTATTTTATTTTATTTTATTTTATTTAATTTTTTTATTTTATTTTATTTTATTTTATTTTATTTTTTTTATTTTATTTTATTTTATTTTATTTTATTTTATTTTATTTTATTTTATTTTATTTTATTTTATTTTATTTTATTTTATTTTATTTTATTTTATTTTATTTTATTTTATTTTGTTTTATTTTATTTTATTTTATATCGTTTTATTTTATTTTATTTTACTTAATTTTTTATTTTTTATTTCTTTTGTTTTATTTTATTTTATTTTATTTTATTTTATTTTATTTTATTTTATTTTATTTTATTTTATTTTATTTTATTTTATTTTATTTTATTTTATTTTATTTTATTTTATTTTATTTTATTTTATTTTATTTTATTTTATTTTATTTTATTTTATTTTATTTTATTTTATTTTATTTTATTTTATTTTATTTTATTTTATCTTATTTTATTTTATTTTATTTTATTTTATTTTATTTTATTTTATTTTGTTTTATTTTATTTTATTTTATTTTATTTCATTCCTTTTAATTTTATTTTATTTTATTTTATTTTATTTTGTTTTATTTTATTTTATTTTATTTTATTTTATTTTATTTTGTTTTATTTTATTTTTTTTATTTTAGTTTATTTTATTTCATTTCATTCCATTTTATTTTATTTTATTTTATCTTACTTTATTTTATTTTATTTTATTTTATTTTGTTTTATTTTATTTTATTTTATTTTGTTTTATTTTATTTTATTTTATTTTAGTTTATTTTATTTTATTTTATTTTATTTTATTTTTTTTATTTTAGTTTATTTTATTTCATTTCATTTCATTCCATTTTATTTTATTTTATTTTATCTTACTTTATTTTATTTTATTTTATTTTGTTTTATTTTATTTTATTTTATTTTATTTTATTTTATTTTATTTTATTTTATTTTATTTTATTTTATTTTGTTTTATTTTATTTTATTTCATTTCATTTCATTCCATTTAATTTTATTTTATTTTATTTTATTTTGTTTTATTTTATTTTATTTTATTTTATTTTATTTTATTTTATTTTATTTTATTTTATTTTGTTTTATTTTATTTTATTTTATTTTATTTTATTTTATTTTATTTTATTTTTTTATTTTATTTTATTTTATATCGTTTTATTTTATTTTATTTTACTTAATTTTTTATTTTTTATTTCTTTTGTTTTATTTTATTTTATTTTAATTGTTTTTAGTTTATTTAATTTTATTTTTTTTTTACTTTATTTCAATGTTTTATTTTAATTAATTTCATTTTATTATTACATATTTTTTATTGTATTTTTATTTTATATCAATTTATTTTATTCTTCTTTTATTTTGTTTAATTCTTAATTTTGTATTATTTTATTTTATGTTGATTAATTTTATTTTTTTTTATTACTTTTCTTTTTTACCTATTGTTTTGCTTTATTTTATTTATTTTTCCTTTAACTTTGAATTTAATTTGATCTTATTTTAAGAACGGTCAAAATACATAGACATGAAATTAACAGGAATTCCCACTAAAGTTTTATAACGAGCTTAGGTTCACCTGCAGGAAGAAAACTTCAAAAGTCCCGATTTATCCCATTCGTATGTGCTAAAAAAAAGCTATTTGGGGTCAAACATCAAAGTTGTAGATTTTTTGGATTTTTCTCGAAAACCGTAAGTTTTTCCTCTAAGAGTAACCAGTTTGAAATATCGCGATTTTAAAATAAACTCTGGAAATTATATGAAAATATATGCCACGTATAGACTTCTCAGGATTGTTCTGGAAAACTTTACGATGCGTAGAAAATTTTTCTTTTACCTTTTATTTGTCACGAAGTTCCCCATCGACAATGAAAATAGAATTTTGTTTTGTAAAGCATATATTACTAGTTAAGCTAGTTTTTAGCACACATGGGGAAGTTTTCTTTCTGGCGGCGAACCTAACCTCTCTACCCATTTCAAATGTTTAATTTGACCGGACTATTTATTTGTAATTGTCATGTCACATCCCTGCAAAAATCTTTGGATTATGTGTTCCAATTTTTTGATATTGGAGTACTCCAATAGTAGTCCTTTGTATACCACTTTGGACTACCTTCAGCTTTTTGAAAGTCGATCATTGCTCGTGCCTTATCGACGAAAATTACGACACTATCGCTCTGGCAGTATGTACTCCAAGGAATAACAGCATTGGAGTACATTGCAAAGTACTCTGACTGTAGGTACTCCATGGAGTAGCAGAAACAAAGCGAAGGTTGGAGTAGGTGGTCCAGTCCTAGGACAGCGCAATGTTAATTGGAGCACAATTTGTATATGAAAAAGGATTACATTTGGAGTACTCTGATGCTCCAATTGGAGTACTCTTTGGATAGGAAGTAGAGTACTCCCGACTTTTGCAGGGATATCGCTGAACCATCTTCCAACTGCTGCTTGGGTATTCTGCTAATATTTGGAAGATTTCTATACCCATCGAAATTTTGTTTTGTTTATTTACTTTTAGATTTGTGTCTATTTTCAATTGGTTTTTCCTAACTAATTTCACTATACACTCGTTCTATGTTGTTTTTGTTTTGATTATGTCAAGAGATGAAAGTCTGAAAGCCGCTGTGTCTATGACAATTTTATCGATTGTTTTAATTTTTGTACGGATATTCTGTGGTTTTACTGATTACTTGTTGTTAAGTTCATTTTGTGGGAAATCCAATTGATTGAGTGCTGTGTTGACTGTGAGAAAATTCAAGTATGCATATTTTAGCGTATAAGTACAAAACATCTGAAGTTCAAAGGTCAGAGGAGATTTCATAATATCTGGAACTAATGGTACAGTTACCACAGTATGTGTAGTGTGAGATTAATGTATTCATTTGATGAATAATAAATATATTATGATTGTGTTTTGCATAGATACATAAATCTATGACTCTTTGATTCTAATAGTACATTTACACTGCACCCATTTTGGCAAATTTGGCGAAAAATTGCAAATTTGGCGCTTTTTTCCATACAAATATCATTTTCAAATTTGGAATTCCATCACATTTGACCTCATTTACCGAACAATACAATTCACAGTTCCTCAAAATAGCAACCCTGCTTGTGTTCCACATTTAGAATTGCCCAGCAAGAACCTAATGGTTTAATGACGTGTGATAAATTATGCAGTAAATAACAATTTCAACTATTTTTTTAAGAAAATGGACCAATTCTACCAAGAAAAGACAGAAGCCTTCTTGACTCTTCATTTATTGTTACTCTACAGGTGTTTAAAACATCATGGTAGTGCATTTTCTTTTGTCCTGGTGGAGAATTCTTACAGGGAAGGTGAAGCCAAATGCAAATTTTGCCAGTGTAATAGTACATTTACACTGCACCAAATATGGCGAAGTCAAATTTTTCTGGGGTCAGGGAACCATAATTGAATTTCGGATTTTATATTTGGCGGCATATATGTATATGTTCCATAGTGCAAAAATTGGGGTATAGTATAAGTTATTAAGAAAAAAAATTAAAGAAAAAATTAAGTTTTTTTACAACTACCGATCTCTGAACAGAGAGAGGGAGAAATCGTAGCGTTAAGAAAAAAATTAAAAAAAAATAAGTTTTTTATTATAACTACCGATCTCTGAACAGACTACCCTCTAGAGAGATAACCTAGGGTGACCCAAAAGATCTGACTTCAGATTCGGAATTAGCACACCAAAAAGATTTACAAACCGATAATTTTTGACCCCGAATAACTTTTTTAGCACACATGGGTTCGACGGGGACTTTTGCAGGGGAGCTTTGTGACAAATAAACGGGAAAAGAAATTTTTTCTACGCATACTAAATTTTTCGAGAAAAATACCGAAAAATCCATACGTGGCATATATTTTCATATAATTTGCAGAGCTAATTTTACAGTCGCGATAAAAAATGCTAGGACATATTTGTAGAGAATTTCCAGGTCTATAACTTCGTCTCAGGTAATTTTTCGAAAAAACGTATCGTTATCGATAATAATACATACTCACCGAGCATCCCCACAAAAATCCTATTACTCTGCACAAATCCATGCAACCACATGCAAAAACAAACACAAATAAGTAGCACCCGCATTACGCAAAAATCCTTCCATTATCCTTTGAGGAACATATGCACATATGGCATGAAACAAACACTGCTTGTGATTCAGAGCGTGAGAAAAAGATCTACCCACCTAAAAATTGTAACAATTTCCACAATAGCCATAATAAACCTAGTCCTACATAGATGCATAAACACAAACAAACCAACCCAAATCATTCTATCAATGTCATCAGTAAGGTAAAAGTGAATAAGTTTGCGCAGTTTCAAAATTCATTCACATTCAAAAGTATGCATTTCCCAAGGATTATAAATTCAGAAACACCCAAAACCTCCAACATATGTAAATCTTCAAACAGAAAATAAAGAAAATAAAAATCGTCAAAAAAAAGGAACAATTGCTTATCCAACCGTATGTGCAACAAACAGCAGATTGCATATCAAATTTTATGATGAACGATCATTTGGGTTGCGTGGCATCTGCTGCACCACCACCAACACCAACACCATCACTGCCATTGTCTGAGCTCGAGATGCACCTTAAAAATTTCTAACTACCTTCCTTTTGAGTACAACCCACATACATAAATTCAGTTTCGTAAAAAGCAGTGCTTGTAATGTTGTTGTTGTTATTTCATTAGTGCAACATATGCAGCAACGCACAATGGGCTGGATTTTGAAAAAAGTGGCCAAAAGTCGGTTTAGGCATTGGGACAAATGAAGAAGATTTTTGAAATCGAGAAACATAAAAGTAGGACTGAGTAAATTTTTTTTTATTTTGCTTGAGTATTTCGTTAGATGTTGTTGTCGTTGTTGTTGTTAGCAGCAAAAACACTCCTCGAAGGTTTTGGGGAGTGATGCCGAAATTGACAGTCCATGGCCGGATATTAACCCGGTACGCTACGGTACTGCCCGACTTTAGTGAAAATCCGGGCCCAGGAACGAAAAAACTACGGGCCCCCATACTAAATGAACACATTCTAAAAATCAAACTTACTATCTTTTACATATTGACATACAGTGCCTCCCAGCTTATTTCGTGCAGTAACATTTTTTTGAATTTCGATAGACGGGGTAGTAGGATAGTATTTAAATTTTTTTTTTACTAAAATATATGGAAACCACATAAAAATGTCTTTAAAAACTTGCGCAAACTTCAAGGGAATTTTTCGAAATTTTCAAAACGGCCATCACAATTTTCAACTTTTTTGGCAGAATTTCCAGCGATTTTATTTTGTCGAGAGTGTTGCGTAATTTCTTTCATACAAAATAATTTTGAGACTCCCGGGCACTCTAAAGCCCGGGCCCGGGGTAAATGACCAACTCAGCACCCGTCTCGTAGGGTCTGGGGAAAATTGCAATTTTGAAAACGCGATATTATCCTGCTCCAGTTGGCACAATTTAAACGGAAAAAAACTATCTCGAAAAAAATTATCATTTGAAAATTTTGAAAAAGTTAAAAAAAAAAAATTCAAAATGGTCTGCTATACGAAGATTGAACGAAAATAAATTATTAAAAATCAACCGTAATATTAGCTTTTTTAAATTTGCACCTTATTACACTATAACTTGATGGCCTATAAAACTTTATAGTATAAAATAAAAGATAATAATAAAAAATTACATACAAAATTTCTATATATAAAAAGTGGGCGTGGTTATTGACCGATTTCGCCCATTTTCGGCAACAACATAGTCTAGGTATATACAAAGCAAGGTGCAAAATGTGGTTTCGATATATATATTTTTTCTCGAGTTATTGATTTTTGACCGCTTTTCCCAAATTTCAGCCCATTGTGCAACGCAGCGTAACAAATGTGCATACGTGAATCTTGTAACCGAATCATGTGTAAAGCACCTTTGTCAAGGATCAGGATGTGAATGATTTCACATACAATGAGTCTTTGTGTGGGTGTGTGTGTGTTTCCCTGTATAAAATTAAAAAAGATGCGCGCATTTTATTGTTGATTTGAATGATGCCCGGTGGAGTATCTACTCAATTGCTATGCAAACGCTCGCAAACATACACAGCGAGGATTAGAAAGAATTGGATTTCCTTGGAAAATCAACTTTTCACGTACTCTTACATATGGTGTGCTCCAAGTGGAGCGATAAATATAGAAAGAAATTAATTAGAATACTTAAGGAAACAAAAAATGGCAGAGCTGAAATTTCTCTTTGTGTCAATCACGTCCTGCAGATGGTTTTTGTGATTAGTTATGAATTTGGAACATACATAGGTTTTCTAAGTTTTACTTATAGTAAAAGTTGAGACTTCTCACTTCGCAAGGTAAATTAATACGAATGTTAAACGAAACGGTTACATCTTGGTACATTCTTGCAGTTCATTTTTCATTTTTTTCTTTAGAAAAAAGTACTTTTCCAATCCATATTCGCTTAAATGAAGACAAACTATCCAGCAAAAATGGAGAGTACTCAGTTCGATATCTAAAGAGTGCTTCAATTGGAATATCAGAGTACTCAAAAAGTAACCTTTTTTGATATAAAAATTGTGCTCCAGTTAACATTGCAATGTCCTAGGACTGGTCCAGACGTAATCCAACCTTCGCTTTTTTTCTGGAACTCCAAGGTGTACTTACAGTCAGAGTACTTTGCAATGCACCCCAATATTGTTACTCCTGGGAGCATCTACTGTCAGGGCGATCGTGACGTAATTTTTGTCGATAAAGCACGTTCGGCTTCCAATAAGCTGAAGGTAGTCCATTGAGGCATTACCTACATAGGATTACAATTGGAATATTCCACTATCACGAAACTAGAACACATGATCCAATGATTTTTGCAGGGTTTGTACATTTTTGGTTTGGCGGCCGCCGTAGTGTAGCGGTTAAGTGTTCGGCCTTCTACACCAAGTCGTGGCGGTTCGATGCCCGGCAAAAGTAACATCAAAAATTATTTAGAAACAGAATTTTTCTAAACGGGGTCGCCCCTCGGCAGTAGTTTGGCAAACTCTCCGGGTGTATTTCTGCCATGAGAAGCTTCTCAGCAAATAATTCATTTGCTTTGCAAGTGCCGTTCGGAGTCGGCAAAAAACTGTAGGTCCCGCCAACTTGTAGGAAAAACTCAAAAGCAACACACCACAAGTTGGAAAGAGAAGCTCGGCTAAAAATCTCGTTAGAGGTTATGATAACCTGCCGCCATTAGTTTTTTTTTTTTTTTTTGGACATTTTTGAAACATATCTGCACTATCTTCAGGACCAAAACAATAAGAGTAAAAAAATGTGACGAAGCCTCACTCTTTAAGGGTACCAGAGTATTTAATACTAAAGGGATTATTCGACACTATTTTTAGCATATCTCATATCAGTGGCGGATCTAGGATTTTGCGAAGGAGGTTAAAATTTTTTTTTATTAAATCGAGCACACTTTCATTAACAGTTTCTCAATGCTGGCCTTTTATACTTGTTTTTTTTTTTTCAAAAAAATTTATATACCTATATTTGTTGGTAATGAAAATTTCAAATTCAAGGTATCTTTTATGTAAATCGATTAAATCGTTACCGAATGTGTATTACGTAAACGCAAAAGTATCAGTTGCCAGTTTTATTATGTTTTTAATGTAATTTTTACTATATTTTTCCGTAATTTTGACTTTGTTTTTTAAGTAGTTTTTACTATATTTTTACTATATTTTTGAGTTTCTTTTACTATATATTTTGAACTGTGTAACTTTTACTAAATTTTTTTTTTTGTAATTTTTACCATATTTTTTGTGTAGTTTTTACTTTATTTTTTCCCAAATTATTGAACCTGGAAATTTATCATAAAAGTAAATTTTTGTTTGCTGATTTCTTTAAGTGCAAGTGGATGTAAATCATTTATTTTTAATAACAAAAACAAAAAAATCTTAGAAAGTCGAAGCTTTACACATGTCGAAGCTTTACACATGTCGAAGCCTACCCCTTCTACCCTATGTTACACTTTTTAATAGAGTTGGGAATTTTAGTTCCTTAAAGAGATCCGAGAACTAGTTCATGTAGTTCGTTTTTAGTACATTTAGTTCAGTTTTTTGTATTTGTTTCCCTTTAGAAACAACTGCTCAAACACGCCCAAAAATGTTGGGAGAGGTGTCAAAACATGCCTTTTGGCCAAGATAATCCAGAGGCGCGTCTTTCGATACCTCTCCTACACTTTTCAACGTGTTTTTGAAGTGGACTCTTAAAGGAAACAAACACCACCTTATGTACGGTAGTACAAACCCTGCTCACCAGCAGCGGAAAAAATCTTGGGAAATTATTGGGTTGTGCTTACCAAAAAAAGAGGATAAAAAAGTGGGCAACTTTGTTTAGCGAAGTTCTTTTTCTACTTATGTATGTTAGAGTTGCTAGTTCGCGTCGAAAATAATCGAAATATGTCGAATTATGCGTTTTTATATCGTCAGTCATTTTTGGTATGGCACAGCGCCAATTTGTGATTTTGTTTTCACCATGGCTAGCCCTGGTTGGCAGGGACTTCACTTTAGCACGCGTTTTGGTTTCTCGGTATTTTCTCATTCTCAATAGATTCTATAAATTTGACGAAAATTTTACATAGTTCAAGTAGTTCATTTGAAATTAGGAACTAGTTCATGCGATCACTTCCATGATCTAGTTCGATGAACTAATTAGTTCATAAACTACCCACGTCTACTTTTAAATATAACCAATATTTACTGCCAACAGGCTTACAAATCGTTTATACATACCAGCAAACAATGGTACAAATTCATGGTCACCTTGGCCCCAGCGCGCGGTTAATTGATATTTTTACTGTACTACATTCTAGTTAAAATGAAATAAATAAAACGGAATGTACTAAGTTTAATTAATGATTGATTTGTCGAAATTGTTCAAAAAATATTACATATCAGAGAACTGCACGAGTATACCACAACTGCGCGATATCGATGGCTGAGGGGAAAGTCGCCCTATACCTAGTAAAATATTTTTCAAAATGGCTCTACCTGGAAATTAAAAATTATGTAACTATCCTAACAATATATTTTAATATTTAACCTTGAGATATGGCATTTTAAAGCTCATTCCACTATAGGCCGTTCATCAAACCAATATGGAGGATAGGCACTTTTTAAGCATTCGCTGAAAGCCCGTCATCTTCCAGGTGAAGACAGTATCATAGTGAAACTTTACTACTACGGGACATTGGATAAATAACAAATAATCTGTTGGCGATCCATTTTCAAGCACACACAACCAAGCACTCATGCAGTTCTCTTCTCCATACATATGTTGCAATTTATTGTGCAATAATTGATAAAGATTCAAAAATGAATGCTCAAAAAATCAGCAAAGACAAGTAGGCACGAAACGAATAATGTGCAACATGACCATAAACGTAACCCCCAATTAACCTTCACATTAAATAAAAATTATAAAAGATACGAAAAACCATAAATTTGTATAATCGATTTAACAACTGAACGAAAAACTTGTACGCACCCACATTGGCAGCACGAAAAGTCAGTTAATGAATAATCAAAGAGTTGAAAAAAAGCAGTAAAATCAAACACGCTTTACAAGCACTTGAACTTTTTGTATGCCTCATATACATACTGTATGTACCTTAGGGGTGTCAGTTTTCGATGTATTTTAGCTCCCGGGATTTTTTGAGCTTGCAACTTCGGGATCTCGGAATTTTTCCAAATCGGGCTGCTTTGATATCTTTTTTTTTTTTGACAAAAGAGTGGAAAACTATTAGTAGCATAATTTTCGGAAATATTTATACCTTCCTAGGTACTATGAGCAGAATGTAAAAAAAAATTGTTGTCTTTCTGTTTGTTTGCGCATCAGTCAAGACGCGCTTTATGGAATTCAGTGCAATTTTTACAGATGTATTGTTAGATGCACAACTTAAAATTTAGCACCCATTTTAGCGCTGGAAATCACTTTGATCTCGCGGAATACAGCACTAGCTCGAAAAAAAACTTTAATGTTTTTTATACAAAAATTTAAATATAGAACACTGGCGCTGTGTAAAACGTTGACTACAAAAAAAAAATCGGAATTAAAGTTGGGTAATACCGAGACTTAAAGAAGAGTATTCCGGGAGAGGCATCACTAACACTCATGCATTAAGGCAAGTAAATTCAACGTTAATCTTAAAATGCTTTTAAAAATCAACAAACTATTTAACAGTAAAAAAAAATCAATAAATTTAAAGTTTATAAAATAGCTAGACTATTGTTTGTTCATACCGAAAACATAAATATTTTGACTCTACATTAAGCTACTACAGTAAGCAAGTCAAGCAGCGTTTAGCGCATGTGCAAAAGCGGTAATGGGTCTTTGAATTCTTTTATTCATAAATGCATACAAAGCTTATAATGCATAGCAAGAAAAATGCACCTATGTATTTATAAACTTACAAATCTACATACAATATAGCACCTGATCACCCGAATGTGCATGTGACTGATCTTCAAATTTCAAACTAAGCTCACTTACTTATGCATAAGCGCGTTCTCACTTGTTTCAATTTTAGCTTGACTGCTTTAAAAATGAATTTGTTTAACAATTTTGATATATTGTAAAAATGTAGAAGTGTATAGTAAAAATATGAACAAAAACAAATAAACGTAACCTTGCGCCAAGACCTTCGCCTTAAAACCTTTAATGAATTTAAAACAGCTGAAAAAGCGCTTGAAGAGTTAACTAGCTTTAGTTTTGAACTGGGCAAATAAATAGAATTATAATTTAGTTGATATTCAGAGAAAAATTACGACGATTGGTACATTGATACTTATGATGTGTCGATTTCATATTTTATTTTATTACGTTTTTTACTTTAATTTAATTTACTATAATTTTTTTAACATTTTATTTTACTCTTTTTTGGTAATTAATTTATTCAAATTATATTTTAAATTTTAATATTATTTTTTATTTCATTTATATTTATATTTTATTTTTATTGTTTATTTTATTTTATTATTATTTTATTTTTGTCAATTTTTATTTGATTTTTTTTTTTTAATTTTTTTTTTTTTACCTTTTTGTTATTTTTTATTTTATTTAATTTTTATTATTATATTTTTATTTCTATTTTACTTTTATTTAATCTTTTTAATTTTATTTCGATTTTATGTCTTTTTTTGCTTATTTTCTTTGTTTTATTTTTATACCTTTCATGAACATGAAATGGTATTATAACTTTGGTCCAATGTTTGTAAATATGAGAAGAAGAAGAGATAGACCCATCAATAAGTATACCGAAATGATCAGGATGACGAGATAAATTGATTTAGCCATGTCCGTCTGTCAGTCTGTCTGTTTCAACGCAAACTAGTCCCTCAGTTTTTGAGATATTTGACTGAAATTTGGTATGCGGCCACCATTTTCCAATATAGGTATCATTTGTCGGAACCAGAAAGATCGGACCGATAAACGGATTTTGGTAGATAACTCCTGTAATTATATTGGTAGGAACGTGAAATTTCGTAAATGTTGCTATTTTAGAATGTGGAATGTCGATGTTAAAAATCAATGAGATTGGACCAATATAACACATCGCCCCCATATCGATAGTTCCGATAATTTGGGTATGAGCTAAAGTTAAATTCACACAGGCTGTACTGGGATTAAACAGTGAAAATCGTGACGCTTATTCATGAAAGGTATTTAGCCTTCGGCACAGCCGTGGACAGCTCTCCTTACTTGTTTAACTTCGTTTTATTTTTTTTTATTTTTTTATTTAATTATTAAGTTTTTAATTTTTTTTTTTATTTTCATTTTTTTATTTATTTTTTTTTTTATTTTTTTTTTATTCTGTTTTTTTTTTTTAATTTATTTAATTAAATTTAATTTAAATTTTATTTTAATTTAATTTTTTTTTGTTTATTTCTATTTTATTTTATTTCTATTTAATCTTTATTTTATTTTATTTATATATATTTTTTGTTTATTTTTTTTTTTAATTTTTTTTTATTTCATTTTATTTTTATTTTTTTTTAAATTAATTTGTATTTAATTATAACATTATTTTTATTGTATTTTAATTTTATTATTAAAAAAAATTAAAACCTTGATTTTATTTTTATTTACTTTTTTATTCTATTTTAAATTTTATTTTAATTTAATTAGTATTTTGTTTTCATTCTTATTTTATTTTTATTTTATTTTATTTTTATCCTATTTTTATTTTTTTTTCTAATTTTTTTACATTATTTTTGTTTTATTTTATTTTTCATGATATTTTCATATTATTTTACTTATATTTTATTTAAATTTTTTTATTATTTTATTTCTATTTTATTTTTTAATAAAGATTAAATTATTTTATTTTATTTTTTATTATTTTATTTATTATCTTATTTTATTTTTTTGTTTATTTTTTTGTTTTATTATTTTAATTTTATTATTTTATTTAATTTTCCTTGATTTTATTTTTATTTATTTTTTTTTGTAATTTTTTGTATTCTATTTTATTTTTAAATTTATTTAATTAAATTTTATTTTTTTTTTGTTTTTATTGTTGTATTATTTTTATTTTATTTTTCTATTTTTTTTACTTTATTTTTGTTTTATTTTATTTTTATTTTAGTTTATTTTATTTTATTTTATTTTTATTTTTTTCTAATTTTTTTTACTTTATTTTTGATGTATTTATTTTATTTTAATTTTTTATCTTTTTATTTCTATTTTTTATTTAATCTTTATTTTAGTTTTTTTATTTCATTTTTTTATTTTCATTTTTTTATATTTTTTTTAATTAATTTGTATTTAATTATAACATTATTTTTATTGTACCTATTTAAATTTAATTTTTATTTTGTTTTTATTTTATTTTTCTTATTATTTCTATTTTATTTTTATTCAATCTTTATTTTATTTTATTTATTTTATTTATTTTTTTAATTTTTTTTTCTATTTGATTTATAAATTTATTTAATTAAATTTTGTTTTTATTTTATTTTAATTTAATTTTTATTTTGTATTTCTAATTTTTTTTTACTTTATTTTCGTGTTATTTTATTTTAATTTTATTTATCCTATTTTTTTCTATTTTTTTACTTTATTTCTGTTTTATTTAATTTAATTTTTTTTTTTTTTTTCATTTTATTTTCATATTATTTTATTTTATTTTTATTTTATTTTAACTTTTTATTTTTTTCTATTTTTTTATTTAATCATTATATTATTTTTTTGTTAATTTTTTTTTTTGTGTTTTATTTTTTTAATTTAATTTAATTTTTTTATTAATTTGTACTTAATTATTAGATTATTTTTATTGTATTTTAATTTTGTTATTATTATTTTATTTTCCTTTATTTTATTTTTATTTTTATTAATTTTTTTTAACTTTTTTTGTTCTATTTTATTTTAATATTTATTTAATTAAATTTTATTTTTTTTTTATTTTAATTTAATTTTTATTTTGTTTTTATTGTTATTTTATTTTTCTATTTTTTAAATATATTTTTGTTTTATTTTATTTTTATTTTATTTTTATTTTATTTTATTTGTATCCTATTTTTATTTTTTTTCTAATTTTCTTTACTTTAGTTTTGTTTTATTTTATTTTTTTCACTTTTTTTGTTTTTTTTTAATTTCATTTATTTTTTTTTTTTTTTTTTTTTTTTTGTAATTTGTATTTAATTATAAAATTATTTTTATTGTATTTAAATTTTATAACTATTATTTATTTTTCCTTGATTTAATTTTTATTTATTTATTTTCTTTATTTTTTTGTTCTATTTTATTTTTAAATTTATTTAATCAAATTTTATTTTTATTTCATTTTAATTTATTTTTATTTTGTTTTTATTATTATATTATTTTTATTTTATTTTCTAATTTTTTTACTTTATTTTTGTTTTATTTATTTTTACTTTGTTTTTATTTTATTAAAATTTTTTTTATTTAACTTTTATTTTATTTTATTTTCATTTTATTATTTAATCATTTACTCAAATGCCTCTTAACGCTGTCGAAAGTGAGAGTGTTGCGTTTAATTGCGGAAGTAAGTTGTAGTCAATGTAAATATCTCGTAGTCAAAATAAATAGACAGAACTTCGACTTGTAAGACATTAATATTCGTATTTCGGCTCAGCTTACATTTTTACAAAGTTGTTTGCTTGGCTTTCGTAATTCACAGCTCGTAGGTCAGTTAACTTGGCGCTTAGACTGCATGCAGCCAAACAACAACAACAAGCAATGTAAAACAAGATCTTACTAAACATTTCAAAGAAATTTTGGTTAGCTAATTTTATTGTTGCAACATTTGAGAAGCTTTGCAGTACGGAGGAACGCCTCACAACACGCGACTGAACAATGGGACTGGAGTCTCTGACAATTTTCTATTATCTATGCGTTGACATACTAAATTTCAAGCGTTTATGTAAGCGTTTGGTCATCTCATTCCAAGAAGTATCTACGCACATCCGAATTTACGAAACGGGCGATCTCACAATCCCAACTAAATGATATGTAAATAGCGCAGAAAACATGCAAATTTACTTAAATCCAGGAAATTCATGAAGAAAAATATCTTGCAAAGAGTTTTGATTGAATGACAAACGATGTTTGGTATGCTGTGATCTCAACTTGTGTTGGATAAGCTGGACGTGGAGAGGGATGAACTTTTGAAGGCTGAATAAGGAATTACAAAATTAGGTATGATGATTCTCGTTGCAATCGTTGACACAAGCGTTTATCTCTGCAATTTAATACTTAGTCACAATAAGTGAGATGTGTAAAAGGCTGTGGATGAGCTCATGTCTGTCGTTAGGAATTAGTATGTTTATGGAATTCCAACGGACTAATAACACAGGCCCACAAAAAAAAAAGTGTCCGGGTTGGGGGATCAGACCACCCTTTCCCTATGTATTTTGACGCGCTGAACACGAATCCGGTGTCCGTTTTGGTCCAGCACGTCTGGATTTGACTGAAGAGCATATTATGGAAAGTGCAGTACACTGTAAAAAATAATTTGGCAGCTTGGGGACAAAGTCCAGTTTGCTAAATATTCTAAAACTTTTTCATCTAAAAATTTGTCGTTTCGACTGTTGCATAATATTATTGCCACATATTTCAAAATACTGTAAGCAATTTTTTTTTAAATTCTCATGTCGTCAATAAAATTGGGTACAATAAATTAAGAAAAAAAAACCAGGTCTAGTTGGAGTAGAAAAAAACGGCATTTCAAGAACTGCCATAATTGCCATTGCTGCTATTTGTCATGGTCAACAACAATGTGTACAACAACAACAACAATCAATTTAAACAACAAAAATTCTGTTGACAACAACCTCAGCAATGAATACCAACATGCAAAAAAGAGCTTAAAGACAATTCTTTGTTTGTAAATCTAAAACAAACTAACATGGCCTCCACCAGTAATACCACGCATCTCAAATGCTAAGCAAAGTTTTGAAAAAAGATACAAATTTGTTTGTAAAAAAATTAAAACCAAAGCCATACCAAGACCGTAAGTAAGCAATACAAAACCTCTTTAGGTGCAACATTGCGCTAAAAACCTCAAAACTCAATGCAATGCAACGAGATGAAATTACGATGTAGTCAGTCAGCCGTTGGCGCAAGCGCAGTTCAATGCTAAACAGCAACAAATATTAGACAAAAAGCCAAGAAACGAGATGAAAAGCAATCATTACTCGACACGCAAATGTAAAAAACAACTTTACTTAATAGTACATTTACACCGCACAAAATTTGGCGAAAAATTGCAAATTTGGCGCTTTTTTCCATACAAATTTCATTTTCCAAGTTTGGAATTCCATCACATTTGGCCTCATTCGCCGAACACTACCATCCGCAGCTCCTCAAAATAGCAACCCTGCATGTGTTCCTCATTTTGAATTGCCCAACAAGAACGTTAATGGACGTGTGATAACTTTTGCACTATGCACAGTTGTAAATAACAATTTCAACTATTTTTTTTTTTTATGAAAATGGGCCAATTCTTCCAGGAAAAGACAGAAGCATTCTTGACTCTTCTTTCATTATTACTCTACAGGTGTTTAAATCATCACGGTAATGCATTTTCTTTCGGTGGATTTTTGTGCTGGTGGTGAATTATTGCAGGGAAGGTGAAGTCAAATGCAAATTTCCCAGTGTAAACGGTGTCGCATTGGCTCATTTGAATTCGCCAAATTTGGTGCGGTGTAAATGTACTATTAGATTTCGTTCGTCGAATTTAGATTTTGAGAGATGTGATTTGAAATATAAAAAGACAATCGAACAAAATGAGCTCAGGCAGCAACAAACAAAAAAATTTAAAAATGACTTGGTAGGTGGCGCGGGTGCTGAAATAGCAAATTACAAATAACACAGTCAAGTGCGAATGTTTATATGGATTTTCACTTGGCACAGCTGTGCTGTCGATGGTGCAATCTTTGTGTTAACAAAGGTATTCAAACACTTCTCTTGGAAAGCTATTGAGATAGAGATGGGACGAATGTGAACTTTTGAACATCTGAAAGCTGACATGTGGGGTAAAATTCCTCAAGCGGACACCTAAAAATTCGATTTGAATGAAATTTGGTGAAAGTGATCTGGTATGTAAGAAAAAAATACCACCAAAAGTCGCATAGAAATATTACCGAGATATCTACTTACATATATAATTTCAGGGGGTTTTTGTGTGACGATTTTTGTATCACAACGGGCCTTTTAATACTGGCCTAGGTGTGCCTCTGCGGCAGCCTCTTGAACCTAACCTTGTGTGACGAATTGGCTCAAAAACTACCGACCCGATTTTTTTCGCCTAGGCGATTTTGTAAAATCCGTATCTATGATAAAATTGTGTTCATCTTTGACACATTGGCTGGCCCTAGAATCAAAAAGTCTGGTAGGTGGCGCTGGAGTCGATATATACAAAAAAAACATTCGCAACATCCCTAGATTGAGGTCTAAGTACAAAAAAACACCTCGTCTAAGTTGGTAAATCTGTAGGTACATACATACGAAGTGAGATTCAAAACAAAACTAAATAAAGCACCAAAGCAAAATTGACAATTTGTCTCATTCCCCGAACGGTAGATAGATGAATGGACATTGAGAAACCTCATTTGACTTGACCTTAAATCTCATGTGTTTGCCCCACTTTATGTTACAAATATTTTGAGGTAGTAGGCATATACGTTTGAGTGAGTGTGAAATTGGGTGTGTAAGATATGTACATATATACCATTGTTGGTACATAAACGGCTATGGTTGGGGCTACTGGTGCACAGGAAGTTGGTAGAAGAGAGGGCGTAGAGTAATTTGAAGTCACCCGGAAAAAGTATGAAGTTTATGCTACAAAGTTTGGGTCTTTCAAAGCTCACTGTAGACGAAAAGGATTCATCGCGGGTATCTCTCTTTAGAGACTTATCGCACGATTTTTTGTGTGGGCCTTCAATCGAATTTTTTCAAGTCATTCTTAACCCTTTCACTTCAACTTTTTCGTTTTTAGTTCTAAAAATCAAATCCTTTAAAAAAAACTGCTACATTTGACCCCAATAGTCACAAACAATATCAAGTTTAATTTTTTTTGGAAATAGGATTTTGAGCATGTTGTTATTGTTGTTGTTGTTGTTGTTGTTGTTGTTGTTAACAGCAAAAACACTCCCCGAAGGTTCTGGGGAGTGATGCCGAAATTGGCAGTCCTTGGCCGGAAATGAATCTGGTATGCTGCGAAAAAATTGGAATTTCTGCAAGGATGTTTCCGCGAAAGAGGTTGTTGTTGTTGTTGTTGTTAACAGCAAAACACTCCCCGAAGGTTTTGGGGAGTGATGCCGAAGTTGACAGTCCTTGGCCGGATATGACCCCGGTACGCTGCGGTACTGCCCGACTGTCGTGGTAGCGATTTGGTATCCTAAGCATAACGCTACCTACATACCAAATTTCAAGTAAATCCAACCATTTATATGATAGTTTACAATAAGTCAGTCCTGGGTCCACTTACCGGGAGAAAATTTATCCTATATCTTAATTAAAGCAATCAGCTACCTACACACCAAGTTTCAAGAAAATCGAGCATAAATACGATCGGACCCTGGTACACTTCTGGGAGGAAAAATCATATCCTACTTTAACTCAAGCATAACGCTAATTACATACCAAATTTTAAGTAAATCCAACCATTTATACGAAAGTTTCGAATAGGGCGGTCTCGGGTCCACATCCAAAAAATAACTTTTCAGAAGCACTCTCCAGGATCCTACCAATCTATACCGAAAATTTTAAGAAAATCGACCGAGTAGTTTTTGAGTCCATAAACTACATACATACATACACACATACATTATATTTGATATATGTATATAGATTTGGCTCGATCTTGGTTCCACAGCGCCTCAAAGTTGACTGGTGGCATATGGCATCAATTGCGCGAAGTAGTTCTTGAGTGATGCACGTACAAACATACAGACAATCAGAAAAGAAATTCTTCTGATGGAATACTTACAGAGCTCCTAAGCCAACACAGCAAAGAAAAGACCAAAACTCATCATCTATATCATATTCTAAGACTCCACTTGAACCATTTAAATATTTGAAATAGAATAAAATGTAGCTCACAGTTCAAAACACTGATTGTTTCTAGTATTGAGTTCCAAGTTCAATTGCATGCCGTTTCAAAGTTGAAAGATCACATAAATTTGACGCATTGTGATAAGACCTATTCACTTGAACATCTGACGTCTACCTATACAAACTCCGTAGACATTTCGTCAATCTTGCGCATTATTATTAATGTTTCCTTTTTCGACGAAGCGCAATTATTATTTTAGCTCAGCTCTGCGCATCCAACAAGACTCACAATCATATAACTGTGGTCATAAGCAATAACAGCCTAAGTCGACTTAAAAATTAGAACAGTTGAAATTTTTGCTGTCGAATTTTCGTAACAAAACTGTTTTATAACTAAGGCAAACGTATTGGATTTAATTGTTTGTAAAGAAAGTAAAAAAAGACCAATGAAAGTCTTGAAAAGTGTCTCGATGTTGCTATTCAAAATCACCAGCAAACATTTCAACTGGTTTAATTTCTTAAGTCGACTTAGGCTGTTATTGCTTATGACCACAGATAAATGTATCAAAGTATTTTCCTCAATTGAAACGCACATTTTTTATATGATTTACAATAAATGGGAAACTAAATGTGCTGCCATCAAAAATATGAACAAAACAAAAAGAAAAATGCATCCTTTGAACGAACCAAGCCTTGAGCAATTCACTCACAGAAACACACTTGGGAACAAACAGTGGAGAAAATGCCACTTGAAAGGGTTACTTCGCTATGGCTACCCACTGTGTCACAGGCACTTTTCCGCCTTGATGAAAATCCCCTCAACGGGTTATCAAACAATAAGCGAAAAGTAATAACAATAGAACATTAGAACTTCCGCAAAACAATGCGCCGCTGTCGTAACGTTGCTAAGAAAATTACGTTAAAAGTGGATTTTCACAATAAATTTTATAAAAGACGTAAAAAAAAATCCGGAAAAGTGCAAAGTTCAAACAAGGAAGCGCTATATTGCTTGCTGACAAAAAAGGTGAGCGAGCCTTGCGAGCGCATTGTTATAAAAAAAAACGAGTTCAAAGTGTTTTCCCTATTTAGCATTCTTTTATTAGATAACTACGGAATGAACAAAAAATGTGAAATTGAATTGAAGGAAAATAATGATAATTTTAACAAAAAAAAATTTAAAAAAGAAAAGAAAAGTTTTAAAGAAAGCAACTTGGTTTTGAGACGTGGAAGGGGAGGCGCATTCACCCTAATGATTGCTTGCTCAAAGGGCAATTGAGGCAATGTTGACAGACATCATTGTGTGCAACGCGTTCAAAACAGGACGCATCGTTGATTAGGCAAACCTCCTCGTTATGTGTGCGCAAGGACGCGTCACATATGTCAATTGTTTTCCACCTTTTTCTTTGCGCATTTCACCTAAACAATGAAATTCATTTCGCTATTGTTCGTGCGCAAATGTGATAAAGTTTTCTTCACTGGGGATAGTAACAAAAGTTCTATCAAAATTTTCAACCAGTTGAAAATAAATATTTTATATCCACCAGTACTATCTCGGGAACTGACTGACCGATTTGGATAAAATTTGGCTTCACTCAAAACTTTCGTACGTGGGTGTTGCCACTTTGGGCTTTTTAAATGGTTGCCACCTAACTGATTTTTTTTAAATGTTGAGGAAGATATGCCAATATGGATATGAAATGAAATTTTTTTCCTTCGCATACCAACGAACATATTTTTAAGCAGGATTGCACCTAACCCCATTTCCGAAATATCTCGGGACCTGCTGAATCGATGTGGGTCAATTTATGCATACATATATCTAGATGGTACACTTCACTCTAAGACTTTGTGTTTGGGTGTTGCCATTTCGGACACTTCACATCCTTGCCACCTAATTCATTATACCCAGCGTACTAGTACTAGTATAAGGGTATATTAATTTTGTTCACATAACGGTAGTACGTAACGGCACAAAATAATCTAGATAGATATAGAGTTCCATATATGAAAGTTCTTAGGTTGAGAAGAGGAGTTCATTAAGGCATGTCCGTCCATAAATTTAAGTGGGCGTGGCACCGCCCACTTTAAGGAAGGTATTTTTGAAAATTCGACCTGTCGTAACTTTTAACCTGATTACGATAGAACGATGAAATTTGACACAAAGCATACTAGTATCGTGATGAAATTGGATAAAATCGCCCTCCAACCATGCCCAATTTCAATATCGAATATCGATATAGTTTGGTAGGATGAACCATCATTCTATTATGATTTTTTTGATACCGTTTTAAAAGTAGGCGTGACACTGCCCACTTTTAAACTGATTACGATAGAATGATGAAATTTGGTGCAAATGCAATTTGGTACAACTGGCATACTAGCATAATAGGGAGTATACCTTATGTAATTGGACGAAATCGCTTCCCAACCACGCCCACTTCCGAAATGGAAAATTTCGAAAATCATATGAAAACTACCGCTGGTTATTTAATGTTCAGTTTACCCGAACTTAGACTTCCTTACTTGATTTCTTTTAATATTGAGCCAAATATGCTAATGAGGGCGTCGAATAAAAAGCTATTTTCGGCTGTATAACAACTAAGATATTGTCAAAAAGGGTTGCTACACAGGGTCGCCACCTAACCGCATTTTATTTATTCTTCCGTATATCAACAATATCGCGGGTTATTTTTAATTTAAGAAGTTAACTTCTATACCGTTTACTATGCTAGACAATGTGTTTTTCTTAGTCGTTTCTGTTATGCCAATATCCATACATAATATAACCTAATATTTTTCGAGTCGAACTTTTGTTAGTCCCCTAGAAAACAAAAAAAAATTTAAAATAGGCGCAAATGTTTTGTATTTTTTTTTTTTGCTCAAGTTGTAACCACTGCTAAATAGTTTTATTGGAAAATTGTCGCTTTCGCAAGCATTTCCTCGGCGCAAGGGTTCGGCGCAACGCAATTACGCACTTTTTCTCCTAATTTTTTTCTTCCCGTTTTTCCTTTAGAACTTTTTGTCTGGCTTCGTCCTCGAGCATTTATTTTTATTTGTGATGAGTTTATCTTTTATTTGCAGCAAAACAATCACTTTATTTTTTTTTTTTTTGAAAATGCGTAAAATTTCCCCTATTCATTATCCTGTTGCGTCACTTTAATGAACTATTTGAAATAAAAAAAAAACCTTCAATTACCTAGTTATTCAATGAAATCCGTGCAAAGGCTTTGAAAAACTGGTTAGCAATGTAAATAAACAAATCATAAAAAAAAACAAAAATTGCTGTTGAAATTACGTAAGTATGTTTATTTTCCTAAAAGTATTCTAATTCTTACTTTGATACCTACTTGGTAAATATTTTTGCTACTATTTTTTATTTACCAAAACAGTTTAACGAAAGTCGTTTTTTAATTAGACAGAAAAAAATGAGGAAAGCGATAGTAAAGAAAGGGTCCGAAAAGGGTTAACCTAAAAAATGAAAATTGCCGTTGTAACATGAACTAGTTCAATTAAAAGAACTAGTTCACTAGTACTTTAGTATAAAATCTACCCAAGCTCATTTTGATAAAAAAAAGTTAATCCGAATTAACGTGCAGTCTATTTAAACTATGACCAACTCAAAAGATCTCCATCCCAAGGCAACTTGATTTTAGGAGTTTTTACATTTTAGATGGGACAAAAACTAGTTAATTATTGCTAAACTAAAAACAATATTCATCTCCAAAGCCTGTTTATTTAAATTTTTGCAATTGCCAACTGCTTGCTTTCAAGACTTTAACCTATTATGCGCCTTTGTTAACCACTTTTGCTTTGAAGCGCGAGTGAAAAAAAAGTTGTACGAAGAAAGTTTCTTTGCATTTCATGCAGCTTGAAGTTGTACAATGTACTCTTGTACGAATGATGGTTTGTATAAGGAAAAGCTGTTGCTGCCAAACGTAACTTATCGCAATAAACTGAAATAGGTAATTGGTTAAGCAAGGCAGGTAGCGGCAGTAGCAGTTGGTATTACACAAAACCCGGTAGACAATAATCAAAGTGAACCGGATCACTGATGTGATAAAAAGAAAGAAAGATAAAAAAGAAAAAAACAACAACAAATGAAAATGTGTTGCAACAAGTAATTTCACTTTCATGCAACCAATTTCACTTACAACTCAAGTGGAATGGCTAGCTGACTGAGCTTGTTTCAACGTCATGATTTTAAGTTCCACTTAAATAGGTAAATACTTGGTAGAGTATGTCATTGAGTTATTGGTTGGGATTGGAGGCGCATTTAAATTATGTTATTATTCTGAGTCAATATATAACGACTCAAAGTTTCGATGCGCCAAAAAAAAAAAACGTTCCCGCTATTGTTGGGCCATTATATGGTAGCACTCCCCATAAAACTTCAGCTTTCCCCAGTCGCCAATAGGGAAGCAATGCTTTTTGTGATATCGTAACTTCCGGCATTTCTTCTTTACAATCCCGGAAATTTCAAGATTGGAAATATCTTGTAACTTAAACGAAAAATCTTATAACTATCTCGGGAACAAATTGACCGATTTGGATGAAATTTTTCATATAGATACCTAACAAACACAGACCCTAACCTTAGAGAAATTTTTGTTTTATACATTAGAAACTAGTGTAGTTCTCGAATCGAGAAAAAAAGTTAGGAAACTACACTAGAGAACTACGTAAATTCGAGCATATCGTCGGCTATTACCTTGACTTAGACCCAGAAAGTAATACTCTAGAATATAACAGTAACCGGGCTACAGAAGCTCTTTATGTTGGATTTAGCAGCTTTTCTCATCAACATTTTTTTGATATTTGTATATTTATTTTGAGGCTTTTCTTTCCTTTTTCAACTGCAGAATCGGCTCCTGCTTCGAACCGCATCAAAAAGTCGATTTGGCTAAAAACGGGATTTAGCAGGTTTGCACTCTTAGCCGACGATATTTGAATCACATTAGAGAAATACATTAGAATTCGATTAGAAATCTAACCTTTTACTCGATATCGAGAACTAATTGACTTTTTGTCGAGAATGCTATAGTTCTCGACAGTTTCTCAAATCGTTTTCTTACCTTCTACCCTAGAGAAGGTCATTCGAATTTGAATCGTCTTCTAATCGTTCTCCAAACTTAATGTTTGCAGGGTAGTATGCTTCAATTTAAAATTGTCTACTTAATGTTGTTACTGGGAGTGATTTACAGGGTTGCAACCTATGTATCTAGTTTTTTGTTAATATTAAACAAGATATGCCCACATGTATATAAAATAGGATACCACCTAATCGAATTTTACTTAATCCATCGAATATCGACCACTATCTCGAGAAGGGCTGAAGCGATTTGGATCAAATTTGGCATATGGATTGTATGGTTCATTCGATTTGTTTCGATACTAAGCAAGATAAGATAATGTGACTATCAAATAAAAGTTATTTTCGGTAGCAACGAAGGTACATATGTGCCACCTTATAGAGTTGCCACCTAACCGCATTTATTTAATCCTTCGTATATCGACCACTATGTCGGAAACGGCTAAAGCGATTCGGATCACATTTACCATAAGAATAGTATGCTTCATTCAAAGATTTACTACTTTGGTGTTGCAAGTTAGGGCGGTTTACAGCGTTGCCACCTATCTAACATCTTTTTTCCTTATTTAAAAATAGTATTAGCCAAACTAATTTAAATTAGATATTTCTCCAAATTTTTCAACCTAAACTCTTGGAGAATAGCTAATTCTCAAATCCTGGGTCTAGTCCCGTCTCCTCGAATTGCCCCAAAAATCCCGGTGTGCCTAAAATCCCAATGATTGCCATCCCTATTCCCTACATACTACCAAGAGGGGTTAATCACCTCAAAGTTTGAAGCTCAAACATTATTTCACGGTATTTAAACCAAAAGATTTTTATGACGCGTTTATTAGTCACTTCATACTTTGCAAGTAGCTATGTATTACAAACCCTCCTCCTTAGGCAATTAAACAAACGTTGAACTGTCATTTCGGTAAACAAAACTACATAAAGTTTTCCAAAAATTATTTCACTTTCGCCATAACTCTCTATGAATGTAGCAATAAGCAACCGCAGCGAACGTGAAAAAGTCTTCCGCAAATCACTGCGTTTTTTTCTTCATTTTTTAATACCTACTATAGATAAACCAAGTTTGAGATATACCAAGTTTACATTCACACATAGGTACATAGCTAGGTATCTCTCTATGTATAATAGATTAAAATTAAAGTTGGTTGCTCGATTACTTGGCTAGTTGGTTGTTTGGTTAGTTGGCTTTTAGCCGATCGTTGCAGGTCTTTGAACTATGTTCATTATGTGACGTTTTCACTACGCTGTTGTACGCGCTAGTCACGCTATTAAGCGTCACCACACAAATTATGTTGACTTTTTCTCTGCGGATATGTTATAATTTACAAAGAGAAATGTGAAAGTTTCGTTATTTTTACTTTTCAATTTCTTTTGGTTTTTTTTAATCAAAAACATGTTGGTTAACTATTACGAAACCATATTGAATTGAATCGCGATCGCGGTGTTACAATTAGAGCAGCGAACTTTCTACATGTTTTGAAGTGGAGACAAAGGCTGGCTTAGAGTATAGATAACATGGCACCTTCACCACAAATAGATAACAATGAGCGCATAAGTATTTACATATGTTGTTGCATGAGTCCATTCAATACTCTCGCTGGTAATGTATGAACCATGACTCAATGATAATCTTGTATGAACTGAAGCGAAGCGAAATTTTTTATGGCAACCGACTGACCGATTTCGATAAAATTTGGCATATAAACAATTCTAATATTTTTTACTTCGGTGTTGCCACTTGGAGTTTCTTACAGGATTGCCACCTTATAAAGTGAAAGATTTTTCCACAGTATACCAACGAAGATCTGATTTTGAGCGGTTTACAGAGTTGCCACCTATCTCAACTTTTTAAATATTGAACAAGTTACGATCAAAAATATTATCAGGCAGGTTTGCCACCTGACCGCATTTTATTTATTTCATCGTATATCGACCACTATCTCGGGAACTGCTAAAGCGATTTGGATCAAATTTGGCATATAGATAGTATGCTTCATTTATTCATGAGGTCAAATGTGATGGAGTTCCAAATTTGAAAAATGAAATTTTTATGGAAAAAATTTGCAAATTTTCGCCAAATTTGGTGCGGCGTAATAGTACATTTACACAGCACCAAATTTGGTAAATTTGGCGAAAAATTGCAAGTTTGGCGCTTTTTTCCATACAAATTTCATTTTCCAAATTTGGAATTCCATCGCATTTGGCCTCATTCGCTGAACAATTTAATGGGTAATTAACGTGTGAAAACTTTTGCATTATGCACAGTTCTAAATAACAATTTCAACTATTTTTTTTTATGATATTGGACCAGTTCCACTAAGAAAAGAGAGAAGCCTTCTTGATTCTTCATTTATTATTACTCTACATGTGTTTAAAACATCAAGGTGGTGCATTTTCTTTCGGTGGCTTTGTATTCTGGTAGAAGATTCTTGCAGGGAAGGTGAAGCCAAATGCAAATTTGCCAGTGTAAAGAGGTTCGAAATGACACATTCAAATTCGCCAAATTTGGTGCAGTATAAATGTACTATAAATATACTATAAGATTTTCTAGTTGAGTGTTGCCACTTTGGACGGTTTAAAGTGTTGCCATCTATCTTAAAATTAGATCATTTAAATAGAAAAACAATTTTTTGTTTGGAAAACCAACAGAGATTCAGCTATTTTTCATCTTTTCAGCCGCCGAAAGCTTCTGAAAACAAATTTGTTCCATTGTACATAGGGCATTTGCATTTGCATAGGTATAAACATTCCATTACCCCACTGAGCTCAAGTGTTATCAATTCATAAAAATAAATTCGAATGGTTAAAGTTCAATGATCGCACAAAAGAAAGTTTATTTCTCCAGCTGAAACTTTTCACGCATTTTGAACACTTGCATGCATATAAATTTACATTAGGGTGGGTTGAAGATTTTTCCCAGTTAGCTTACTTGTAGGTAGTTTCAAAATCAAAAAAAAAATTACTCTAATCAAAAACTTTAAAGCACTTTCCTTTCGAGGTCTTACTTTAAGATCACCCTATTTCAAAATCTTTTTCAAAAACGCCCTATTTAATTTTTTTTTCCAATATGGAGTCCGGTCAAAATAGTAAGTTGCTAAAAAATATTCGGGGTCAAAGGTCAAATATTTGGTTTTTTGAACTTTTCTCGAAAACGGTAAGATTTTTCGAAAAATTATCTTTACTCACATGATCCTGGCATTTTTTCTTTAAGAGTAACCAGTTCTGAGATATAGCGAATGTAAAATTAGCTGTGGAAATTATATGAAAATATATACCACGTACGGACTTTTCAGGATTTTTTTTTATAGAGAACTTTCGGACCTACAACTGATCTCAGGTAATTTTTCGAAAAAACTTACCGTTTTCGAAAAAAGTTAAAAAAAAAACCTAAAATTTTGACCTATGACCCCAAATAACATTTTTAGCTTTTAAAGTTTTCTTTCTGACGGCGAACCTAAGCTCTTTTCTATAAAGTAAAAAAAAATGTCCACCCACCCTAATGTTCCACATTTTTATTACCACTTGTCTGGTTGTTAGCGTAATGAATTTTTTTTTTTGGCCACTAGCATGGTAGTTTTTGTTGTTTATTTTTTTGTAGCCCATTCAGCTGTTTTGTGGTCAAAACAAAAACAGACAAATGGTCGCTGCGTGCTTTGGTTATTCTTTGGTGTCTCCCGCTTGCCGCTTTCAATAGTCAACGGATTGAGTTTGAATTGGTGAAAGAGATGCGTGCGCCGCGCCGTTATGGTGTTTCAGTCCGTCACTGGGTCAATGCACCTGTTGTTAGGTTGCCCTTATTATTTGATTGCATACTTTACTGTTGTTGATATTTTTGTTGTTGCTTCGTTGCGGGTGTATTACCCGTAAAATATTGAAATGTTTACGCCAGTCTTTCGCTTTAACGAAACTTTCACCATAGCAAATGGGCCTTATTTCGCTTGAAACAGGCCTTTTTTTTCGAGAAGTTGCGGCAATGGGTTCGAGTTTTAGCAATGACAAACTCATATAACTTGCACATTTTATGAGTTTAAACAGATACTTTTCGTGAGAGTACTTGCCAGCCAGAGAGAGCTCGGCACAGGGGGACGACATGGCTGACGAGCTGGATCAGCCTCAATTCACTTTTATTGTCTTAGATGTGAAAGAAGTCCCTGCACCCTTGTGACTTATAAAGTATGGTATTTCTCAGGATCGACTTAGGCAGGCTCAGAGAAGATGGACATGGAGCACAATACCTCCTGCCTCCTGCAACCTTCCGGGGACGAAAAAGACGGTGGAGCTCCAGTTGTGCGATTTGCCCAGCGAAATTCCTGCTTCGAGAACCTCTCCAAGCTTAATATTGTTAAGTCCGAGAAGCTTCTGAGCTCTACGGCATGGATATAGTGATGCCGGAGTTCTCCCATGGTCCTTAAGTAGTTGTTTATAATTTGTTCAGAAATTGTTTTAAGGACCTGATAAGTTCTGAAGAAACAAACCCCCACTTTTTGACAAGATCACTTTGTTGAGAACCTGCTTCTTTATGAGAAGTTATTTATGACCGAATTATATCACTGAAAGTGTCTGGGTCTATGAAATAAGATTTTCGCACAGTAGGCCAAATCATAAACTTGACTAAGGTCTATTAAGTCTATTATGTGTCTCCTCATAGCTGTCATGTTCGGTCCGATATCATGGTCAGTGCCGAAAAAGGTGTAAAGGAGCTTTGAGAAAAGCACTCCAGAATATTTATGGACATTTGAAAACCAAAGGCTCTGCTGAGGTTATGTTGATGTTATGCGAATAGACATATACGTTTCGGCCCGGAAGCTTTTCCTTTTGGCATCCGAGTTCGGTGGCCCAGGAAATGGGAAGCTTCGCTGAGATTTAAAAAAAAAAAAACAGGTGTAGGGTGACTGGAACTCCCTTGGTGTTTCCAATTCGTGTCAGACCTCCTAGGCGGTTAAGCTGCAATATATGAATATACCCGAGGTAAGAGCGCCTGTCGTAAGAGGTAATGGCGGGCAACTTGATGATGGATTTACGGATATTACGCCCCTCACCTCTCATTACCAACCTATTTCTTCCTTACGGAGGAAGGGGGTGAGATGATAATACTCCTTAAAACCTTTGGTAACGAGTTCCATCTAGATTCCGCAATTTTTTTTAGGAAACAATCAGCTTACCAAGAAATAGGGTACTCCAGTCGTAGGCAAGTATTTGGCTCTCTCTTCCACTTTCTACCTTCGATTTCCAACTCTCGTCGAGTCTGATAAGAACAGCACCTCATCTTCCAAGCTTGATAATTGATCATTGATCTACAACTACACTCAATCTCGTTCCGTCTCATTTCCTGCACAAACTGAAACGAAATATCATTTGAAAGCCTTTCCACACACAAATGTGAGCACAATAAAGGTCAATGCACGTCATTCCACCTCAATGAAATGAATGTAGTACGAGTATTTATTTGAATTAAAACGACCTCAACAAATCAAAATAACCTGAAAGTTGAACGAACACTGATCCGCAAGTCTGACGGGAGTGTAACTAAATATGAATACCCACTTCAACAATTTTGTTGTTCCATCGAGCTATTCATCTTCAGAGCACAAATGAAAAATCAGAACGTTTATGAATTGAACCTTCACTTCCACGGACAGTTCAATGGCATACAAGCTGTTGTGAAGATCATCAAACACAAAATTCTGAACAAAAAATTACTAAGAACATAATGACTCAGGAACTATTAACGCGGGCTACTGGGTACAGGACACACGAGCACACGTGCCAAATCGGCCATAAATAATGTGCACTGAGAAAAGGTGAAGTTGAAAAGGGGGTAAGCAAAGGAGTCATGCATATTTGAATACTCCAAAATTAGCACACATTTGTTAATGTGCAATATTTTCGAAAAGCGAGGAGGAGCTGCACAGCCCAACTTGGCTGCACGTCCATGGGCTTGCTCCCCACGATGAAACGATGACTGAATTTGGTAGCGAAACAACAAAGTTCACTATAAAAGTACATAAATTAATTACTTAAAAATAAATTTGATGGAAGACAAGGCACAGGCGTAAATCGAATCTTCCACACGGAGAGTACAGACATTTCAAAGGCAATGGAACAGCGCATGACAAACCGAAATTTATTTATTTATAAAGCTCTAGTACCTATTTTTTTCTTGTTTGGTTCTTTGATCTTTTTATACCCAGTAGTGCTAGCATGTAGGCAATTTTTTTTTAAAAAGAGGTTGCCAGAGGACTACGAATTCTATTGGACGGTGATGTGAAATGGAATTCGCTTCTAGCCGGATAAGGTGAAGACGTTTAGCTGAAGTAAGCTTCAAAGTCCAACTTCGGTATTTTCCGATCGAATTGACACTTACTCTGGTAAACCCGACCCACGTCATATCGAAGTCTTCTGACCTCGGGTTTTTCGTCAAAACGAGTACCTACGATTGAGGTTCATCGAGGAAAGGCATTGGTATGACTTTTAAAAAGAAGTAAAATGGGCTGGAAAGCACTCCACGAAGAGTTGATAAAATTTAGAGGTAAAATAAGGTATTCGGAATAATATCACAGACAATTTTGAAAATCTATAAGTCTCTCATCATACCTGTTCTGACTATGGCTCGGAATAATGCACAATGTGGAGAGAAGATGAAATGGCCCCTGGATTACTTACGACTAGATATTTATGGATTTGGATATTTAGATGGGCCCTGGAGTACTTAAGAAAAAAGTTCTCTGGAAGACTTATGGTCCTTTCCATGATGCCAACGGCGAGTATCGACGGAAAAGCTGTACGAGCTTTATATGGATTAAAGCCAAAAGGATTCGTTGTCTAGGTCTTGTTGTGCTAATGCAAAAAGCAGGTCCAACTCAGAAAGGTGGCCTAAGATGAAATGGCCCCTGGAGTACTTACGAGAAAAATTCCCTCGAATATTTATGGTCCTTTCCATGATGCCAATGGCGAGTATCGAAGAAAATTTAAAGAAGAACTGTACGAGCTTGGGTCTTGTTATGCGAAGGGACAAAAAAGCTCCAGCTCAGAAAGCTTTCCTATCGACACCCGAATTCGGCAGCAGATTAAAGGGAGGGCCTCGAGTGAGCTGGAAATAACAGGTGAAGGAAGATTTGAATGCCCTTGGTGTTCCCAACTGGCGTCAAGTTGTCGCTAAAAAGGGGTGTGAATATGGCGCCAGAGAACGCTTCCGCACTTTTTTGGATTTGAAATTTTTTTTCCGAAAATAGCCAATATTTTTGCAAAAATCCACATACCTAGTTTTGACTTTTTCAAAACCCTTCTAATTTTAGAATTTAAAAAAATTTAAATTGCTTTATAGTAAATCCAAATTTGGTGGATTTTCCGGAAAAGGCATAAAAAACAGGAGTTTTCCTTTCGCGCTCCCCCTCAAAAGATGAAAGTATTGCCAGAAATAGATTCCTCGACATTGACAGTTTAGACCTTAGAGTTCTTGGGAAAAAGTTTTTGAAATTACCCAAAAAATCATAATAGGTTCGTGCTTCCGTGACTTTTTAGGGCTAATACAAATCGACCCGCTCTCGTATGCATACCTTTTCCTTGTAACTTTTCCAAAATAAAAATACCACTACTGGGTATACATATAATCTCTGGGACACCCGTAGATATTTATTTTTTTTGTTTCACATTTCGCGGCCAAATAGTGGCATCGTATAGTCAAGTGTGTACTATAAAAATGATATGAAAATAGAGTATTCTCTGACACTCCATTTGTAGCTGGCTGGCTAAGTTAGTCAGTCAGTCAACGTTTTGGAATGCAAGAAATTCGTAATACGAGCATGTGCCACAGGCGAATACGTGAGCTCTTCCCATTACAGCGCTATTCCCAAAACAACAGCTTTAGTCATTTTAATATGCACATACCTAACTACTCAAGTATTTAAGGTTTAAAAGTGGGATATATGGTTATGTTGGAGTCATCACGCTTGAGAAGCTTTAATTTCATCACTAACCAAGTCAAATGGAAACACAACAAAAAAGGCTATACACACCTTCCCAAATCGCTTGATGACGAAGTCTCCCCAATTTTTACGACGTAGCAAGTATGACGCATACAACAATCAATGACGATATATGGAACCAGTTGGTGTGTGCATGTCCGCTTGAGCTACCCGCAACTCATTAAATTTCAAGAATCAACTGGACAAAAAAAAAATTGTAAACAAAAAAACACTAAAAATTAAAAAGTAGTAAATAATGGTATCTTAAATGCCTGCTTGAGCTAAACATAAGCTTACTAACTGAAAGAACTTAGCAACAGCAAACAGACTACCAGTTTTGCCTGGATCTGGGGCGTACCACTGCTGCGATTAAGGAGGATGGAACAAGACACATATTTTTTTGTTGGAGCTCATCATTGCAGTCATCGTACATATACTCAGTTATGATTGAGAGGCTACAGGACGAAGTTCGACGTAGGGCTACTCTTGCCAACAAGTGCTCTTTTAGACTGAGTTTGGAACTGAGTGTTAAAGTAATATCTCGACGAACAAAGAACGCGATCTAAAAGAGATGAAGAAAAAGGTTCCCAGGAAAATGAATGTGCCTTTCCGCGATGTCAACGGCCTAAAAGACTAAAGGTTTTCCTATCGACCCCTGAGGAGGTAGGCTTCGACTGATTAAACAAAACGGATGGGGGATGGCTTGTGGTTTCCTATTTATGGCATGACCTTTGTAGCTGAAATCTGTGCGGGCTTTAGAATATGTCCCTGCCGCGAGAGGCCGCAAACATCTTAACATATTTTTACATATCCGAGGTAGGATTTTGGGACTCCGAAAATGCTCATTTAAGGAGTTCCAGAGAATAATTTTTCCCATACATTTCAAGAGGCATCTATTCTAGCATTCGGGCTGTGGATACTCCATAGTATCTTTAGTTATCTCAAACCCTCCTTCTTCGGAGCGTAGTCCAAAATATTGAAAATACCAACTACTTTCCTACATAGGTACTGAAGTTGGGTCATGTCCCGGAAACATCCACCGCGTTTACGCCCATTAGCAGAAATCCATAAAAAGTAGACGGAACAAAATAAAATAACAACGTCTGGAGCAAAAAAATAAAAACTAAACACCAACAAGGGTATGTTTGTTTGTATGTGGAGAGCTCACGCGATCATATCGTACATTTTATTTACTTCCTAGTTTGTGCTTATTTTTTGCCAACCTTTTTTTAGTTTTTTTTTTTTTTATTCACTCCCAACAGAGGCAGCAAGCGGTGGATCGCACAAAGCAACAGAGTAGGTAGTTGGAGAGCACCATTGACTGTATTTTCAGCAGAACGAGTACTCCACCACCAACAATTGCCCATACACATCCAAACACGTCAGGCGCGCACTATAGAAGTGATCAGAGATCACACTCTGCAAATATTGTTTTGATTTCTCCAACGATCTTTGGAGCATAAAATTGCGCTCTTCGCGATTTCGTTTAAATTTAACGTCGCTTTTGCGAATTTAAAATTTTGAAAATCTTCGTTATGAAATTGAAATTTAAATGCTCTCCAACCAGCGTAAATTGTTGCTGAGCCGTTGCTTGATCGTTGGAGTGAGTGAGTATGTTTGATTGTGCTTTTGTTGCTGTTTTTCGAATTGCTGTCGTTGTGGAGTGCGCGCCTTTTGTTGCTGGGGCTGTGGACGTTGGATTTAAAATTGAATTTTTGCGCGCAGTCAACAAGCAGCGGTTATTTTTTAAATTGACTCACATATTTTTTTTTTTTGCCTAGATATGTACTTATATGGGTATGTTTTTTTTTATGCGTTAACATAAAACTAGAAGGAAGTTGTTTTGCTGTTTTAAATAATTCGAATTTTTTAAGGGAGATATGTTACTATAGTATACGTTCCTTAGCAATACTCAATCAAGATCAGGATAAAAATGACTAGCTTTATTGGGTGGTACCTATCATGATGATATGTAGAAGCACACAGCGTATAGACCGATCAGTCAGTGTCTAACTATCACCATGCATAAATTTGTCTCAGTGAATCCAATTAACTCGGTGAACCTCCTGCAATCCACTCTGGGGCAGAAGGATCGGTCTACCCTGCAAAAGTTAACTTGTAGCCCAACTATTCAAGAGCAGACTACCACCTTTACCCTATCGGCCCAGGAGATCTGCGAGACTGTTCCCGGGATCTTGCTTCACCTGACAGAAAACTCCCCTTCCAACCTTCCCTTTCAACTTCGATCTAGCCCATTATTAATGGTTTTTGGAGTTACAAAAATTCTCCTCGAAGGTTTTGGGGAGTGTTATAGATATAATAAAAGGTGAGAGGCATCATATACCTAGATTCATCATCATCCACCTCTGAATCAGTTCCCCGCCCACAGCCACAAATAGAGGGTCTTATTGCCCTCGGGGGATTCGAGCTATTGAAACCAGTAAAAGGGGCAGAGACTGTCGCACAGTTCGACCGGGGCCTCCCTAGTCCTGTCTTCCACATTAGGTTTCTTAAACAGCCTCCTATGGAGTATAAATCCCTAATATACCTATAGCCTATACCTATAGTTTGAAGACCGTGATCTTATATCTTGATCAGGGTATATCTTAACCTGTCTATTATTTCTTGAATGTCGTTAGTGAACTATTGGGTGAGCCGTCGAACAAGTTGTGTCTATCGGAAACCTTAGAAAACAGTGGTACATTGTGGGGCCGTTACAGGGACACTGAAAGGGTTGTAAAAGTTAGTAGCCTAAAAGGTGTTTGTGTGACAAATTGGTTTAAAACTACTAAATGGAGTTTTTCAAAGGATTTTTGCCAGTTTTTTTTTTGGCAACTCCTCGCGACATAGGATATACATATTTTATTCCGCTAGAGGTCGCTGGAGTCGCAAAATTTGCAAAATCCAAAATGACACTCCTATTGTCTGGGTTTTTGGCACCTATGTTTCATGTTTTATCAAAAACTCTGGTACAGAAAAGGAACCCGATAGATGGCGTTGGAGTCAAGATACTCCACAAATCCGTATTTAGAGTCCGGTTTGGCTAGTTTCGCAGACAAAGTCGGGGGCATCTGCTAGTATGCCGTAAATTTCTAAAAGACGTTACAAATTCAAGTCAAATAAACAAACCAACGATGCTTACAGCATACCAACGCATTCTCCTTTATCATCAAAACAAAAAATCACTTTACGTAGCCCAACATAACAGCTGGCTTTTAATTTGAGGGTTGACTATTACAGGATAACGATAGCATCTGTATAATAAAATAATTGTACAGGACATGTGTGAGGTGGTTTAACAACTACCTGTAAAAATTAATGTGCAGCTTGCAACCCTTAAATTTTTATTTAATTCCATATACAAATATGTATGATAAATTGAAAGGATCTGTGTGCGATGGTATCCATGGTTACCCTGGTGTGGTCCATACTCAATAAAAAAAAAAATTGGTGGTGGTGTTAAGAATTTGCTTAGCGTCGATTTTATTAAAATTTAATTGTAAATTATCATTAACAATAAAGATGATTATGTTGAAAGCGTAGTGCAAGCTGGATAGATACATGTCGCTGCAACACTTATATATTTGGAATTCCATCACATTTGACCTCATTTGCCGAACAATACAATCCACAGTTCCTCAAAATAGCAACCCTGCTTGTATTCCACATTAAGGATTCACCAGCAAAAATCTTAATGGTTAATTGACGTGTGATAACTTTTGCACTATGCACAGCTGTAAATAACAATTCCAACTAGTTTTTTTTTAAGATAATGGGCCAATTCCACCAGGAAAATACAGAACCCTTCTTGAATCTTCTTTTATTATTACTTTACAGGTGTTTAAAACATCACGGTAGTGCATTTTCTCTCCGTGGCTTTATATCCTGGTAGAAGATTCTTGCCGGGAAGGTGAAGCCAACTGAAAATTTGCCAATGTAAACGGTGTCGAAGTGGCGCATTTCCAGCAACATTGAAGCTAAGTGTTTTTTTGATACAAGTAACCTATTGTTGCCAGATCAATCGAAAATCTGTTTTTATAAGCTTTTAGAAAAATTCTCACAAGATAAGTGCTCCTACCCATGTCGACAGTTTTTAAATTGTTTTTGCTTCCTACCTCGGCAGACACTCTAATTCGTAGGCAGTACCTATATATACCTTCGAATACTCATAATCACGTTCTTTTCTTAAACGAAAACAAAACAATTCATTTAAATAGCGCATATATCCATTAACAGAATAATTTCATCAGTTTATGTTAATTGAAATGACGATGCGACTTTTGTTTATAATTTTCTGGTTTTGTTGATATTTACTTATTTATCAGTTCTCCTTCTAAGTGAGCGTGCGAGAGAAATGTGAGATGGTGTGCAAAAAAAAAGTTCGCGAAACGCAATTGCTAACAAATAGTATAGTTGCTATATAGTAGTAGTATAGTAGTTCAAACTAGAGATGGGCGTCGTGCGTGTTTTTGACGTGTGTGTCCATGTGCTCGTGTTTGAAAATGCTATTTCGTGTCATGCTCGTGCTGGGTCAAAAAAAAAAAAAAAAAAAAAAAATTCAATCAATTTTTTGGTATGATAAGTAGGTTGTTTTTGAACCAAATTTTCAGATAGAGCGTTGCTGGAAAAAATTCTGTAATATACCTATTAGAGGGAGTTAATTGGTAGGGGAGTGAAAAATCCGAAAAATGGCCAGTGTGCATAATCTTTTACGGAATCTTTTGTAGAGTTTTTATTTTTTTTCGTGCGTGTCGTGTTTTAGTAATTTTTCCCAGTGAGTGTTAGTGCATACTTTCTTAATTCTGTTTCGTGATCGTGTCGTGTGGTGCAGCAAAAATCATGCACGCGCCCATCTCTAGTTCAAACTAATATGTAGTTCCGGAAGTTTTCGAGATAACACGTACGTGTGTCAAAGATAAAACTAATTCAACGGTATATGGTAAACAAAATATTAGCTTGCTGATTAATTTTATTATTATTTGTGTGTGAATCAACTTTTTACTTTTTGTAAGAAATGATACATTCTTACACCTACCTAGCTCTTAAGCGATTTTTGTTCGCAAACACTGGAAGGAAGATCACCCAATACTCTAGTCAAAATAGACATGAAAGTAGTTGTTAAATAGCAATAATTCCCACCGAGCCAAATTTTGGTGGAGAGCTTAACCCAATTACATAAAACTATGCAGGTTCCACTTTCATACAAAGTTTGCGGAACGTAAAGCGAGGGGCTTGAAAGCTTTTTACGAAGTTCCCCATCGACAATGAAAATACTTTTTTGCAAAGCCTATAGAGCCACGTTTTCTCGAGCCCATGTGTGCTAAAAAAGTTATTCGGGGTCAAAAGTCGAAAAAATCTTAAGAAACCCTCAAATATGTTTTTTTTTTTTATTTGTCGAGAAAACTCTTTGAAACTACTCAAATATGTATTTTTTTTTTGTCGGTTTAGAAAATACATATGTATCGTTTTCGAAAAGGTCCAAAAAACCTAAAATACTTTTGACGTTCTCTTTCTGACAGCGAACCTAAGCTCTCTACCAAAATTTGGATCTGTGCGAATTATTGCTATTTCAAATGTTTAATTTGACCGGACTACTATTTAAAAATGTTTTTCAAAAACGCTCTATCTCAGAATTTGGTTGAAGAACGCTCTATTTCAGAATTTTTTAAAGAAGGGCACATTGCTGATTGATTTAAAGAATCAAATTTAAAAAGGGCGTTAAAAATTCTGAGATTATGGAGTTTTGGCAACAAATTCTTAAACAGCGTTCTTGAATAAAATTGTGAAACGGAGTTTTTAAAAATTATTTTGAAATAAGATGATCTTTCACTCGGTTGTCAACTTGTTACTTGTAGACGAATAGAAAATTGCCATTTTTAATTCAAAATATATTGTTTTAGGAGAAAGCAGCAACTCAAGCAGAAATAATATAAAAAAAGTGAAAAGAACTACGATTTCCGGACGAATAAATATTTTACATTTTTTTTTTTTTCTAAAAAAGTTTACGACCAAAAGGCATCGTGTTTTTTAGTTTCCCACCGTCCAGTCATAGCTCATGAGGTTTTTCCAGTAGGTGTCTGATTGAGAACATGATGAAATTCTGGTTGTTTCGAATGTACTCATCTACATATGTAGCTGTCTCTCTTGCTCCAATGTTTTTTGGAGCGGCTCATACTATTAACAGCTCTCACTAGATTTCTCTTTCTCTAAACAATTTTGAAAATTGCACCATATTTTGAAAATATTTTTAAATTTCATAACAATAGAACACGTGTCATCTTGCGCGGTTTTGTCAAGTACACGATAGGTAGGTAAACATTTTAACAAATTAGCAGACATAAAAAACATAAGATAAATGAATTTAGAGAGTTTCAAAGTCAACCTATCCGAATAGCTATGGTATATGTTTATTTGGTTTTGTGTTTTTCCGACAGGGTGGATACTAGATGTATGTATATTGGAACGATGTTTCGTCAACTCTTGTCAATTTTGGTTTTGTAACAAATCGGTTTCGGCGATCCGCCATCTTCAGTGTTTGAATTCGTTCTCTGAGATATGGTATATGTTTCTAAGTTTTTCCACATTTTTATTTTATTTATCTAAAAATCTAAAATTAAACATTTTAATTTTTTTGAAATACAATTTTTCTAAAATTTTGTATTTCATAGAAATGTAAAACATTTTTGTATCCGACTTCAAACGGCAACACTGATTGCGTACCAAAATGGTCCTATCACGCTAAACATTTTGCATCAGCTACAATGCTGACAAAGGAATTTTTACAAACGTACAGCTTGCATACCTGCACAATTCATGAACGACAACATGAAATAAAGGCGATGGCAACCATAAAAGGCACATTTCCTCCTACCCTGCTAGCATTTTGTGGAGCGTTTTTTCTTCCATATCGCATAAGTACCTAACGCTTGCGCTACTGCTAGAAAGTGCTTTACATTGTACAACAACACGAAACATAAATATCGCGTATCTAACTTCTTGGAGTCACTTGGGAGCTACTCCGTTACTTATGCAGTTACTAGTGTCGCATAAATGCGGGAGCTTGTGTTTTGTATACATATTGTTGAATTTCTTTGTAAATATCAGGCAATGATATGGCCTAGAGCTAGCGCGATCGCCTGGCATGCGTAGGGTTCAGCGTTCTAGTTCCGGTGAAACGGATTTTTTTAATTTTTTCATCATTTTTTCTATCCCCCAGACGACGTTTATGTGTTACTTTTCCGAAGGGTCGCAAAGGGCCGTATGAACGTCGCGTATACGGGGAACAATTTTTCCCGATTGAAGATGAGAAAAAGATGCAACCACGATAACTTCCGCGATGAAATTCAACTTCTTGAAGTAACTTTATGGGCACATCCGCGATAGAAAATGTTGGCTGGGTATCCTCGCTTGGGCATGGTACAATAAGTGTAGTGTGTATAGCGTCAACTGTACTCACACAGATGATTTCATATGGCATCAGAGAGAGCGAAATTCCTTTGAGGGTTGGAATCAGCGTTGCTGGTTCGTTTCGATTGTACCAGAACTGGTTTATGTTAAATTAATGGGTGAAAATATTTTTGTGTTATGATTATTGCATTAATATAATCCCGGTTAGCGTAATTAAACCCTGATTTCTTCTAATGTTCAAAATTTTTGATTAACCAAAAAAACTGTAAGGGCCGCTTGCATAAAAGCTGATAACGACTAACCGGAGTTTAACTGACGTATTTTGTATGGTTAGCTGTCAAGTTAATCACCGATTAGGCTTAATCGGCTTTTATGCAAGTGGCCCTAAATGTACATACCTCAATATGTTAAAAATTAAGGGCCGCTTGCATAAAAGCTGATAACGACTAACCGGAGTTTAATTGACATATTTTGTATGGCTAGCTGTCGATTTAATCACTGATTAGGCGTTATCGGCTTTTATGCAAGTGGCCCTAAGATAAAATGTGGTATTAAAACAAACTTTCAACAGTTCAACTAACAGTGTAGAGTTTTACCTACACGATTTTGGTAATTTGGGAATTTCTTAAAACTTTTTCTTGTAGTAAATATAATACCGAGTGGCAGCACTGGCTGAAATGTGTGGTTAAGAGATACAGAATTTCATCATTTCATCCTGTTTCGAAATGTAAAATCGCTCATGCCGCTAAATAGGTATCTGAGCAACGTGTTGCCGAGAAAATCTTATCCTTATTGAACAGCGCAGTGCAATAGGTTTGTTTGGATTATGTAGGGAAAAAGGAAATTTTTGAGCCTATGACACAAAATGCAATCAATTGCAATTTTGCATTTAGCTGAAATTGTATGTTCAAAAATTGCCTTTTCTATTATGAGTTATAGTCAATTGCAACGAGTTGCAATCAACAGCTGTTCATGAAATAGCTGTGATTCATTCTTTCACTTAATCATGAAATTTGGGTCGGATGTTTTACTAATTCTTGATGCCCTTTTTTTTCTTAACTTTTAATAGCATTAAGACAATTAGGCCCACTTGCACGACGCCGAGTTGCCTTTTTAACTCAGAGTTAATTTGAAAAGTTGTCAAAAACGTATGGAGTTAACCAATCATTTGACGTTAGCTCTGAGTTAAAAATATAAATTTTCGTTGTGCAAGTGAGCCTTAGTTTTTAAAATTTCCATATAAAAACTGTTTTAAACTCTTAACAATTATACAACATTTTCAAGCATTCAAATTCTATTTCTAAGCTGGTTTTGTTACATTTTCATTACAAAAATACCTTTTCAAAATAGTAGTAGAATAGCAGGAACAACCGTAGTAAAATTTTCTTACACGGCAGACCTAAATAGAAAAACAATCAGGCATGCAAGAGAGTGAGATATGAAAAACGAAATTGGAAAATCGTGAAATTCAAATTGAGAGAAAGAAAAAGAGATGATAAATTGGTGGAAAGAAAAATCTCTAGATATAAACAAGGCAGAAAAAAAAAACAAACAACATAAAGGCGGACACATATATCAGACATTTTATGCAGCAACTTCGGAGGAAACTTCTTTGGGAATTCACGCGTTCAGCAGAATCAGTACGTTGAAACAACTGACAGCAAAGTAGACTGCGGGTGTTTGTATGCGACGAATACAGCGAAATAGAATTTGCTCTAAATTTGGACGTATCTGACGTACCAAGTACTGTTTCTGTTTAACCCATTAGGGTGATTTTACTTATGCTGTGTTAAAAGTCTACGTTTCATCGCCGAAAAATGTTTTTTTTTTTTTCTTAATGAGATTCCAAACAACCGAGCACCTGTAGTTTTTCATTCAAAAACGCCCCATCTCAACTAAGCATTTATTGATTTTTAGGTCAGATAGGACTTTTTTAAATATTCTGATATGGCTTTCAAGTTTTGAAGAAATTTCTTGATGCTTAAAAATAAGTGAATCCCCGAACAGATTTTGAGCTTAGCTTCTCTTTCAATTTTGGGGTGTGCTGCTTTTCGATTTTTGCGGGAACTAGAGTTATCTGACGACACTGAATGCCATTTGAGATTCAGATAATTTTTTTGCTAAGAAGCCTTTCCCAGCATAAATACACTCCCCGTTGGTACACCCTAGGTAACGCCAAATGACCTACATGGCCCACATGGCCAGTTTCTTGCCGGTTCTACGAGAACGGTACCAGCACTTGTGCTGTACCCATCGTGCCGAAACGACCCGGGCCGTTTTCTTATATCGACCCGGCCAAGAGTAATACACTCGGGTGACCTTGTCTGACATTTAGGCAGGGTTACACCTCGTTACAAAAACAACAACCAACCGTTTAAAGAACCCTTTTAAAAAATGACGTTGTGTTAGGTCGAGTATACTACCGCTACACCACGGCGGTCGCCTTACCAATTTTAAACCTAAACAGCCTGAAGAGTTGTTGTTGTTGTTGTTGTTGTAGCGAGGTGTAGCCCCGCCTAAATTTCAGACAGGGTCACCTCGAGTGTATTGCTCTTGGCCGGGTCGATATAAGAAAACGGCCCGGGTCGTTTCGGCACGATGGGTACAGCACAAGTACTGGTACCGTTCTCGTAGAACCGGTAATACAAGAAACTAGCCGTGTAGGCTATGTAGGTCATTTAGAGTTACCCAGGGTGCACCAACTGGGAGGCGACCTACTTTTACACCCCCTGAAGAGTATTTTTGTTCAGAACTTTTTGGTAGAGAATTTAAATCCGGCCCGTTCATTTAGAAGCGAAATTTTTATTACAATATGTGATCGAAAATTCGACCAATAAAATCTTTAGGGGGTAGTTGGGTCGCTAGCCTCGTACCCCTTATCCGTAAATTTCGGGGACGCCCCTGAAAATATACCACCGGTATCTCCGTTTTTGTTTTCAATTTCCTTTCCATCGGCGCATATTTCGGAATTAGTTTCCTTTAGGGGTTGTTATGGTTTGCCTTCGATTAAGTCATTTTTGGTTCATGGTGATTGGGCATTACTCACGGGGTTTTTAGTTGACAGTTTAGATTCACGCTCCGGTTCGACTTTTTATCGATTGTTTTCTTGAGTTGGTATGGTTATGCACAGCTGGCAACACCAAATTTTCCCATGGAATGGAAAGGTACCAATAACGGAACTTTTAATTTCCATGAAAATAAGTATGTGGTGTGTTCCTGGAGTGGCCGGGGTAAACTGCGGGCGAAATTATGGATGCTTGCGGGCGCCCGTGAATGTGTCAGCAAAGGGGGAATAGACCTATTGGTGTATCATTTTTTGTGTATGAATTTATTTTTGTATGCGCAAAATGTATTGGGCAGGGTATGATTGACAGTTGAATATGATTCTTTTTGTAAGGGACTGGTATGTCAAACGAATGTAAACAAATTAATTAACCCTATGGTGTAGGACATGTTCATGGGTTCTTCACTATTAACAATAAATTAACCCCATAACATCCGCAATTTTAGAGAGAAAACAAAAAAAAAAAAAAAGTTTTGTTCGGTTACAGTTACCAATAAAACACTTTAAATGCTACAAAGTTGCTACATAATTAACTATCATTTTGGTTTGGTCATTGAATTAAAGAGAAAATACAAATAGTGAAAATTTAAAACAAAAAAATTAATTAACCAATTTTTTTTATTGTAAAAACGCTTCAAGTCGGTTAAAGATTTTTCAATCGGACATTATATTCTGCGTTCGAATGAGAGCCACGTCAATTTCAATCATACCTTGTTTGGCAAAATTCATTTCATTAGCATTGAAGTGACTAATCGGATTTGGAGTATAAAATGTTCGCAATTCCCCAATCCAGCAGTTTCGGGTTACCCGGGGCACCCAGGGAACACACCATCCACATGACCCGGACAGTAAAAATTTTGCGCGCGCAAACAGGTGCGTGCCTCAGGACTCGAATCCTAATACGATAGCAGTAAATTTTACCTTACTACGCTTTACCCAAAATCTACTACTTTTCTGTCTTCTTAAGGAAATACTGCGTCCAAAAACAGGGCAGAACATAGGACACAGCGGGCTTATCAAGTTGGCAATAGACCTTTATTTCTTCTTTTGGGACAAAACTCTTGAAGAAATAGAATTTATCCAATTAATCTCACAAGAATTAAAATTCCCAACAAAAAGGTAGTAAATAATTTTCACTACTAGATTCAACTGCGTTATTTTCATTTTGCTTTAATATAGCAACAACAACAAAAGTTTCTTATCAATTCCCTTTTCTATCGAATTCAAGATCAATAAAATTCTTAATCATTTTCCGGTAATAATCAAGTTTCCTTTTTCATATAATCCATTTTTTTTTAATTTTACTACATTTTTACAAAATTTGGTACTTTTAAGAAAAATTGTAGTTTCGAGTCCTGATGGTAATAACCGTTTGCATCGCGCAACATGGCAACCCAGAAATTACATCATATCACAGCGAACGGAAGATTTCCAAACCTATAGTGCCGTTAGTGGAAAGATATTGGAATCTTCTTGGCACTGTTGAGATTTTGCACGTATACCGGCAAATCAAAAAGTGTCTAACGCGAGACAGCGACGAACGTGCCCCTCTAAAAGCTAAAAAAATAAGTAAGTGCAAAGAAAAAAAAAAATGTGCTAAACTATTAATGAAAAAAAAAGGAAAAAAATACAATTTGCGAAAAGCAAAAGAAAGAAAAGTATACTTAAAGCGTAAAGTTTTAAAATGTGCTCGATGCATATAAACAGCAAAAAAAAAAAACGCAAGATTTGGCTTGAATAAAAATTAAATAAAAATAGAGTTGAGGGTCATCGATCCAATTGCTGCACCGCTCATTGCCGTTGCTAACACCGCCGCGCAGTACCAGCGACAAAACAGCCGCCAACAGCACAACCACAGAGCGCCGCAGAATCGCGCAAGAATAAGATTTATATTTGGTAAGTGGGTAAATTTATTATACACTAGCTGACCCGGCAGACGTTGTCCTGCCACAAATTTATTTCCCTGCATGTTTCTCTAACCCGATCCCTATATCTATTTTAATCCATATCCCTATCTCCTTCATATAAGAGGAGCCACGCCCCCTTTCTCGTTATCCCCAGTTTTTTTGGAGGTGTTAGGGATCGATCTCATATAACCCCTCACCAAATTTCAGTCGCCTAACCTAAATACTTCCAGAGATATCGACTATGAAAAATTCCATTCGTATGGGGGGTGCCTCGCCCCCAATATATATAAAAAAAAAAAAAAATTTGCCTGTGACCATCCCTGGAAGATATCCAGTGCATGTGTAAAATTTGGTTACGATCGGCTTATTCGTTTAGGAGCCAATTGTGTCCGTACATAGATACATAATTTGAATTTTATACAAATAGAAGAAGAAGATACTTATATAATGACTTCCTCAATTTCACTTATATTCTCGACAGACACCACACCAGTGAGGCCACCTCCATACAAGCGCTGTACCAGGCGCTAGCAAGCGCTAGTAACAAGTGCCGTAAACGCGCTAATAAGCGCAGCCAACACGACAACAAGGCCTATATAACACGACAACAAGGCATATAAGCGCCAACAAAAACAACAGCGCGTAGCAAGCGCCAACACAACAACAACAATTACCAGTGGGGTCGCCTGGCCAAAGGCCCACTGCATCGGCAACAACAACAATAAACAAGGCACATATAAGCGCCAACAACGACAACAAGGCGCATATAAGCGCCAACATAAACAGCAGCGCGCAGTCAGCGCCAACAACAACAATTACCAGCAGCTTTAACAACAGTGAGGCCGCCTCATATAGGCCCACTGCAACGGCAACAACAACAATAACCAAGCGCAGCCAGCGCCAACAGTAACAACAGCGCGGCCAACAACAACAGCGCGTAGCCAGCGCCAACAACAACAGCGCGGCCAACAACAACAGCGCGTAGCCAGCGCCAAAAACAACAGCGCGTCGCAAACACTAACAACAACAAGGCGCATATAAGCGCCAATAATAACAACCTTAACCAGCTATAACCTTAACCAGCTATAACCACCACCAGCTACAACAACCACTACCGGCTACAACAACAACACCAGCATTGTCAACAGCAGGGGCCGACGTAATATAGGCCCGCTACAACATCAAAAAACAACCAGCTGCAACAACAGTGAGGCTGAATCATATAGGCCCACTGCAACTTTAACTCGCCAACAACAACCAGCTGCAACAACAGTGAGGCTGAATCATATAGGCCCACTGCAACTTTAACTCGCCAACAACAACCAGCTTTAACAACAGTGAGGCGCCTCGTATAGGCCCACTGCAACTTTAACTCGCCAACAACAACCAGCTTTGATAACAACAGTGAGGCCGCCTCATATAGGCCCACTGCATTAATAACAACGAACGCACTAACAACAGCAAGCGCCAACAACAACAGCGCGTAGCAAGCGCCAACAATAACAAAGCGCATATAAGCGCCAACAGCAACAACAGCGCGCAGCCAGCGCCAACAAATACAACAACACCAGCTAGAACAACAACAGCGGGCCGCCTCATATAGGCCGCTGCAACAATAACAACGAACGCACTAACAACAGCAAGCGCCAACAAAAACATCAGCGCATATAAGCGCCAACAGCAACTAAAGCGCGCAGCCAGCGCCAACAAATACAACAACACCAGCTAGAACAACAACAGCGGGCCGCCTCATATAGGCCGCTGCAACAATAACAACGAACGCACTAACAACAGCAAGCGCCAACAAAAACATCAGCGCATATAAGCGCCAACAACAACAACAGCGCGTAGCAGCGCCAACAATAACAAAGCGCATATAAGCGCCAACAGCAACAACAGCGCGCAGCCAGCGCCAACAAATACAACAACACCAGCTAGAACAACAACAGCGGGCCGCCTCATATAGGCCGCTGCAACAATAACAACGAACGCACTAACAACAGCAAGCGCCAACAACAACAGCGCGTAGCAAGCGCCAACAATAACAAAGCGCATATAAGCGCCAACAGAAACAAGTAGCGCAGCCAGCGCCAACAAAAACAACAGCGCGCAGCCAACGCGCAAATACAACAACAACCAGCTTTGACAACAACAGTGAGGCCGCCTCATATAGGCCCACTGCATCAATAACAACAACCGCGCGCAGCCAGCGCCAACAGCCACAACTACCGGCCACAACAAAGCATCAGAAACAAGTAGCGCAACTGAGCGCAAACAACACCAGCTAGAACAACCACAGTGAGGCCGCCCAGTTAAAGGCCCACTGCAACGACACCAACAACTACAACAAACCGGCGACGACATCTTCGGTGAGTCCGTGCCAATTGGCACGTTAAATTAGAATTCGTTTTTGCTTGTCTAACTGAATTGAAATGATAGGAAGATAGGAGCGGGAAATTAACTTTAACAAAAAAATACATATATATATATATAAGAGAGAAAAATTAGGATTTTGTCTACATAATAAGAAAATAAATTTAAATAAGTTAGGAACATATATCTAAACTAAACCTAAATTTGAAAATGAAATAAAAATGTAAATGAATAATAGGATAGGGGATAAAATATTGGATTTAAACTAAACACAAGGAGAATAAATATTAAATTATAAATTATAAATTTGGTAACTTAAGGAAATGTAAAGGTTAGGGAGGATAAATAAAAACCTTAAAATTTAAACTTAGGGAAATTAATAATAATAACAAATAAATCAAATATAAAAAAAAAAAAAGAAAGGGAAAATTATTTCTTATAAATAATATAAATATAATACTTCTTATAAATAAAAAAATACTTTAACCAAAAAAAAAAAGATAACAAAATAAAAGGCCACTATAATAAATAAATAAACAAAGTAAAGCTAAAACAAAATATAAAACAGAAAAAAAAATAAAACCATATTCTAACAACTAATTAAACAACAAATTAGAAATTTAATAAGTAACCTACAATTAAAGGAATTAATTTAATAAGTAACGTAATGATAATAATAAGTGATAGTTGTTAAGTAATAAATAAGTTTTGAAAGTCCATGCATACCTATTAGTGGGGTGAGGTGAATAAATTGTTTGCGGGTAATATTTAATTAAAATTTAAAATTTTGTAAAATGAATTTTAAATAAAATTTGTTATTTAAAATGGGAATGCTGATGTTCCTTATTATTTAGAAGGTATAGGTATTATGGATAAGGGGCCATCGAAATACAGGTGCGTCGATGGCCATGGATGAGGGTGGGCCAAGCACCGGGCGCTGCAACAACACCCGCGGCGCCCCTTTATGTTGTTCGGCCTTATATTTTTTTTTAATTCCAGCCGTTGTAGCCGGTCGTTTCCGGCTCCTTTAAATTCAAATGTTTAGTTTTCAGTTATTTTTGATTTTCAATTTTAAATTCAGTTTTTCCTTTTTCAGTTAGTTTTCTGTTGCTTTTTTTTATTTAAACGGTTTTTTTTGTGTTACTAAACTTATTCGAATTTTCAGTTAGTTTTCGTTATTTTAAAATTTTGTATTGCCTTTGAGTTGCCAGTTAAGTTTTTTTTTGAATTTGAATTTAACCGGCCTCAATTTTTTTTTGGACTCTTTTTTTGAATTTTAACGGTTTGTCCGTGGCATCCGGGTTTAACCGGATGTTCGTTTCTAGGTTAGTTTCTGCGTTTGATAGGCATGATAGGAATTTTTCTGTTTATGGCGCAGGACAGTAAGGTTGGCAAGAACCCACCCCAGCCGACAATGACTAGCCACAGTGCACCACTACATCATGCCGACCGCCTTCCTTACTGCTCCACTTTAGATGCGTTTAAACCATAACAGATGGCGCCCAACGTGGGGCCTGAAGCGCTGATCTCGATGGCTTTTCTGGTCAGCTTGTGAGGTTTCACCATCTCATAAGTCCCAGGTAGGCAGGCCCAGGAGCCGCCACCTGCGTTGCGATGGGATGGTGAAGCTGATCAAGTTGTCTGGATTGGTCTTCGTTGTCAGTAGCTAAGGGCTCCACGAGACTTTACGTCATGTCCACCGGAAGTTCTGCATTTCACCCGGCGAGGCAGTGCTAAACGCACTTAGTTTTTTTGTAGTAAACATTTTTTTTTGTCCCGGGTCTGTTGTCCGATGTCGGCTTCGGGAAATATATATAAATATGTCCGCTAAGTGGGGTTTAGTTTTTTTTTGGGGATTACTTAGTTTTTTTTTTTTTTTTTTTGCCGAACGTTTTGTCTTTTTATGTTTTATGTTTTAAAATTTCACTTTTTTTTCTTGCAAATTTTTTTTTGCTGACCCCAGCTAATCCAACCAGTCTCAGGGCGGATAGTCTCCAGACCACCCCTGCATTGCGGTTGGATAAGCTGGGATCTTTGGCGACCTTTCTTGGCTTCGCAAGTCTGGGGAAGCGGGTCCCAACCGCACCTTTCATTGCGGCGAAGTTAAGAAATTTCAATTTTCAAACCAATTTTTTTTTTTTTTGCACGTTACGCTTGCACGCTCCGCATGTCTGGGGAGTCGGTTCCAAACCGCTCCTTTCATTGCGGCGGAGTCAAACGGAAGTGCTTTTGCTAAATTAGATACTTTTTTTTTGTTGTAACCCTAACTGGTCTTCAGTGGTTCAACCAGTCTCAGGGCGATTAGTCTCAGAAGACCACCCCTGCATTGCGGTCTGGCTTACTGAAGTCCAGTTTGGGAAAATTAAAATATACCCATGTGAAGTTTAAAATTTGTTTTGTTTTGGGGACCAGTGCGTAACCAGTCTCAGGGCGACCAGTCTCCAAGGCGACCCCTGCATTGCGGTGGTACTGGGATCCAGTCGTCTAATTTTTGTTTTTTTTGTTTTATTTACCTATGCCTTCTAATGATAGGAGGTCAGCATTCCCATTGAACATTTAAATACATATATTTTTCAACCCACACACACTTGCATTTTATTACATTTTGATACGTTTGTTTATTAACCAACATTTCTTTCAGCATATTTTTGTATATATATATTGCATTTTTTTTTACGGTTGGTTCGATACGACTATCGAATCACATATATACCTTGCACTTTTCGGTATCGTGCAATCGTAAACAGACTCAGTTTTTTTATATATTTTTATTTTCAAAACGGCTTTTGTATAGGGTAGAAAGGGGGGTGAATCTAGACTGTCGAAACACGTCCCAATCGCCCTTGTAAACTAAGATTTTTTTTTGTGCTGCTTGTCGACGCAAGCACACTACCAGATTTGACCACATTTTTTCCAATCTTGATTAACGGATTTTTCTGGCATGGACCAAGAGGCTGAAGGAAGGATTCTCCGAAGTGCCAGTGGCGGACGAGGAAGTTGGGGCAAGCCAAGAGGCGGTAGAGGAGCAGTTTCGAAACAACCAGCCAACCGGCCTCTGGTAATGCACTCCCCAGTTGGTGGCTTTGGTGGAGGAGATCCGACCAGACTTGTCTTAACTCCCGGTTCCTATCAGAAAGCTGATAAACCAGGCAGTAGTAATGGCTTGGACACATCCATTGGAGTAGAGCAAATGCAGAATCTCTTCGATCCTCCGACTAACCTGGGGACGGGCATACCGGAAGGAGCTAGCGCTCAGTTAGGAAATCCTATGCCTCTTAACAATTTGGGCGATAGGATGACTCCTCAACCGCAGGTCAACAATGCGCCTCCTTCAGACTCTTGGGTACACGTGTTGCATCATCTCTTTAGGACTTCCCAGGAGGAGATGAGGGATGAGATGCGGACCATCAGGGAAAATATGGACATACTTCGCGCGGCAGTTGGAACTTCACATGGCCCAAGCCATGCCAGGAACAATACTAGGGACGAGAGAAACTATGCACAGACCTTCGCAAGCAACCATGCTAACTTCGTTTCTGGTAGCATAGCGGTGAAACCCCAAGACTGGAAGGTTTCCTTCGATGGGGCTGGAAGCGTGGCGGACTTTCTGTTTAAGTTGGATACCCTATGCGAAAGGACCCAATGTTCTTCGGAACAAATAATGGCGAGTTTCCATTTGTTTCTGTCAGGACGTGCAGAAGAATGGTACTGGTTGTTTACGAAGCAGAACCCTAATGCTACATATGACTTTCTGTGCTACTCCTTAAAGCGTGAGTTTGGAACGTTGAAAAGTGACCACGAGATCATGATGGATATCTCGATGCGAAAGCAAAAGCCAAGTGAGTCATACGATGTGTTCCATACTGACATAGTGGCTTTAAATGCGCGTCTTAGGGAGCCATTGTCAGAAGCTCTGCTGATTGACATCATAAAAAGAAATGTCAACAGCAGTCTAAAGCTGATGCTTTTCAATGCGGGAGTGAGGACCTTACATGACCTCCGCGATGTAGCACGGAAAGGAGAGCAGGTACTAAGGGAAAGCAAAATCTTGGGAACAACCTATACTGGACGGCATGTGAATGAAACTCGCACAATAGCACAGGATATTAGGATGGAAGGCGAAGATGGTGAAGTGGACCCGCAGCTCGAAGCTTTGGAGTATCGAAGGAACAGGAAACCAGACTATTCCGGAATCCAGTGTTGGAATTGCCAGGCTATGGGGCATTCGTATATCTACTGTGAAGAGCCAGTCAAGCATCCGTTTTGTTTTAAGTGCGGCAATAGGGGAGTGTTGACTCCAAAATGTCCAAGAGATCATCGGAGACAGGGAAACCAATACCCGAGCGAGAAGATGGGGGAAACTCGTTCGGTGCCATAGCCCCCATATCAGCCAGTACACCAGGAGTTGCCTCGTGTACTGAACGAAGTGGTAGGTCCCGCGCAAACAGTGAGTCGAATGGAAGTGGTGAGCTTCCGAAGGATAGTGGCACCCTGGCGAAGGACCAGCCAAACATTATTGTAACTTTTCCTGATAGTACCGACAGCTCGGATGGCTCCGATTGTGATAGTCCAATTGCGCATTTTAACAATTCGAAACCAATTTGCATTTTAAAAAATCATAGTAGGGATGTTGCTTGTCAAGCGCAAATTTCACCTAGTTTGGAGTACAGGGTCAACAACTATGAGCTAGTCAGGTCGAGGATTTTCCAAAATAATACAGAGTCATTTGTGTCCGAGAATATTTTGAAATGTAGGAAGAGGTATCATAGTCGAGTTCAGGAGCGTAAACTTTTGCAAAGCACTACGTTGATGATTACTGAGGATGAAAGACCTTTAGTACGTGTGCAAATTGAAAATAGTTTTCTGGTTGGACTGCTGGACTCGGGTGCGAATGTCTCCATCCTCGGCAAAGATTGTCAGAAGTTTTTGGACACAAATGGACTTAAGTACCACCCATTACAGGCTTTTGTGTATACAGCGGGTGGCGGTAAACAGAGGATACTAGGTTCTATTTCTTTACCAGTGACTTTCAAAAATACAACCAAAATTATTCGTTTTTATCTTGTTCCTTCTCTTATTCAAGAAGCCTACTTCGGGGTTGACTTCTGGAGAGTTTTTGCTTTAGCTCCTGAAATATTTCCAAGTATAGCATGCCTAGAGGTAGTCGAAGAAAAGGGGGAGGAACGTAATTTCCATGAATTGACACGAGCCCAAAAGGCCAAACTGCAAAGGGTAGTAGATATGTTTCCATCGTTTGAGAAGTTGGGTCTGGGGCAAACCAAGCTAGTCGAACATCACATTGATACGGGTGATGCGGTTCCAATTAAAAGTAGGCATTTTCCTCTTTCGCCACCGAGGCAAGCCGAAGCTTTTAGTGAAATAGAAAGGTTGCTCGAAATGGGGGTTATAGAGGAATCAAACTCACCCTGGTGTAGTCCCGTAGTTTTGGTTCGGAAGCCAGGGAAGGTTAGGCTTTGCATAGACTCCAGGAAGGTCAACGCGGTAACTAAAAAGGATTCATACCCATTGCCTCATATCAACGGTTTATTAAGCAGGTTAAAGGACACTCACTTTATTAGTGGTATTGATCTGAAGGATGCGTTTTTCCAGATCAAGCTGACGGAGTCTTCAAAGGAGAAAACAGCATTCGCAGTCCCGGGGAAGCCTCTGTACCACTATAAAGTGATGCCATTTGGGTTATGCAATGGACCGCAGACGATGAGCCGGCTGATGGACAAGGCGATTCCCTCGCGTTTGCGGGAGAATGTCTTCGTCTACCTGGATGATTTGATGGTATGCAGCACGAACTTTGAGGACCACCTGAAATTATTGGCGGAAGTGGCAAAGTGCTTGAAGGACGCGGGCCTGACCATCAATGTGAAGAAGAGCAAATTTTGTCAGAAGGAAATTCGATATTTAGGGTACTTGATAGGAAGCGGGTGCTTGAAGGTAGATCCAGGGAAGATAGAGGCAGTTAAGAGTTTCCCAATCCCGAAGTCTCCTCGACAGGTTCGTAGGTTCGTGGGCATGGCAAATTGGTATAGGGCGTTTATTACAAATTTTGCTGATTTAGCAGGCCCTTTGACCGATTGCCTTCGAAAGTCGCTAGGCCCTTTCAAACTTACTCCTGAGGCAATAGAAGCTTTTGAAAAGCTGAAGGTAGCCCTGAGTTCCGCCCCTGTCTTGGCCCAACCCGATTTTTCTAAAGAGTTTGTTATACAGTGTGATGCTTCGAAGATAGGCGTGGGTGGTGTGCTGTTCCAGGTCGATGATGAGGGCGCTGAGCATCCAATCGCATTTGTCTCAAAAAAGCTGAACAATGCTCAGCGCAATTATACAGTGACCGAGCTGGAATGCCTGGCAGCCATAGTCAGTGTCAACCGTTTCCGACCTTATGTCGAAGGTTTGCCATTCCGAATTATCACGGACCACTCTAGCCTCAAATGGTTGATGACACAAAAAGACTTGAGTGGCAGGTTGGCTAGGTGGTCCCTTCTGTTGCAGCGGTACGATTTCTCGATGGAACATCGCAAGGGTACGTTGAATGTGGTACCAGACGCCCTCTCCCGTTTTGACGTAGATGAGTTGAATTATCCTTCCGCATCTCATGAAATAGATTTAGAGGCTCCGGAATTTAAAAGTGCAGAGTATCAGGATCTGTCCCAAACTATTTTAGATAATGAGGACTCTCTGCCGGATTTAAGACTAAATGGCGGTCTGATATTTAAAAGGGTTAAATTTCGGAAAGGTGTGGAGGATGAGGAGGACTCACTATGGAGGTTGTGGCTACCGTCAGGGTTAATCGAGAAGGCGATACGTCTGGCACATGACGCAAACAGAAGCTACCATGGAGGTTGGCAAAAGACTTTGGAACGCGTTCGACAAAATTATTTCTGGCCAGGGCAGGCCAAGGACGTTCGGAAATACGTGGGCAGGTGTGATACCTGCAAGGCAGTAAAGGCGACCAATCAACAGTCCAGACCACCTATAGCGCAGACTTTCACTTCGGAAAGGCCATTTCAGCGGTTTTATTGCGACTTTTTGGGACCTTATCCTAGATCTAAACGGCGGAATCAGTTTCTTTTTATAGTATTGGACCATTTTACAAAGTATGTTTGGTTAAAACCCATGCAGAGGGCTACGACTGCAAATGTTATGAACTACTTCAGCTCTGAGGTTTTTCCAGCTGCCGGGGTCCCTGAGTATATCCATAGCGACAATGGTAAACAGTTTATCTCTAAGGAAATGAAGCAATTTCTAGATAACTACGGGGTAACTCATATTAGGACAGGGCTATACTCTCCGCAAGCTAACGCGTCAGAACGCGTAAACAGAGAAATTGTTTCAAAAATAAGAATTTTCCTTAGGGGTAGACAAGACCATACAGACTGGGACAAACATATACCCGAGATCTTAGCAGTTTTACGAAGTGATTTTCATACTTCCATTCAGTGCTCTCCGTACTTTGCATTATATGGTCAGAACATGGTCCAGCACGCATCAGTGTATACTATATTGGAGAAACTCGGTAGTCTTAAGGAGGATGAAGTCCCTATAGCCAGCAGAATAGACAAGTTAGCAAACATCCGCGAGCAAATTCGTAAGAATTTAGACCAGGCAAAGGATAGAGCAGTGCGGGTATATAATAAACGTTCTAGACTAGTGAACTATAGGGAAGGTCAGGAGGTTTTTAGGAGAAATTTTGCTTTGAGCAGTTTTAAACAAGGCATAAACGCGAAATTCCTGCCGAAATATCTTAAGTGCCGAGTTCGTCGAAAAGTGGGTAATGCGCTGTATGACTTAGAGGACCTGACGGGTAAATTGATAGGCCGTTTCCATGCTTCGGATATTCGTCCACAATAACCAAGATTCTAAACGTTTTTCTTTTTTTTCAAATTTACCATTTCTATCTGGGCGTTTTGGCAGTCGGGGACAACTCGCCCAGTATTCTCCCCGAGCACCGTCTTCATAGGGAATCCACATCGCTTTCACCGGAAGCAGTGGATGACCTGGCAATCCTCGTTGGCGGATTGTCTTTCGGAGTTTTGACGAGTTCTCCATAATCAAAATGTCTGCCGGCCGCGAAGCTTATAACTAGGAAGCCAAGTTAGCGGGCCCGCTTGTATATCAAATTTTTTCCATACCTTTTCTGTGGGGGTGAATCCACTAGAACAAATTTCTTTCGGAGTTTTGACGAGTTCTCCAATAACAAATGTCTAAGCCGCAAAGCCATATAAACTAAGAAACAAAAAGCAAACTACATTTTTGGAAGCCCAATTCTGGGGGGCGAGAAACCACAGAGCAAGTGTTCTTTTTAGAACAGCCTGTCCTAGGTCCAGCGTGCGGGGTTGGACTAGTAGGGGGGACAGCGGGTAAGCCCAGCTATGTCTGGCACGGAAGGGGGGTAGGCGTCTCTGGCCTAAACAAATAGAGAAACCACCGCAACATCGGACTTTCCAATTTTAGTATTTTGAAACAAAATAACATTTACTGGCTTACTAGGCCATAGCAGTCAGCTTTTGTAGAGGATTATCTCTCATTATCTGCGTCCGGTTCTCGGAGTTTCGGAGTGGTTTCAGTTTCCGAACCAGGTAGACTTAAAGCGTCGGACGCTATATTGGGCGGTCAAAGGCATAGTGAGTCAATGAAGGCTGAAATGCTTGGAACTTTGTCAGATGGCCGCTCCACATGTTAAACATGATTTAACATATTTGCATCGTAATTCGTTCAACAAACTTTGTATGGAAGTGGATCCTTCAGAGTTCTAAGCAAATTAGCTCTAAGCCTTATGGGCCAGTCTATTTTAGGGCAGGTAGAGATTAACTACGGCCCCTATTACGGGTAACGGGCAGTGGTTAAATCTTTATCTACCTAAAGCAGGTACCGGAGGTATTTTAGCAAGGTAAAGGGATACGCGTGTAAAGCCGGATAGTTCGGGAACTGGAACCAGTCTAGGATTTGGGGTCGGACGCGGAATTCGAAGCTAGTTCTTTTGCTGGAATGACTAGCATTTGGTAGGAGAAATGTGTAGGCCAGTCCGAAATTTCACCTGACTTTCTTTACAATCCGCCCTATCCTGCATTTCGACGCGAATCGCATATTTTTCTTTGCTGAGCAACTTCGTCAATACCGTGTTCTAATCGAGCAAAGCTAGTAACTGCATTACAGTACATTTTCTTTCAATCTATTCTTTCAGGGGTTAGTAGAAAGGCCTCGATGGCTTTATGATGAATTTCATAATCCGATTGCCAATAGTATACCTAGTGGGAAGTCTAAGTGAACCTAAGGATTCACTAATTATCTAAGCCTTAGTTGTGGCATTATATAAATTTTTTTTTTATCTCGAGTGGGTCATTCCACTCAGAACATACCCTCCATTAATAATTTTTCATAAATTGCTTTGGTGCCTGGCACTGCAACATCGTTCTCCTCAACACGGATCATTGATTGACCGACGATTTTCAATACTAATTTTTCTTTGTATTTCAATCGTAATTCATTTTAAGTCGAGATTTTTTTTTTGAATTCTCAATAACTGGCCAATTTCGAGATTGTATTCACTTTTTCTTCCATATTTCGACTCAATCATAAGGCGGGTCACCTTCTTACAGAGATTAGTAAGCGAGGCAAGCGAGATGCAGGGTAGGGCTGATTACCTTACCGGATTTGTCACAAATTTTCAAATTTAAAGGATTTTTTTTAGGGAATGTTCTGTTGCCCGGCTAGCTCGTGGTAGAACTAGAGACTCTTATCTAGGGGTGAGTCGTGCCCCACGTTTTTTTATTGCTGTAAATGGTGTTCTCGCAGGTAAACCTTTTTCCTGTTCGCTTCATTGACCGGTCTTCGAAGCGAAGCAGGCCTGTTATGGTTTGCCTTCGATTAAGTCATTTTTGGTTCATGGTGATTGGGCATTACTCACGGGGTTTTTAGTTGACAGTTTAGATTCACGCTCCGGTTCGACTTTTTATCGATTGTTTTCTTGAGTTGGTATGGTTATGCACAGCTGGCAACACCAAATTTTCCCATGGAATGGAAAGGTACCAATAACGGAACTTTTAATTTCCATGAAAATAAGTATGTGGTGTGTTCCTGGAGTGGCCGGGGTAAACTGCGGGCGAAATTATGGATGCTTGCGGGCGCCCGTGAATGTGTCAGCAAAGGGGGAATAGACCTATTGGTGTATCATTTTTTGTGTATGAATTTATTTTTGTATGCGCAAAATGTATTGGGCAGGGTATGATTGACAGTTGAATATGATTCTTTTTGTAAGGGACTGGTATGTCAAACGAATGTAAACAAATTAATTAACCCTATGGTGTAGGACATGTTCATGGGTTCTTCACTATTAACAATAAATTAACCCCATAACATCCGCAATTTTAGAGAGAAAACAAAAAAAAAAAAAAAGTTTTGTTCGGTTACAGTTACCAATAAAACACTTTAAATGCTACAAATTTGCTACATAATTAACTATCATTTTGGTTTGGTCATTGAATTAAAGAGAAAATACAAATAGTGAAAATTTAAAACAAAAAAATTAATTAACCAATTTTTTTTATTGTAAAAACGCTTCAAGTCGGTTAAAGATTTTTCAATCGGACATTATATTCTGCGTTCGAATGAGAGCCACGTCAATTTCAATCATACCTTGTTTGGCAAAATTCATTTCATTAGCATTGAAGTGACTAATCGGATTTGGAGTATAAAATGTTCGCAATTCCCCAATCCAGCAGTTTCGGGTTACCCGGGGCACCCAGGGAACACACCATCCACATGACCCGGACAGTAAAAATTTTGCGCGCGCAAACAGGTGCGTGCCTCAGGACTCGAATCCTAATACGATAGCAGTAAATTTTACCTTACTACGCTTTACCCAAAATCTACTACTTTTCTGTCTTCTTAAGGAAATACTGCGTCCAAAAACAGGGCAGAACATAGGACACAGCGGGCTTATCAAGTTGGCAATAGACCTTTATTTCTTCTTTTGGGACAAAACTCTTGAAGAAATAGAATTTATCCAATTAATCTCACAAGAATTAAAATTCCCAACAAAAAGGTAGTAAATAATTTTCACTACTAGATTCAACTGCGTTATTTTCATTTTGCTTTAATATAGCAACAACAACAAAAGTTTCTTATCAATTCCCTTTTCTATCGAATTCAAGATCAATAAAATTCTTAATCATTTTCCGGTAATAATCAAGTTTCCTTTTTCATATAATCCATTTTTTTTTAATTTTACTACATTTTTACAAAATTTGGTACTTTTAAGAAAAATTGTAGTTTCGAGTCCTGATGGTAATAACCGTTTGCATCGCGCAACATGGCAACCCAGAAATTACATCATATCACAGCGAACGGAAGATTTCCAAACCTATAGTGCCGTTAGTGGAAAGATATTGGAATCTTCTTGGCACTGTTGAGATTTTGCACGTATACCGGCAAATCAAAAAGTGTCTAACGCGAGACAGCGACGAACGTGCCCCTCTAAAAGCTAAAAAAATAAGTAAGTGCAAAGAAAAAAAAAAATGTGCTAAACTATTAATGAAAAAAAAAGGAAAAAAATACAATTTGCGAAAAGCAAAAGAAAGAAAAGTATACTTAAAGCGTAAAGTTTTAAAATGTGCTCGATGCATATAAACAGCAAAAAAAAAAAAACGCAAGATTTGGCTTGAATAAAAATTAAATAAAAATAGAGTTGAGGGTCATCGATCCAATTGCTGCACCGCTCATTGCCGTTGCTAACACCGCCGCGCAGTACCAGCGACAAAACAGCCGCCAACAGCACAACCACAGAGCGCCGCAGAATCGCGCAAGAATAAGATTTATATTTGGTAAGTGGGTAAATTTATTATACACTAGCTGACCCGGCAGACGTTGTCCTGCCACAAATTTATTTCCCTGCATGTTTCTCTAACCCGATCCCTATATCTATTTTAATCCATATCCCTATCTCCTTCATATAAGAGGAGCCACGCCCCCTTTCTCGTTATCCCCAGTTTTTTTGGAGGTGTTAGGGATCGATCTCATATAACCCCTCACCAAATTTCAGTCGCCTAACCTAAATACTTCCAGAGATATCGACTATGAAAAATTCCATTCGTATGGGGGGTGCCTCGCCCCCAATATATATAAAAAAAAAAAAAAATTTGCCTGTGACCATCCCTGGAAGATATCCAGTGCATGTGTAAAATTTGGTTACGATCGGCTTATTCGTTTAGGAGCCAATTGTGTCCGTACATAGATACATAATTTGAATTTTATACAAATAGAAGAAGAAGATACTTATATAATGACTTCCTCAATTTCACTTATATTCTCGACAGACACCACACCAGTGAGGCCACCTCCATACAAGCGCTGTACCAGGCGCTAGCAAGCGCTAGTAACAAGTGCCGTAAACGCGCTAATAAGCGCAGCCAACACGACAACAAGGCCTATATAACACGACAACAAGGCATATAAGCGCCAACAAAAACAACAGCGCGTAGCAAGCGCCAACACAACAACAACAATTACCAGTGGGGTCGCCTGGCCAAAGGCCCACTGCATCGGCAACAACAACAATAAACAAGGCACATATAAGCGCCAACAACGACAACAAGGCGCATATAAGCGCCAACATAAACAGCAGCGCGCAGTCAGCGCCAACAACAACAATTACCAGCAGCTTTAACAACAGTGAGGCCGCCTCATATAGGCCCACTGCAACGGCAACAACAACAATAACCAAGCGCAGCCAGCGCCAACAGTAACAACAGCGCGGCCAACAACAACAGCGCGTAGCCAGCGCCAACAACAACAGCGCGGCCAACAACAACAGCGCGTAGCCAGCGCCAAAAACAACAGCGCGTCGCAAACACTAACAACAACAAGGCGCATATAAGCGCCAATAATAACAACCTTAACCAGCTATAACCTTAACCAGCTATAACCACCACCAGCTACAACAACCACTACCGGCTACAACAACAACACCAGCATTGTCAACAGCAGGGGCCGACGTAATATAGGCCCGCTACAACATCAAAAAACAACCAGCTGCAACAACAGTGAGGCTGAATCATATAGGCCCACTGCAACTTTAACTCGCCAACAACAACCAGCTGCAACAACAGTGAGGCTGAATCATATAGGCCCACTGCAACTTTAACTCGCCAACAACAACCAGCTTTAACAACAGTGAGGCGCCTCGTATAGGCCCACTGCAACTTTAACTCGCCAACAACAACCAGCTTTGATAACAACAGTGAGGCCGCCTCATATAGGCCCACTGCATTAATAACAACGAACGCACTAACAACAGCAAGCGCCAACAACAACAGCGCGTAGCAAGCGCCAACAATAACAAAGCGCATATAAGCGCCAACAGCAACAACAGCGCGCAGCCAGCGCCAACAAATACAACAACACCAGCTAGAACAACAACAGCGGGCCGCCTCATATAGGCCGCTGCAACAATAACAACGAACGCACTAACAACAGCAAGCGCCAACAAAAACATCAGCGCATATAAGCGCCAACAGCAACTAAAGCGCGCAGCCAGCGCCAACAAATACAACAACACCAGCTAGAACAACAACAGCGGGCCGCCTCATATAGGCCGCTGCAACAATAACAACGAACGCACTAACAACAGCAAGCGCCAACAAAAACATCAGCGCATATAAGCGCCAACAACAACAACAGCGCGTAGCAGCGCCAACAATAACAAAGCGCATATAAGCGCCAACAGCAACAACAGCGCGCAGCCAGCGCCAACAAATACAACAACACCAGCTAGAACAACAACAGCGGGCCGCCTCATATAGGCCGCTGCAACAATAACAACGAACGCACTAACAACAGCAAGCGCCAACAACAACAGCGCGTAGCAAGCGCCAACAATAACAAAGCGCATATAAGCGCCAACAGAAACAAGTAGCGCAGCCAGCGCCAACAAAAACAACAGCGCGCAGCCAACGCGCAAATACAACAACAACCAGCTTTGACAACAACAGTGAGGCCGCCTCATATAGGCCCACTGCATCAATAACAACAACCGCGCGCAGCCAGCGCCAACAGCCACAACTACCGGCCACAACAAAGCATCAGAAACAAGTAGCGCAACTGAGCGCAAACAACACCAGCTAGAACAACCACAGTGAGGCCGCCCAGTTAAAGGCCCACTGCAACGACACCAACAACTACAACAAACCGGCGACGACATCTTCGGTGAGTCCGTGCCAATTGGCACGTTAAATTAGAATTCGTTTTTGCTTGTCTAACTGAATTGAAATGATAGGAAGATAGGAGCGGGAAATTAACTTTAACAAAAAAATACATATATATATATATAAGAGAGAAAAATTAGGATTTTGTCTACATAATAAGAAAATAAATTTAAATAAGTTAGGAACATATATCTAAACTAAACCTAAATTTGAAAATGAAATAAAAATGTAAATGAATAATAGGATAGGGGATAAAATATTGGATTTAAACTAAACACAAGGAGAATAAATATTAAATTATAAATTATAAATTTGGTAACTTAAGGAAATGTAAAGGTTAGGGAGGATAAATAAAAACCTTAAAATTTAAACTTAGGGAAATTAATAATAATAACAAATAAATCAAATATAAAAAAAAAAAAAAGAAAGGGAAAATTATTTCTTATAAATAATATAAATATAATACTTCTTATAAATAAAAAAATACTTTAACCAAAAAAAAAAAGATAACAAAATAAAAGGCCACTATAATAAATAAATAAACAAAGTAAAGCTAAAACAAAATATAAAACAGAAAAAAAAATAAAACCATATTCTAACAACTAATTAAACAACAAATTAGAAATTTAATAAGTAACCTACAATTAAAGGAATTAATTTAATAAGTAACGTAATGATAATAATAAGTGATAGTTGTTAAGTAATAAATAAGTTTTGAAAGTCCATGCATACCTATTAGTGGGGTGAGGTGAATAAATTGTTTGCGGGTAATATTTAATTAAAATTTAAAATTTTGTAAAATGAATTTTAAATAAAATTTGTTATTTAAAATGGGAATGCTGATGTTCCTTATTATTTAGAAGGTATAGGTATTATGGATAAGGGGCCATCGAAATACAGGTGCGTCGATGGCCATGGATGAGGGTGGGCCAAGCACCGGGCGCTGCAACAACACCCGCGGCGCCCCTTTATGTTGTTCGGCCTTATATTTTTTTTTAATTCCAGCCGTTGTAGCCGGTCGTTTCCGGCTCCTTTAAATTCAAATGTTTAGTTTTCAGTTATTTTTGATTTTCAATTTTAAATTCAGTTTTTCCTTTTTCAGTTAGTTTTCTGTTGCTTTTTTTTATTTAAACGGTTTTTTTTTGTGTTACTAAACTTATTCGAATTTTCAGTTAGTTTTCGTTATTTTAAAATTTTGTATTGCCTTTGAGTTGCCAGTTAAGTTTTTTTTTGAATTTGAATTTAACCGGCCTCAATTTTTTTTTGGACTCTTTTTTTGAATTTTAACGGTTTGTCCGTGGCATCCGGGTTTAACCGGATGTTCGTTTCTAGGTTAGTTTCTGCGTTTGATAGGCATGATAGGAATTTTTCTGTTTATGGCGCAGGACAGTAAGGTTGGCAAGAACCCACCCCAGCCGACAATGACTAGCCACAGTGCACCACTACATCATGCCGACCGCCTTCCTTACTGCTCCACTTTAGATGCGTTTAAACCATAACAGGGTCAACTGCTAATAAATTAGCTAAAATTATGTGATATAGCTCAAAAGACGGGGTTCGGCCTCAGGATCACGAATCCGGAAGCGCTTTTCTAATATTTTGCTTCTATGCAGAGATATTTGCAATCAAAGTTTCAAGTTTTCATGTGGTTGTTGTAATTTTATTAGACTGTCCCTAAAAACGTGCAAAAAAAGTCCAGCCGTGGCGGTAGCCACGGTTATGTCACACGTCCGGACTTGGGATGGCGTAGCCCAGTGTTATTTTTTATAAGCGCGGCCGAAGGCCGCCAACTCAGAAAGGTGTTTTGCACGTAAACACCATGGATTCCGCCCCAATTTTGGTATCGGACCCGGTTCATTTTTCGGTTTTTTGACCATAACTTTTCACTAAAACAAAAAATTAAAAAAGCCCTTCCGGATTCGTGATCCTGAGCCCAAAACCCGTCTTTTGAGCTATCTCCCATAACTTTAGCTAATTTATTAGCAGTTGACCCCTAAAGGAAACTAATACCCATATTTCATTCAAATCGGTCAACGGTTCGCTCAAAGGAGGTTCCTACGGCTTTCATGTGGCGTATTTATATATACATAGATAATTGCAATATTCAAATTGTTGTAATTTATTTGGCTCAGTCTAATATGTACGAAAAAATTGTATTTTCCGCCAAATTTTATATATTGCTATAGTCCTATCACCCATCTCTACAGCTATGTACCAAAAAATATTTGGCAACTTGCATCAAAGAAACAAGAAGTTGTCGAGCAACCGTAGACATTTGTTGACGGCCTTATGTGAGAGAAATGCAAAGAGAGCGAGAAAGAGCGTGGAGCGAAAAACACCAATTCAACAAAGCTGAAGAGCAAAGCAAAACAAATAAATGAAAAAATTTACAAAACGTTGAGTAGCAGAAAATGTTGATTTTAGCAGTTGCCGTCGTCGTTTAAATATTTTTCAAATGTGCGTTGCTTGCAGTGAAACATTTCAGTTGATTTCCAGCGAACGAGCGCGTCAGATGTGTTTTCGTGCAGGGAAGAGTGCTGTCAAACGAGAAAAAGGAGCACACAAAATAAATGTTGGAATCGCGCTACGTTGTGAATTTCCCAAGTTAATGAAATAAGATTTCAATGAAAATCACGCTGATTGCAACAACACTATTTATAACGTATTATTGCTAAAGCAAGTAAAAAAACCAATTGCGCGTATATAACAGTAAGCAGTGAAAATAGTGAAGCCAAAGTGAACAGAAAAATCATAAAGAAAAAAGCAATGCCATTTTGCTGAAAAAAAGTTATGGCTGAAAGAAGAGAAGCAAAAAGAAAGCTGAGCAGAAACAAGTGATAACAATAAAATATACAAGGACTGTGATGAAAAAAAACACTAATTTGAATATCAAAAAAAAAAAAAAACTAACTAAATTTACAATGGATATAACCAGCAGTAGAACGCAGCAGCAGTCGCCAATAATGCCTTCAACGCCCAGCAACAGCAGCCTGAGCCATATGAAATTGCTCAACTACTCGCCTGCATCGCCCGCGTCCTCCATCAGCTCGGATTCCTTGGATATCACGCTGATACCATCCAGCACCTGCTATCATGCGTCAGCGACCACAACGAGCCTTCTCAGCAGCCATGAAAGTGTGGAACATTTTTGTACGCCAAAGAAATCAATCGCCGATTCGGGCGTACTGGAGCGCATACGTGGCAAGCTGTGTACACCAGGCGGCTTCTGTGATATGCACACGCTACGGCCCGAACATAGTGGTGGCGAGGAGGAGAGTGTGAAAATGTTGAAAAATCGCTTCCTAATTAGCACGCAAGTCTACCCCATACCAGCAGAAGTAGCAGCGAAAACACCATCATCCTATCGGCATCTCATCGATCGTAATGCCTCCAATCTGCACTGTACCGATGTGGTCACGGAGCGCGAATATGTTTGCAAGGTGATCAATGAACCTTTTGATAAAGTGCAGCGCGCCTACTTCGATATCAAGCATTCTGGTGAACGTGCCAAGAGTTCGATATTTGGTCATACGCTTATAAGGAATATTCATGATATTGTGCCAAAGGAGAAAAATCGTACCTACCTGATATTTGCGCTGCCACAAGCGTGTGAGGGTGCCGATGGCATCTATGAGGATTTACATACGTATATAAGGAATAAGCGACGTTTGTACGAGGATGAGGCGCGTGCGTTGTTTCATCAAATTAGCGAAACTGTGTTGCTGTGCCATCAAAATGGTATCATACTTAGAGATTTGAAGCTGAAGCGATTCTACTTCATCGATGAAGCGAGGTAGGTTCAGATTTATTTTTAGGATTTTTCTATTGGGGTTGTATAGGGAGTGTGGGGGATTAATAGTCTGGGTCAGTGGGAGTCAAGCGACCAATTGGTTTATTTAAAAAAAAAAAATTTATTTACTTGAATTGGATTTGTCTGAAAACCCTACAAGGCATCTGACCAGGTCCGTCAAGCTGCCTTCAGCTAAACGGCCATCACGGTGTAGAACAAAATGGCCATCAGATTTGTACTAGCAATATGAAAAATATGTTGCATTCATAAGCAATGTCTTAGAGGAGCTAGTAATAGTCTAACTTTTCTAAAGTCAACATTTTATAGGGCTCAGTCCTCATAAATAATGATATTTATTCATTAGTTTAATTGATTACTTTTTAGAGAATTAATTTAATGATCAGCCTCCGATGTTTTCAATTTCAAAAGATTTTTTTCCAATTGATTAAAAAAGGGTATTAAAGAAAAATAATAATAATCAGCAAATATTTAAAATAATTTTAAAAAAATCAAAAGTTACCAAAAAATATCATTCTTAAAAAATCATGATTATTTTGAATGGTAATCAATAATTAATTATTTATTTTCTAAAAACAATTAAAATTACAAAAAAAAATAATTTTAATCTTTTCCAAATTTAATCAGCATCTAGTCAATCTATTCTAGTTCAGCAGTACCTAGAGCGAGTAAATTTTACCTTGAGCGAGTAAATTTTACTAACCCCCTGCGGGTTAGGGGTTTAGAATATGCCCGAGGTAGGCATACCGGTCGTAAGAGGCGACTAATATGCACATAGGTAATTGACGTGCTACTCGATGGTTGATCTACGGATATGATTCCTCTCACCTCTCATTACCCATCTTCTTCTTCCTTACGGATGGAGGGATGACATGACCTAGAAGGTTCCACTGGTCATACCAAATCGCTACCACGACAGTCGGGCAGTACCGCAGCGTACCGGGGTCATATCCGGCCAAGGACTGTCAGCTTCGGCATCACTCCCCAAAACCTTCGGGGAGTGTTTTGCTGTTAACAACAACAACAACAACAGTAAATTTTACTATTACATATTTTTATTTATTTCTTAATCGCAATTATTGGGATATTTGTATTATTAGGGATGTTAAATTCATCCAACTTATCTGGCATGGTAATTGATTCCAATTTGATTAAGAAATAAAAAGGGATATAATGATTATCTAAAATCTAAAATTATTATTTTCTCTATGAATCACATTTTGATTAATCTAATATAAAAAAATTGAAGTCAGTTTTTCAAAAGTTTTCTAAATTACCATAAATCGTTGCGCATAAATCAATTGGCTAATTTAATCTAAAATGTCAACATGCGCAATAAAAAAAACGCTTATACCTGGTACAAAAACTTAAATTATTCATGTGCATAAATACACACACACTATTTACAAGCAAAGTCAGCAGAACCAAAAAAATAAAGGCTTAAAAACCCGCCAAAGTCACCACAGCAGTCTTAACTTTACACCAAAAAAGGAATGATTGCCAAACTCTTGAACTGCGATTATGTTCGTTTACTCAGCATACAATTGGCCCCTTCACTGCTCCCCAATATTCCAACATAGTTGCTTGATAACTTTGTTTACTTCTCAATAACTCACTTAGCTGTCTGTATTGGTATTTTGATTTATTTTCGAATAGACCAACAATTGAGATCCCCAAAACAGTGGTCTGTTAGCATTGCAGACTGTACAATGTTAAGTTAACAGTGTACTTTACAGCGGCTTCCCAGTGTACAGTAAAGTTGTTGTGTGAGTTTTGGAGCACAGCGCTGTACTTAATTGAGTTTATTTTGATTTAGATTTTTTTCGCTTACTGGCTTTGTAAAAACCTTCGGCCTTAAAAAAAACACATGTACATATGCATAATTTTGCAACGCCACGTTTGTAAACACATTCAGAGCTGAGCTCCACAAACAAGAGCCCCAATGGAAATACATTTTTCAAAAATAAACTCGTTATTGCCATTAACGCGAGCAAACTTGACTCGATTGCCGCTTACATAGCTTCGTGAGTACAGAGAACTACTCACAAAAAGCAACTATAGTGATTGGATTTGCATTTGCTCCAACAACTCAAAGTGTACGCATTCGCAATAACATTGAACAAGTCCGCACACCGGTAGGCAGTGAAGGTGGGTGCCGCTTAAACAAGCGCAGCGCTAAGAGGGGGAAAGGCACATGTGGAGCGCATGCAATACATTTGTATGTGGTGCAATGCGACGTCATGATTGCAGCAACAAAAACGAGACTTGAAGCGTTTGCAATGCGAGGCTTTGGTGTTGTATGGCTGCCGCAATTTATGAGGTTGTTTTGCCCATAGCGAGCGGCAGCTGATAATCAATGTTGGGGATTTATTTAGCTGAAATATGGTTTTACAGATTTGGTGCTAGATGGCGACACGCGCACGTGTGCGATATGCGTTTACGCATGTTGCAACAGCGAGAACGTAAAAAATAAAATAAAATAAAAAATATGTTTAAAAAAATTTGTTTTTTGTGCGAGTGCACATTTATCATGGCAACAACCAATTTACTAGACATGACCAACAGTACGAAATTGTTTTAAAATATTTTTCTATCTGTTTGATGTTGGTTAATATTCGCTTTTATGTGTTTGTGTTGCTTGCGCGCACCATTAAAATGTGAGAGGTGTGCCCTAAGCGCTTGCTAAGAGCGGCAAATCATCTGCTACGCAATTCTTGCATTGCACACATCACTGGTACACTTAGCGACAAAAGTTGGGGTACCAAAGATGAGAATTTATATGTGTTCGTTTTTTCTTAATTATTTTTATAAATTTTTGAAATAAATTTTAAATATGTATATTCTTTATTATTTTAATGTATTATTTAAATTAAATATAAATATATATTTTAATTTTTGTTTACTTTATTTATGTTTTTTTAATTTTAAATTAGTTTTTAATCGTCCTACTTTTAGTTTTTTATAATTTCAATGATCTTATTATTAAAACCTAATATTAATATCTTAATTTAATTTAATTTACTTAAATATAATAAACCATTTAATTTTAAAATTTTTATGTAATTTTTTACTTCTACTATAATTTAAGTTGTAATCTATGTCTAACAAGGTACATTGTTTTAGTTTTAAATGGTATTACCTTAAGTTTTTTTTATTTTCTTATGATACAATTTTTTCTGTAACGTTTTTTCAAATTTTGATGTAAAACTTTTTAATTTTTTAATAAATCTAAAAAATTGATGAATTATTGAGTTTATTTCGCTTATACCCTATTTTTTGGTTTTTGATACAATTTTTTCCATTAAAACTGTTTTATTATAAATATTGTGTTTAATTTTTTTCTATCTACATATTGTATTTTCAAGCATATTTTTTTTTTTTTAATTTTTTTTTTAAGAAAAAAACTTACAACCAATTTTTTTTTTTGTTTTTTTTTTTTAATTGACAAGACAATTTTTTTTTACTTTTGATACAATTTTTTTTTTTGATAAAAAACTTTTACAACCCTTTTTTTTTTTTACTGACAAAAAACATTTTTTTTTTTTACTTTTGATACAATTTTTTTTGATACAAATTTTTTTTTTCTAACAATTTTAGCACTTTAAAAAATTTTTTTATTTAAAATTTTTTTGGTTTATGTCTTTTGTTTTTTTTTTTGTTTTTGTAACCAATTTTTGGTTTTTTTCTCAAAACTTTTTTTTTACTTTTGATACAATGTTTTTTTGATACAATTTTTTTTTCTAACAATTTTAGTTCTTTAAACATTTTTTTTATTTACATTTTTTTTGGTTTTTATTTATTATGTTTTTGTAACCATTTTTTGTTTTTTTTTTTCTCAAAACATTTGGCACCATTTTTTTTTCTTTCAAAATATTTTTTTTGTACGAAAATTTTTTTTTTGTTTTTTAATATAATTTTTTAATTTTTTTTTTTTAATTTTTTTTTTCAAAGAAAAAAACCTTTGTAGCCAATTAGTTTGTAACCTTTTTTTTTGTTAACTATTGAGGCATTTTTTACGGTCTACACTTTTTTAACAAATTTAATTTATTTTTTTGTGTTTTGACTTTTTTGACTTAATGTAAATGTGCGCTAGCCTTAGATATTTAATATTCCGCAATTACTAAAAGATGAGAAATACTCAGCGGCTGTGGAAATCGTTTACAAACAAAGCAGTAGCATAAACAACAATTTTGCTTTGATATAAAGTGTAGGGGGCTGGACGAGGCTAAAAGTGCTTTAACATATTTTTGTTGTCAGGGTTTATGGTAAATTTATGAATAAAACTTGTTAATATTTTTTACAAAAAAACAAAAAAAAAAAAAACAAAAATATGACTAGTATAGAAGAATTTGTTTAATAAAACTTTTCCTTAAATCGTAAAAATAAAAAAAAAATTATAAACATTTTTTAATTTTTTTTCTAACAAAAAATTTTTTTTTTAATAAATTTAATATTTTTTGAAGAATTAATTTTTTAAATTCAAAATTTTTCTTTTATTTTTTCTTATTTTTTTCTTATTAATTTTTATTTTTTCTTTTCAAACTCTTTTTTTTTTTTTACCAAATTCAAAATTATTAGAAAAAACCTTTAGAAAATGAACCTTTTACAAACAAATTTTTAGAACTAAAAAATATTAAATTCCTAAGTGGGAATTGAAAATAAAACTAGGAAAATAAATAGCCATCCGAACCCATCAACACCCATCAAAACACCAACTTCCACCAAAAAAATCCGGAATTGCTGCAATTTCGCATTGCTAACTTCCAAGCAAATGTTTTGTGTATTGTGCGCTGTAATGCAATCCAAAGCAAACGCATTACCACAGCTTATCCGGTAATTAATATAACCACCCACCCATTTACTGGCACGCATACACACACACCCAAACATGAAAAACGCAACAAACCGGTCAAATAAACAAAAAATTGTTGCTCACAAATTGCTTTTGGCCAGACATTTTAACGCTCGCACCTCAACGCGCTAAGTTGGTTGAGTCAGCGAAACGGTTAGCCTTGTTGTTGGCTGATATTGTCGCAACATTGACTGAATATTTTATTTTACATTTTTTTTGACGCTCCGTTGCGGTCTCTGTTGTAAATTTATATTTTTTTGTTTGTTTGTTTAAATATAATGCAATAATAAAAGAGCAAAACAAAAAAGAGTAGATGTGCTCTCAGCAACTTTTTCTGTGGCTATTTTATGTTATAATGAATTGTGTTTGCTGGATGTAAAAAATTTAATAAAATATTTCGTAGTAGGTAACATGCATTTTATACATTTTTTTGTATTTATTTATTATTTTCGAAAAAAAAACATTTTTTCCAAAAAGTTTTAAATTTTTTTTTTTCCAATTTTTAAGTTTTTTTTTTTTTTAAGAAAAAAATTTATTTTGTAAAGAAAATCTTTTTAACCCTTTTATTTTGCTTTTGATCCAACCTACAGACAAAATTGTTTCTTGGCCCAGCAATTGTTTCTTATTTGCTAACATTTTTTTCTTAATTTAATTTTTCTAACAAATTTACACATTTTTAGTCAATAATTTTTTTTTTTTTCAAACAATATTTTTTCTAGGTAGCACATTTTTTTTTTGTTGTTTTTGCTTTTGACACACTATTTTGTTGAATTCTTTTTTTTAAACACTTTTTTGTAACAAATTTTATTTTTTTTAGCAATTTTTTATTTCTTTTTCCTTAATTTTTTTTAAACAATGTTTTATTTTTTTGTTTTTTTTTTGTTTAAGAAAGCTTTTTTGGAACCACAAATAACATCAAGCTTTCATTTTTTTTTATATTTTTTATATCTAAATTTTTTTCTAACAAATTTTATTTTGTTTTTACAAATTCTTATTTTTTGCCTTAATTTTTTTAAACAATGCTTATTTTTTGTGTAGGTAATTGAAATTTTATCCCTTTTTCTTTTTAAGAAAAAAAACTTTTTTGGAACCATTTTTTTTATCTTTCACGCAGTAAATTTAACACAATTTTTTTCTAAAAAATTTTTTTTTCTACCATTTTTTTTTAAATTATTATTTTTTTTACAAATTCTCGTTCATCTACGAATTCTCAAGCATAGTTGTTGTTTGTGTGTTGTTGCTATGCCATGTTTATGCAACATTGCTGCCACAGCTGCGCTGTTGTTGCATCAAGAATTTTTTCGATTGCGAATGCTGTGCAATTCTTGTTCTAGTTATTAAGTTGTTTTTGTTATTGTTGTCTAGCACCAATAACGCAATCGCTTGACTTGTTGCCAACAGTTCTAGGTTTTGTTGTTGCTTTTCATAGTTTTTTCCGCTGTTGCCTTGCGCTTGTATTAAGTTTTGTCTTTCAACATAATTTTTTCGATTTTTATTTTTCCGTATTTTATGTTTTTGGTGCCATTGCCATTGCAATTTGTAAATCGCTGGCGTTTTCCGCTCTTCTTGCTGCTACATACAACTTTTGTTGTTGTGGTTGTTGTTGCTGGTTGGTTTTTGTTGTAGCTTTTGGCGTTCGCCTGTTTGCCACTGTCAGTGCTGACTGGCAGCTACCAATGATGACCATCACTGTTGCCATTGCGCATTTGATTACTGTTGCTACCGCTATTGTTTTTATTGTTGAATTGGTTGTTGTTGTCTGCAATCGGGTTTTGGCATGTGGCAATCCGCGCAAACGCAACTGTTGCTCACTGTTAATTTCTTATTGTTCATTCTCGTTTATTTCTTGCCATTGTGGGTTGTCTGTCGAATGAGATTTATTTTATTTCATACTACCTTTTGTTGTTATTGTTTTTGCTGTTGTTGCTGGCAATGACGTAGGCGTTATTGAGGTCATTTCAAGCTATAAAAAGCGCAAAACAACAACACTGATATATAAATGTAAATCGCTTTTAATTGGCAAAAGTTAAGTCGAGAACTTTGCATAGCATTTTTTATTACGAAAAAAAAGAAAGAAAAAAATATGAAAAACAATTTTATAGAACACAAAGAAATTCCGTATTTCATGCAATAATTGTTTACTTAAATTAAGTAGAGCAGATTGTAAAATATTTTTGCAATCAATGTACACTCTGATTATTACTTGCAGCAGCCAAGTTTTTTGCTCAACAATCAAATATTTGATCATTTCAATATTACGGTCGGTAGCAATTGTTTACAAGGCCAAAAAAATACAAAGGCGGGGCACTGGGTTGGATAAAAAGCTTGTTTTGCGGATGTATAAAATGAGAAATCATATTTCATAACTTTAATTTGTTCTTTGGAGACTAAAATGTGATAAAAAATGGCTGACGGAACTTTTCCAGTGCTGATTCTATGCCAGTTTACCCTATACAGCAAAGGGCGTACTAGAACGGCCATTTGTTGACTTGAAGTGGTTATTTCATACAAATTGTTTAAAGAAATGGTATAAATTTCTTAACTGACATTTACCGAAGTTCTATCGAGACAATTTGTTTTTATTTAGGGTAAACTGGGGTAGAATTTCGTGAACTGATTTTTTTTCTTTTGGAATCAAATTTTTTCCTACTATTTTTTCTTGCAATTTAATTCTCTTTCCCGGTTTTCGAAGAGTTTTTTCCTTTTTTCTTGCCATTTTTTTCTATTTTTTAAATTTTTTTTTACTTTTTTCAACATTTTTTAAACATATTTTATAATTTTTTTATTAATCCATTTATATATTTTTTTAAACAAATACCTATTATATATTTGTTTTTTTTTTCGCAAAATGTTTATTTTTTCAAACAATTTTTATATTTTTTAAACAATTTTTATATTTGAATTTTCTTAAATATATTTTTTCAAACCATTTAAATTTTTTTTTTTTTAAACAACTTTTCAATTAATTTTTTTTTTAAACAATTATTATATACATATAAATATATATATTTTTTTAAACAAAGTTTAATTCTTTTTTCAAACAAATTAATTTTTTTTTCTTCAAACAATTTCCAATTTTTTATTTCAAACTTTTTTTTTTCAAGAGAACAGATTTCTTTGCAAAAATTATATCAGAAACGGCTTCAATTACGAGTCTATCCAGCAAAAGATAGGTAAAAAACACAACACGGAGCCTTTTCCAGAGCGACTTTTTTTATAGGGTAAACTGGAGCAGATTCCTCAGCTTTTTTGTAGAGCAGAAACGCATCAGCTATCGCGGTACGAACAGCCAATAATCCATAATAAATACCCTCTTAACGTTCAATTAAAACAAAAAAAATAGCCACCTTTTAGTTCCCTCTCTACATGATTACTACCTTTAAAATGCAAATTCTTTCCGCTGCACTAAATTTGCATGCTTCATTGATTGTCTAATCCTTTGACGCTCCGAAAAAAGCAGAAAAAATATGCAAAATAGCGACAACCTTAAAATCCACCACTTATATTTATTACCTGCAGCAAAAACTTAAACTGCATACTGTCATAGTCACTTGTCAAACAATTGTTGCTTGTCATGCAATTTGCAAAAGAAAAAATTTGCCCCACAATCCATTTGCTTGTTTTTGTTTCATCCACACCACATGTCAATTGTTTAATATAGCATACTTTTTGACATTCAACACGTATGCAAGGATATTGTGTTCTGCCTTTCGAACCCGTTAATCTTGCGTATTTTTTACAATTTATTCTACACCGCCTTTTGTTTAGTTGTTACATTAGAAGTCACGCAAGGCTAAAAGGAGTCATAGTCATAATCATCATCATCATCAGTGTTGTCGTGCAAGCAGGACATACTTACCTTGAGGAACGAAGGGTTGTTTTTACAACGAGTTCTCAAGTTCTTTTGTTGCTTGCGCACAAATCGTTTGTTGTCCTTTCTCAAACGCTCTAATTTACATATCTGCGCAATTTCTTCTTTAGCATAACTATACAATTTTCTTTTCTTTGCTACTCTATTTATTGTTTAGTACTCGTATGTATTTGCATGTTTCCTTTATTTGTCGCATATGCCAGAGAACAGCTTAGTTTTTTCGCTTTTGTTCTTTGTTATTTCTTTTTTTTAATTTTTCAGTAGCTACTTTTCTGTTGTGCTTGTTAGCTTTAGGTTTTTCACTTTCGCTTTTCCAACTAGCTTTTGATATGTAAATTATGGGTTTTCCTAAATCGCCACCTTTTATTTCCTGCTCTCCTTTGTTCTTGCATATGACAATAAAACCAGCTACTGCGTGTTTGTCTTATCGAAACTTTGTGGGCTTCTATTTTTGCGATCTACAGTTTTAGGATTACGGAGGTGATTGTGTTTGGTTTTTGGTGTTTGTTACCTAGATTGTATCTTTTAGTTTCTGTTTTTTTTTTATCTGATCTGTGAACAGCTTAAACAAACCAGATTCTTAGTTGGGAACCTGCTTGTTTCAATACCCAATACAAAATAAAAATTATTAAATTTTTCCTAAAGGTAGGAAATCTTTTTTGTTTTTCATGTGATTTTGGTAAAATAAAGTTGTGACCGCTTCTCAAGCTTCAAGCTGTCCAAAAGTAAAAGTCTCATAAAACTCCATTTCGTTGTTCCCGAGATCCTTGGGTTCAAACAGGCAAACAGATAGACGAAAATTCTAAAAATGGTTCAGATGAACTCTACAACATTCTCCACATTACCTCCTTTTTCAAAAAGGTATTCTATGTACAAACACGACTTTTCTACAGTTTAATTATGGTATACGTTTCATAAGGTTTTGTTATTATTTCCATAATATTTTTCTTATTTTTTATCATAATTTAGCAGGTGGCGTTTTTATCTGTTATTTCATGTTTTTCAAGTTTATGTGAAATTTTATTCACCGTTTCTAATTTCAAGTTCATCTTTATTAGCGTATCCGCTATTGTTTCACTGTCAATTTTGATTTCACCACTCAAAGCCATTATAAAAGTTGCATGTCTGTTGATTGCGTTCAAGGTTTATTCTAAAATTATGAGCTTTTGTTTTAAGTTTCTGTAATGCTAAATTGTTTATTGGCTAATTGTCTTAATGTTTTATTGTTTCGAAGTAAGTCATCGTAGTTTGAATGGAAAACGCACTTGGTACACTATGTATATCAGCTCAAGTAGCTTGGGATACTGGAAAATAGAGTGATTTCTTATCAAAAAAGTGGCGCCTTCTTGGTTTCTTCGTACTTGTACTTAAAATCTTTAGAGTTTTCCGCGATAGATCTGTTTCCAGAAGAGTCGGGTCTGCGTACTAGTCCGAATTTCTGTGCAGTCTAGAACAACAATGTTATGCTGATTTAGTAATCTTCAGAGTTAAATTACCAATTCCTTCGTCTTACCTTCTTTCAGATGATTTCCATAATCGCTTTCGAACCGATAAACTCGAGTATGAATATCGCACTAATATAAAAAATTAGATATTTTCATTGGAACAATTATTGGATAATGTTTCCAGTCTTTGTTTAAGAACATTATGTTTGCTCAGGTGTTCTCTGATCGCTAACTGAGGTAGTCTCACTTCCATACAATCGCTCATATCTTATTCAAAACGAATTGCAGATACACGCCCTACAATAAAAAGTATTTAAAAAACAAGTCATCTGTTTAAACTCTACACTATTTAATTAACAAACGAAAATACAAACTTAGACGAATGTTTTCTGACCTTGACACTGATCACTGACAACTTGTAACTATTAATGTGTAGCTCAATTTTAACACATTTAAACAAATAATATAGCGCTCTGCTTGATTAAATATAAATGTTAACTTGTTTGACGAAACAAATAAAGCGATAAAGCATTTGAGTGTGAGAAAATTTAACCGATCGTATCATAATGATGAATGCAGCAAAAGAAAAGCACTTCAGTTTTCAAATTGTTCAACCGCTTTGCTCATGGCAACAAAAAAAAATTGTTTTAAGATATCTAAAAAGTACAAAATACTCGTAAAGGCATTTTTTTACACATTTTTTTCTCTCAGCACGTGTCGCTTACGCCATAAAACTTGCCGCCAAACGCTCAAAAATTACAACATCAATTCTTCAAAACTTAAAATACATGTCCGCGAATATTAACATTAGTCGTGCCTCCTCTTGACTGCTCGTAAAATATACTAAATTAATGAAATATCATTAACATGTAACATAAAAATTGCTTAATAAAGTGCTCACGATCTCTCTCTCTCTCTCTTTCTCTCATGCGCTCCTATTTTTACTGCTCTTTACAGCGAGGTCAACTGGTAAACAAAGATGACTTGATTTGAAACTCTTTCGCGCGCTACCAATCGGGGGTACTGATTATGTGTTGCTACTTGGCAGCACTGCATAATCGAGGAACATCTGCCAGCAGAAGCAGAAATCATAGACTGAATAAAGAATAATAATAATAATAATAGAAGCAGCGAAAAATCTGGTTACCAGACAAAATATATTGGCAGAAAACAGTGGATGTTTTTGCTGTGATTTGGGATTTCAGTTAAAAAGGCGCTAAGAACGCAATAAATAAGAGTATAAAATGCCAATCATAGGAATATGTGTCGTAGGATTTGCTGGTGACCAACGTTTACTTTAATTTCTCTATTAGCGCGAATAATAACTCGTTCTGAAATTGAGCAGGTATTACAATGTTAAATTGGTTATTTACTTCGAATAGTAAGGTTAATTAAGAAAAAAAAAACTATAAAAAAGTACTTTGTAAGAAAAATATACATAAAGTAAACCTTTTCTTGGCACATTTACGTTTAAATCAAAATGCCCAAATTTTAACTTCGCAGTACATTGGACACTGTTATAAAGATAGACACATTTGGAGCGCTCTCAGAGAGCGTTAAGTTTCGAATCAAGTCATCTTTGCTGCTGAAGATCACCTCGCTAGAGTTAGCTAGCGCTCTTTTGGTGAGCGTAGTTTGTATATTATCTTTTCAGCTTTTCAATGTTTATTATATTTTTGCTTAGGTATGTGTAATTTTATTGTGTGTTACCCGCTTGGTAGATATTGAAGTAGGTAGATTGTGTTGTATAGTAGGTAGATAGTATAGTGGTTGTATCAGGGTCAGCACGAGGTTTTTCGTTTGTTGTATTCGATTTCAAAGTTTCGTTTCTCATATTGTTTTTATTTATGTATTTATTTTTTTGCTGTTGTTGAAATATAATTTTGTGTGTTTTCTTCTTCTTTTTTGGCGTCCCTTGGTTTGCCAATCTTATGTGGTGTGGAAAGTCTCTTCACGCGCAAGGTGTTCGTTGGTTAGTCTCTGAGCAAGTCGATCGATCGTGCGCTCTTTTTGCTCTTTTCTTTTTAATTTTTTCAGCGGCCAATCTTGCTGTTGAGTTATGGATTTCCAACACTTCGTGCTGCTTTATACTTCATCACCTTAGACAACTAACTGCTTTGAGGTCATTAGGTCAGCGTTGCAGTTTACCTGCGTTGCTAACGTGAGCTACACCTTCGCTTAAGCTCACGCCTACTTTTCACGATTTTATATATTGCTCGTGTTGACAAATTAATTTCAAATGTTTTTTTCGCGCAAACCATTGGGCATTTCGTCATCAACAATGCGATCGTGTTGATCTTGATCACCACACCACACATGATCGTTTGTCTGCTTAACTCATAATCTTCACGGTTGTTGTTGTACATCTATTGGCTCATTTAAAATCAAGATTGATTGCTTTTATTCATTTGTTTATTGTTCAATAGCATTGTCAGGCTAGTCGTATGCATTGCTAACCGACACACCGATCGTATGTAGATCACGATAGCAGCAAAAAACAGGCGTTGCCCCAACATTTATTGCTCACTTACTCACTACTTTGACGTTTTTGACTTAATCAATCGTCATCGTGTGTTTGTTGCAATAATTTCACAGTCTCAAGCATTTACATACGTCTATGATTGGTGTTTGTGGTAATCGGCAATGACGCCGTTTCGGTGGCTGTCGTCATCATTTGAATACGCGGCGTCTTCCCCAACTTAACTACACTCCCTCTGTTTCACTTTTGTAGTTGTTTGTTTCATGACCAAATAAAGTCGAAAAGTAAAAACCTTCAGTTCGAAAAAATGCTTGCTTCATTGATTATTTGACTTTTGACGATCAGTTGAAAGATCAGTGAACGCAATAAATGCTGATCTGTTGCTCCATTTCGGGCTACAAATCATTATGTGAAAGAACAACAATGCGTAAAGGCCTAGTGGTATTTGGGGCTCTTGGTTTTATTGAATAATTGATTTTAATTTGTTGTAATTTTTTTAATTCGTTTGTTTTTTTGCAACTCTTTGTAATTGATTGTGTTTTGTGGATTTCTCAATTACACACACACGATCGCTGCCGACATTGAAATATGTATTTCAGCAATTTCAAAAGCGAATAAAATTGCATAAAAGTCATTTATTTTATTTATTGTTGAGTCAGAAAAATTAAATTATATACTATTCGCCTTAGGGCTTAAAATGGGGGTTTTCGCAATGGTCTGAATGTGTAATTGTTAACGAGTATTACAATTCAACAAAAAACCATTTAAATCCAACAAAAAAATGTTAATTCATCAAAAAAAAATGTAAATTAAACAAAAAAATTTAAATGAAATTTATATAAAATCTTAGAAACGAAAAAAAAATTGAAAAAAAACCGAAACTGAAAAACTCAAGAAAAAAAATTTAAATTAAACAAAAAAATTAAATTCAGCAAAAAAAATTGAAATTCAAAAAAAAAAAATTAAATTCAACAAAAAAAAATTGAAATTCAACCAAAAAGGGTTCATTCAAAAAAAAATTTCAAATTCAACATTTTTAAACTAAAAAAAAGTTAAAAAGATTTGAAGTTTATATAAAATTTTAGAAACTAAAAAATAGAAAAATAGAAACTAAGAAATAGTTTAAAAAAATTTCAAATTCAACATTTTTTAAACTAAAAAAAATTAAAAAAATTTGAAATTTATATAAAATTTTAGAAACTAAAAAATAGTTAAAAAAAAAATCAAATTCAACATTTTTTAAACTAAAAAAAAAGTTAAAAAAAATTTGAAATTCATATAAAATTTATAGAAATTAAAAAATAGTTCCAAAACAGAAAAATAGAATTGGTTTAAAAAAAAATTTGCTAAAAAGAATGTCGAAATCTTTTTTAAATCTTTGCAAAAAAATTGGGATACTAAAAATTTAGCAGATTTTTTGGAATTAAAAAAAATTATTTTTCAAGGCTTCAAATTTTTCTTTATTAATTAAATTCACCTAAATTTTTCTACAACACTTTAAACATTTTGGGTCTTTTGATTCAAAAAAGTTTTTAAAAAATAACTAAAACTGTTAAAATCGGGCCTTGATCTAAAATTATGCTTGATTCTGTTCTAAAAATACAATAAGTAAACTAGTTTTAGTCATTCAATTTTAAGTAATTAATTTTACTCTTCTTTCCTCTCATTGCAGAACGAAAATCCAATACGAATCCTTAGAAGGCTCCATGATACTCAACGATCCCGCGGACGATACGTTAAGCGACAAGATCGGCTGCCCGCTCTACACTGCGCCCGAACTACTCTGCCCGCAACCGACCTACCACGGCAAACCGGCGGATATGTGGTCGCTCGGCGTTATCCTCTACACGATGCTTGTCGGCCAATATCCATTCTACGAACGTGGCAACTGCAACCTCATTACAATCATACGTCACTGCCAGGTGCAAATACCAACCAATCTCACGCGTTCCGTGCGTTGTCTGCTGTTACTTTTGCTTTCTAAAAACTACAAAGATCGTCTACAAGCGCAAGATGTCTTCTTTACGCCGTGGGTGAAAGCACAAAAACCCTTTGGTAATTTATTCCTGCATGTCGACACAAATGTGGATGCTTGGTTAATGGATGAAGATGTCGAAGATGATGCTGCTGCTGATACTTCTACTGCTAATAGTGACAAGGAACAAGACGTGGTGACGGAGTTGACCGAGCAACAAAAACATTATGAAAAATATTGCAAAAATAATGACATACGCGGTCTTATTTTGAGCAAACAAACTTTCGAAGATGGTGTAAGCGATGAAGAGGAAGAAAGCTATGCGGATGATGACGGCTACAGTGACTACGAGGATGACGACTGTGATATTATCTATTGTGAGCCGACGCGCGATTCAGATTCTGAACAGGAAGATTTTGATCCGTTAAACGTGCCGATTTTGTAGCTGTGCCTGGCCAGAGTGGTCATTGTTGTGGTGGTGGTGGCGTACGGTAGTGGCGGGATATCCAACAAAGCGCAGGCGCTATATGTTAATTTCCTCCTCTTCGTTCTTTTCCAACGCTTCACCAGTAGCCGCACAAATGCATGCCTTAATCAATGTTTCTTCATTACAACGCAATGCAGAATTTTATAACAATTTTGGCCGTTATAGGACCAATAAAGTAGTCAGACCATCCATCATTGAGTTTGTTATCATGCGCTTATTAAATTATTATGATTAAAACGTGTAGCTACGAGAGCACAAGTTCATTGCCAGCGGCATCTGGCGGCATTGAAATCGTATGACGGTTGAATTTCTTAATTTATATGTATTTAGTAACATATTGTTCCTAACATCGCCCACCGCCTTTCGTGTTTGTTTAAAAAACAAATACTTAGTATTTTTCTTTCTTTCTTTGTAAAGTATATAAATGTAAAAAGAAATTTATAAAATGCCTGTCGGCGCATTTTCTAAGGACTTGAATTCTTGTAATATGTTGTTTAGCACTTATTCTTCCAAAACTGAAATGTACAATTTAAAATATAAGTTTTAAAAAATTGAATTTGCGAAAAAAAATGCAATAATTTTCCTACATAATATATGTAAAATATTTTTAATAGGTAATAGATACATAAGCGCTGTTGTATTAGGATATGTTAATTTTATTACAATTTAAAGAAAATAATGCTTAATTTTTGTTTGTTTTGATTTTTAACACAATAATGTTTTATAAAAAAATATATTGAAAAAAAAGAATAACTAAAAATAAAAAAGAAATGAAAAGAAATATTAAAAAAAAAAACGCAAAAAAGAAAAAAGCCATAAAATGAAATTTAAAAAGAAAAGAAATATATAAAAACAATTGAATTTGATCTCAATCCAACTTTAAATAACTGTATTTTCATTTGCGAATGATGAAAGCTGTCGATTTGTTGTATGGGAATTAGAAACGATTTCTGTCATCTGTTGGGTAAGATAACACGTTTGATAAGACTTTTTGTCAGGTGGAAAAAATAAACCCCTAAGCTTACTACAGCTCTTAAAAACTTACCCCCTTATTCATGAAAAATATAAAAGGTTTAGGGCCACTTGCATAAAAGCCGATTAAGCCTAATCGGTGATTAACTTGACAGCTAACCATACAAAATACGTCAATTAAACTCCGGTTAGTCGTTATCAGCTTTTATGCAAGCGGCCCTTAATAAGCTCTTATTAATCAAAGTTTGTATGAAAATGTCATTTTAAAAAGCTTTATAAAGCAATTTTATTTTTTATGAATATGGGGGTAACTCTCCCACCCTGTTCTTGAACCAAACCACTCCCTTATGCTTGACTTCCATTACAGTGATCTTAGCGCCATCTCTCGGTATAAAGATAAAGATTACCTCGAAAACAGCGCACCCGATTTTTATGAATTTGTGTATGCTTATACAGAGTTTATACCTAGGTGTGTTCACTTGCGTCGGAAAAATAGTAGTACATAAAAGTATACAACTATAATTTTCTAGTTGATTTCATACCAGTCAGAAAAATCCAAAAATCATATAAATTGTTTCGTTTGCTTTTTTTCTCTTATAATTAACAGATGCTTTTTCGTGTTTGGGTAAATATAAATGAAGCATCATCGCGAATAACGTGTCATTTTTTTCAAAACCGGTTTTATTGCATATAACATTTTGTATTGCTCTCTTGCATTGTCCAGGTAACAAATTTTCTAAAATTTGCCACACCAAAACTGTAAAACTGCATTTAAAAATAGTAGAGTAATTTAAAAAGACATACGCTATTTTGCATAGAGCGTCGAAAGTGATTCGTAACTGCACTGGGAGATCATAAGGAAGGTGTAACACTGACAATAAGAAAGATATAAAAGAAAAAGTTAAGGAGACAGATGGGAGATATAAATTAAGAAAATATGACTTTAGCGTTTTTTTTTGCTCTCCTGACAAATTCTGATTTTGTTACTTAGAACGTTATTCGCGATGATGCTTCAAATAATCGCTGTACCTATAGGGACTAGTTCATTTTGTTGAAATCATACTATTCAAGGTTCAATGCTTTTTTAACTAGTGTAAAACTGGTATTTTACAACCAGTATAATTCTAATATTTCATGACAAGTGAATGACTGGTACGTTCTGCATATAAATTCCAGTCATCGCTAAAACTTAGTATCCATCTCTTAAATTCTCTTAATTCATTTCGCCACTTTTTGGCAACTTTTGCGATTCCATTTACAGTTCTTCTTTCCAGGTCTGTCCATTAGAAAGTTCTAACAGGATTGTCAATTATTTTAATTTTTAGAAATTGGGTTAGCTGATATGGGTATCAAACTAAAAATATGTATTTCACGTCGTATTTCAACAAAAATATTTCCAGGTAGCGTTGCCACCTAGTCCCATTATATTTATTTTGCATAACCACCATTATCTCGAAACCATTGACACATTGCTATGCAATTTTGTATTTTGAAATTCTATGTGCTACAATGTAAGTCCTCCTACATAAGTTTAAGACACTTGCGCCTTTTTACTGAGCTGCCACCCCTCTGGAAATTGAAAAAAAATAAGATATGATAATATGGCAGGGTTGCCACTTTGGAATTTTTTTTTCCTACCAAAACCCAACTGAAAACCTACCAAAATGGACCATTTTTTTCACGGCATAAAAATTTTGTATTCATATTTTTTTCTCTCCTAGATCGTAAAACCGGGTTTCATCAGGGCTAATTTAGATTTAAAAAGTTGCAGTTTTGCTTCAAAGTCCAAAGAATGCGAGGAAGCATTCTAGTATCTAAAATGATCACCCTGAAACAAGTACATCATAACACTGCCATAAACTTTCAAAAATCTATCATATATGATAGGAAGCTCCAGATCAATAGAATCATACCTCTTTGGTATAAAATCTCCTTCTTCTAGGATCACGAAACGAGGCTTTAACTTGGAAAATTTTCATTTTTCAACAAGACAGTGATATTACTTGAACGAAATAAGGCACCGAATTCCCGACAACGAGGCCGGGATTCGGGATCGGGCTTCCCCGGGCTCGATGACTTACAACGAAGGTAAAAAACTACCAAAATTCAAATTCTCCTACCAACCTACCAACAGGAAAAAAAACCTACCAATTTTGGTAGGAAAAGCCCACATCCATCCTTGAATATGGGTATCAATATAATTTTTTTCACTTCGTATTTCAAGGTAGGGTTATTGATCAAAGTTAGACTAACTTTTTTAGCATTCATGGGATCGATTGGGACTTTTGAAGCTTTTTTCTGATCGTGAACTTAAGCTCTCCACAACAATTTGTGTCTGTCGAAACTCTTGTTATTTCAAATGTCTCAATATAACAATTTCACAACACCTAGGTAAGCACTTTAGAACTAGCTAGATATTAGATTGCTGGCATACGTGCTAGCTGGCACTTACTTAATATTGATATCTAACGAAGTTCACGAAAAGTGTGCGAATTGTTAGTTTTTGGACATGTGATAGAAACTTTAAGTGATAAGTCATGTGGTTTTTCAGTTGGGTTTCTGCTAAAAGCGACTTCTAATTAATCAATGGCAATTGTGAGTACTATAAACCACAAAATTAAAAAGAATTTATTGGTTGGAGCAAACTTTAATGCTAGGATTTTCCCACAGAACTTAGGTATTTGTTGAGCTTGGGCTGGAAAAAAGTGAGAGTTCTTCAGAAAATTACTGCTTGAATTATGCATCCAACATCCTTGTGTAGGGGGTTTTCCATATAACAATCAGAAATTTTTTGCAAGATAAGTTACTTAGAAAAATACCTATAAACAAATTTATAATTCCCAACAGAAAGCAAATAATCAAAGTCCAAAAATTATTTTGTTTTAATTCATCACAACAGTTGTTAGATTTAGTTTAAATTCACTGAGAGGCTGCCTAAACTGGCTTTAATGATTACCATGATAACATTATTCCTCAGTCATAAATAATTTCCGTATATTTAGTCACGTTCGCATCAATTTATCAGCTCATCAAACGGTCTGATGTCACTGTAAACGCTGGAATCGCTGTGTAGCGTAGTGAAGTGAGATAATGAGCTCGTGAGCATATCACAAGTTGTGTTTGTTTCCAGTTAGCACTAACTAGTAAACTTTTTTTACTAATTTCAAATATGTATGTGTAAAGCCAATATAGGGTGTCCCAATAAGAGTTGACGATAAAAAAAATTTCTATTTAAATCGACGGAAAAAGTTTTGTAAACGGGGTCGCCACTCCTAGTGTATTTCGTCCGTGAAAGGTTTCTCAGCAAAAATACATCCGTACAGTTGAAAAATTGCCAAAATCACGATAAATTCTTATTCAATATTCAATTACGCCACACTTTCTTACGTTGGTTTGTTTCCTTCACCGTTAATCGAGTTCACACTATTTAACTGCTGAACGGAGGGTTCTACCACGGTGCCATCGTGTACTTATGCTTGGCGGCGTCTAATTAAAGCTTTGCTTTAAGTATGGTAGAAATGACAGTATCTTCGCTGTTGGATTAACTGCAGGAATTTGTTGTTTCAACACAAAACTTTGTTGATCAACAAAAACTCGGTCAGGTCTACTAAATTTAATTGGATGATGCAATAAATAGAAAATGATAGTTCCTTCGCTGTTGAATTAACTAGAGGAAATTGTTGTTTAAACACGAAATTTCATTTTGCTCAACTAAAATGATGTCAGTTTTAAAAAAAGTTGTTGCTATGACTGTTCAATCAACAATCGAATGCAGCTACTTTCACAAAAAAAATCCGTTCAACTAACCAAAGTTTGATCAATTTAACAGAAATTGGTCAACTTCAGGATAACAGTACGAGATTGTAGATTTTACCGGTGTCAATTTTTTTATGTAATGGCGAAGAGCGATCATTTTAAAACACATCTCAAAACCAATTTTTATAAAATTTAATAAATAAACAAAATAAAAAATAATATTAAATAAAAAACCAAAAAATTAACAAAGTGAAAAAACTAAAAAAATTATAAAATAAAAATAAAAAATTTAAAATAAAAATATAAAAACAGAAAATAAAACATATTAAAAAAAAAACAAAAAAAAAATATGAAAAAAAACTAAAGTAAAAACAAGTAAGGAAAGCTGTCTTCGGCTGTGCCGAAGGCTATATACCTTTCATGAATAAGCGTCACGATTTTCACTGTTCGATCCCCAGTACAGCCTGTTTCAATTTAACTATATTTACTATACACATTACACATCTTGGTTATAATTTAAAAAAACTTACAAAATAATAGGATCCGAGTTATCGGAACAATCGATTGTATGGAGGCTATATATTATACGTGTTCAATTGTACTGACTTACACTATACACATTACATATGTAGAAAGTACTAAAGGTGCAATATTTTACGTTCCTAACTTTTTAAACGCGGAAGTTTTGGCCAAAAAACCTTATATCTGAACAATCGGTTGTATGGGGGCTATATGTTACATTTGCCCGATCTTGTTGATTTTCACTATATACACTACATAAATATAAAGTACTCGAGTTGCAAAATTTTACGTTCCTAACTTTTTAATTGCAGAAGTTTTGGTCAAAAAACCTTATATCTGAACAATCGGTTGTATGGGGGCTATATGTTACATTTGCCCGATCTTGTTGATTTTTACTATATACACTACATAAATATAAAGTACTCGAGTTGCAAAATTTTACGTTCCTAACTTTTTAATTGCAGAAGTTTTGGCCAAAAAACCTTATATCTGAACAATCGGTTGTATGGGGGCTATATGTTAAATTTGCCCGATCTTGTTGATTTTCACTATATATACTACGTAAATAGAAAGTACTCGAGTTGCAAAATTTTACGTTCCTAACTTTTTAATTGCAGAAGTTGTGGTCAAAAAACCTTATATCTGAACAATCGGTTGTATGGGGGCTATATGTTACATTTGCCCGATCTTGTTGATTTTCACTATATACACTACGTAAATAGAAAGTACTCGAGTTGCAAAATTTTACGTTCCTAACTTTTTAATTGCAGAAGTTTTAGTCAAAAAACCTTATATCTGAACAATCGGTTGTATGGGGGCTATATGTTACATTTGCCCGATTTCGTTGATTTTCACTATATACACTACATAAATAGAAAGTACTCGAGTTGCAAAATTTTACGTTCCTAACTTTTTAATTGCGGAAGTTTTGGCCAAAAAACCTTATATCTGAACAATCGGTTGTATGGGGGCTATATGTTATACTGGTCCGATCTTGTCAGTTCCGACAAATGATTCCTATATTACAAAATGGTGGCCACATACAAAATTTCAGCCAGATATCTCAAAAATTGAGGGACTAGTTTGCGTTCAAACAGACAGACGGACAGACGGACATGGCTCAATCAACTCAGCTCGTCATCCTGATCATTTCGGTATACTTATTGAAGGGTCCATCTCTTCTTCTTCTTATATTTACAAACATCGGACCAAAGTTATAATACCATTTCATGTTCATGAAAGGTATAAAAATGGAAATATCTCTTCAGATAAGCAAAATATTGAAAAAAAAAACGCTTCCGGATTCCTGTTAGCGGAATTTTAGGAAAATATTTCTTTTCAAGGTAGTAATACATGTCCCGAATTTCTGCCAAATCGGACCATAAATGCGATTCTTGAAAATATAGCGACCCACCCGCCATCTATCGGATTTTTTTCATAATGCATTGTCATCGCGATCTGAACTGTGAATATTTCAAGACTCTAGCACAACAGGTAGTTGGTTAAAAAACGAATGCAAAAATCCGGGCCCAAAAACGACGAAAGCGACCTAATAAAAACATTTTAATAAAAAAAAAAAAAATTTTCAAAAATAAAATAAAACAAAACAAAAAAAAAACAATCAACTAAAAAAATTTAATTAAGTTAAAAATAAATAAAACCAAGATTAAAAAAAATTAAATAAAATAAAAAAATAAAATAAAAGGAAAAAAAGAAATAAAAAAATTATGAAAAAAGAAACAACAAACGGAAAATCCGCAAAAAATGTTATAAAGTAATTTAAAAAAAAAAAAAATAAAACAAAATAAAAAATAAAATAAAATAAATAAAACTAATTTCAAAATACCTTACACTGAGAGAAATGCATTGAATGTTGTGACAATATCACTATTGATACCGCCGAGTTTGATGCAATAGTCATTCAGAATGAGCGAGTTATCAAATTTTATTTGCTCCCAATAAAAAGTAAAATTACATGTCAACCATTTCGATATGATGTACTATTTTGTATATTAGTGGATAGAATACTAATATGTTTGAACGGCATGTCAATATCTATGCTCGTGATATGAATTTCTATTGTCGGTAGGTCCATATCCATATTTACTGCATAGTAATAATGGTAGAGACAGCGTATTAATATATATGGACGAAATGTAAATTTTTCTGGGACGCATAATCATAATAGTTCAACAATTTTTACTATGGATTTTCTAACAATATTACAACTTGTTGGAGCGGTTTTTTTAAATTCAAAATTTTTTGAATTTCTTATGATTGAACATTTTTCTAAAAATTGTATAATATGCCGTAGCCGAATGGTAGAATACTGGGCTAACGTGCCAGAGGAGCATGGTTCGAGTCTCACTGAAGCCAAATGTCAAATTATATTAAATTTAGTTTTTTTAAACTATTTAGAATTTATCAATAGTTTATATGGATACCATTTCAATAGTGATTTATCAAAAAAGCATTGATGAAACATCCATATTCATTGATGGGACAGAAATATCAATTTTTATTTAATGTGATATCAATAATTATTGATGTTCGATCCATAGATTTCCCTCCGTGTAGCTTTACTCAATTGCATCTTCATTTGAGGTAAAAACTTAAATATGACCGAAAATTACACCCTTTACTATTTGTTCATCGTATTAAAACGTGTTCTCTACACGTAATTGTTGATGTGGATTTCGCAATCTGACTTTGAAAACGTATACGAAAGAGAACAGCAGTGTGAGGGCCAAAGTACGCATGCCTGAACACAATCTTGTTTGCATGAACAATTTACGTAAAAACATGACACTTTTATTAAAATAAAAAAAAAAATTATAAAAAGTAAAAAAAAAAAATAAAATAAAAAATTATAAAAAGTAAAAAAAAAAAATTAATTAAATACAAAATTATAAAAATTATAAAAATTAAAAAAAAAGAGAAAAACCAAAATTTAAAAAAAATATAAAAAGTAAAAAAAGTTAAAAAAAAAAATTAAAAAATTACAAAAAGCCAAAAAAATAAAAAATTATAAAAACAAGTAAAAATAGAATAACAGAATAAAATAGAATCACTTGTATAACAAATAAAATTATAGAAACAATATTAGAAGTTGGAAAAATGGTTTGTCTACCTTCCAAAAGCTTTTCGCCAAACAGCTTATTTTTTTGATAAGCCCACCTTCGTCAGCTGCTTTTCGACTTCATGATAACGAAAACACATTTACCTACTAAGCACTTAATTAGGCACTTTGAACATGACATACATACATGGCATATAACAATCAAACGCTAACATTTTCAAGTTCATTGAACAATATAAAAAAATTTGAAATGTCCCTGAATGGCCTAAAAGTCGGTAGGAAGGTATGTACATACATATGTATGTGTGTAATCAAGCTTAGCATATTTGGAGTGCATCGACATTGCAACACCTTGCACAGTGGGTGTTAATTAAAAATTGTTTGTGCAATGTGAAAAAGGTTAATAACTGTGTACCTATTGGGAAAATAAATTTTTAATTAAAATGAATGATGAAAATCAATGCAATCAGATTTATGGAAAACGCAATGGGTCAATGTTTGGAAGCTCGGTAAAATGAATTTTCGTAATACTCATTTGGGTAAGTAAATTGGCTATGACAAAGCAGATTTGTTGTTTTTTATTTTATTTTATTTTGAGTGCAATATTTCGTAAACACGCCCAAATGATTCTCTTTTCTTAGTTCAGCGCGTTTTTGTGACGAAATTGATGCGTGCATATACCCATGTGTAGTGTGTTTGTAAATAGATATGTACATATGTATACACATTAGGGTGGCTCGATAGTAATTTGTACTTTGTAAGAAAAATTAATATTAAATCTATTTTTAAATTTTAACCCAACTTTTTGTAGTAGCCCACAAAGAAAAAAAATTAGAAAAAAAAATATGTTTTCGGAGAAAAAAAAAATTTGTCCCATCGATCTCATGTGGACCAAAAAAGATATTCGTGATCAAAGGTTAAAATTTTAGGTTTTTTGGACTTTTCTCGAAAACCTGAGACCCACTTGTACACACAGAATAATTTTTGTCAACATGAACCATGTTTAAATAACAAGAAAGATCCTGTTAAATTTGCATGAGATAATCAGGCAGATAGTGTTGTTTTAACCGAAATTAATGTTAATTTAACAGGAATTAATGTTAATTTAACAGGAAATCATGTTAATTTAACAGGCAGTCGTGTTAATTTAACACGACGTGTAGCTATTCATTGTCGATAGGGTTGAAAAATAATAACCTGAAAAAGTGTTAAGAAAGGTTTGATCTTACATGTAAATTTTTCTGTGTGTAGCTCTACAAATATAGTCCCAGCATTTTTTTCTAAGAGTAACCAGCTCTGAGATGTCGTGATTGGAAAATTAGCTCTGGAAATATTATCAAAAAATATACCTGTGGACTTTTCAGATTTTTCTCGACATCTTAGACAAATTTTGTTACCGTTTATTTGTAACGAAGTTCCCCATCGACTATAAAAATAGTTTTTTTTATAAAGTCTATAGTCCCCGAGCTAGAGCTACCTTTTCTCCGGGCATTATTATTTGATATTTCAAAAACGACTAGTTGGGGAAAACTGAGTTATTTTGTATAACAAAGTTTCCCACAGAGCCAAGTTTTTGTTGAGAGCTTAGATTCGCCCCCAGAAAGAAAAATGCAAAAGTCCCCATCGATCTCATCTGTGCTAAAAAGTTATTAGGGGTCAAAAGTCGAGAAAATTCTTAAAATGTATTTTTTTTTTATTTCCAGGCCTACTAATTGGTCTTAGGTAATTTTTCAAAAAACTTACCGTTTCCAAAAACATAAAATTTTGACATTTAACTTTTTTTAACACATGAGATCGATGGGCACTTTTGAAGTTTTCTTTCTGACTGGTAGTTCAAAAAGTAATTGTGGCCTTTATTTTCATGATTTTGCAAAATTTTAGATTTTTTAATATTGACAAAATAAATATTTTTTTCAAAATCCCCTCTAAGTACCACTTTTAAAAGTGTTTTTTTTTTATACAGTGGTTCGAAACATCTACTAAAAAAATTTAAAAAAAAAAAAATTGAATTTGATCTTGGTAAAAGTTTTAAATTTTTTCCTTTAACAGAACTTTATTTTATGACAAAAGAAAATTCGCCACCAAATTTCAGTCAAATCGCAAGGATCGATTTTAACCATTTGACGATTTTTCATGGACTTACCCACATATAAAATAATACGATTTCGAGGGGTTCACCTTCAAATTTTGAATAAAATCAACTAAATTAAAGTTCATTCTTTTTATGAAATACAAATTCTGACCGAGTGAAAAAAAGTTCATCCCACCCTAATTTACTTCTTTACGTACTTGCGTGTATGTATAAAGGTGTATTAAAATTTTAAAATTGTGTGAGAAATTTTGTAAAATTCAATGTCAACCGAGAGTAACCTTAAGATAATTGAAGCACGAAATATACTAATGATGAAATCGACGAGTACATCGTAGGAGACAACAAAGTACGAAAACGAAAGAGTGCGCAAGTTAATGATGTAACAATTTGTGTAAGTTGTTTACGTCTTGTGGGTTAAACAATTCTTGAAGGGTTCGATTGCCTTCTATTTTTAAAAAAGATATCAACGAGCTGCCTACGCGGTTTGGCGTTTACCGTTTCTGCTTAATATACAACAATAACCAAATTTTGAATTAGGGCGTTATTAAAAAAAAAAATTTGAGATAGGATGTTTTCCCAATTAGCAGTCGATATACATATGTATGTATAAGTAAACTGGTTTGTTTTCCAAGGAAATGTTTTTTTCTGCGATGCGAGCTTTGTAGCGGCAGCCTGTGGGTTAATGCGACATTGTAAATGTCCGAACACCGTTGTATCTGTGTTACCCTTACATGTGTGTGTGTGTGTGTTAGTACGTGGTTTAGATGTATGAATATGTATCTGTTAGTGTGGGTGAAATGGTGTCGTGAAAGTGTATATCTGTCGTGTCCCGCCTAATCCGCATAGATGTATTCATGTCCCTCGTCTTTGAGTGAAATTTGTCAAAAGGGAGCTTATGGGGTACGATCGCCAAACGAAGCTAGGCAATGATTTAAAAAGCAAAGTGAGCCTAGTGAGTGCGGAACCCTTTACCCGCGTGTGAAAAAAAAAGGTTTCAAAAGTTGTCTACAAATATAGTTTTTTTTTACACCGTAGTAACGGTTCGCGAATAATATCTACCGATACTCGAAATTACCGGTATCCAAAGGACCGGGGTACAGTACCCTAAATAGCTGTTGGATTAGGTGAGTTTTCCTAGGCCCCATGAACCAACTAAGGTGCAGGTGAATGTGTTCAAAAAAAAAAAAAAGGAAAGTGAAGAAAAGTTATAAATTGTAAAAGAAAAAAAAAGGTTGATTAAAGTGCACACGGTGTGTGCAAAACTAACTAAATGATAATCGCAAATTTAAGCACGGCTGAATGTGACTTTGAAATTTAAAATGGTAAACTTGACTTAAAATTTTTTTTATTTCTTTTTGGGTTTTTTTTTTAGTTTTTGAAATTTTATTTTGAAAACAGGAATTTAAAATAAAAGATATTAATAAGAAAATTTAAGGAAGATAAATTGTGAAAGAGTTATACATATGTATGTGGGGAGATTTATTTGCCTACGTCGATTAAAAGGTTCGTTCACCTGCACCCAAGTCTTTGCCATACTTTGTTTTTGTTTGCTAGGTTCTAAGCAAAGTGTTTTTACCATCCCCGTAGGAAAAATACCAGTCAGACGATCAGAACACAAGTGGCCTACAACCACCTCCTATAGACACACTATACATACAATTTTTGAGGAACACACCCACGAGCAAAAGGGGGTAAGGGGAGCATAAGCTTGTCACTGGGCTCCACGCCAAAGGCAACAAATTGCCTCGAAGCGCTCTTGCCACAGCAACCATCACCACATCATCATAGGCCTAAATAAGGACCAGGATTGGAGAAAGGAGAACGAGGAGAGGGAGAAAACGCGTCGCCGCTGCCGCTTCAAAATTTTTTTTTGATCTTTTTATTAAAGTCATTTTAGTTCGCTCTTGTTACTTCCCATATTCAAATTTTCGTTGCTTTTCATTATAATTTCCTAAACATTTTTTTGCCTAAGTTAAAGTATCAAATATTATTTCTTTTGTACATTTTTCTTCTTTTTTTGCCACCCTGATATTAACATTTGCCTTTTATTTAATTAGCTATCAATATTTTTTTTATTGCTTGTGTTAAAATTAAATTAAGTAAGTTTATTTGCTTTTTTAGTTACAATAGCAATAGATTTTGTATCCATAGTATAGTCGCTTCATTCTTTTGTTCAGTTGACTAGCATAATTTTTAGTAATTTAGGTAAATAACATAATTTTATTAATTTTTTTATTTCGATCCACCCTAATATCAGTTTTATCATAAGTCATTGCCCGCTTGTTAATTCAGTTTATCTTTAGTTAATCAGCTCCTTTCAATTTTTGTTACTTATTCTCCTTCAGAGACACACATTTTTCTAAAATTTTTTTTCTATGATTTGGTTCTCTTATTTAGTTCCTTGCGTTTATAATTATCCAGAGCTCAATTTTATTGTTGTTTTCTCCTCCTCTTTTTGTGGGGGGTCTCCCTTTTAATTGCTTTCTGTTTGGTCATTTGACTATACTTTTTTATATTCAATCGAATTTTTTTCTTTGTTTCCTCCTCAAGATTTAATCTTAGTTGCTTCTTTTTATTTTTTTAGTAATCAATCCCTTTTGGATTGTTTAATTTTTTTGTTTTACTGGTTGTTTGAAACTTTTGCATGCACTTTTCCCACCTTCCTTTTTCCTCTATTATAAAATTTTTCGCTTTTTCTTTCTCCCTTTCCCTCGATCACTTCCACACTCACAGTTCCCGCATCACCCGTTCGTGTTTTTTTTTTGCATGCAAAAGACTCAATAGCAATCACCTTATCTGCATTTTATTTTGTTATTTTTATAATTATTACTAGGCTCAAGTCGCACATCTAATTTTAGTTTTCGCCTAGATTTTATTTATTTCTCCATTTCTTTTTGCCCACAAAGCTTTTATTCTAATTTTTTTATTTTTGCACTATTCAAGAGCCGCAAGTTTTCTTTGATTCGGACGGCAGCCGCGCGTCCGAATAACTTCCAACGTAGTTTTGTTTACCTCTCCTACCTACCGGGAGGCATTGGAATAATTTCCAACATAAGGAATTTTGTATATATGTATGTTAAGCCTCTCTTGCAGCAACCCTCTCTCCGCGACGCAGGCGCCTATGTCAACGGACAGATCGGTAAGTGCTAATTTGTAAGGTATATTTATTTATGAAAAAAAAAGGCTACATACGTATGTATATGCAAATTCGGAGCATTGGAAACTGTTGAGGTAGGGAAGTTATCGGCATACAGGGTCGTCCGAAAGGCCACGGTTTTTATTTGTATGCAATTTCAGCACCTTTTTTTTTTTTTTATTCATGATCTTTTGTTTATTTTTATTTATTTAAATTTCGTTAAGGATTCGGATTTGGATTCCATTATTTTATTTTTTTGTATTCCTTTGCTATATTTTTTTTATATACCGAAATTATATAGTTATGTTGATAAGCTTTTGAACATAATGTTTGCTAGTCGTAAGATACTGTTGAATTTTTGAAGAGCGTTGTTGAATTAAAGTAAAATAAGCATAGGTGTAAAATTCTTGTACTTTTAATTTCAACTACCTTTATTTTTACATTTATTAATAAATTAAGTTTGTCAATTTCGGAACGAAGCTCTAATCGTTTTAGTCAATTATCTTTGATTGATTTTACATGGGGTGAAATACTAAAGCCATGTCCGGCTAGTTAAGCAACTGATTGGTGTGGGTGTTGCACTGGTGCATTAGAGGGGACGTAAATGTGGGGCGACTAGGACAGACAGGACTAGTTAGGAACATGGGACGATAACGGACGACAGAATTGTGTCAGGCAAAGGGGACTCCACTCGGTGAGCGGAGTCAAAGTGGAGTCCAAGGTCGTTCATGGTCTATGAACGAGAGGGGCGGGATGACTCCACCTGACACGGACAGGCCTCCTTCTATTTCTTTTCTATCCTATGTAGATTTCACCCAGGCATGAACCTCCTTTTTGTTTGTATAGCTGCAGGCAAGGCTGGTGAGCAAAAACTCACCCCACCCGACGAGCTAGCGGGCTTGCCACCATGCCACCTGCCACCTTTGCCTTGCCCCAACAGCCAGTTATACAACAATGGCGCCCAACGAAATAGCCCAATTTTAATTTCCATTTAATTTTAATTTCATTGTTATTTTTTTTGGATTTATTTTTTTGTTTGCTTCCTTTTATTGCTTTATTTTCCATAAAAGTTTATTATTTCCGCAACTTTTTCTCATAATTCCTTTTGTCGTTTTCCACAAAGTTTTCTTATAATCGTTTGTTTTTACATAAATTTTTTTGCATAACTTTTTTCCTTCTATAAAAATTTTTTTTGCTCTTCATAACTTTCATTTTCATTTACCACTCTCTCCTTTAGTTCAATTTCCGATTTCCTTCTCCGACGGGACTATTGACCGTTGTAGGGGCTGCGTCGCTTGGATCAGTCCGACGCGATACGTGCCACTACAACAAAAACACAAGGGGGATACTCGTCTTGCCGCAGAGGTTCCTTATGAGAGCTTCAACGCTGGCATAAGTGGTATTCTGCGGTAAGGCTAGTATATTGACAAATAGATGTAGTAGCGTGTAGGTGACTGTTTAGGCTACCGTGTCCGCAGTCCAGCACTGCGTACACGTGAGGTTTGCAGTCAGCCTACACGAAGGAGATTTGAAGCAGTGTGGCAACCAAGCTTGAAGCCAGAGCTTGTAGGCTTGTTGTGCCTCACTGCATAAACGGACGAATAGGGGAGACTTAGTTGACTAGGACCTAGACTAGTGACAAACGGACCACTCACTCACATTCACTATGACCTTGCCGAGGTGCAACACCAACACACACCAATAATACCACAAATTAGTTTCTTTCCATAAAATCAAATACACATATATTCAAGTAACAACGAGTTAAAACACTGAACCAAGATAATTGTTTTTGAAATCAAAAGCATATAAGCATATATATATATATTATAAACATATTTATATACCACGTATATTTTATTTAGTTAAGTTTGATTTTTGATATACACGTATGGTTTCCTTTTTTTTTGAAATACCCTTTAATCCATTTTGATACTTATTAATCTCAATTTAAAATTTTTTATATATAAGTAATTTTACCTTTTTTGTACTTAAACATACTTTGGCCCTGTTTTGAATTTGGGGTCGGGATTTGAATATAGTTTAGTTACTTAATTAATATTTCTTTCTAGGTTTACCTTTTTTTATACATATTTTGTTATATTTTTTTATTTTTTTTATTTTTGAGTTTTCAAAACCATGTGGGTTTAAATTATTTTATAAATTTTTTTTGTCATCTCACCTTTTTAAGTGAACTGCTGGTTGATTTGAATTACTTGGATTTGTATCGGCAGTTAGTCGTGCGTTATTTTTCGATTCGATTTCGTTATTACCAGTGTTTAGCGAAAACTTTTTGAACCTTGAATTGTAATATATATTTTTGATAAACCTTTTTTTTTTTTGTTTTTACAACAACTATCTGCTGAGGTAATTAACCCTCAGATATCGATAATAACTTTGGATTTTTTTTCCCCGTTTGTACCCTTTTGATAGTTGTACTTTCGGTACAAAAACAAAAAAAAAAAAAAAATTGTTTTTGAATTTTGTTTCTTTTCAAACATTTTTTTTTTGGAATTCCCCTCCATTGTCTTATTTGCTCATCCTTCTGTGACCCTTAACCCCTATACCCCTTTCATCGGTTCCCACAACGATTGGCGACTCGAACCCTTATCCGCGAGAAAGTTCCTTGTATGGAAAGAGAAGACGCCCAGGAAGAAGTTGCTGGTGGATTGGAGTTGAATGCGGATAGGATAGTGACACGAAGTATCACTAGGGCGTTGCGGAACGAGGTCGTGGGGTCTATCTTTACGCAGATCGATACGGGCATACCTCATTCCGATTATTTACCCACAGACCTTGTTAACAGGTGCGCTTCGCGGGTTTTTAGGTCAACGGGGGAACATATAGTCCAAACAGTCCGTCCGTCTAGCTTTAGAATAACCGAAGCGTTTTCATTTTCCGGGGGGGAAAGTAGTTTTTCAAGAAAAATAGACGAACTCTTTAATATGTCCGACACGGAGCAGGAGGGAGCAGTTGGTGGAGTAGCTGGCGGATCAGGACCCGGGGCTATCCCTACACGCAAGGAGCCACCAAAGGACCAGGTTGCTGAGGGTGCGGATCAGCGGCAAGGCGGACGAACTTCAACGGCCATCAGCATAGATCAGCTGAGCCATATGATGGCGATGATGGCGCAACAAAATGAGGTGATGGCACAGGCCATGGACGAGGTCCGCCATATACGCGATAACATTTCAAACCTCAGCAACCGAGTCGCAGTGATGGAAACCTCGGCGCAAGGGTTAGGAAACCGGCCTGGTCAGTCATCGACTCCAGAAAGAAACGTTAGGAATGAACCAGCCGACCAGCGTGTCGACCCAAATGCTGCGTTGGGGGTTTCAGGTTCAGCGAGCAACACCCAGGACCCACCGAAATGGAAGAAGTTGGACCTGGAAAAGTGGCATGTGAAATTTGACGGTACTAGCAAGGGAATAACGGTGGAGAGCTTTATTTTTCGAATCGAGAAGTTGCGGCAACAACACAACATATCCCACTTCCAGCTCTTCACCGACTTCCATTGTCTCGTGACGGGCTCTGCCTTGAAGTGGTACTGGCAGGTCTTAGAGGACCACTCGGACGAACCCGAGTTTGGGTACCCCGAGCTAAGGGCGGAGCTGCTAGCCCACTTCAAGACAGCGGAGTCCGATTACGAGATAATCCGCGAAATCATGGAACGCAAACAACAGCCACTGGAAGGGTTCGACGACTTCTACGGTGAGGTCCATAATTTGACTTTCCGGCTCCGGAAAAGTATCCCAGAGAAGGAGCTGGTTGGGATAATTAGGGGGAACCTGAAGCCCTACTTGGCAAATTTAACGTTTGCGTCAAAAATCGACACGCTGGCTGAGCTGAAGGCCGAGTGTCGACGAGCTGAACGGCTCATTAAAGAAAACAAAAGTAGAGCAAAGGCAGTTAGCGAGTTAGGTTACCCCGAAGTGACACCTGCGGATGGGGAAGTAAAACAGCCTCCCGTAGATGCGATCACAAACAATAATTTCCAGCGTAAAGTCCCGTTCCAGCAACAAACGCTTGCAACACAAGGGAATTCGGCACAGCCGAAGACAACGTTCAACCCCAATCCTACCACCAATTCTTTTTGTGCGTCTCCTTACCATTTAATGTTGTGCTATGCGTGTGGAATGCCTGTCGATTATTTTGTCAAAAATCCGTCCGAGCTTAAGAAAGAAAACCATTGTAAGTCCCCGTTTCATAATATGATCTGTTTTGCGTGTGGTAAAGATACGTCCTTTTGTGTTTTTAAACCTGGGCCGGGAAACTCACGATTGGCGGAGATTGCCGGGGGCTCTCGCCAGGAGATAGACCACCCGGAGTCCAAATTTTAAAAAGAGACAGCGGTGTGAAAGACAGGGGTGGTGCAATAGAAGGGAAGAAGGTTCTGCCAAAAAGTCTACATCAGAGGAAGATAGAGTATGAGGAAGCAAGAAACAGGATTTTTACAGAGGAAATTTTAATAAAGAAACGAAATTACATGAAGATAAAAAGGATGCGAGAGAAGAGGAAGATAATGAAAAGAATACACCAGAAAATAGTGTCCACGATTGTAACTCTCAAAGGAGATAATCGGTTCTTTGCGCGAACCGAAATTGGAGGCAAAGAAGTTCTTGCTTTGTTAGATTCGGGGGCTGGCGCGAACTGTTTAGGTAAAAATTTTGAAAAGTTGATAGAGGGCAGAGAGGATAGCATCATTAAGTTGGCTAATCAGAATATCCGAACGGCAAACGGCGGCGAAACGCCGGTGGTAGGTGCTATCACTCTGCCAGTTCTATGGGAAGGAGAAATAAAAGAGTTAGAATTCCTAGTCGTGCCAGGCCTCCAACAGGAAGTTTATCTAGGGGTAGACTTTTGGCAGGCTTTCGACCTGGATGTTGTAAGTCGAGGAACGATGGTGCGTTCTGCTCACACTGCCGTTGCAGAACTCGTACCCGCTGAGGGCGATTTGTCGTTCGATGCCGTGCAACATGTCCTTACAAAAGAGCAAAGTGTTGCCTTAGAAAGGGTCAAGGCGCAGTACCCGTCTTTTGCTGTCTTGGGGTTGGGGAAAACCAACGTGGAGGAACATGTGATTGAGGTTTTGGATGAGAATCTCCCAGTGAAACAGAGACACTATCCGATATCACCAGCGATCCAAAAGCATGTTTTTGCAGAGCTAGACCGCATGCTGGGTCTAGGGGTGATTGAGGAGAGCAACAGTAGCTGGAGCTCTCCCGTATCGCTGGTGATAAAAGGTGAAAAGAAGCGTCTCTGTCTCGATGCGAGGAAAGTGAATGAGCGAACTATTAAGGACGCTTATCCACTTCCAAACATCGATGGGATTCTCAGCCGACTCCAAAACACGAGGTTCATTTCGGCCATCGACCTAAAAGATGCCTTTTGGCAAATACCTTTGGAAAAGAAATCCCGAGAGAAAACCGCATTTACTGTGCCAGGGCGTCCCCTATACCATTACACAGTCATGCCGTTTGGACTGTGTAATGCAGCACAAAGAATGTGTAGATTGATGGACAAGGTTATACCCGCTTCTTTACGTGATTGTGTTTTTGTATATTTAGATGATCTGTTAGTTTGCTCTGTAGATTTTCCGTCCCATTTAGTGTTGTTGGAGAAGGTCGCTAAGTGTTTACGTGAAGCTAACCTTACCATTAATGTCGAGAAAAGCAAGTTTTGTTTCAAAGAAGTTAGGTACTTAGGTTACGTAGTGGGCGACGGATGTCTCAAGACCGATGCGAACAAGGTTGCGGCTGTGAGGGATTTCCCCGAACCAAAAACCCCAAAACAGCTCCGACGGTTTCTAGGGATGTCAGGCTGGTACCGACGTTTTATCCAAGACTACGCAACCATTGCAGCTCCGCTGCACGACTGTCTCACGAAAGATAAAATCAAAAAATTTACTATGACAGACGAAGCAAGGAGTTCGTTTGAGCGACTAAAGGAGAGTTTGATTTCCGCTCCCGTACTGGTACACCCTGACTTTGACAGACACTTTTATATCCAGTGCGATGCTTCAACCGACGGAGTGGGCGGGGTGCTCTTCCAGTTAGACGACGAGAACAACGAACGACCGATAGCTTACATTTCCGCCAAGCTGAACAAAGCGCAGCGTAATTACAGCATCACCGAGCTGGAGTGCTACGCTGCGGTGATAAGTGTGAAAAGATTTAGGCCGTACGTCGAAGGTTTACCCTTCACGATCATAACTGATCACGCGAGTCTCAAATGGTTAATGAACCAGAAAGACCTTTCTGGGAGACTCGCGAGGTGGAGTTTAAAACTTCAGGCGTACGACTTTAAAATCGAGCACAGAAAAGGAGCACTCAATGTTGTACCCGACACGCTGTCGCGAGCGCACATGGAGGAAATGCAGCTATCAGACAGACTAATGGACGTTGACTTAGACTCGGACTACTTTAAAACTGAAGAGTATGACGAACTTAGGAAAACAGTGACAGAAAACCAAGACAAACTTACAGAACTGTGCGTGTCGGACGGCTACGTTTATAAACGGACACAGTTTGACCGGGGGGACGAACTTCAGCAGGACCAAGCCTGGAAACTCTGGGTACCGGCGGAGTTGCGTGCGGGTTTGGTGGAAGCCTCCCACAGCTCACCTTCGGCCGGACACGGGGGCATCCATAAAACGTTAGCCCGCATACGTGAAAAATACTATTGGCCTGGTATGGTAACCGACGTCCAAAACTTCCTAAAAGAGTGTGAAATTTGTAAAGGAAACAAAACTCAAAACGTGTTCCATAAACCGCCCATGGGGAAGCAACACGTAACCGAAAGACCTTTCCAACGTTTGTTCATTGACTTTATGGGTCCATACCCACGTACTAGTGATGGTAATATTTATGTGTTTGTGTGTCTTGACCATTTTTCTAAGTTTGTGTTCTTAAAACCTATGCGTAGAGCCACGTCCTTAGATGTAATTAGATTTTTAGAAAAGGAAATATTTCACATTTTTGGCGTTCCGGAGTACATTCACTCCGATAACGGAAAACAATTTGTCTCCGACATGTTCGCTAAATTTTTAGAAAAGTATGGAGCTAGACACATAAGAACTGCTTTTTACTCCCCTCAAGGAAATGCAGCGGAGAGGGTTAACCGCTCTGTGCTGCAAATAGTGCGATCCTTCATTAAGGAAAATCAAAAGAACTGGGATAAGTGTATAAGCGATGCGGCTTTTGCCCTTCGCAGTGCGATACACTCTTCCATTAACTGCTCCCCATATTATGCTACGTTTGGCATGCACATGATGCAACATGGGGCATCATATGAAATATGCCGCAAATTGGGGGCAGTTAAAGATGCAGATTTAGAGATAGATGCAAGAGCTGATAGATTACAATGTATTAGGAATTCAATTATGAAAGAGCTTAAACTAGCACATGAGCGAAGTAAGAAGTTTTATAATATGCGAAGCAAGGATGTGAAATTCCAAACCGGACAAGTGGTATACCGCCGAAACTTCAAGCAGAGTTCGAAGATCGAAAACTACAACGCTAAACTTGCCCCAAAGCAAGTTAAGTGTGTAGTCCTGAAAGCTATTGGAAATTCGATGTACGAACTCGGCGATATGAATGGGAAGAAAATAGGCGTATACCACGCTAAAGATATTTTTGTTGCGTAAACCTGTGTTGAATGTAGTTGTTTGTATGTTGCATGTAGTTTGTGTAGAAGTGTTGCATGTTTTATGTCGTAAAGCCTTGACTTGACGGTACATAAACATGTTGACAATTATTTATACCCTTTTTTTTATACACCTGTAATTATATTTGTATTTATACATTTTTTTTATATTTTTTTTTATTTTTTTTATTTATTTAATTATTTTTTTTGTAATTATTTAATTATTTATTTTCCCATTTATTAACTTATTTATTTTATTTACTGACACCTTTTTTTATTAACCTGCTAAACTGTGATATAGATATAGATACTCACCCGTGATTTAGACTTAGATACTTACCTGTGATATAGCTTTAAGTTAACCTGCATGAAATCCTAGTCTTTTAGCTATTAAGTAAACTGTTAGATAGATTTTTAGTAGAAATTAGACAAAATTATTCTGAGTGCTGCCAATTAGAACGCATTACCTTGATTTAACAAATTATAATCGAGTAGGGGGATAGCCCGGCTTTGGGTCGTGGGTCGAAGCCACACGTTGGGCACACCAAACTAAAATAAGACAGACTGCGCTTTGAATCCTTTTACGGACACGCTCCATGTTGCATGCAACATCGGCGGCATCCGAGCCTGTAGCGGCAGCCTGTGGGTTAATGCGACATTGTAAATGTCCGAACACCGTTGTATCTGTGTTACCCTTACATGTGTGTGTGTGTGTGTTAGTACGTGGTTTAGATGTATGAATATGTATCTGTTAGTGTGGGTGAAATGGTGTCGTGAAAGTGTATATCTGTCGTGTCCCGCCTAATCCGCATAGATGTATTCATGTCCCTCGTCTTTGAGTGAAATTTGTCAAAAGGGAGCTTATGGGGTACGATCGCCAAACGAAGCTAGGCAATGATTTAAAAAGCAAAGTGAGCCTAGTGAGTGCGGAACCCTTTACCCGCGTGTGAAAAAAAAGGTTTCAAAAGTTGTCTACAAATATAGTTTTTTTTTACACCGTAGTAACGGTTCGCGAATAATATCTACCGATACTCGAAATTACCGGTATCCAAAGGACCGGGGTACAGTACCCTAAATAGCTGTTGGATTAGGTGAGTTTTCCTAGGCCCCATGAACCAACTAAGGTGCAGGTGAATGTGTTCAAAAAAAAAAAAAAGGAAAGTGAAGAAAAGTTATAAATTGTAAAAGAAAAAAAAAGGTTGATTAAAGTGCACACGGTGTGTGCAAAACTAACTAAATGATAATCGCAAATTTAAGCACGGCTGAATGTGACTTTGAAATTTAAAATGGTAAACTTGACTTAAAATTTTTTTTATTTCTTTTTGGGTTTTTTTTTTAGTTTTTGAAATTTTATTTTGAAAACAGGAATTTAAAATAAAAGATATTAATAAGAAAATTTAAGGAAGATAAATTGTGAAAGAGTTATACATATGTATGTGGGGAGATTTATTTGCCTACGTCGATTAAAAGGTTCGTTCACCTGCACCCAAGTCTTTGCCATACTTTGTTTTTGTTTGCTAGGTTCTAAGCAAAGTGTTTTTACCATCCCCGTAGGAAAAATACCAGTCAGACGATCAGAACACAAGTGGCCTACAACCACCTCCTATAGACACACTATACATACAATTTTTGAGGAACACACCCACGAGCAAAAGGGGGTAAGGGGAGCATAAGCTTGTCACTGGGCTCCACGCCAAAGGCAACAAATTGCCTCGAAGCGCTCTTGCCACAGCAACCATCACCACATCATCATAGGCCTAAATAAGGACCAGGATTGGAGAAAGGAGAACGAGGAGAGGGAGAAAACGCGTCGCCGCTGCCGCTTCAAAATTTTTTTTGATCTTTTTATTAAAGTCATTTTAGTTCGCTCTTGTTACTTCCCATATTCAAATTTTCGTTGCTTTTCATTATAATTTCCTAAACATTTTTTTGCCTAAGTTAAAGTATCAAATATTATTTCTTTTGTACATTTTTCTTCTTTTTTTGCCACCCTGATATTAACATTTGCCTTTTATTTAATTAGCTATCAATATTTTTTTTATTGCTTGTGTTAAAATTAAATTAAGTAAGTTTATTTGCTTTTTTAGTTACAATAGCAATAGATTTTGTATCCATAGTATAGTCGCTTCATTCTTTTGTTCAGTTGACTAGCATAATTTTTAGTAATTTAGGTAAATAACATAATTTTATTAATTTTTTTATTTCGATCCACCCTAATATCAGTTTTATCATAAGTCATTGCCCGCTTGTTAATTCAGTTTATCTTTAGTTAATCAGCTCCTTTCAATTTTTGTTACTTATTCTCCTTCAGAGACACACATTTTTCTAAAATTTTTTTTCTATGATTTGGTTCTCTTATTTAGTTCCTTGCGTTTATAATTATCCAGAGCTCAATTTTATTGTTGTTTTCTCCTCCTCTTTTTGTGGGGGGTCTCCCTTTTAATTGCTTTCTGTTTGGTCATTTGACTATACTTTTTTATATTCAATCGAATTTTTTTCTTTGTTTCCTCCTCAAGATTTAATCTTAGTTGCTTCTTTTTATTTTTTTAGTAATCAATCCCTTTTGGATTGTTTAATTTTTTTGTTTTACTGGTTGTTTGAAACTTTTGCATGCACTTTTCCCACCTTCCTTTTTCCTCTATTATAAAATTTTTCGCTTTTTCTTTCTCCCTTTCCCTCGATCACTTCCACACTCACAGTTCCCGCATCACCCGTTCGTGTTTTTTTTTTGCATGCAAAAGACTCAATAGCAATCACCTTATCTGCATTTTATTTTGTTATTTTTATAATTATTACTAGGCTCAAGTCGCACATCTAATTTTAGTTTTCGCCTAGATTTTATTTATTTCTCCATTTCTTTTTGCCCACAAAGCTTTTATTCTAATTTTTTTATTTTTGCACTATTCAAGAGCCGCAAGTTTTCTTTGATTCGGACGGCAGCCGCGCGTCCGAATAACTTCCAACGTAGTTTTGTTTACCTCTCCTACCTACCGGGAGGCATTGGAATAATTTCCAACATAAGGAATTTTGTATATATGTATGTTAAGCCTCTCTTGCAGCAACCCTCTCTCCGCGACGCAGGCGCCTATGTCAACGGACAGATCGGTAAGTGCTAATTTGTAAGGTATATTTATTTATGAAAAAAAAGGCTACATACGTATGTATATGCAAATTCGGAGCATTGGAAACTGTTGAGGTAGGGAAGTTATCGGCATACAGGGTCGTCCGAAAGGCCACGGTTTTTATTTGTATGCAATTTCAGCACCTTTTTTTTTTTTTTATTCATGATCTTTTGTTTATTTTTATTTATTTAAATTTCGTTAAGGATTCGGATTTGGATTCCATTATTTTATTTTTTTGTATTCCTTTGCTATATTTTTTTTATATACCGAAATTATATAGTTATGTTGATAAGCTTTTGAACATAATGTTTGCTAGTCGTAAGATACTGTTGAATTTTTGAAGAGCGTTGTTGAATTAAAGTAAAATAAGCATAGGTGTAAAATTCTTGTACTTTTAATTTCAACTACCTTTATTTTTACATTTATTAATAAATTAAGTTTGTCAATTTCGGAACGAAGCTCTAATCGTTTTAGTCAATTATCTTTGATTGATTTTACATGGGGTGAAATACTAAAGCCATGTCCGGCTAGTTAAGCAACTGATTGGTGTGGGTGTTGCACTGGTGCATTAGAGGGGACGTAAATGTGGGGCGACTAGGACAGACAGGACTAGTTAGGAACATGGGACGATAACGGACGACAGAATTGTGTCAGGCAAAGGGGACTCCACTCGGTGAGCGGAGTCAAAGTGGAGTCCAAGGTCGTTCATGGTCTATGAACGAGAGGGGCGGGATGACTCCACCTGACACGGACAGGCCTCCTTCTATTTCTTTTCTATCCTATGTAGATTTCACCCAGGCATGAACCTCCTTTTTGTTTGTATAGCTGCAGGCAAGGCTGGTGAGCAAAAACTCACCCCACCCGACGAGCTAGCGGGCTTGCCACCATGCCACCTGCCACCTTTGCCTTGCCCCAACAGCCAGTTATACAACAGCTTTTGTAAAGCCTCCCAACAAGTACCTACCTATGAACTCATACCTAGAAACATATTAACGTTCGAATAAAAAATGTATAGGCTTCCTTACACGTGCCATTTTCTACGAATAAAAACTCAATCAGCACACCAGGGCGTATGCGGCGCAGCAGCTGTCAAATGCATTGCTAACGGCTTGGGAAAGCGCAACTGCAATCAATTTTATACCTTCACCACCCCCAACTAACAGTCGTGACAAACACGCAGCTGCTTTCCTACATACTCTCCATACATATATCCGCCCACCTTAATTTCCATTACAATTGCAATTATCTATTCTAAAACGGTATTTTTATATACATATGTATGTTGTTATTGCTAGTTGTTGCATTTATAACGCGTGCATGCACCGTATTGAGTAAAGTAGATATGCAAAGTTTGTGACATGTCTCTCCTTGTAAATTTGTGCATTGAACAGCTCACTTGGCGCACCCCCCAAACCACCTCGCACTTGTTTGCCCTTCAAGACAAGGTATTCGTCAGCCTATATTGCACAAAATTCAAAATATCTCAAATTCAATTTTCAATGCGTTTCTTTTGCATAAATAAATAAAATTTGATTCGTTGCGCATATTCACTCATTTACTAACTCTTTAATGGCAATCAGAGCCACATGTTGCACGCATGCCGTCAGTGCAACTGTTGCTTGCAATTTGAATATTTGCATTGCCATTCGTTGCAGTTGCTGTTTTGCACCACAACGCAAGATTGTGCCATTAAAATTGTAAAAAAGGAAAAAAGTTCAAATTGCGAAATATTGCATACCAACATACATATCTATGAGGGTTAATCCATGTCAAATAGGCAGAGAGTTAGAACCGACCTCTTTCGGTTTTAATGAATTTTGGTGGAGAGTTTTCTTTTATTATAAAACTAAGTTCTGTCAAAGGAAAAAAAAACAGATAGATGTGACTGCTGGACGAAACGTAGGACCATGCGAGAGGCGCGTAAATACAAAAACCACAAGCACTGCCTCTGAGGTCAAGGAAGCCATCAGACAGGCTAAGCCCCCAAATCCATCGGCCCCGACGGTATTGCCATGAAGATGTTGAAACATTTAGGTCAGGAGAGACACAAATACCTAGCGGCTCTATTCAGTCTGTAACTGAACACTTTCGTCATTCCTGAAATATGGAAAAAGGCGAGAGTGGTTCCACTTTTAAAACCTAGAAAGCCGGCCAACATAGGCGATTCATATCGCACTATATCACTTTTGTCGCCGGTAGTGAATACGCTAGAGTCCATCTTGCTCTCGTACTGCAAATCTGCACCTGGCTAGTCATCAACATGGCTTCCGTAAGCTAAATAGTTAATCACGCCACGCTCATACAAGATCTTCTTGAGACACAACTCCCTGATGGGGTAAAGAGTTGGACCGCTAATTATCTGAACGGACGGCAGGCGTCAGTAAACTGTAAAAACGCTACGTCCAAACCCAGACGTATTAGACAGGGGGTGCCACAGAGTGGTGGCCTATCTCCGATACTTTTTAGCTTCTACCTATCGAAGATTCCCCCACCACCCGAGGGCGTCACCATCGTTTCGTATGCCGACGACCGTACAATAACGGCGACGGGTAATGGCCCTCATACTGATGAACTCTGTGACCTTTCCAGTTTTTTCCACTAAATCGACGGCGACACTTTTTACGACATGGACGCACCAAGTGAGAAACGAATTAGACATTTAAGTTGATGGCACTAAGCTACCAACTGTCAGCCACCCAAAGTTATTGAGAGTGACATTGAATAATACTTTCTCATTTGCTGGTTATGTGTCTACAATGGTCTCAAAGGTACGAGTTAGCAACAAGATCCTCAAGTCACTTGCCGGCAGTAGTTGGGGAAAAGATAAAGAAAAATTGCTGACTACATATAAGGCCATTAGTCGACCAGTCTTTGACTATGCTGCACCCATATGGTAGCCTAACGTGCATAACCCCAACTGGACGAAGTTACAAGTCTGCCAAAATACCGCTATCAGAATTGCTACGGGATGTCTCCTCATGTCTCCCGAGCCTCACCTCCATCAAGAGGCAAAACTGCTCAATGTAAGAGAGCACGCGGAAATGCTGAACTGCCACAAGCCAGAACATCTAAACCGTCATCTTTTGGACACAGACCCGCCTCCAAGAAACATAAGGAAACATCTCCGTAAGCATTATGACGAGATCTAGCATCATATAACCTTGCCGTTTGATCTGCGGAATCATAAGCCCCGTTTTAAATAGTCTTCCACCCGATATTGCCGAAGAAGAACGCACCTTACCAAGCGTCAATATGGCCCAGCCTCGGTCTGGATACTGGAACATGTTAAACTCTTACTTATCCTGAATAAATGACACCATTTTAAACAGATGCCCTGCCAGTTGAAATAAAATTTGAAAAAAATTACACTTTTAAATTCAGCAGAATTTATGCTCCAAAAAAATTCGAGGGTTAATTTGAACAATTGATTCGATTTTCCATAGAATTACCCATCTACATATGCATAGCTTATGTTTGCTCTTTGTTAAATTCTAGCGGTGCTTTTCTGTTCCAGATTCACAAAAACAATGCAATGTTCTAGTATTTATGTATGTGCCACTCACTGTATTAATGGTGCATATATTGCACTCTAGTGCATTGGCGCCAAACGTGCAATAAATTTATATTTTTGCCGCAATGCAATTTTTAACGGGTTTTCTTTAGCAATTTGTAGGTGTTGAAATTCAGAATTTTTAATATTTAGGTCATTTGGAAGGGGGTAATTTTTTATAATTATTATTTTGCCTATACAAGGCAACTGTCAAGGTGGTTAACGAGATACCTCTATCATTACTTCTATGCCACTTATAAAAAAAAATTGTATTCATTATTCAAAAGAATTTATGTGATGCGTTATTGGTTAATGGTTATTCGAAAAAATCAAATTACCATTTTCGGGATCATTTCAAAACTGTTTCGGGATAGTTTAGGGACTGTTTTGGGTTCACTTCTCGACCATTTTCGGAATAATTTCGAGTCTGTTTTGGAATCATTTTGGTAACATTGCTATTTTTGAACAAGAAATAACCGGTCACTCATCAAATGATGAATAATTATTTATTTAAAGTGTCCCAACCCTGATACAATGCTTGAATGTCGAAGCAATATCGTTTTTTTCACAGTGATTAGCAAAACTATATAATGCCTCTGTTTTATCGCAAAAATTCTAGCACAATGCTGTGCATAGTTTATTTCTAATAAAATTTTTATTATTTCTCATTCAAATTTATTGCGACTTTGATAACAATTTGTGCGACATTCTTTACGGTTTAACATTATCACTATACAAATGTTTATATTTGGTTGAAGCAAACGACATAACTGTACACAGGTGAATTTGAGTATGGGAAATGGCGAGGATAAGTGCTCGATTTTAGCAATACGTTCATTTTAGCGCGTTCTACACACAGAATAATTTTTGTCAACATGAACCATGTTAAATTAACAAGAAAGATCCTGTTAAATTTGCATGAAATAATGAGGTAGATAGTGTTGTTTTAACAGGAATTTATGTTAATTTATCAGGAATTCGTTTTAATTTAACAGGAAGTCATGTTATTTTAAGAGGAAGTCATGTTAATTTAACACGAAGTCAAGTTTTTCAACATGAGCTTCACGTTAATTTAACTGGAAGTAATGTCTATTGAACACGAAGTGAAGTAATTCAACATGAGCTTCATGTTAAAATAACACGATCGATAGTGTAGAAAAAGTGTTAAAAAGTGTTGATTTTACATGAACATTTTTCTGTGTATAAAAATTTGTAGTTTTTTAGGATTAAAAACCATTTTGAGGCAGTGATGCGTCAAAAGGCTGCGAAAATCTCCGTCATGGTATATGGGGTAGTATGTTGGCTTTCCAAATCAAAGGTAATGACAACTCTGGTATAGAGAAGTTCTTAAAAAGAATCTCACTTAAAACGTTCCAACCTAATAAACTCACTTTCTCTCATATGTCAATATACCTATTACACGACTAAAAAATGAACCTAAATTTTAAACCCGTATAAAGTTTAATCAATTTTTGAAACTTTCAAACCGTCCAAGTACCTACAAAGATTTTCAATTTCTTTTGGTTTCGATTAAAAATCTAAATGAAATAGCAGTCTAAATTTTTTATTTTTGGTTTGTTTGAATGTATGTAATTGAATTTTGCTCCACAAAAACTTAATTTGCGGCATAGGTCAGCGGTAGAGCAGTCGGCTGTGACTCCTGAGTGTTTTCATTCGAATCCTGCCAGCTGCCACATTTTTTTAGTTTTATTTTCTTCTTAAAACTTTTCGGTTTAAAATTAAAACTTTTTGGTTTGAAAATTAAAACTTTTCAGTTTAAAATTAAAACTTTTTTGGTTTGAAAATTAAAACTTTTCGGTCTAAAATTTAAACTTTTGTGTTTGAAAATTCAAATTTATTTTTGAAAGCTCATTCAAGATTGAATTTTGCCAACAACATTTATGTGTGCGGTGTAGCTCAGTGGTTGAGCAGACGGCATAATGCGGGGAGTCTAAGTTCGAATTCCCGCCAACGGACAAAAAATTTATTTTATCTTTAAAAAATTGTTAAAACATTTCTTGTTTATAATTGAAACCCGATTCATTTAGCCAATTTTCATAAAAACTGGTCTATATTGAATTTGAATCCAAATTTGGTTTGGTCATATATGTAGTCCAAAAAAGTTTAAAATTTAGGTTCAAATTTTTAACCGTGTAAGTAACTTCAAAATATTGAACCTAATTTGAACTGCCCTAATACACGGTTCGCTGCGTTTTAAAAGTGAGTGCGCGTTTGCACCGATTGCATCATTCGCAAACGACACTCAAGTTCTCATGTTCGATTAGCTAAACAACAATTAAAGTACGCGTTTGTACGAGTAAATTAGCTCTGACACTTTAGTCAATATTGCATCAGTCTAGGCTGTTACAGATAAAATAATAATTCTGAGAGCAAATTTTCATACATGCCCTGCACTGTGCAAACAAACAAATTTTGTGAAATTTTAGAGTGCCACTAGGTTGCCAAATTATGAGATATTTTTTTCCAGAGAACACTTCTGAACTGACTTTAGCTCTAAGTGATCCTAGCGGGTCGTATCGACCATATTCTAAAGTAAATTAGAGTGGCTTGCGACTCAAGAGCTTGAAAGTGAACTTGAACCCGAATAATTACTCAGAATATTAAAGTTTCTACGCTCACTCAGCTGCAGTTACAAAAAAAAATTGCAAATTAACTACAGCTCAACTTCGAGCGGAAAGCCATAATTAAGTAAGTGGGTTACAAATTAAATTCAATTTAAAGTAGAACAAAAGTATCTTGAAGTAACAAATAAATGCTACGAAAAAACTAGTTGACTGGCATGACTTACAAATTAAAAAAAAAAAATCCATTCTAAATTCGCTTTGAAACCGTAACAACGCATTGAGCATGACAAATGAGAGCGACTTTCTTTGCTGTCAAATATGAAACGGTTAATTATGACCACCAGCAAGTGGGCGAAAGTTAAAGCTATGATTAACTTTGACATGAAAACCGACATAGCAGCTTAATGTAGATCAAGCGCAGAAAATCAGAATTTGATTAGTTTTTAACAAAACTGAAAGCGTTGAATTAAAATTTAGGAAAGTAAACTTTCTAAAAAAAAAATATGTAGTTACTCTTTGCAAATAAGAAAATTTGTAGAGGCAGTGAAAAGAGGGATTTATTTTACTTCATGTACCTATTTAAAACATAAATTTTAAAACTTAAAAGGCTTCTTTTAAATTGTACAAGTATACGTACGATACTATCAGCTAGGGACGGCACACAACATTTATTACTCGATTAATGTATCGAATTAATTGCAAGATATTTATCGATTAATCGAAAAGGAAGAATAATTTTTGTCAAGAAAGATTCTGTTAAATTTAACTGACATAATGAGGAAAATAGTGTTGTTTTAATAGGAATTAATGTTAATTTAACACAAAGTCAAGTTTTTCAACATGAGCTTCATGTTAATTTAAGAGGAAGTCATGTTAATTTAACACGAAATGAAGTAATTCAACACGAGATTCATATAAATTGCGAATATTTGTGGGAAGGTACATAGGTAAAGCTTGAGATAAGAATATTTCATTAACTTAAGCAGAGTCCGATTAATCTCATGAAAATATTTGTATAATAATATAAACACCTCTAGAAAATATGCATTCGCCCTGGTTTAGATTTTATATCAACTGCGACAAAGCTTTTCAACGCCACGCATAAATCAAATGCATTTCACTTCAAATGGATTTTTATATTTCTCTCTTTTTAAGTATAATATAGGGTATCTAGCCCCAGAATGCCAAACTTTCGGGATCGCGCCCACTTTTGCATGTCCCAAACCGAAGTCCCGGTATTACAGGTATGGGTTCCCATTATTTTCATGAAAGCAATTTTGGAGGAAAAAATTCTTTCAAGTAAGGAAAATGTTAATTTAAGGAAAAAACTCTTTAAATTAAGGAAAATGTTACTTATGTTAAGGAAGCCATGACTTTGGAGCCCAATAAGGGAAATTTTCCTTGAAATAAGAAAACTCGTTTTTTCAGTGTAGAGCTGGGTTTATATGATCAATAAAAGGATTAGCTCATTTCTAGATTCAAAATCCGGAACACTGGATGATGTGGGCGTGGCACATCCCCCACATATGCGATTTTTCGTACTGTATATATTGAAAAGGGGTTAGGAATCAAGTGAGAATAATATCTGACACCTCAAGAGAAAAGAGGGGAATGGAGAAGGGGGTGTGGCACCTCCCATACAAATGGGATTTTCCTATTAAATATATGTGGAAGTTTTATGGTAGATAGGAATAAGGATAGGAATGGGTATAAGGATAGGGATAGGGATAGGGATAGGGATAGGGATAGGGATAGGGATAGGGATAGGGATAGGGATAGGGATAGGGATAGGGATAGGGATAGGGATAGGGATAGGGATAGGGATAGAGATAGAGATAGAGATAGAGATAGAGATAGAGATAGAGATAGAGATAGAGATAGAGATAGAGATAGAGATAGAGATAGAGATAGAGATAGAGATAGAGATAGAGATAGAGATAGAGATAGAGATAGAGATAGAGATAGAGATAGAGATAGAGATAGAGATAGAGATAGAGATAGAGATAGAGATAGAGATAGAGATAGAGATAGAGATAGAGATAGAGATAGAGATAGAGATAGAGATAGAGATAGAGATAGAGATAGAGATAGAGATAGAGATAGAGATAGAGATAGAGATAGAGATAGGGATAGGAATAGGGATAGGGATAGGGAAAGGGATAGGGAGATGTATAGGAATGGGGATGGGATAGGAATAAGGATAGGGATATGGATAAGTATAGGGGTAGGGATATTATTCTTCCTAAGAGTCCTTAAAACCCTAAGATTCCGCTGAATTATCGTGAATTTCGGGATAGTAAAAAAAAAATCGGGATTTTCTCCACTAAATGCATAATGCAACATTGTTGTACTCAGCGTGAAAAAACACATAAAAATGAAAAATTGCAAATGTTGAATGCGTAAACATTTTCACTTTGATATTTCAACTAATAAAACGAAAGAGGCATAATGATTTGAGGCAGGCGACATGCTTTTTAACAGTAAATTGGTGCAACCGTAAATTTGGTGGCACGCTAAAATATTTTCTATTTTTTTAAGAAGACAAAAAAAATACAAAGAAAACTTGCAACGTGCAACATGCAATATGCCAACCAACAGTGACGCTTTGCGTTGCATTCCACAAGTTTTATGAGTGGCAAATAAAACTTAAAATTGAATTTTTTGCACGCACAAGAAATGAGCCAAGAAATGGCTAAACTAATAAATTAATTTACAGAGTAGAAAAGATAGGAAAGTGAGCGTTTCTTAGAGTGAGATGGTTTATAAAAAAATTTAAAAAGAGACGTGAGTACCAAGTACTCGTGATGTTTGATGTGTAAACAGCTTATTAGGCATATTTCTTTCGTAGAAATTGCGAAAAAAGCAAATGTGTAAATAGCTTATTAGGCGTATTTCCTTCGTAGCAATTGCGAAAAAAAGCAAACTACACCAATGTGACCCGAAAATGGTCTCTAAATAACTTCAAAATTATCTCAAAATGGTGCTAAAATCATCCGAAAACGCCCCCAAAATATGTTTCCAAAATGACTCTAATATGGCCTCAAAATTTTCCCCAAAATTAGCCCAATATGAACCCAAAGCGACCCCAAAATGGCCTCAAAATGGCTCCAACATGACCATAAAACGATCTCCAAAATTAGCCCAAAAATTATCTAAATTTGTTCCTAAATGGCCCAATATTACCCTTAAAAGACCCTAAAATTACACAAATGATCCCAAAATATTCCAATCCAATATGTTTCCAAAATGCCCCTTATATGACCCCAAAATGATCCCAATATGATCTTACAGTCTTACACTTACATTCCTACACTTCCATAGGTACATGTAAGAGCGTAACTTTCTTGGATGACCTCCAGCCCAAATATGTTTAGACATCAAAAAAAAAATAAAAATTTAAATTTCTAAGTAGTAAAACTAAAATTAGCGTAAAAATTTCATTCATACGATAAGAAAGTATTTACGTGCATGTTAGATATATAATTAGGTTTATGGCATACGTTGCCCGCATTTAGCTGGTAAAATAGCGATTTGCGATTTTGTGTTCGTATTGAATACGTGCTTTTGAGAACGCCACTAGTACCTAAACCACACCATATGGACTGATAAGAAACTACCTATATTGACAATGAGAGCTTACCTACGTGTTAATAGCTGACAACTAGAGAGCAAACGAACGTGGATATTTTCTTGTTCGAATGCAAAAGTTCGGTTGGATTGAGGTTTGATTTCATTTTTCACTATTCTGACAGCCCCGGCATTTCCGACTTATTTCTTTAAGGGTTCTCGCTCATCCATAGGGATCAAGAGCTTTTAGCAATGTACTTAAGTAAAAAATAAAACTTCATCCGATAAACAACTTGCGTGAAATATTTGTTTACCAACACGCAAAAAAATTTATAAATAACCGAAAGAATCACGCAAGACTTACATTGTTTGTACATATTTCGACAAGTGTATTTATTTTCATTGGATAATATGCAAAGTACCTGGGTGGCCGAGCTTGCTGCTTGCTATCAATTTAGCGCGAACTTTACTTACCCAAAATGATCAAAAAATAATCCCAAAAGACCCCAAAAAGACCCTCAAATGTTCCCAAAATTACTCGAAAATGATCCAAAAATTATCTCAAAATGACTCCAAAATTATCCGAAATGACCCCAAAATTGTCCCGAGTGAAGCCAAAATTGAACCCAAAATCATCTCAAAATAGCTCCAAAATTATCTCAAAGTGACCCCTAAATGAAACCAAAATCAATTTTTGAGATTAGAAAATATAAAGGTGGAGTGCACGTTTCCAAACTAAGGCAAACAATTTCTGAGAGACTAAACAGAAGTTCGGTTATCGACAAAACATTTAAAGCCTTTTAATTGTACTCCACCTTTATATTTTCTAATCTCAAAAATTTATTACAATTGGTATGAATAAAATTTCAAAACCAAAAACACCGAAACCATGTCTTTGTTTAACGACAAATTTGCTGAGGCTTTTTGACAGCATTCATATAAAGGTTGTCTTTAAAAAAATTTTATCATCTTTTTATTTTTACTTTAAAATATGCCCCAATAATTTTTGAGTAGAGCGCTTTGCACGTTAAAATTGTAGGTAGATACATACATAAACAAATTTCATTTTCGCTTCCGCTTATGGTAACACCAGCCAGAAGCTGGCTTCAAAGTTTGATATAAAATTACTTCCAAAATTAACAAAAAAAAAAAAAAACAATTGCTTCAGCACACAGATTCGTACTGGTTTTGAAAGCCCGGTAAAAGCCAATAAGTAAAAGCGAGATGGCCATCCTTCCCTAGGCGGTTTAAGGCTGTTTCAAGTAAGTAAGTAAGAGATGGCCATCACGCACTGAAATAATTGTATGTAAATGAGCTATCAGCCGACAGGTGGCAGGAAAAGCTGTAGGTATGTTTCTATGCTATTAACAGCTATTAGGTAGTAGATGACAGGCAGGGAAATAAAAACCGGATATACTTTTAAGAACCCAAATGAACATATTATAGCTCATAGGGGATTGCTACCCTGCAAAAATCGAGAGTACTCTATTTTCTATCCAAACAGTACTCCAATTGGAGCTTCAGATTACTCCAAATGTAATCCTTTTCTATATAAAAATTGTGCTCCAAATAACATTGCGATGTCCTAGGACTGGACCACCTACTCCAACCTTCGCTTTTTTTTCTGCTACTCCATGGAGTACCTACTGTCAGAGTACTTTGCAATGTACTCCAATGTTGTTACTCCTTGAAGTATATACTGCTAGAGCTATAGTGTTGCGATTTTCGTCGATAAGGCAAGAGCAATGATCGGCTTTCAAAAAGCTGAAGGTGGTCCGATGAGGTATACAAAAGATTACTATTGGAGTACTCCAATATCAAAAAATTGGAACACATAATCCAACGATTTTTGCAGGGTAGGCAAGCCGGGCTTTTCGGCTTATATGACTTTATAATCAATCATACTATCTCTATGCCAAATTTCATCCCAACCGGTCAAGCGGTTTTCGAGATAGTACCGGATATACTGCGATAAAATATTTTACTTGAAAATATTTTAGTTGGCATGTCGCTGAAAACACCTTCATTTGATACCATATTGGCATATGTATCTTGCTACAAAATTTAAAAAAATTGGGATAGGTGGCAACCCTGTAAACCGCCCACTGCACCAAATTTGGCGAATTTGCATGAGTCATTTCGAAACTGTTGGCAAATTTGCATTTGGCTTCAACTTCCCTGCAAGAATTTTCTACCAGAACACAAAGCCACCGAAAGAAAACGCACCACCGTGATGTTTTAAACACCTGTAGAGTAATAATAAATGAAGTCAAGAAGGCTTCTGTCTTTTCTTGGTAGAATTGGTCCATTTTCTTAAAAAAAAATAGTTGAAATTGTTATTTACAGCTGTTTATAATGCAAAAGTTATCACACGTTAATTACCCATTAAGGTTCTTGCTGGGTAATTCTAAATATTTGGTGCGGTATAAATGTACTATTAGAATCCATCATACTATCTATATTCAAAATTGTATCCAAATCGGTTAAGCGATTCCCGAGATAGTCCGGATATACAAATATACAAGTTTAGCTCGTTTAAAGTTATAAGATATCACATGCAGTTTTGATATAATTTATTGCAAAGGGGCGTTTTCTCATTAAGGACCCGTTTTTCAGTGCAAGTTTAAACTTTAGTGCGAGTTTCAACTTAATTTAAATTGCCAATTTGTATAGAATAAACTCTAGTCAACATTGTCTGTGGTTTAAATTTGCACTGAGAAGCCAGGCCTTAGCCTTTAATTTAAAAGTAGACTGTACATTTATCGGATACTGTATCCTCCTTTTAAAATAGAGGCCAGATGAAGTGGGGAACGAATTTAAAGTGAACTTTAAAATTAAAACGGAGATTGGAAAATCGTCCTAAGAGTATTACAAAAAATTTCTTTCCTTACTTTTTGAAGCCTGCGCTAAGCAGTGATTCCTTTCGCAGATTAAAAGTCATAAATATAGATGGAGTGAAAAGTCTAAAGATAGAATCTTTTTTTCCTTTCTCTTTTCAGCATGTTACTTCTCATAACTCTGGAAAAATTCTGGATTTGCAAATTATCAGTAAACTTTATAAGTTATAAATTAAAAAAAAAAATACAAAGATAAAATAAGAAAACAAAAAATTTTCAAACGTCATGGAATTTATTTTACCCTGCCCTTGAATTTTAGTGCTATGCGTATTACAAAGCGATAAGATAAAATAATCAGCATAACTTATTGAACAAATTATCTCTCAAGTAATGGAATTCTAATTTCAGGGCCTTGATATTAGCGCTGTAAATAAACAAAATGCCGAAAAGCTTATTTAAAAAAAAAATTGTCTACGTGCACATCACAAAGAGACCCAGTACGAAAAAAACTACCCTAAAAGGCATTTAATATAAAATGCTATACTTTTTTTTGAAGAAATTGCTTAACTTTTTAGTTTAAAACTTTTTGAGCTGCTCAGTAATATTGATGTTAATAAAATATGTTAACCCTTTCAGGAGGACTGTTGAAAAAATATTCCAAAAATAATATAATTTTTTAGCTGCTGAAGATTATAATCTTTTTTAGTAAATTGCGACGAGCTACAAAATTGCGAATCCGAAAAAATCAAAAAATACTACGCAAAACGTTTAAGATTATGCTCAAATGTTAGCGAATTTTTCTGAACTCTCCACAAACTTTTCATCTTTAATTGAATATGTTATAGATTTAGTTGTATTTTAAATGAAAGTTATTAAAAATTCCTTTATAAATTTATCTTACGAACAAAACTACTTTCCACTGTGGGCATGTTTCTTCGCATACCAGTATAAATGGACGAATTTTTGAGTTTTGAGTAGGCAGAACATAATTTTTCAGTTCAATATTTAGCTATGAGAAAAATTTTTTTTTAAACTAATTCCAATTCCCAAATAAAACTCCGACTCAAAAGGGTTAAGGTTACACAACAATAGCAGGAGCCACAAAACCACATTTTCGAAATATGCAGAACCAATAATTGAATGAAAATTTCTGCCAGTTTTCTTAGTTTTAATGAACTTTCTTTCAATTTAAAAAATTTCAGCCATATAAACCACATGCAGCAGAAGTTGAATCGAAATAATTAAAGGTAATCTAAAGACATTTAAAAAAAAACCAAATCATAATTTGCAAACCACATTCAAAATGTTTTGTCTGTTTTTATTTTGACGCCACTGTAAATTCTAAAATTCTACATTGAATATTGAACAAATAAGTATGCTGACTCAACTAATTGAGAAATCGTTAATGTCTGCCAAATTTTACAAAATTTCGTAATTACTCTCTAAGGTATTTTGAAATATCGCTGAAACTTTGATGATACGATCGGTATTTGTGTGCTCCGGCACCTACTTGAATGTACTTCTACTTAGTTGTATTTTAGTGTGAATATTATTATGTGTAATATGTTTATTTTAGCCATAATTTTATAAAAATTTGCATTCTAATTTTAGCAGATTTTTAAATATATTTGGATTTTTTCATGTCGTTAAAATTATAATATGATTTACTTTTCTATTAATTTATTGTTATGGACACCTGTTTAAGTCAGTGGCAGATCCAGGATTTTGGTAAGGGGCGGGGTTAAATTTTTTGTTTCAAGGACTTTTTTGATTCTTAAAACTCGACTTTTAGGCTTGTTTTTCAAAAAAAAATATATACCTACATTTGTTGGTACGGGCAATGTCAAATTTTTGCGAAATTTACTATATTTTTGTGTAATTTTTACTATGTATATATTTGTATAAGTTTTTACTATATTATTTGTATAAATTTTACTATAGCTTTTGTGTAATTTTTACTACATTTTTTTAATAATTTTTACTCCATTTTTTGTGTCATTTTACTATAATTTTTATGTAATTTTTACTATATTTTGGTGTCGTTTTTACTATTTTTTGTCCAATTTTTAATCTATTTTTTGCTGCATTACGGTGAAAAGTATATTTTTTTGGATCCCGAACCTGAAAACCAGCCCCGTGGAACCGCTCCTGGTTTTAGCTAACATAATATGTTATAAAATATTATATTATATGTTTAAAAAAAAATTTATATTTTCCTTCTTTGAAAGCAATTTGAACAGGGTTACCAACATTTTTAATTTAAAAAGTCAAATTTCCCTAAATTTCAACTCACTTTTGTTGTTTTTTTTTTTTTTTTTGTTTTAATACAATATACTAACTACGGCAAAGGGATGTATGATGAGTTGAAGTTCTTAAAATATAATATTATTTAGTGGACTGAATGGAAGCTCCCAATATCTCGAATTTCTGCCCGAAAATGTCCTATTTTAAAATTTGTTTCGAAGACCGAATATTTTTCAGAAAATTTCTCCATCTCAGAATTTGCTTAAAAAACACGCTATCCCAACGTAAATTTAATACATTTTCAACTTCGTTTTCATTTCCTTCGCGAAGTCGTTGGAAAGTCGTTGAATAAGGTTGAAAACAACATTTTAGACTTTTTTTTCAAAAAAGGTGGATTTTCCTTTGGATTATCTATGGCAATGGTTTGGTGGGTAAACACATGAATATCTAATAAATACCATTGAGGTACTACATAACAAACATGGAAAACAAAATTAGAAGATAAATGAGATAATTACGTTGCGATGACAATAAGAGATATGTATGACTTTTTGATGATTGACAAATTCCGTAGAAAAAAAATATGACGAAATATTTTTAGAACAAAAACAGTACAGTCGTAGGATATTGCAACATTTAAAAGTATGAAAGCAGTCAAATGAGGATGAGTCAATTTTTTTTTTTTGTGAAATGGGATATTGAATGAGTGAATGAAATTAAACATATTGGCTAAGTCAGAATGACAGAGCCAACACATCTATATGACGTATAACATAAATTAGGTATATGATATAGAACTGTACACAAATTATTGAGTGTATTCTTGGCTATAAGCTCTTCGCCCCTCGTTTTGGCAAATATTTCGAAATTCGTACAAATTTAATTTACCGCACAGCTATGAAATACTAAATTGACATTTAAGTGGCAATAAAAACTGACGGTCATGACATTTTTCGTTAAAATTAACAACAAAAAATTTACCCACATTTTTGCCTTGTGTATTTGCATTGAGGGTCGGATTCTGAATATCCGGTTAATCATCTTCGAAAAATTAAATAATACAAAAACTAAATCCTACTTAAAATTAGTTCCGGCAATTATGGTAACATGGGTTTCGAGAAGCCAGCTCTGACATGAGTTCTAAGAAGAGACACGTTATGGTATGTGTACCTAGCACTAGGCTCAATCGTGAAATGGCTTACGTCAATAGGCTCGGAAGCAAATTATTCGCTCACAAATATTAAACAATTTTAGGAATGCTACTTTTGCAATAGCAAAGGTGTGTGATCAACCCATTTCAGATATGCCAGATAAATTCTAGAGCTTTGTCTGTTTGGGCACCTGCCAAATTGCTCTTGCAGCATGCAGTGTGCCTACCCACCCATTAAGTATCCAGTCAGTGCCTAAATCTTTAACAAACTCTTGGGCCATAAAATATATTTTGCATGTGAGAATGCAGGTATGTACATTAGGGTGTCCTTTTTTCTTACTTCATTTGCATTTTGAAGTTAAGTTTTTAAGTGGCGATACAAACACTATCTGCTTCGTGCGGTTTACAGGGTTGCCACCTATCTCAATTTATTTAAATATCAATAAAGGTTGTCACCAGCATTTCTTCTATTCGTTCATATATCACCTCTATCTTGGGAAAGGCTGTTGTTGTTGTTGTTGTTGTTGTTAACAACAAAACACTCCCCGAAGGTTTTGGGGAGTGATGCCGAAGTTGACAGTCCTTGGCCGGATATGACCCCGGTACGCTGCGGTACTCCCTTGCGGTACTGCCCGACTGTCGTGGTAGCGATTTGGCATGACCAGTGGAACCTTCTAGGTCATGACATCCCTCCATCCATGAGGAAGGAGAAGATGGGTAATGAGAGGTGAGAGGCATCATATCCGTAGATCAACCATCGAGTTAGCACGTCAATTACCTATGTGCATATTAGTCGCCTCTTACGACCGGTATGCCTACCTCGGGCATATTCTAAACCCCTAACTCGCAGGGGCTGGGAAAGGCTGAAGCGATTTGGATCAAATTGGCATATGGGGCTCAATTCGTCAACCGGACCACCTAAAAATTTCATCGCTTCTATTTGAATGAAATTTGGTGAAAGTGATCTGCTACATATATACGACAAAAAATATCGCCAAAGGTCACGTATTTATATTGGATGGTTGCCGAGATATACGGGTTTGGGTTCGCAATTTTTTTTTTGTGTAAGCCTTTTTTCTTTAAATTAGAAGTCTTGTAATTGACGTGTTAAGAACCCAGCCAGCAAAGTACCGTACATTTTACGAACATTGCGATTTACGAGCTATTCTCGAATAAAAAAAACAATAACAAAAGAAGCTTTTCTGTCACGTCAAACAAAAAAATTAAAATAAAAAATTTCAAACAAAAAATTTTGAACGAAAATTTTCAAACTGATATTTTAAAAGTAAGTATGCTTGTAAAATATCTAATTAAAAACACAAATAACATAAAATATATCTTTTAAATTATTACTAGCGTGCTGGAAGGTGGATTTGCGGAAAAAGAAAAAGGGACAGAGAAAGTAGCTGCTATTCTGGGATCTCGGGATGCCCTCTGGGTTGTATGACCCACTATTTATAAGTTATGATGCCTAACATGTAAACCAATATCAGTATGTACTTACACGCTGGCAAAAAGGTGCACAATTTTATTATTTAATAAAAAACTTTATACCTAAAATTTAGGTTTGTTTATTTGTATTATTTTTCGCATTGAAATCAGTCGGTCAGGCAGTCTAGAAAGTCGGTTTTTCTATCGAAAATTAATTGTTTACGAGTACATTTACGATAAAAAACGGACGTAAAAAGATTCATATACGAGTGCTTTTTCGATACTTTTACGACAATCGTAGGCAAAAAACATTTCAGAGCGAAACCGGATTCGTAGGCGAATCGTAAACGGATATCATAAACGATATTTTATCAGAGTTTTCTTCGAGAAAACGTCAGTTTACGAGCTCTTTTACGATGATTTTGCTGGCTGGGAAGGAACATAAAAACCATTTTCTAAAGTCTTTTTTCTCCTTCTTTTCGAATAAAAATATTTTAAAAAAAATGTGTCACTTTTGGCCAAGTTTTTACGAGACCGTTCATCCGCAGATTGAATTTGATCACCAAATTAGGTCAAATTATATTAAATTCATCTAATTTGGCAAACAAATTCATTCTGCGGACAAACATTCTCGAAATAACTTCGCCAAATGCGACGCATTTGGTGCAGTGTAAATGTATCATAAATGTACTACTAGATTTTCTAGCTGGATATTGCCACTTGATGCGGTGTACAGGGTTGCCACCTTACTAATTTTGTTTGAGGTTAAGAAGGATATGCCATCATGGCTATCAAATAAAGGGATTTTACGAGGTGTTTCAACAACAAAATTTCCTGATAGTTTCGGATATATTCGATATTATCTCGACAACGACTGGACACATTTCTATGCAATTTTATATATGTATATTGGTTATGTGCTACAATCTAAACTCGCCTACATAAGTGTTGCCACTCAGGAGATTTTTTACAGAGCTGCTACCTATCTAGAATGAAAAAAATATGGCAAGGTAGAACTACCACAAAGTTGACCTACCGCCGATGAAAATGTATTTACTGTTGAATTAATTATTTTATAATCTGAAAAAAGGACATAGGTACCTATAATTAAGCTTGAAAATAAAGTACACCCTAATGTGCATATATGAACAGGTGTGTGTGTGTATGTAGAAAAATTTATTTATAAACATTATTGCCAATTATTTAGCACATTTTTATTTAGATTTACTTTAATGCATTTATTTTGTTTATTTATTTTCGTTTTTGCATTCCTCACATCTACATAAATGTTCATTGTTGCATGCGGCAACAGCAAGAAATGAAGCTAATTGTGCCACATTGTTGGCGATGCTCGGTTAGGCGCGGAAATACGGTCTAAGCACGCAGAAAATTCTAAGACAGGGTTCACCAGGTCTTTAAACCTACGAAATGAATTGAGGGTGCGCGTGGTGGAGACGCTAACATTATTCCAAGAATAATATTGCAATAATTTTTCGTATTTTTCTTGCGAACCTGCCACTACGTGGCGATGCCTGCTCTAAGATTTTAATAGGCACTCAATAGGTGCTTGCGAGCGGAGAGAGGTACACACATTTTTTGTTTCTGGTAAATCACATACGTCACTCATTTGCATCCGGCGGCCACTATCTGGCACGTCTAGGAAGCTCAATCAGTTCCTTTAGACACTTTGTAACTTTTTGCCATTTTGTCGCATTGTAATTTTTTTTGGCATACTTTCTTTCAGCTATTCTTAGCTCTCTTAAATGAATGTAGAAATTTCGCAATGTGCATTCGTGAGTGAATTTGAAATTGCAACATCAGTCGACGTGGTATTTAGAACAGGTGAATAGCTTCGAGATGCAAAAGGGGGCAAAGTGTGCTAAATTAAATTTAATGCAAATTCTTGTCTACAAATACATATGTAGGTACAAAAATATACAAATATCCATTTATTACCTGTAGCGCGTTTTCTCACTCAACGATTACTGGTTCATATAATTATTTTGTTTTAAAATTAAAATATTGCAAATATGTAATGCCAAAACAAATATTTTTATTTATTAGATACATGCGTGATTTCCGCATTGTAAGTGCCAAAAGGTATAATATCGATTCCACTAAATTAAAATGGATTAGTTTATTGCTGCGGACATGGAAAAGTGTAAACGAGCTATTATTGTGTATTTGCATATCCAACTATCTCAGAAACCGACTGGCCGATTTAAATTTTGGCATATAGTATGCTTCATTCTACGATTTTCTACTTGTGTGTTGCCACTTGGAGCGGTTTACAAAGCTGCCACCTCTCTCTTTTTTTAGATATTGAGCAAGGTATGCCAATATAGGTATCAAATGGTAGTAATTTTTTGCCGTATACCAGCGAAAATAATTATTTTCCAGCAGGGTAGCCTTAACTGCGGAGGCTATTTTGGCCGTCCAAACCACCACCTAACCGCTTTTTTTTATTCCTTCTTATATCGACCCCTATCTCGGGGAAGGCTAATAGTACATTTACACTGCACCAAATTTGGCGAGTTCAAATGAGCTAGTTCGATACTGTTTAAACTGGCAAATTTGAATTTGGCCTCACCTTCCCTGTGAGAATCTGCTACCAGGGCAAAAGCCACCGAAGGAAAATACATTACCGTGATGATTTAAACCCCTGTAGAGTAAAGATAAAAGAAGAATCAAGAATGCTTTTGTCTTTTCCTGTAGAATTGGCATATTTTCTTAAAAAAAGCTAGTTCAATTTTACAGCTGTGCATAGTGCAAAAGTTATCACACGTCAATTACCCTTTAAGGTTCTTGCTGGGCAATTCTAAATGTGGAACATGGAACACAGGCAGGGTTGCTATTTTGAGGAACTGTGGATTTACTGCCTTCAGATACAGAGACAAATTGCCGAAACTTTCCCGATTTATTGGCTACGCTCACACTGCAGCCGACTTTTTCATCCGACATCATCAGATAAATTCGAGCGCGTTCTATTTTAACGGGCGGGCAAACTTTGTTTCCATTCGGATGGAATCGGATGAGATCGGGTGAGCTCATTTAAAACACATGTGTGTGGATGTGTATTTGCTGTCGGACGGCAAAAGTCGGATGCAGTGTGAGCCTAGCCACGAACTAGCAATTTCAACATGGGCCCAAAATGCACATCACTGAACCACAAAAACTCGCTTTTTTATCATATTGTTTCGTTAGCGCGACCCACTGTTTTCCAGATATTTATCCGCTGCTGGTTAGCCTCAAGGCTACTACCCTGCCAACTAGGGCTAGCCATGGTGAAAACAAAATCAAATATTAGTGCTGTGCTATACCAAAAATGACTGTGGGTAAAAGTAGGCATCGAAATACCAACGCATAATTCGATAATTTTTGATACGATTTAACAGTTTCAACATGGATAGAAAATGAACCTCGCCCACTTTTTTATCCACTTTTTGGTAAGCGCGACACAGCTATTTCCCAAGATTTTATCCGCTACGGGTTGGCAGGGTTAAGGCTATTACTGGATTCCACCTCTTATGTATCAACTCCGCTTTGGTGGGTTATCTTTTACTGTAGAGGTTTCGGCCTCGCATATCCCTAAATAAACCGTCGAAAAATGAAAAAAGAGTGAATAGTGTATTTAGTCATAAAAAAAACCCTATTTCGACGTGCCATACGAAAAGTAACATCTTTATTTTGTGTCTGACGAACACTAATAGTACATTTATACTGGCCAGAATACAAAGCCACCGAAAGAAAATGCACCACCTTGATGTTTTAAACACATGTAGAGTAATAATAAATGAAGAATCAAGGAGGCTTCTCTCTTTTCTTAGTGGAACTGGTCCAATATCATAAAAAAAATAGTTGAAATTGTTATTTAGAACTGTGCATAATGCAAAAGTTTTCACACGTTAATTACCCATTAAGGTTCTTGCTGGGCAATTCTAAATGTGGAACACTGCCTGGGTTGCTATTTTGAGGAATTGTGGATTGTATTGTTCAGCGAATGAGGCCAAATGCGATGGAATTCCAAATTTGGAAAATGAAATTTGTATGGAAAAAAGCGCCAAATTTGCAATTTTTCGCCAAATTTACCAAATTTGGTGCTGTGTAAATGTACTAAAACACAAAATAAAAGTATTAGTCTTCTTACAGAATTTGAAAAGTGTTAGTTTTCGTATGGCACGTCGATTTCATGTCACAATTTTGGTTGTTTTCTCTAAACTCTTTGTAATTTTAATATGAAAGTTATTCGCGAGTATGCTGAAATAGTAATCTATATGTTAGTTTGATATAAGTTTTCATATTTTTATTATTTAAACTACACCTTTTTCAGTTTATATTCAGAAAGTTACACTTGATATTCAAAATTTACAATTGATATTCAGAAAATTCCAATTAATATTCAGAAAGTTCCATTTGGTACTCAGAAAATTAAAATTAATAATCAGAAAATTACAATTGATATTCAGAAAGTTACAATTCATATTCAGAAAATCTCTTTGTACTCCGCATTTAAAATTTTTTCATATTTAATTTTCTGAATATCAGTTGTAATTTTCTGAATATCAAATGAAATTTCTGAATATTAATTGGAATTTTCTGAATATAAACTGAAAAAGGTGTAGATATATGTAGTTTTTGGATAACAGAGCTTACCGTTGCATCGTAGAAACTGTGTTTTACTTGCATGCCAAATTTCCGAAGTTCCAATCCTAGTTTCTTTTGTAGCCCTTTATCTGTTCACTAAAAATGAAGAAACTCCGTCTAGAACTTGCCCGAGTAAAGTTTGAAATCGTTATAATCTGTAGCAGGTAGTGGAAGCCTGATATTATACTTTAAAATGTTACCTACTAGATTTTCTGCCGTACCTGCATACATAACCGACACTATCTTTTGCGCCGCCTACCAGTGTTGCCGCTGAAAATTTTCAAAAAGGGTTCCAGCAGAAAAAAGGCTCCCCTCTTTTTTTTTTAGATAGGAATACGTTTAAATAAGCTTTTTCCAATTTTATTGATGCTGAATGACTGAGTTTTCTACCTTTGCCGGTACACATACAAAAATATAGTAATTTTTAAATGGCTGTAATTAGTTTGATAGTGACAATAATCGCATAATGTAAGAAGTTTTATAAACTTAAAACCCTTCACTGTAAGAATAACTAAAGTTTTTTGGGAAAGGTGTCAAAAATTAGAAGAAAACTCACTTTGAAAAGAATATAAAATGTATGGAAAAGGGCCAAAAGAATAGCGACCTCTAAGGATTAAGTTATAGAGCTAATTTTGTGCAAGGCTTATTTTCGCATTTATTACTTTTTAGGGAGTTAGACCTAAACAATTTTTTAATTTGAATTACCCTAAAACATACGTCGGAATTGTCAAATGATACAGCGTTGCAGCAGTGAACTTTTGTTAGTAGTTACATTTGGAAATCTGGGAGATTTTTTTGGTTTTTAACAAAAAACGATACAAATGCAGTTTGAAAGTTGAAAAGGGTCACGAATTTTAAAAAAGGGTCAAATATACTTTTTTGAAAAACTAGAGTCCGGTGTCCTGGCTCAAAAAAGGGTCAAATTGACCCTTTACGGTCCCCAACGGCCACACTGCCGCCTACGCTGGAGCGATTTGTGATGTTTTGACGTTTGCTGTCTTTATCTCTGGCTTTAAATAGGATTTAGAAGTAGACAGACTGTGATGAGTGTAATACGCGGAGTGTGAAAAAAAAACACTATCAGGCCGATTCTAAACAATTCCACATTTTGTGGATTTTTTCACTCCCATATAATTTGTGAGCAAAAATGTAGGAAATGGTGAAACGGTTTGCACCGATTCACTAGTGAAAAATTGTTTAGTCTATCAGCAGTCTATGGCTGTGGCTTGCAAGCATAGATAAGTGTTGGACTAAAGAAGCCATTCAAGTGCTATAATTTAATAGCAGGTCTTGAAACTGTACGCGCTTAATCCTGCAAATGGAAGAATTTCTAATACAACAAATTTCAAACAACCAGCAATCTAGTAAAATTACTATGAGCAAAAAATTCGTGAAAATTTTGTAATTAAAAAAATTAGAAAATAAAGGGAAGTAAATGGTTAACGCAATACGGACGTGTTTAACTTGATTGCCGTTAACGCCCGCAAAATCCCTTAAACACAACCATAGATGATTTTAATCCTGTCTGCAGCATTGAGCAGCACTTGAATTTCATTTTTTTACCTTCGATTTTTTTTTCGGCAAAGCAGCTGTGGAGTAAATTTTGTAAACCGGAAAATGTGATTTAAGTGGCGAGGTGTGAAAGCAAAAGTAGGAAAAGTGAGTCGCAAGTAATAAAATACCAAAAATATTACGGATCTTGCTGCGTTTGTGATGCCACCATCAACAATGCGCACCAAGCACAACTGTACCTACAACAAATTTTCTCATTCCAGCCTATTTGGATACACAGGTTCCTTTGACAGCAGTAGTCTTGAGCAGGTGGGTGTTCTGGCATAAGATATTAACGTTTTTGGCAAAAACAGAGTGTGGCGCATTGTTTGGCTCGAACAGTGTATGGCTCTATTTCGCTATTGTTTACTAAAAATTTCTTAATTCTTTTGCGTGTGGTCATTGATAGTGGATGGACAACTCTATAAATTTCCTTTAAAAATAATGTCACAGCTAAATTAATAAAAAAAATTTCTAACAATACAGTTTGTAGTGTAAATAATTGCTCTTTTGTGTTTTATTGACTTTTATGAATGAACCAATGCTTGAGGTTCGTTTTTTTGTTATTTCATCAAACACACTGGACCTCAAGCCGGTATTGTTTAGACATTTTGCAAATCACTTCTGTTGAGGCGAGTGTCATAATTTTTAGAAAATGTCATGCACTTGAGACACAACTCAATCTAGTAAGGGGTTTTTGCCAAATTTTTAAATAGAAATATTATAGAAAAATTGGTCACCAGCTGAGACAGCGCTGTCAAATAAATTTATCACTTTTTCGCAAAGCAAGTTTGACCACCCTGATTGCCCGAAGAACAAATGATGGACATTTTTTTTATAACACCATCGTTGCAGAAGGTATAATTTTGTCGAAGAGGGCTGCCACGTGTTTGAAAAATATTTTTTCCTGTATATGTACCTAGTTTGTTTGATTTTTAACGTTAAGATGTCAGACGAAAGGACTCAGCGTATAGTGTAAATGTACTATAAGCTTAAATCTTCTTATAGTACATTTACACCGCAATAAATTTTGCGAATCCAAATGAGGCAGTTCGACACCGTTTACACTGGCAAATTTTCATTTGGCTACCTTCCCTGCAAGAATCTTCAACCAGGACAAAAAGCCAGCGAAATAAAATGCATTACCGTGATTATTTAAACACCTGTAGAGTAATAATAAAAGAAGAGTCAAGAAGGCTTCTGTCTTTTTCTGGTAGAATTGGCTTGAAAAAAAGTATTTGAAATTGTTATTTACAGCTGTTCATAGTGTAAAAGTTATCACACGTCAATTACCCTTTACGGTTCTTGTTGGGCAATTCTAAATGTGAAACACAGACAGGGTTGCTATTTTGGGGAACTGTGGATTGTATTGTTCGGCAAATGAGGTCAAATACAATGGCATTCCAAATTTGGAAAATGCGATTTGTATGGAAAAAAAAAAATTTGCAATTTTTCGCCAAATTTGCCAAATTTGGTGCGGTGTAAATGTACTATTAGCGTCTTTGTCGATTTTTATGAAATTTAGTGTTTCAAGTCCCATGTAGGAACCCGTTTTCGAGATATCGATCAAAATGTGGACTAGGTGAGACCCTACAAAGTGTTTGAACAATATGGGTACCAAATGAAAGGTGTAGATGAGTATTTTAACAGGGAGTGGTTCTAAGTCTAATGTCCTAACTCGCTCGACGAAATTCCCAAATATCGAATAAAATGTGGACCAAGTGTGGGTCGAAAAAGTCTTTGTACGATGTTGGTATCAAAAGAAAGGTTGTGGTGGGTATTTTAAAATTGAGTAGTTTCCTGTCCCATGTAGGAACCCGTTTTCGAGATATCGACCAAAATGTGGACAAGGTGACACCCTATAAAGTGTTCTGACAGCGAAAGACGTTGCTGAGGGTTTGAAGAGGGTATCGTTCTTAGATCTATGCGAACCGGGTTCCGATATATTGTAATTTGGAACACATGTGACCCTGGACGTTTGCGAGATATTGACCAACTGTTCTTTACAAAATGGAACACTTAGCTTTTCATACTGAATATCTCTAAACGGGTTCATGGTAGGGACCTGAAGATTGGTATGGATGTAAACGAACATGAGACAGCCCGTTAACTTTATTGAGCGTAGGTTTAAACAGTGTTTACAAAAACAAAATCTGTGAGAAGGTATTCAGAGAAGCAAATGCTTGCCTAGACTATAATTCTCCAAGGGATGACGCAAAAACTAAAAAACCCGCAATAAGCCAAGAAAACGTAGAACTAATGTATGAGAGATGTGGAGTAAAGCCCGATTCGATGCGAACTGCGGTCCACTGTAGTTGTATGAAAGATGGCAAGGTCACGTATTCGCACAAAAGTCCCATAGTGTAGACACGATCACAGTTAGATAGAAATAAAATGAACTAGACAAAATCCTGTGGTGACTTAACGGTCGTTGACACGAAACATTCCTTAACTAGCTCAAAATCCAAATGTTCGACAAAACGCTACATACATAGGTAATATATGTCATCTTTTTCTTTGAAATTTTAAATGCGCGACTAAAACAATCTCAAATTTGCATAGGTTACGGCAAAGGACATTATTTATGCACGGTGTAATACGGAAACAGTGCTGCCTCTGAAAATTTAAAACGGGCCCTTTTGCTTAAGGACTTTCTTTCTTAACTAGAAGCTTGTGTACCTATACCGTCAGCTGAGTGGTATATCTAAACAGTCAACCCTAAAACGTCGCATCTCTGCCAAATTAAAAGCAACACTATTTCAGATTTTGTATAAAATAACGCCCTGTAATTTTCTTTTGGGTATTGTAAATTTGAGAAGTTAAGTAGGAAAGAAACTTGAGTTTTTGATATACAAATGTAGCAAGAACTTTGCAAAAAGGGGAATAATTCTAGAAGCCCAAAATGCAACACTGCAAAGAAATGTCTAAATCTTTCACCATGAAATGTTTTGTTTTCATTTTATGTTTATTGTTCGCATTTTCTACGCTGTTTGCGTTAAATGTTTAGTTATGTTTTAGTACCTTTGAGTAGCAAGCAAATACAGATCCCGCTCGACTACCTGCCACTCCATTGATGTGACATTTTAATCACTGGGTATTGTAATAGAAAGTTCATAGATTTCGGGATCCCGAGAAAATTGTCAATTGAGCTGCTTGAGTTTATGACATTTTGGGCCTCATTATGTATGGCATACGATAGCTCAGACGAACGATTCGTGTGCTCACAATATCGCGTAGCCATCGCATTATCAATCATTTTCATTCACTGCATAGATTTTTTTTTTTAATATTTTCGACTTTTCTTTGACATAAAAAACAAAAATGAAAGAAAATGCGATTTTGGAAGCAGAAAAATCGTTCGTCTGAGCCATCATTCGTCATACATAATGAGACCCTTTATTCTAAAAATGTTGTCATACAAAAAATATAAAAAATTCTATCAAAATTTAAATGAAAAATTAAAAATTTTCTACAAACCGTCTTTTATACAAAAGTAATAAAATTCATAAAAATTTAAAAAGGTTTACAATTCTTTTTAAAATGACATTTCCATACAAATTTTTAATTATAGGACCATATTTTATTTCCAGAGTATTTTTTTTAACGAATTGGTATCTATTTATGAACATATGTATAAATACGAAATGTTCAAAAGTTTTCTCCCTTTTTTGCAATAACCACAATTCTAAAGCGTTCAGCAGAATCAGTCCGTCAGTACTTCGAAATAACTGACAGCAAAGTAGACTGCGGATGTTTGTATGCGTAACGCCAGATACGACGGATACGTCAAAGTAGAATTTGCTCTAAAACTGACGTACGTCACGCAACTGACGTATTGACGGACTGATTCTGTTTCCCGCTTAAGATATATATATTAGGATGATTAAAAAAAAAATGTCGACTTGGTCTTACCCCCTAGAAAGTTAGGTGTTGATGCCATTTTTCCCCATACAAAATGTAAGGGAAAGGGCGAAAAAAATAGCCACCCCTAAGGGTTAAGTTAGAGCGCTAATTTTTTGCAAGGCTTATTTTCTCGTCAGAGCTGACAGCCATGGCAGCTAATACTCTTTCCTTTATATTAGCCAATTAATTTATTTAATTTGTTAATAAATAATAATAATAATAATAATAATAATATTTTCTCGTCAATACCTAAAGTTTCAAGGGGTAAGACCGAAAAAAACACCAAATTTGTTTTATTTGTTTCACCCTTATATAGGTATATACAACAAACCAAAAATTAAAAAAAAAATAATTATAATATGAAATGCTATGACTTTATTGCTCTCTCATAGATTTGCTCACACGTACAAGTTAAGCGCTCTCTCTACATTGTGGAAAATTAAAGTGCGTTTGCGAATCACTTAATCAACGACTGTTGACTGCTACGCATGAAAGTAGTTTTATTCTTAAAATATTTATTTATTTACGTGCTTTTAATCATTTTAATTTCAAAAATGGCCAAACCTGTAACAGAAATAAATTAACGTTAAAAAGCTTGTGCAAAGTTTAGGAAAATTCACCAAGTTTTCGGCAAAACTTGAAACTTCTGACATGGAGTTTTTAGACTTTTCTCGAGTACGCAGTTTTGTAGCTCATTGAATTTTACTATAAGATACTAATCTTAAGCCGTTAATAAAATTGTCTGATTTTTTGCAATTTTTTTTTCTAGATGTTGTCTACATTTTTTTCATAATTTTTTTTTACTTATAAATTTATATTGAAAAAATGAATTTTGTTGCCTTACTACTTTACTAATACGGACTTAAGCTAGCAGTAAAAGGCTTAAGGTAGCAGAGCACTATGCGTTAGCAGTGAAGGATGAGGACTACATAAAACGTGAATATACAAATATTAAGTACTCTTTATGTGCTAATTAAGTGCTCTAATCCCAATTAGGGTGCTCCTCAACTTTTTCCAAAATACGATGCTCTGCTAGCTTAAGGCTTAATCGTATTTTGGAAAAAGTTGAGGAACACCCTAATTGGGGTTAGAGCACTTAATTAGCACATAATTTCTGTATATTCACTTTTGATGTAGTCCTCATCCTTCACTGTTAACGCATAGTGCCTTAAGCTAGCAGAGCATCGATTTTTGGGAAAAGTTGAAGAGCACATTTTTTGGGATTAGGGCACTTAATGAGCACATAATTTTTCCACATGTTACTTTTATGTTCTGCTAACATTGCTCTGCTAGCTTTAGGGACCTAATTTCAACCACTGGGCAAACTCTAGTTTTAACTAGAGCCAGATCGATCATCATTGTAAAGGCTCCTTTAAACGGGTCGATTTCTGTTCGATCTGCAACTTGTATTTGAAAGTTGGAAGCAGTGCACACAGAAAAAAGTTTCCTTATTTTGGCTCCAAAGACATGGCTTCCTTAAACTAAGTAAAATATTCCTTAATTTAAAGAATTTTTTCCTTAATTTAAAGACTTTTTCATCAATTTAAGGAAACTCAGCCTTAAAATTAACAATTAACGACATCAAAGGCCAAAAGTATCTATATTGTTTTGGATGATATCAAAGACGTGTCCACAGTGATTGTTAAAGCGAAATGTCTTATCTTCCTCGCAAACAAAATTATTTTCACTTAGTAACACGAAAGTAAAATAAAATCGTCGTACTCTAGAAAAGTATAATTTGTCGTTGCGTGGGAGTGGAAATTATTAAAGATACTTAACTCCACAGGTAAATAACTAATTTTCTACCTGGTCAGTATACTCCTTTACCTGAGGACAGGTACCTTTTGTTATTTATTTATATACAGAGTACCTATACCTTACGTTAAAAAAGGAAGAAGAAATTATTGGGGAACATCTAAACTACATAAGTACTAACGGCATTTGTTTTAGTCCGCAATATGTTTAGAATTATTTGCTTGCTATCTACCTGTTAACTGCATTCTTAGTCTGAGTCTATTCATTCATAAATTATTCCTTCACAAATCACTATATTTGGTATAATCAGTTAGGGAAACAGAGATTTAGCCTTAGGATAAGCTGATTTGCATAGGTAAAGAAAGGTAGAATGCGTAAATCCGCTTTTTTGCAGACTGTACTAATATCTTAAGTTGGCTTAAAGTAATGCAAAATAGCTTATGGCATTCCTCTACTTAAAATATAAAATTATTTGTTGCATTTTCGGGTGTATTTTAAACTAATTTTAATACATTTTTTTGAAATTCTGGATTATTTTTAAATTTCTAAGGGGTTATGATTACACTGTACAACTGCTAAAAAAGGGTTTCTTCTCGTTTCCTACAGCTTTTGGGTGTGCTGAATCCGAATATGAAGTCAGATTTTTCGGGACACCCTAGGTTTTGGAGATATCCCACAAAATGCGGACCAGGATAACCTCATAATGTATACTAGACCCCTGCATGAATGGATTCAAACTTTGAGTACAATAGATTTGAATTTTCCATTTGAAGAACCATCATTATAATCTCTCTATACAAATATGGAAATATACAAATGTGGATATCGTCGGTGACTAAGCAAAACCACTCAACGGACGTCTAATACGTCTGATACATTAGCGCAAATTCAGAATTAGCTCTGCTTTTGGGAGTTAACTTGAGCATAATCTTCATTATAAACTCCCAAAAATTAAGAAGATTTGAGCAGATATCATAACTATTTGACCGCTACTGTCATCGAGAAATAAACAAACATATCAAGGACCACTACCAAAATTACGAGTTTGTCGCTACTGGACACTAGATGTCACCAAAAAAGAGCGACATCTAATTTTAAACCGCAAGTACTACAACCAAATCCATCTAGTGGGCTGATTGTTAATCTTCAATTTTGCGTGTGTCAGTGTAAAGTTTGGATCTGATTAAAGAAGATTTATTGGAGGTAATCTCGATGTGTGTATCCATAGCATAAGAGACGATATGTTTTTTTAACAGAAAAATTAACAACTTTTGTTCGGACTGGACTTAGATCATTCTGCAGATGTATGTATATATTAAATCCCCATGTAGCGTTCAATTTAGCAATCCAAGATTCAATTCTAAAAACTTTCACAAAAATGATTGTTGGGATATCTACATAGATTTAAAAAAAGTCAAAATATAAATTCCATTTGGTTTGAAATTTTTTGAATATCAAAATGTAGACATTTATTTCAAACAAACCGGTATTCAAACTCAAAGCAAAGCAATGCCAATTTAATTCAATTCAAATTCAAAATGATTGATTCATTTGCCGTTTCGGATGGATTCATGCAGGGGTCTAATGTATACCTTCAATCGGGTATCAAAAGAATAACGATGACGAGTGTTTTAACATGGTGTAGTTGTTAGTCCCCTATGAGACCCCGTTTTCGGGATATTAACCAAAACGTGGACCAGGGGTGGCCCTATTAGGTCGTTTTTCGATATGGGCAGGGGTGGATCCACGGGGGTGGTTTTCAGGTTCAAACCCAAATTTTATGCACATCGGTCAAGCGGTTCCCCAGATATTAATAAAAATAAATAAAATGCGGTTAGGTGGCAATCCTAGGTGACAACCCTGCTTGAGATTTACGTGTTTGGAATACGGTCGAAAATACCTTTCATTTGATACCCATATTGGCATATCTTGCTCAATATTTAAAAAAAAATTCGATAGGTGGCAACCCTGTAAACCAGCCCAAGTGGCAACACCCACAAATATAATCTCAGAATGAATCATACTATCTATAATTCCACACTTTATCCACATCGGTCAAGCGGTTCCCGAGATATCAATAAAAATAAATAAAGTGCGGTTAGGTGGCAAACCTGCTTGAGATTTGCATATTTGGAATACGGTCGAAAATACCTTTCATTTGATACCCATATTAGCATATCTTGCTCAATATTTAAAAAAAATTGAGATAGGTGGCAACCCTGTGAACCGTCCCAAGTGGCAACACCCACGCACATAATTTTAGAATGATCATACTATCTATGATGCCAAACTTTATCCAAATCGGTAGAGCGGTTCCCGAGATATAGAGAAAAATATATAAAATGCGGTTAGGTGGCAACCCTAGGTGGCAACCCTCCTTGAGATTTACATATTTGGAATACGGTCGAAAATACCTTTCAGTTGATACCAATATTGGCATATCTTACTCAATATTTTAAACAAATTGAGATAAGTGGCAACCCTGTAAACCGCCCCATGTGGTAACACCCACGCATATAATCTTAGAATGAATCATACTATTTATAATGCCAAATTTTATCCAAATCGTTTGAGCGGTTCCCTAGATATAAGAAAAACGCCCACGCCTGAAAGTCTGCAACATACGCCTGAAAGTCGGCTACAATTTCTATTTCCGTCCCATAACTTCCGTTTCATCGTCATCCATTTTCTCAAATTTTACTCTCAATCAAAACTTCATATCGCCGCCTAAGAAGTTAACTTCAAAAATTGCACAAAAATATAGTAAAAGTTACGCGATACCTTGAGTTTGACATTGCCCGTACCAACAAATGTAGGTATATATTTTTTTTGAAAAACAACCCTAAAAGTCGAGTTTTAAGAATAAAAAATGTCCTCGGAAAAAAACTTTGAACTCCCCCTTCGCAAAATCCTGGATCCGCCACTGAATGTGGATATCAAAGAAAGGCATTGGCGCATAATCATAGTCAACTTAAAGCATGCGTTAAATAAAATTAAAGCATACTTTACAGAAAAGTATACTTCATCTTATTCATAGTCGAGTTGAAGTCGACTTTTTCAGGTAGAGCCATTGCTAAAGTTAGAGCGGAGAATAGCTGTCACTGAAACCGCTGCTAAATATACTGAGGTTGAAAAAATATGTCATATATAGGGATTTGCTGTTTAGATTTTGCTAAAATTTGGTATAAATAGTAAATAATAATCTTACTTAAAAAAAAATACTTTTATTTTTCATACTGTGCCAATTTTTTTAAAATATCAACAATCGCAGGATGCGCTTATTCATCATAAACATAAACTAACAGTCCTATTTGGCTCAAACAAGAGCCACAGATGCCTATAAGAGTGGTATATGACTAACGGGAGAGTCATTTATGACTCATGAAAGAGTCATTTATGACTCATGAAAGAGTCATTTATGACTCGTGAAAGAGTCTTTTATGACTCATGAAAGAGTCATTTGTGATTCATTGAAGAGTCATTTATAACTTTTGGTAGAATCATTTACTACTCATGGAAGAGTCATTCATTACTCAAGGAAAAATCATTTATGACTCATGGAAGTCATTTATGGCTCATTTTGTTTAATTTAATTTATTTTTGTAATATTTCATTTCATTTCATTTTATTTTTAATTATTTTTTTATTTTTTATTATTTTTTATTCTACCTTATTTTATCTATTTAACATGCATATTCGCAATTTTTTTGTTTCTCCAACATCCAAACAGATGTTTTACAGCAATTTATCATCTAAGAAATTTTCGAGGAATTCAATTTTATCCTATCAATAAAATTTTATTTTGAATTGAGTTGAATTTTGTGAAGTGAGCCACTATTTTTCGAAGTTCACAACAAAAAGAAAAAAATACGTTTGGGCCATTTTTTCGAAATTCGAATTAATTTCAAAGTTATAGCTATCAATACTTTTCGAAATTTCTCACTTTTTGATGAATTTCTCACGATTGGTTAAACCGATTTTGCTAATTTTTTAAATATATATAAAAGATGGTATCTTCTACTAAACGACGATTAAAATTTTCGCAATTTTTAACTTCTCCATCGTGGGCAGATGGCGCTTTTGTATGATATTGTTGAGCATTCCATTAGTAACTATTAGCAAAAAAAAATCTTTGGCACTTTAAGGGAGCGGGAGTTATTTACATTTTTTTTACAGACTAGTTCATTTTTTATGAATTTTTTTTTTCTCTACGTACTGTGTACTATGAAGGTAAAAAATGTAAATAAGGGAGGTGTCCTCTCTCCACTACTGTGGGTGGTCGCACTGAACGATATACTTCTCGAGCTCAACAAAAACGGGGTTAAGGTAGGTGCATATGCTGGCGACGTTGTTATTGCAGTATCGGGACCGTTCCCTCCAATGCTAAGCGAAATCTTAGAAAGGGCAATCCGGAAGCTACAGACCTGGACCTCTGCAAGTGGGCTAGGCATCAACCCGAGTAAAACGGAACTAATACTGTTTAGGAACAAAACCAAGATCCCTCAATTCCGTCTACCCTCGCTTAACGGCACTGAACTATTACTCTTCCAGAGAGTAAAGTACCTCGGTGTCGAAATAGATAGCAAACTCAACTGGAAACTGAACGTTGAGAAAATAATAAACAAAGCATACATTGCAGTGGCGTAAATAGGGAGGGGATTTGGGGGATGAATCCCCCCATGGGAAAATTTTTTTGATTTTATTTTACAAAAACGAGTTACAGAGTGTATTGGGGTGTGGTTGCTGTGTGACCTTGCCCAATGCAACGTGAGCTATCTAGGCTCGCGGCAGAAATAGAGGGAGCCCCGGTGGGGCCACTCTGACATACTTGGTTTAAGGGCTCACCGAGGTCTTTTGTGCAGCGTCGGTTCATGAGGTGCGGCTGCAAGCGGGCGTCTGTCTTGAAGCAAGCGGCTCCCTATATAAATGTGTAAATATTCTAAAAAAAAAAACCCCCCGAAACGGGTTGTGCGCTGGGTTTGGGACCCGCCACATAAAAAACCTAATTCCAATGAAAATTAAAAGTACAAAGCCTCGGATGAGAACCCCCTTTAATGTTGACGACCCGGCAAAACGAATTATGGACTACAAGAAGCATATTAGGGCATGAACGTGGAATGTCCGGACCCTTTCTAGGGAGCGTACCGCTGCCCGACTGGTTGATGTCCTCGCGAACGCAAAGGCTGACATCACCGCCCTGCAGGAAATGCGATGGACGGGGCAAGGAAAGACGACCATCGGTCCTTGTGACGTATACTACAGTGGCCAGACACGCGGCAAAGCGCGTGGTGTAGGATTTGTGGTGGGAAAGAGACTTCGCCGCCAAGTACTAGCGTTCACTCCTGTTGACGAGCGTCTCGCTACGCTCTGCATCAAGGCGAGGTTTTTCAACATAACATTTATCTGCGCCTATGCGCCGACTGAGGAGACGGACGACGCAGAGAAGGACTCCTTCTACGATAAACTTGAACAAGCCTATGATCGCTGCCCCCTGCATGATATCAAAATCGTGCTCGGCAAGAACTGGGGTCTAAAACCAAAACTTTTGATGGGCTCTACACTGCAGTCATAAGACCCATACTATCGTATGGGGTGTTAGTTTGGTGGCAAGCCCTAGACAAACAGTACAACATCAATAACCTAAACAAGATACAACGGGCGGCATTGGGAGGCGTAACGCCTTAGATACTGCCCGACAGACGCACTCAACATCATCCTAGACCAATTACCGCTAGAAATGCACATTCGTGTAACAGCCTCCGGGGCAGCACTAAGGCTTAGGGCGTCCGAGTGCTGGAATGCAAAACAGTATGGCCACAGCGGCATCCTAAACAGGTTCTCAAACGAAGACCTAACATCAGACTACCTCCCTAAAATTCTGAGCGGGTAGCACGGCAACCAACCAACCGCGACGTCTTAACAGCTAGGCTACTGTGGCGCACTGCATTACCATTTTTTTTATATAGAACTGCGTTACCATTTCTACTCGGTAGAGCATGACGCTAAACTGACTATGATATCCATACTTAAAAAAGAAGTGCACTTCAATTTTTTAGTATTACTCTTACTAAAGTGTACACTAACTCAGGACTATGATTATGCGCCATTGATTACAAACTTTTTTAGAATCTTTCGAGAAGCACTTTCAGCCCAAAAGTATTCCAACAGTCATCTTACATGATGACGTCAATGTCCGAGCCTTATATAAGAACAACCTGAGGACCTGCTGTGTGTCACAAAAGTAGTACATTTCCGGTGCAAGCCAAATTCAAGAAGAACCATGTGTATTTTTATTTATTTTATCTTTTAGCGTCAATAGCTCTTTACCAATTTCTATATTATGATAGTATAATGGTAGAAGGAAACAAAAAAAAAATTTAGGACAAACGCATGCGCCCCATGTAAATCGCATTACAACATAAATGACAAAATAATGCGCCAGACACAATTATTAGAATTAGCCAACTATAGTTGCAAATGGACTGATTTTATCATAAACTGTCTGTCAGATATTATTCAAAAGGTATACAAAATCATACAAAGTGCATTTTTTCCATTATCAAGAAATTCCTTTTGAATGAGGCATCGCAACGAGGTGAGTGTCTTTTTTGAATGGAAACGCATGCGGGACATCCTTCCGCTTCAGTATTGAATCAATGAGTAACTGTATTGAATTTTTTTTCGGAAGTGCGAATTTTAAACGCAAAATTAATGGAAACAAATGAAATAAAACACAGTGGGGGTGATGCGAGTAGTAAAAGGTGAAATTTGTTGTATGAAACGAATTTGTGTGAGAAAATTTCTTTGGATGAAAGTGCAACTGAATTTTAAATAAATTATACATTTCTAGGAAGTCGAAGCATTTAGGTTAGGTTCAAGTGGCTGTCGCAGAGGCACACCTAGGTCAGTATTAAAAGGCCCGTTGTGATACCACCAACACTAGGAAAGTCAGTTCCGGGACCCTGCCATATGGAAAATCCCGGTATTAACGGAATTCTCCACACAGCCGAATCCCGGGACTAACCTTCCTATACCGACACCGTTACTCCTCCTCGAACCATTTAGATGGATTGATGAAGGCCATCAGGTCCTTTATGTCCAGCTCCGTCACCTGGCGTAGGCTAACCAGGAAGGGAACTCCCAAAAAGCGCATTCTCGCGCCACTTAAAGCCGGGCAGTTGCAGATGAGATGCTCCACCGTTTCCTCCTCTTCATCATCCTTACAACTCCTACAGCATCGTCGGTAGGGCACACCAAGTCTTTCTGCGTGCCTACCAATGATGCAGTGCTCAGTTAATACGCCTATTAATATGGAGATTTCTCTTCTCCTTAGGGCATAAATTTGTCTTGATCTTTTATGATCCCATTTCGGCCAGGTTTCTTTGGATATCCGGCATCCTGGAGATTGCAGCCATCTTTCGTTGGCTTGACGGAGTGTGTACTCCTTCAGCATAAGCTTGCATGTGGCAAACGGCTTACCTAAGCGCTCTTTATCGCGGAGAACCTGCTTGGTCGTGCCCTGCCTCGCAAGTTCGTCTGCCCTAGAATTTCCCTCAATGTCCCTATGCCCCGGGACCCATGTGAGGTAACGAGATTCTGTTGGACCATCTCTTGTAGAGATCGACGACAGCTGAGCGTCAGTTCAGAGTTGAACGAGTAAGAGCCAAGGAATTTGATGGCCGCCTGGCTGTCATCGGTATTAGTTTGTATGGAAGGTGAAGTAGCCGTTAAATTGTTTCAGAATTCCAGTATAGGGCGAAAGAAATGTCAAATCTTATGAAGTTAGTTTTAGTACCTAATAATTCTATTTCCTCAAACCTTTTTAGAATACCTAAGGTCATATTTGTATAAAGAATTATAACATCCTCATTATTCAAGTATCGTACAAGCAAATGTCAATTTCAAGGTCAGCCTTCAAAATTTAAAAATTTTATACTACATACTTTTCTTTAAATTAAACCTATACATTAGGGTGTGCAATAGGTTAGGTTCAAGTGGCTGCCGCAGAGGCACATCTAGGCCAATATTAAAAGGCGCGTTGTGATACCACCAACACTAGGAAAGTCAGTTCCGGGACCCTGCCATATGGGTGTGCAATAGACTGGGCTGTGCAATAGACTGGGCCAAAGTGTGAACTCTTCTTTTGACAACACACATTAAAATGTCGGTTTGTTTACATCCTGCACATATTAAAATGTCGCCAGCACAGAATAACAGAAGAGCAAATGGCGTGGTTTAACATCCTGCACACATCAACATGGCGGTCTCCTATCTTTTACCTAATGGCAGAAAGAGATGGGAAGATGGAAAGAAGTGAGACAAAAAAGGAAATTAAAAACAGGTGACTAAACTCACTTTGAAGTTTTCACGACTATGTCTATGATATCACACTTGTTATTAACCACAATCTCAAACAGGTGTTAAACTCATTTTGGAATTTTGACGTCTATGCAGAAGAGTTTACACTTGGTATGACTGGGCTGTGCAATAGACTGGGCTGTGCAATACACTGGACTGAATAATATATATATTTTTTTTTTTTAATTTTGATATTGTTTTTTAGAACGACGAAAAAACTGCAACAGCTGCATATTAGGTTAGGTTCAAGTGGCTGCCGCAGAGGCACACCTAGGCCAGTGTTAAAAGGCCCGTTGTGATACCACCAACACTAGGAAAGTCAGTTCCGGGACCCTGCCATATGGAAAATCCCGGTATTAACGGAATTCTCCACATAGCAGAATCCCGGGACTGACTTTCCTATACCGACACCGTTACTCCTCCACGAACCATTTATATGACTTGATGAAGGCCATCAGGTCCTTTATGTCCAGCTCCGTGACCTGGCGTAGGCTGACCAGGAAGGGAACTCCCAAAAAGCGCATTCTCGCGCCACTTAAAGCCGGGCAGTTACAGATGAGGTGCTCCATAGCTGCATATTAAACTGATATAAAATATCCTGTTAAATAACCATGAGATAGTGTTTGTGTAACGAGTGTTTTAAATTGAAGACATGTTAATTTAACAGGACGTAATGTTAGAACAAAATCAGCGATAGGGGGATAAAAAAGAATAACCTGAAAAAGAGTTAAAAACAAGTAAGGAAAGCTGTCTTCGGCTGTGCCGAAGCCTATATACCTTTCATGAATAAGCGTCACGATTTTCACTGTTCGATTCCCAGTACAGCCTGTGTGAATTTTACTTTAGCTCATACCGAAATTATCGGAACTACCGATTATATGGGGGCGATGTGTCGACATTCCACACTCTAACAGAACAATAGTTACACAATTTCACAATAATACCTATATAATTACAGGAGTTATAGCCAAAAATCCGTTTTTCGGAACAATCGATTGTATGGGAGCTATAGGAAAGGGCAAGAAATTACTGTAAATGAAGGCAAAGTATAGAAGTGGAAAGGGCAGCAATGGACACGAAAGGAAAGGGCGCGCCAGGAAGGGGAAGAAAAGGAATGAAAATAAATGACAAGGGAAAGAAAGGAATGAAAAGGAAAGAAAGAAAAGGAAAGGAAAGAATGGAAAGCTAAGGAAAGAAAGGAAAGGAATGAAAAGAAAACGAAATGAGAGGAAAGGATAGGAAATAAAATTGAGACTATGTTACTAAATGGTATAGAGAGTAAAAGGAAGAAGGACGAAGAATGTGAAGAAGGAAAAATATAGAAAATATACATATATAGAATTTCAACCACTGGGCAACCTCTAGTATATTGAATTTTTCATTGAGATGCGATGCTTTTGAACCAAATAATGAAATAGGGCGTTATTAAAAAAAGAGATGAAATAAAGCGGGCTTGACAAATATTTCGAAATACGATGATCCACTCATCCGGCGACATTTATGGAGAACGCAGTGGCCAAGGCCATTATGGGCCATAGCTAGAGTAAGGATTTTATGCAAAAACAGCACTAAAAAAAATAGTAAAATAAAATAAAAATATAAAAAAATAAATGTAAAAAAGGAAAAATAATAATAAATAAATAAACTAAAATAAAATAGCATCAAAAAAATGAAATAAAACAAAATAAAATAGAATAAAATAACATGAATTAAAATAAAATAAAAAATATAAAAAAAATAAATTTAAAAGAGAAAAATAAAATAAATTAAATTAAAACAAAGGGATAAAAAATAAAACAAAACTAAATAAAAAAAATTTAAATAAAATTAATTAAAATCGAATAAAATAAATTAAAACAAAAAAGAAATTTAAATAAATAAATGAAAAATTAATAAAAAAATTTTTTTTTTTTTAAATCAAGTAGAATAAAATAAACTAAAATAAAATAAAACAAATTAAAATAAAACAAATTAAAATTAATCTATATAAATCTGAAATAGCAGCGGAAACGGATAAATTAGGCGCCTAAATGCATGCTGCTATTTTCTTAAATTGAAATAAGCCGAAAGGTATGCAGCAAAGTCGCTTCCCCTGCAAGCTCACCGGATGCAAGGAATTTTTTCCCGCAGATGGCGCAAGTAAGTATTTTCCGTTTCCTTTATAGAAATTGCTTTGCTTCCGGCAAACACTTAATGGAACATGGAACAATTAAATCGTTTTATTAAGAGTATTTATGATATAAAAACGGTAAATTAAATTTTAAAATGAAAAAAAATGTAAATTATCCCTAAAAATAACTTTCATTTAAAAATTGTGTTAAAAGTATATTAAAAGATTAACAAATTTATTTTCTCTTAAATTTTTCGTAAATGCAACTCTGATTCACCCTTTTGCGTTGACAATTCGCCGCCAACTGGAGCCGAGTCAATTCAGTCAATTTTGAAAAGTCGTCGCGAGTGGTTGATTTTCCCCAGCAATAAACGCGTTTCGAAATATTTGGTGTTTTAAAAGTGTAAAAGAAACAAAAAAAAAAAAAACAAAAACGTTGAAAAGGTAAGCGAAACGTGTGTGAAAAAAAAGTGGTGGGGCCTCTACCGCATCTAAAAGCGCTTCCATTTGCCGGGCACCTCACGTAACCGCTTTTTTGGTGTATGACTTTACCTTTGTTTTGTGTGTTTGTAAATATGTTTGTGTGTGTATGCGATGTGTGTTAAGAAGACGCTTGCAAAAGGAAGACAGCAAAAAGTAAATAAATGATGAATGGTTATTTTTGCTGTTCCTGTTCCAACTGGTATTGAGCGTTTTCGGATTTTCTTTATTGATATAAATTTGTATATGTAAGTAAAAATGGGAATTTTTTCTGTGTACTTTAGAAATCATTAAATAAAGTTGATTAAATATTAAATGAATTTTGTGCTATGAATGAATAAACCAATACCTGAGTGTGTGTGAGTACGATTCTCAGCGACTGCGATGTTGACTGATATCAACGAGGGTTAAAGGCGGTTAAATGTGTTCTAGTGATGCCAGATGTAGGGAAGAAATCCAAAATTGGGGAGTTTTTTGATGGTTTTTCTCTTATCTCGAACGAAATTAATAGCTAAAGGGGCGGAACGCCGAGGCCAGTTTGCTACAAAACGAACGGAAAACTGTTCAAATATACAAATATCTACTGTCCACACTGTCAGGAAAATCAACAAAAGAGGAATGAGTTCACTAACAGTTTTGGAGGTAGCTTATACGGCTGATACATTAGCGCAACTTCCGAATTAACTCCGTTTTTGGGAGTTAATTTGAGCATAATCTTCATTATAAACTCCCAAAAATGAGCGGCCACAACAAAATCTTCGCTGGCAACACTCTTCAGATAAATAAACAAAAACTGCAAGTAAACGCATATTTCTTGCAGTTTACTGCTAGATGTCGCCGGCATTCGATTACTACTGCACACTAGAGTCACCAAAAAATAAACAATCTCCAGCGACATCTAGCAAGTTATATAAACAAAGTACTAGATGTCGCCGTTTCTTAATCTTCAATTTATTGTGTGTCAGCGTAATATTTGGATCTGATTAAAGAAGATTTATTGGAGGTAATATCCGTGTGTGTATCCATAGCATTAGATTAAGCAATTTAAAGTAAAACTTTACCAATGCTAGTTGGCAGACTCCATGACGTACCGGTGATGTGCCCGGCCCGTCAGACCAAAGATTCCAAGCTCTCATCGCGGTAAAAGTAACATCAAAATTCCTTAGTAACAAGTTTTTGAAATTAGGGTTAGCCCCTCAGCAGAGGTTTGGTAACACACGATTTGTCTTATGGTAAATTTGAAACCGTGATCGACTTGTTGTTGTTGTTGTTTATGTTGTTGTTGTTGTTGTTGTTGTTGTTGTTGTTGTTGTTGTTGTTGTTGTTGTTGTTGTTGTTGTTGTTGTTGTTGTTGTTGTTGTTGTTGTTGTTGTTGTTGTTGTTGTTGTTGTTGTTGTTGTTGTTGTTGTTGTTGTTAATGCCAAAAATACTCTCCGAAGGTTCTGGGGACTGATGCCGAAATTTACAGTCCTTGGCCGGATATGAACCGGTACTCCCTTGCGGTACTGCCCGACTAACTCGGGAGCGATTTAGTTTGGCCAGTGGAATCTTCTAGGTCATGTCATCCCTCCATCCGTAAGGATTACCTATGTATATGCATATTAGTCGCCTCTTACGATCGGTATGCCTAGCTCGGGCATATTCTAAGCCCCTAATCCGTAGGGGCACTTCGTCTACTTGATCTTAAAACATAGACAGCGTCGAAAGAAGATTACATACATCTTGAAGTGTACATTTCAGCGAAAAGTTATCCGTAAGAAGCGTCTTCCGAAAAGTTTTCGCGTCGACACCGGAATTCGACAACAAAAGCCAAAATAGCCTAGTGTTCTAGCGCTAACAAGTTAATGAACTGCTCTTTACAAAATCTGGCTGCAAAATAGTTTACTTTTTCTGTCAAAACAGAATGCGATTCGAGAGACTCACAGAAGGCTTTCAAATTTTCGTATCCAAGGAAGACAAGTGCCTTCTGACGATTTAGCAAAGAAAAGTTCTAGGACTCCTAAAATAAGCTCTTATGGAGTCGCAAAACAATATGTAACAAATCCAGGACTCTCCTTCGGAGCGATCCTTCAATAGAGTTTTGACGGAATCCCTTTTTGGTATTTTGTGTGTGGCGGGAGTTGGACGTATTAAAAGCTATACCGAACGACAAAAGTCGGTGGTAGTGGGAGTGTAAATCTAGGATTGTTCTGAGCTAGTGTAGATACAAGGGTTATATAGGGGACTTCTACATATCAAAATTGGGAATTAAAGAAAAGTCTGGCATCACTACCATCAGCACATTCTGCGCTAACGCCAACAGCAGCGTTGGCATTAATTAAACACAAAATTAACCAAGAAACAACAACAACAGCAACATTGTGAGACGTTGTACCTATGTACTTGCAAAACTCAAACAACAAAGTCAACGGCCAAAAATAAAACAAAAAAGTTAAATAAATTTATTGTTTATTGCATACGTTTTTTGTGCTTTACTTTGTTGCAATTATTTATTATACGACTTTATTTAAATTAAATTTCTTCTTTATCTTTTATAGAATAAATTTTGTGCTGACCGCAGATCGAGCCGTTAAAACACCACGACACACACACAAACATTAAAGCAACGACACTTTGTAGCGGTACAGTTAGTACTACTCCGCGTACGAAGCAAATCAAGAGTACGATTTGGAGGGAAAATAAATATTTTACAAATTTTTTGGAAATTTTCCATCAAGAGCGCTGCGCTTCTGTTGCTTCGACTACATACTATAACATTGTGTGGGAAAATCAAAAATGGTGCTGACGAACTTTGAATGGTGGGCACATGGTGACGCTGTTGTTGACCCCAATGGATTGCCGGCCAATACACAGAACGCGGATATGTTCAATCCACGTATGGTACAACAGCGTTTGAATACAGCAACGGGTGCATCGTCGGTATCGCACATATCCTCGAATGGTTATTATGGATTTTCATATGTGAATGCTGCACATGTTCCGGCTGACAACAATAGTCACAGCAACAACAACGACGAACAAAATATAACAAACATGAACAATAACAACAACTACAATAATAACAATAATAATAAAAATGTGCCAAATGCAAATGATGTCAATGGCATGGATGTAGGCGGCGTCGCCGTTGATGGCGCTGCGGCTGCTGAATTATTCAGCAACGGCATGAATGCTACGAAACGCTGCAAGAAGCGCTATTTTGTTAGCGATGATGATTATGCCAAATGTGCGTTATTAAATAGCTGTGATAGTGGTGGTGTTGTTGCCGGTATGAACGACGTCGCCGTAGCCGGCTTTGATGTGTGCGCCGCAGCTGCTAAGCGTTGCCGCTTCGATGATGACTACTCTGCCGCACAGTATTGTAATGGTATGTCATATCATTCACATCAATTTTATTTTTAGCATTTGTATAACCAGTTGTACTATTAAGTAGTTTTGGGCAAAAGCGAGTATCTCGGCAGCGGTACTTTGAAGAATGGAATAGTTTTAGTTCTAAAAGAAATATTTTCTCAAAAATGGAGATTTAGCAATAATTAAACCAAAATCATCACTTTGGCAATACATTTTTCAACACAAGTGGAGATTTGGCAATTTTTGAAATTTTAACAAAAGTGGAGACTTAGCAAAAATTAAATCCTAATCATCAGTTTGAGAATATTTCAACAAAAGTGAAGATTCAGCAAATACTTAACCAAAATCAAGAATTTGGCAATAGGTACATATTTTAACAAAAGTGGAGATTTAGCAATAATTAAACCGAAATCGTCATTTTGAGATTGCTTCAACAAAAGTGGAGATTTAGCAATAATGAAAGCAAAATCATAAATTTGACAGTACATATTTCAACGAAAGTGACTTCACAGGTCTATATCTTTTGTCATCGCTGAAAGCATTGCTTGGATATTGAATTGTTAAGCAATAAGTTATGCAGTTCTGAGGTCTATAATTTGTTTAGGGTGTTTAGGAAATGGCTGCCGAGGAACGATTGTCTTCCATTCAGTACCTAATCGCAATGTTCTAAATTCTTAAATACACGTGGCATAAGTCAACAGCTGGGTATATAACTTTTCGTTTCTTCGCTACATTTTTTAAGGCTTAACTTATTTTTTTTTTTTTAATTTTATCTCTTACTTTTTGTTCGAAAAGTTTGTATGTTGTTTTTATGTGTTGGACTTCCATGACTTATGTTTCTATTACATACAATCCGCGTGAGTATATTCTGGCGCGCGATCTTATGAGCTTGCTGCCATTGGGGGAGCATTTGTTTGGGTAATAAATGTAGAGGTCAAGATTAATGGGGAAAGATACATATGTGTATGTACATATTAATATATTCTGCTGAGCATGCGGTTACTTTGTATGTACCTTCTTTCTCACGTTTATTACACGCTGAATGCGCTTAACTTAATTTGTGCACTTTCACTCACCTAATAACCATTAACCCTTGAATAGCATTCACAATTTGACTAGGGCGCGCTATACATACTCGAAAACTGAAGTACAATCTAAACCATTAACCCTTGCTTTGCCAATATTTGTACAAGAAATAATTAGGTATTCATGGAAAATTACTAGCACTATGTGTACGCAATTTATATCTACAAACATACATATGTATGTATGTATGTATTAAGTGCATATATGTATACATAAATCGCATTCAATTTTGTAGGTAAATTACAACACAAAACTACATATGTACATTAGAGTGCTTCAGCAAAAAAGTTAAATTTTTCTCGTCGAAATTATGAAGTTTTAAGTGCTTTATTTAATACTAGAAGGATTTCTGATATTGTCTGGCTTGGATGTGTATTTTTGGGTGGTCCTATAAATTCTAAATTCAAAACCTAAAATTCGTGCTGCAGTGATAGTCTCATAAAGATCCATTTCATAGTTTTCGAGATCTTTGCGTTCAAACAAACAAATTCTAAAAATGTTTCCGAAGAACTCGTTAACATTCCAAACGTCACCACCAATAAATTTTTCGAAGAAATATTCAATAGTTCCTATTATAGTAAAGATAAACAAGCTAAATTACGGAAGCAGGTTTTTGGTCTAACTTGCTTAGTTCAAAAGGTTGGGAAATGAAAAAAAAAAAAACTAAATGGAAAAGAAAACATTTTTTGCGTAGCAGCCTAATTAACATACGTAATGCTATGGCAGGCATATGTTTAACAAGCCTGAAAAACAAACAAGACAAGCGTTTCGAAATTTTATGCATTTCCACGCCACGCTACAATTCAAAGATGAAAAAACGATAACCCAGTTAACCATAAGGTAATAAATCTTACAATATTCTCTTGAATCTGTATTGTGGCTGATCAAGCTTGAAAAACAAACTTTACAATTTTTTCATAGGCACCCTAATTGCTAAGGTCTAATTTTTTAAATAAAATTTAACAATTTTTAAGGGTTTCATTTTCTCAAAAACGAAACCCTTCTCCCTCTTTCAATCGGTTCTTTAGGGTTATAGGTAGTAATCGAGATGTTATTAAACTCAGTTAAGTGGCACAGTGGTCTATGATGTATGATAATTGAATAGAATTTCCGTGATGCTTGTGTCAACATTGATTTAAAGACAAAGAAATTTTAAGTTGTGTCCAATGTGTTCATTGTATTTTTGTCTTCCGTCACATTGGAGCTAATTAATTAAACAGTTAGAGCTTTTTTCACGTTGGATTTTCAGTTTCATCTTACCTTGGATATGAAATTCTGTAATTTCTAACGTTAAGTGGCTAAAAATATTCTGAATTAAAAATGCAATAAGCGTTCCAAATTTTATGAGTTTGATGACACACAATTATTAGCAGACTAAATAAGCTCTACTACAAAGTTGCAATGCAGCATTTCAAGGTTGTTTCAAATATTTACAATTGATTTAGAATTTGATGCATACAGGTTTGGAATATGTTTTTCAGGCAAACGTAAAATTCCATTATAAAAATAAAAAAGTTTTTTTTTAATATTTTTATTTTGTTCATTGACTCGTTCGTGCTATGACTAATTACAGTAAAAATGCAAATATTACAGTCAAAATCAAAAACAAAACCCAACTGAAAAAGGTTAATGTAATAATGAGTAATAGTACATTTACACCGCACCAAATTTGGTGAATTCAAATGAGCCAGTTCGACATCGTTTACATTGGCAAATTTGCATTTGGCTTCACCTTCCCTGCAAGAATCTTCAACTAGGACAAAAAGCCACCGAAAGAAAATACATGACCGTAATTATTTAAACACCTGTAGAGTAATAATAAAAGAAGAGTCAAGAAGGCTTCTGTCTTTTCCTCGTAGAATTGGTCCATTTTCTTAAAAAAAAAGAAAGTTGAAATTGTTATTTACAGTTGTACATAGTGTAAAAGTTATCACACGTCAATTACCTATTAAGGTTCTTGCCCTGAAACACAGGCAGGGCTATTTTGAGGAGCTGTGGATTGTATTGTTCGGCAAATGAGGTCAAATGTGATGGAATTCCAAATTTGGAAAAAGAGATTTGTATGAAAAAAGTGCCAAATTTGATGCGGTGTAAATGTAGTATAAGTTACTGACAGTATCTGCAAGTACCTAAATCTAGTTTCATGCATTTTCTGAATGGTTTTGGTTTTTTCTCTTATCGGTAGGGTGAATGTTAATCAAGCATTTACAAAAACAAAAGGGGGCATGACATAAGAAGTGATAAGATAATTTCGTAAATTAACAGTACTTGTTTTATTCGATTTGAAGGTTGATGAACTGTGTCATCAAGCGTTACAAAATTGTTAAAAAAAATAAGGTTTACTCTTTTAAGCTAAAATTTTGACAGTTTTTGGTATTTTTTTACAAAAATTTTCAAATACAGTAGATTTCAAAACTGTCAAAATATTGGTAACACATATTTCTATTCTTTTCAGAGTTTAGTAAAAAAAAAAACTGAGATTAATACTTATCAAGAAAATATCAAAGATTCTATAAATAACACTGTGCTAGAATAAAAAAAACAAATACACTTTTAACGCGACCTAGTAGAGATTGTTCATCTGGTCGAGTTATACGCGAAACACCCTTCAAAAGATTTGTAACACCCCCCTGTTTTTTCAGAGTTTTCGTTGAAAAAAAAAATTATTAAAAATCAAAATTTCAACCGATTTTGAAATTTACAACGGTTTTGGGTAGAGAACTATTGACACTTTCGAAATATATATTATAAAAGGTCATAAAAATTATAAAAGGTTTAATAAGCTGCTATAATTCAAAATTTGTGTAGAAATGTCTTTTTAAAAAGCTTTATAAACCTATTTTATTTTTTATGAACTAGGGGGACCTGTTTTTCTCGCGAGGAGTTGAATTTTTTAAATTTTTTTCGGTTTTTCCGGTTTCGACGTCATTTTTTTGCCACTAATTCACATTGAATGAACCTTATTGGGCATGTGTCATCGAGAAGCATTCACTACTTAATTATACCAGTTTTTTTTTTGGAATGGACTTCGAGTTTTCAAGATATGCAGCATAATCCAAAATCTAATTTTTGCTCTCAAGCGCCCTACAGGAGTACTGTGTGTAATTAGGCGGGTCGATTTGAAAATCACCAAAGTGACAAGGAAAATCATATTTTAGGGATCAAAATAAGATACTTTGCCGAAGGAAGCATACCTCAAAAACCAATTGTGATGTGCCGGCTTTGTACTTTTGACTTTGAGAGCCAAAGTTTGAAAAAACCTAAGTTGACCCATTTAGAGTGGCCCAATTGTGTTTAAATGTATGACCGACCTCCACTAACTTTGTAGCGCAGACCCACCCATACCAGTGGCGCGCCCCCTAAGGCCCCACCTGTGGGGTTTCCCATACAAAAATTTGAAAAATCCCCATTTTTGGCACACTACATGAAAAAATCAGCTAAATAACTACCTATCTTTTTTTTGTTTTTGGAGTTCATCTTTCTAAAAAACATAGCCATTTCACTGATTTTTTCATGAAAAGTGCAAAAAAACCAAAATTTTACTTTATTCAAATTAATTTTAAATACTTTTTTTTGTCGCAGAATTCGAAACACTTGATAAAAATATTTTTTTCATCATTATTTATAAAAATTGACAAATTTATCAACTGCACAGAATCGGGCGGGTAAACTAGATTGCGGGTTTAAACTTAGTTTAAATGGCCAAATTGGCAAACCGGGACTAAGTTAGTACAAAGTACAAATATTGACAAATTTGAATGCAATCTTATTTTTTTTTTAATTAAAAACAAAAGCTGAGCTAATATTAAAACTAACTTCATGTTTAGCAGCAAGCTCCCCTTGTCTTAATTAGCACTTTCCACCGTGGTGTCCCTCCAGCCCCTTTTCCACAATCTGTGATTGTCACAATGCAAATTGAAAAGCCTGCTGTCGTGCGTTTCAGTAAATTGTTTTAACTCGCAATATGACATTGAAATTTTATTAATTTTTGCATTTTTTTTAAATAAATTTAAGTGCAGTTAATATTAGCGTATATATGTATCAAGGACCGAAACCGAAACCGTAACGGATTAAAACCGGGACCAAAACCGTTATTTTGATCTGAGAAAGAACGAAACCGAAACCGTTTCAAAGGCCGGAACCGGTTCCAAATGATTTTGAATGGTTGAAAAACACAAGAATTTAACACACTTTTGTCAAAATTGCAAAATGCAAGAACAAGAAACACACTCATTTTTTTGTTTCATGAAAAAATTTTTGAAATTGGACTATAGTTGAATGAAGCCATCAAAAATAATTTACGAGATCCGAAAAAAAGTTATGAAAATTCAGACCTTTTTTGAAGCTACATACCTACATGAGTTTTTTCAAGTAAAATTTGTTTGTGTTCGTGTTTTTATTTGGAAACTGAAACCGAAATAAATGTTGAGAAACGAAACCGGAACCGAAACACGTTACAAACCCGAAACCGAAACCGCAACGTTATTTTAATCGGTTCATGCCTTGATATGTATGTCTGTACGTGTGTTGGTTTTGTATAAATGCCTACCTCAATTGGTCGATCATTAATTAAGCATTTGTCGTACATTTTTAGCCTGACCAGTATCAGGCAGCATGCTTGAAACGCTGCACTGTGGGCCGGGTGACTTGGTTCAATGGTCAAAAATAAATTACAGAAAATGAAAATATGCGTGCAACCTTTATTACTTTTCTTCACATCTTCAACAAAAAACCTTAATGGAGATAAAATTTTATTGAATTAGTTCTTTTAAATAATAATATGTAATTACACTGTACAACAGACAAAAAAATCCCAGAGGGTGGGAACATCGGTTACCAAAGCTTTTGGTTTACGGGTCACCCTAGGGTTTCTCTCCAGAGATTAGTTTGTTCAGCGATCTACAGTTGTAAAATAATTTTGTTTTTTTCTTGGTGTGTATACCAACTACTAACAATGTTAGTTTTAGCATGGTTTTGCATAAATTGAAAAGGGTTTACTCCAGGCTGGGTAGCGCCTTAAGGTGTTAGAGTTCGAGAATACAAGTTACTACAGTGTTGTGAGTTTGACTCAACACGCCGGGAGAAAGTCTTTGAAGAGATGTACATTAGAGCGTATCACGGTGTGAGGAGGAAAAAAAGTTTAAAATGTTCCCCCCAGCTTGAGGTTATGAGTTATTCAAAAAAAAAAAATTTTAATTTTTTTGTCACCCTGTAAAAACATCGAAATTTTTTTTTCTATTATTTCTATATTTTACGTGCGATTTTCAAAAGTGATACATTTTTAGAAAGGTATTCACCAAGGCAATATTTTATCCATATAAACTTTTTGCCCATCACGCCATGTTCAGCTTTTATTCTATTTTTACTAAAACCAACACCCTGTATTTGAAAAAAAAATGTTTCTAAACTAAGAAAATAAAGACTATTTACCTGCATATAATGAGGAAATAATATAATGAATTTATGCTAAATCTTCCCTCGGCTCGAATTTGCTGTAACGTTCTCGGCTACTTAGTTTAGCGAATATATAACCTCGGCGTTCCTCGTCGGCAGTCTGTACAAGAATCACTTACTACGTGAACAAATCGCTCAGTATCTAAGGCTATATTTACTTTTTTCAAATTTATTTTTTAATACAAGGTGTTGGTTTTAAATAAATTTAAATAAAAGCTAAAGTTGGTGTCACAGGTTAATGGCTTATATGGACGAAATATGACACGGGTTATAACCTTTACAACAGTATATTGCTCGTTGAAATCAAAGACCAAATAGAAAAGTTATAAGCAAAAAACGAATTTCGCTGTTTTTACAGGGTGCCGAAAATTATTTTTTCCATTTTTGAAATCTCCAACAAGTAAACATTCGAACCAGGGGGGAACATTTTAAACTTTTTTTGGCGATACGTTCTAATGTATCTACATATAACTTTTCTTCTCAACACTTTAGTGCCTATTGCCTTAAGACCACAAAGGCTAGTTTCCGTCCCATAGTGCGCTACTGCAAGTTGACGATGGTCGTTGTAGTTGACACTAACGATTAACGCGACTGAAAGCTTTACATTTTTTTAAACAAAAAAAAAAACAGCGAAACTGCTTTGATTAGTTTTTTTTTTTTGCATTTATTTTTATACATTTGGGTCATGCAGCTCTTCTCGGCGATGCCGTCAAGTCGTTGAGAGCAGAGCAGCAGCAGTGAGTCAACGTCAGACTGCACTGCAAGGGCACTAAGCGGACTGTGTAACAAAAAAAAAGTGATTTACGGAATGATGTTGGTTTTTAATACACTTTCATACATTAGGGTGGATTTTTTGTTTTGAAACAACAAACTCCTGCAGTCAATCCAACAGCAAAGATACTGTCATTATGGTCATAGAAAATAAGCTGTAATTAGACGCGGGCAATCATAAGTACACGATGACCTCCATTTTCAGCAGTCAATTAGTGGTTTTGGTTAAATCAACCTATATTTTGGTTGATATGACCAGCTGGTTTTTCTCTGTGTAAGAAAAATTTTCTTTGAAATTGATTTCTATCAAGGCGAATTCATTACAGGTGGCATCCTCCCATCATATGTTTTCTTCTTCTTCCTTGAAAATCGAATCGTAGCTGTCACATTGCTTATGTTGTTGCTCTGTCTGACATTTTCAGTTACAACGAGTGTGTGCGTGTGTGTAGATCTGAATTCGCTCGAACCCACCTGTATGAATTCGCCTTGATTTCTATTAAGCAAAATGGTTTTAGTTTTTAGAAAAATAACAAACATTTAATAAAACTCTAGAAAGTTGTGTCTGCACATTGCAAGCACGTCGTCGATTTTTTCGGGAAATTTTTGAAACAAAAAATATTTTTTCCTGCTCTAACATATTTTTGTAATAAACTAATTCCAATTTTCTTGTTTTCAATTACAGATTTCTTTTCCTTACCCTCCACACAAATTGGCACTCAAGCTTGTCTTATGGATACTGAGGATACGCTGCAACAACAGCATCATCATCAACAACAACAACAACAGGTAGATGTCAATATGGGCGCTGCGAATAACAACAATCAAACAACAACTAATACAACAAGTAATATACACTTTTTTACAACAACACAGCCTGAGCAGCAACAACAACATGTAATGAATGCACAAAATTATCAACAACAACAAAATGAAATGCAACAAACACCAACAACTGTTGTTTATCAACAACAACATAATTATCAAGGTCATTTGCATCGCGCCAATCGAGATGTTAGTCGTTGCTTATTGTCGCATATGATTTAAATTGGAAATTAGTATGACAAAGAAAACTAAATTTTTTATATACATACTACAACTGGGTATAAAATGATATTTGTTGTAGTTAAAAATGCATTGAATGTTAATACAAACAAAACAAAAACAGCCAAATGCCGTATTTAAATACATATATAGTAGACAAAACGAGTTATATTAACGAAATCTCTAAAAAATTATAATTTTTTTTTTTTTACAACTACAAAGTATTAATTTTGAAATACATATATTTTTTTTATTTAAAGAAAAACTAAAGAAATGCAAAAATGCAATATATAAAAAGCAATATTAAAGCAACTCTGAGTACCTTAAGAAATTTAAATTTGTTTAAGAAATTTAATTATTTTACAATTTTTTTTTATTTTACTAATAATTTTTAAGAAACTTAGTAACTACCAAACCACCTCAAATATAATACATAGAATTTGCATACCTGAACTCATACATACATAGAACATATCGACTGCTAAGTGGGAGTTCACCCTATTTTAAAATATTTTTCAAAAACATTTTTTTAAGAAACTCAGTTCAATATTTTTTTTAAATATGGTTTAATAACGCCCTACACAGAGAAAAATGAGCTGGTCATATCAACAAAAATATGGGTTGATTCAACTACATTGGAACTGTTAACCTTAACTTAACCCATTAAAACCCAGTACCAGTACCCGCTTGTAGGAATAACTTTGTACTACCTATTAATTAATTAATTTCTGTTTAAATAGTAAAATTAATACACATTTTTTTTTTTTTTAATTTCCAAAAATTTTTAATGGGTATTTAAAGTATGAAACTGATAATTCATTTTCGTTCAAAGCAGCTTATGTAATTTTTTTTGTAGAAACGTTATATGTTTTCGGTGTTTAAATTCAGTTTTTGAAATTAGAAGAGGTATAGTCGCAAATTTTCTTGTTATTTTAACACCAAAAGAGTCAAAGTGAAAAAAATATTGAATTCTTATATCAATTTAAAATGACAGTTCCTTCGCTGTTGCATTAACTAGAAGATGTTGTTGTTTTAACACAGATTTTTGTTTGGTCAACTTCAGGACGACAGTTCGATATTGTTGATTTTACCAATGCCATTTTTTCTGTGTACCTCAGAATGAGTTTCAAAAATTACCTACAGGTAATATAATAAATATGTAAATCTCTACATATGTTATATGTAAATTAGTAAAAGTTAATTACTTAAAGTAATTAAAATGAAATGACCTGTAAAATTGAAACGTAAAGCTTACATGCTCTGACTAACAATTTTTCTAGTATTGCTAGCCAACAGACCGTTTTAGAAAATTTGTTTTCCGTTTTTTTTTTTTTCAAACTGTCGGAAAAAATTTAAAAACATTAGGGTTCTTCAGTGTTTTTCAAATCTTTCTCTAAGATTTGAGATTCGAGAACTGGTCTAGTTATCTAATCTAGCTCTGATCAAACCAAATTTTGAATCGTGCTTGATACACTCACTTTTCATGCTGATCTCTTGGGTATAAATGCTTCCTAAACAGACAAGGCTTATGATATGAGCTCGAGATTAGGCTAACTGCTATTTTAAAAACTGAGTTTGAAGGAGCTTGACTGTCTAGGAAACTCAGTAGAAGTGAGTTGAATTAAGCCAAATCGACTGCTGGGTGAAAGATAACCATATTGCAAAAAAAATTTCGAAAATGCCCGCTATCAGAATTTCGTTTGTAGAACGCTTTATTTCAAATTTTTATTCAACAATGCCCCATTTACAAATTTGCTCTACGAAAATTCAACACATTTTCAGCTGAGATAGGGTGTTTTTCAATCAAATTTTGAAATTGGGCATTTTTAAAGAAGTTCTGGAATAGAGCATTATTGAAACAAATGGTGAGTTAAGGTATTGTGAACAACATTTTGAAATATAGTGAACTTCCACTCACCAGTAGAGATAGTAATTTTTGAGACTGTTTGGAAAAAAATATGATTTTCTGAAACGGTCTAATACGAACATGAATTTATCACTTGACCATAATATTGTCACAATATTCATATGTAAATACATTTATGATAATTGCATACGGTAGTGGCAACGCTAATTGCTTCAAATTATATTTTCTTTGTGCGAACGTGTCAATAATTTAAAAAACATACATTAGGGCGATTCAAAAATAATTTTTTACCGATGCTTACTTTTTATTGAACTTAATATTAAAGTGTTCTGCTACGCATTTTTTCATTTACCATACGATGAAGATTGGACAAAATAAATGTGGAAACGATGAATAAATACTAAAAAGAAATTATTAAAATAACCTACCCTGAGGAGGTACCTATAACCTTTGAAATGATTAATGCTTTAAACATACAATACTTTTTGCAGTGTGAATAAATGTAAATGAATTATAAAAATATTTTCTAACATGGATTATAAAAAAGGCAACTAACTATTTACAGATATATATAAATACTTAAAAATATGTATTATACAATATAAAATGACTAATAAAAAAAAATCATTTTCTATTTACATAATAATGAGTGAATATTTGAAGAGAAATAATGAGCAATATTTTTGTTTAATGAAATTAAACATAAACTACATGTACTTAGCCAAATTAAAATTATAAAAAAACAAATAAAATGTAAATGAAGTAAATTAATACTGACAAATGACAGAAATTACAAATAAAAATTTTAGTAATAACTACTTTTTTACCTATTGATTGATTACAGTGTACAGCAGCCGGCTGGTTGTGGGACTATACCAGATTAAGACACAAATAAAATAATTGCGTTCCCCGTTTTTCGAAGTTAGCAGCCAAAATTTAGGTATCTACGGGCTTTCGAAGTTCGAAAGTGGTTTCTAATTGTTTTGTTTAAAAAATTTAAAAAGGCAAAATGTGGACGGCTTGCCTCTCTTGTTTGATTGATGTCGTTTTTCTATACAAAAATGTATGCAAAAAGTGCTATACAGGCCAAAGTGAGATCTTCGAAAAAATTAAAAGTTGCATATTTTTAACTATATAATACTTTTTCATACATACACTTTCAAATAAAGAAAGTACACCAAGCAAGTAAGATGAAGAAGAAGGCCCCCACATTTAACCTTTTTCAAATTTTCAAACAAAACAATTAGAAACGCAAATCTTCGAAGGGTTCAACTTCGAACTTCGCAAGCCCGTAACTAAATTTTGAAAGCTAACTTCGTAAAAAGAGGAACGCCATTTTTTTTTTACTTGTGTCTTAATCTCTTCAAAAAAGTTGGTATGGTCCCATACCCAGAAAAATAGGTGATTTTGTCGTATAGTTTTATTAGAAATTTTGGCCTGAAGCCTAGTTTGTTTGTTTATTTTCGGTGCTGGTTTATTATTAAATATCTAGTATTATGTTTTTTCCGAAACTTGTTGCAAGCATAACAGTTTTTGATATTTTACGGCGACTAAAAATGACTAACATACCGATTGTGTTGCGTTTTGCATTGAAATGGTCTCAGGGAACTTAATGATTACCCAGTAACCCATTTCAAAGGTGTCGGTGTAACCTATATGTATATCCACATGTAGCATACTCATAAAAGAGGGCGGCGGATAATTGCGCAGGTGAAAGATCACCATATCTGTGGTATTAAGGGCGAATAGCATAAGCTGAGTTTGGTCAAGATTGAGTTATTAACACCATCAAATTATCCGTGTTAAGATCTCCGATCACACGAATTTTTACCGCATTTGCTCAAAAACTGTGGATTTTATAGGCAAAAAACCATTTCGAAATTCCATACAGATATTTTAAAATATTTTTTAAAAGTGCTCTACATAACAGTTTGTTTTAAGAATGCCTTATCTCCGAATGAGTTTCAAAAGCGCCCTATCGAAACGAAAATTCAATACATTTCCAGCTGAGAATTAAAGCAATAAGTATTTTGAACAGTGTTACTCGCGTTCACTCGCATTCACGACCATGAACATTAAGGAAAAAAATTGCATTCGCATTCGTGATAAAGAACATAGCAAAAAATCCACACCGTTCACGTTCATGAATGCATTCGCGAATCATTCACAAATGCATTCTCGAATCTATGTAAGGGCGTACTGCTTCTTCTTGCAGTTTACTGAATGCGAATATGCCCCATTCACGAACGCGAGTGCAATTTTTTTTTTGTATGTTCATGTTCGTGAACGCGAATGCAGAAGAACGTACTTGAATGCTCATACATGAATAATTCCGAACCCTGTTTTGAATCATACTCTGAGGCAGCGTGTTATTGAAACGATTTCTGAGATAGGGCATTCTTCAACAAAAGTCTGAAATAGGTTCCTTATCAAAAAAAAAAAAATGCTGGTTGGAAAAAGTCCGGATTTTCAGGTAACCATTGGACTTTTAAACAAAAATCAAAACAAATAAACTTTTCCCAGGATTTTAATCCTGGAAGTCCTGAGTTCTATTCGACTTAAACGGGACTTTTAGTGCATAGAAAAAAATTCAGTCTGTGATTTATTTACATTTTTATTGTAATGTGCGGTTCATGCTAGGCCTGTATTTTGTATTATCCTCACACTTTAGCATTTAGCTGAAAATGCAGCATTTAGCACACAAATTTTGACAGCTAAATGCTACTTAATGCAACTTTATTTCTGCATTTAGCATTATAAATGCAGAATCAACCCTGTATTCTTCGAAGTAAAACGGGGATTCGAACTCAAAACGTTGAGCAGGCAGTACTGGGTTCTTGATATTCTTTCATGCTCTTTCATTCGTAAACAATTTTAAAAAATTTTGTGTTGAAGAACTTGCAAACTTGTGTGTGGAAAGTAAATTAAAAAAATATTTTTGTGAAACCATTTGAATCTATCTCATATATGAGTGGCTCAGTGCCATCCTTGCCTAACCCTCGAAATTTTTTATATGGAGTTATTATGCTATACTACTTAGAAATACTCCAAACCAAGGGCGGATGCAGGATTTTTTTCTGGGAGGGGCACAAAGGCTCTGGGGGGGGGGGGGGGGGGGCACAAAGGTCGAAAATACAAAATTTTTAACACTTAAAATAAGTACCATACTTAGATTATATTCCCAAGTACAGGAACCACATAAAAAATCAATTATTTTTTGTCTTTTTCTACTAAAAATCCATTGTGATGGAGCATCCACAGTACATAAAAATACCGTCTGGGAGGGGCACGTGCCCCCGTGCCCACCCCTAAATCCCCCGTTGCTCCAAACTATTCTCATTCTTTAAATATTGTTTTTTCCCATAATAAATATTGGGAGGGTTAGGCATTTCTGGCCTTAGGCTGTTTAATTTTTAATTACCTATTAACTTTGTCACTAATTATTAGGAAATTACTAAATTGAGGGTTAGGCAAGGATGGCACCGAGCCACTCATATATAAAAGTGAAAATTTTTTTACACATGCTCACAACCTAAAAATGTTGCCACCATGATTCGAATTGAGCCAAATGCAGCAGCATGAACGCTTTTCGAAAGCTCATGTCCGAAAATGCAAAATGCTGCATTTTTAATGCAACTTGAACCCCACAGCATGTTCGAAAATTCGACATTCGATTACTTCATCCAGGAATTGGTGTAATTTATTACAGTTGTTGTTTTGTTTGCTCGCTGTGCATCAAAATTATACATTCACATACATTTAACAAATACAAATTGAAATTAAAAAATTCATTGAATTTTTGTAACTTTTTTATGTGTTGAAGTGCAATCGCAATTCACCTTCATTTTGCCTTATTTTATTTTTTTAATTTTCTTATAGCTAACGGGTATAAACGCACCTTAGAAAACACATCCAACAATAGCAACAGCATTTTAAATATATATCATAACAATAACAACAACAACGAGGATAATACAACAAATCAAAACAACAAACATTTTTACAACAATCCAGTTTCTAAGCATTCATCAATCAATACAACAAAGTTTGCACCAACGAATTGTGAGAGTAGTGACAGCGTCAAAGGTGAACAGGCTGTTGGACTGGTTAGTAGCGCATATCATATGAATCAATCGTTTATACCTGCATTCACACTTGAGCGCCCGCAAAACTCGAGTAATCTTACAGCACCACCCACTACAGCGGAGAACGGTAATGACGAGAGCGCGGGCGTAGCTGCATTGTATGCCAAAACACACGGCGGCTCATTTTATCAGTTCACAGCATCTCATGTCGAAAATCAACAATACATTGAGGATATTTGAATGAAATCTTGGTTTTTATGCTGCGAATTGACAAGAAATTAATGTTGTTCTACATAAACTGTTGCAAGGTTCCTGAGTTGAAATTATTTCGGTCCTTAATAATGACACAATGAAGTAAATTTAAAGCTTACTTAAAAAATAACAAAAACTAAATCAAGTGATTTTATATTTTTTAAAAGTACTTTGTATATGTAAATGAAAATAATATTGCAAAAATTAAGAAAATGTAGTAGTACTGAGAGCTTTAAATATTAGATAACTAAGAAATCATATCAGAAAAACTAGAAACGATTAATCTACTATGATTTTTGATATTGTGCTTGAGCAACAAAACAATCTTTTTGATTTTAATAAACATATCCTATGGAAAAGAAGACAGGAATAGCTAAGCAACTTTGATAAGAATTTAATTTTAAAATTTATATTAAAAAATTTAGTTGAATTATTACACTGTAGAGCAGCCAGCTGGGTACGGGACCAACCCGACTTTTTTGAAGGGATTAATACATATGTAAGTAAAAAATTACGTTCCCCGTTTTTCAAAGTTAACCTCCAAAAGAAAGATGAGCAAGAACACCACACCCACATTCAACCTGTTTCGTTTTTTTAAGCAAGACAATTAGAAAACCCAATCGTTGGAGGGTGCGACTTCGAGCTTCGAAAGCCCGTAACTAAATTTTGGAGGCTAATTTTGAAAAAAACGGGAATGTCATTTTTTTTACTTATGTCTTGGGCCCGGTTTTTCAGTGCAGGTTTAAACCACAAACAAAGTTGACTAGAGTCTATTCCATAGAAACTGGCCGCTTAAATTAAGTTTAAACTCGCACTGAAGTTTAAACTTGCACCGAAAAACCGGGCCTTCAAAAAAGTTGGTTTGGTCCCATAACCAGAAAAATAGATTTGTCGTATAGTGTTATGAATTGAGTTTTGATTTTAAAAATATCGAAGAAACAACATTAAGAATTTAATTTCTGGAATTATTTCTTAATTTTCAGATACTGTTATTTGGATATTTTTAGTTTAAGATAATTAAGCAAACTATGAAAATGTACATGAATTAATAAACATTCAATAAAAAAACGTTTGCTCTAAAAATATTTCTAAAGTTTTTCTTTTAAGCTACGTTTACACTGCGCCAAATGCGTCACTTTTGGCCAAGTTTTTTCGAGACCGTTCATCCGCAGATTGAATTTGATCACAAAATTAGATCAAATTAAATTAAATTCATCTAATTTGGCAAACAATTTCATTCTGCGGACAAACATTCTCGAAATAACCTCGCCAAATGCGACGCATTTGGTGCAGTGTAAATGTATCATTACATTCATATGCATTTCAGCTGCCTTTCAGTAAATCGTATATATTGAGCAAGCCACGTAATGTAATTCACAATGATATTTATAGCTGCTTGTCGCTCGCAATAAATGCGAAATTTCATTTTGCCAACAACAGATGTCGCTGTGCAACTTCCGTTTGAGTGAACTTGCTTCTGGTGTATAAAATAAATAAAATAGTCAAGTAAAGTAAAATTAAATAAAATGAATCTAATCTAATCTAATCTTGGCTTGCGTCATAATGACGCTTAACCGCCTAGACGATTTTGGCCGTTTCATATCAAAGCACGCCAGTCATTCCTTTTTAGCGATAACTGACGCCAATTGGAAACCCCAAGGGAGTTCAAGTCATCCTCCACCTGTTGTTTCCATCTCAGTCGAGGTCTCCCCCTTCCTCTGCTGCCGAATTCGGGTGTCGATAGGAAAACTTTCTGTGCTGGTGCTTCTTTGTCCATTCGCATAACATGACACAGCCAGCGGAGCCTTTGGGCTTTAATCCGCTGAACTATGGTCAGGTCTGCGTAAAGCTCGTATAGCTCATCGTTAAATTTCCTTCGATACTCGCCGTTGGCATCACGGGAAGGACCATAAATCTTTCGGAGAACTTTTCTCTCAAATACTCCAAGGGCCATCTCATCTTCTCTTGACACTATCCATGATTCCGAGCCGTACATCAGGACTGGTATTATGAGAGACTTATAGAGCGTGATCTTTGTTTGTCGAGAGAGGACTTTACTTCTCAATTGCCTACTTAGTCCAAAGTAACACTTGTTGGCAAGGGTGATTCTCCGTTGGATTTCTAGACTGATATTATTTTCGGTGTTAATGCTGGTTCCCAAATAGACGCAGTCTCTCACCGTTTCAAACTTGTAGCTATCAACGGTGACCTGGCTGCCAAGGCGCAGGTGCGGCGATTTTTTCTTTGAGGACAGCAGATACTTAGGTCTTGTCCTCGTTCACCGCAAGACCCACTTTTTTCGCTTCCTTATCCAACCCAGAGAAAGCAGAGCTTACGGCGCGGCGCGGCTGTTAAGGCCAATGATATCAATATCATCGGCATACGCCAGCAATTGCACGCTCTTGTAAAAGATTGTGCCATTGCGGTTTAGCTCTGCTGCTCGAATTATCTTCTCCAGCATCAGGTTAAAGAAATCGCACGAAAGGGAGTCACCCTGTCGAAAGCCTCGTTTGGTTTCAAATGGCTCAGAGAAGTCCTTCCCGATTCTGACGGAGCTGTTGGTTTTGCTCAACGTCATTTGGCAAAGCCGTTTAAGCTTTGCAGGGAAGTTAAATTTAGACATGGCGGCACTTAAATTCCAATCTGGATAAGAGCTGATGCATACTTTTTACCAGCTCTTCGCCTCCGTGTTTGAACAGCTCGGCGGGTAGTCCGTCTTTCCCAGGCGATTTGTTGTTTTTGAGCTGAGATATAGCTATCCTCACTTCATCGTAGTCAGGTGGTGGGACGACTTTTCCATCGTCAGGGATTGGGGTATCGGGTTCGACGTCTCCCTTGCAATTTGGCAGTGAGGAGAAGTGCTCCCTCCATAATTTAAGTACATTCTGTACGTCGGTTACCAGCTCGCCGTTATTGTCCTTACAGGAACTTGCCCCGGTCTTTAAACCTTCCGTCATCCGCCGGATCTTTTCATAGAATTTTCGAGCATCATTCCTGTCAGCCAGCATCTCAAGCTCCTCACACTCACGCCTTTCGGCTTCACGTTTCTTTTTTCTGAAAAGGCGCCTCTCTTCCTTCCTCACCTCACTATAGCGTTGCCATACACTGCGGGTTGCGCCCGTTCGCAACGTTTCTCTGTATGCAGCGTCCTTTTTGTCCGAGGCAGTGCTGCATTACTCATCGTACCAGTTGTTCTTGCGGGCTCGCTGAAACTCTCTAGTGGCCTCAGCGGCGGTACGCAATGAGTGAGAGATATCTTTCCATTGCTCGTTTACATCGTTAGGTCGAGGATTGCCCTCTGATAGCAGGTGTGAGAGTAGAGTGGAGAAATAATCAGATGTCTGTGTCGTGCGCAGCTTCTCGACGTCAAACTTTCCTTCCGTTACTGTGCGCACTTACTTCGCTGCACAGAGGCGTGGGCGTATCTTGGCAGCAACAACATAAGGGTCCGAGTCGATATTGGGACCACGTAGGGTACGCACGTCCAGAATGGTGGAGCTGTGTCTGCCGCCGATCATGACATGATCAATCTGGTTTCTAGTTCTTTGATCAGGGGACAGCCATGTGGCTTGGTGTATTCGCTTATGCTGGAACCTGGTACTACTGATGACCATATTGCGAGCAGCAGCGAAGTCAATCAACCTAGTGCCGTTCTGTTCTAAGGAAAATTTATTTTTATTTCAAGCTATCTCTACATATAATAAAATTGTAACAGGTCGATGTCTGTACACGGCAGATATCAACAAAAAATTGATTGGGGGAAGCATTATTAAGCGAGTAGAATCCAAATCAACCATTTTAAAAATTTTTGTGGGTCTGTCTGTCTGTCCGTCCGCATGTTTGGAGCCGTATCACTCTGAAAGTAATGAAAGGAATTGAGTGAAACTTTTTTCCTTGGATTGCTCGACGCTCAACTTAAAATTTAAGATATTACTTTTTTCGATATCTCAACCGGTTTTGGAGTTATCGCCCATGTCTGTCTGTATGTTTGTGGTCGTAAGACTCAATATGTGAACCAGGGGTGACCAAAAATGTCTTAGTACAATATGGGTGTCAAACGAAAGGTGTCAATGAGTGGTATAATATGCGATGTGATTCATTGAAATATCTGAAATGGTTTGGGGGATATCTTGAAATTTCAATAGCTCGACCAGTTTCGGAGGTATCGACGAATATTTCCACAAAAATGTGTTAATACATTATGGGTATCAAACAAAAGGTGTTTATGAATGCTGTCATAAACTATTTGATTAATTTCAATACCTAAGCTACCCGGAGATATCTCATAAAATGTGAACCTTCTTAATACCAAAACGCTTAATATGGCTATTAAGGGTAATGTGCTATTTTTTTACCTGATACGCATACGAAGTCGCGGGCACCAGCTAGTTCTTGAATAAAATGACTTGTTATTTATCACTCAAAATTTTTTCGCATTCAAATAGCCGGTCACTCAACACTCAAAATTTTTAAAATAATGAATAGTTTTTTATTTTTTATTTTTTGTCACTCGTCACCCAGAAATAAAATATTGCCCATCTCTGGCCAGTTCTGATCTCTTCATTGCATATGAAAAAAGTTTCCTTACCGCAAGTAAAAAAATGCTTTATTTCAAGGAAAAGTTTTCCTTATTTGGCTTCAAAGACATGGCTTCCTTAACATAAGTAAAATATTTTACCCAGTTTAAGGAAACCCTTTTTTTCTTACTTAGAGTACTTATTTCTTTGTTCTCAGGCAAATTTTACTTGTAAGCAGGAAATCTCTTATACTTATATTGGGGAAATTAAGGTGTTCTGAGTTCGATTCTCGGTGGAGCAATATCATTTTTTTATATAACCTAGTAAGAAAAAATATTTTTCAGAGTTCTTATGTTGACTTCACCGAGAATCGAACTCATGTGTCTTCAATGCTCAACCCAGGTGTCTACGATGACGCCATCGTATACTTAAGGGTCAGTTACATAAAGCTTTATTTTGACTTTACCTCAAAATTTGACCGAAAAGTTCAGTGTACGTATTTAAACGAAGCATGGCAAATTGAAGACCTCAAAGCTGAAGCAAGGTTAAAATTTGGCAATCTCTCAAATATTGATTACTTTGCTTGCTTTGACAATCAGATGTTGATGACTTTGCTTTAATTAAAGAATAAAAAGTTGGAGGAAATAATAATTAATTCATTTTTTCTCTATTAAATTAATAAATTAACCAAAACACTCTGAATGCAAAGAAATAAATAACGAAAACAAATGCATAAAAGAGAAGCGTCAAGGCGTTCATTGTAGCATACCTCTGAAGTTGGACGCAAAGTTTTGAGGTAGCAAATGCCGGGCGAGGTTAACAAAGCTTTATGTATTTGACTCTTTATGGTTGCCAGCGTCTAATTACAGCTTTGTTCTAAATGACACCACACTTTCCCACGTTACCGTGTTGCCTTCACCGAAAATCGAGCTTTGACTGCTGAACGCAGATCTCAACCATTATGCGATTGAGTACTTATGTTTGTCGGCGTCTAATCGCAGCTTTGTTCTATGACAGTAGTGACAGTACCTTCGCTGTTGGATTTAATGTATTAAGGAAATTATTACTTGTGTTGAGGAAATTGACTTCTTAAAGTTAAAGACAACATTAACTTAAATTGAGGAAAAAAAGTCTTTAAATTAAGGATATTTTTTTCATTTTTTATATTAAATAATTCGAAATAAGGAAACTAGTTCGTTGTTTCAAGAAAATGCTTTTTTCTGAGTGTGGGTTGGAGTGATCTCTTTTGTTTGAGCATGTCCTACATTAATTTGTCCCTTTCATACGCAAAATAGTATTGTCGGACAGATCATCTTCGATCACTTATCGGTACGATCGTACAAGTTTACTTACCACACCCAATAGGAGTATGCTCTATAAATTAATATTGAGTTAAACCAACTATGCAGACTAGTTGGGATCAATTATAGCCTATTGTGGACGAAAGGTATCAAACGCGGACAAGTCTCTTGATAGATCAATCTCACTTTTTTTGTAGGGCTCTTAAATAAAAACGTTTTTAATACGTTTGCATTTATGTATGTATGTACAGATGTGCATACATACATCCATATCTATTCATGAACAGGCATTCATTTTAGCAACCCTCATTACGGCTGTTGCAATGCAAAAAAAATTATGTTTTGCCATCACCTTTTTATATAATTCTCATCTAGTTTATCAATACTTTCGAACTAAATCTGGCTTGCTGCGCTGGTAAGATCACTCTGGCTTCTCTTCAGTTGTCGAATAAATCTTTCGCCTTTTACTAAAGATTTCCGTGGAGAGGAGCACTTTAATGAGTCTATAAGAATTTTTGGAAGGTTCATACCAATTGGTAGTGAACCAATTGTTAATAAATTTAGAAAAAATATGTATGTATGTATATTAGGGTGATTCAAATAAGAAAAAATTGATTTTTTCTTCGGTCTTACCCCCTGAAACTTCAGGTATTGACGAGAAAATAAGCCTTGCAAAAAATTAGCGTTCTAACTTAACCCTTAGGGGTGGCTATTTTTTTCGCCCTTTCCCATACATTTTGTATGGGAAAAAATGGTATTTTTTTCAAAGTGAATTTTCTTTCAATTTTTGAAACTTTTTTGAAAATATTTTTACACACTCTTAAAGTTGAAGCTTTGAAGCTTCCAAAAAGGTAAGCCATGGGCGAATATCTTAACTATTGAAATAATTACAGCCATTTAAAATTTACTAAATTTTATACGTGTTACATGGCTTACAATTTTGGAAGCTTCAACTTTAAGAGTATGTAAAAATATTTTCAAAAATGTTTCAAAAATTAAAAGAAAATTCACTTTGAAAAAATGCCATTTTTCCCCATACAAAATGTACGGGGGAAAAAAAATAGCCACCCCAAGGGTTAAGTTAGAGCGCTAATTTTTTGCAAGGCTTATTTTCTCATCAATACCTAACTTTTTAGGGGGTAAGACCAAGTGGACATTTTTTTTGAATCACCCTAATGTATATAGTGTAAAAAATTTAGGTTTAGAAAGTTCCATCGTTTTTTATTGAAATATATATACAAAATGATTACAGTTATATTACTTTTAAAGTAATACATATTTAAATGCTTAAATTTAAGAAAAAATTCTTAATAAATTAAGAAACACTTTCACGTCGCCGAAGCTTGTGCCGCCGCTTTTTCCACTTTTATATAATTCTCTTGCACATCTTTCACCATAAATTCCACCAAATTGTCTAAATCGTATTTGTGTTGCCAACCCCAATCGTTGCGTGCCTCAGAATCGTCAAAGATTTGTGGCCAAGAATCGGCAATCGCTTGACGACCATCCGGTCTGTAGGTGACATGCAAGTTAGGAACATAAGGACTTAATTTCTCCACCAACTCCTCTGGTGTGAAGGACATGGCTGTGACGTTGTAGACGCGACGTTTCAAACATGTCGATGGCGCACGCATGAATTCTAATAAAGCGCTGGAAAAAATTAATACAATATTTAAAAAAGAGCAAGGAATTTTGTATGTGGTATATGTATGTATATTAGGGTGATCCCTTTTGCAAATTTTGTTCAAGTAGGTACTCAAGCAATAAAACAACTTTTCGCAAATGAGTCACCCTAATGCAAAATATATGAAAATGTGCGAGAGTCCAATTTACCGCAAACAATCTTCAATGTACATCATGGGAAGTCTAGTATCAGGGCGTAGATAGCAGGTGTACTTGCCGCTACGTAAAGCTTCATGGAAAATCGCGACTGCGTAATCTAAAAAATAAAAGAGAACCAAAAAAATACTAATTGGATTTCTCTTTTTTTTATTCGTAAAAAATTTTTAAATTTTTGCAAAAGTGTATCTACAATTTTTTTATTTTTTTCCTAATTTTATGAAAAACAAGTTTTAAATCCCTTCTTAAATTTCTCAAACTTTTTTTCTTACACAGAGAAAAATGAGCTGGTCATATCAACTAAAATGTGGGTTTATTCAACCAAAATCATGGTAAATTTTAGTAACCTCAACATAGCTGTTATTTTAACAGACATTTTTATTTTTGCTCTATATATATGTATAAGGTGTTGCTCTATAAATAAACTAAAATAAGTGGTATTTTAACACCAAAACTAGTGAAAGTAAAAAAAAAATAATTTTTCAGAGTTCTTATGTATATTAACTTCATCGAGAATCGAACTCAGGTGTCTTGATGGCTCAACCCATGTGTCTAAATTGATGTCATCGTATTATTTTGCTTACCAGCGTCTCATTACAGCTTTGTTTTATAACAGTAATGATAGTATTTTCGCTGTTGGATTAACTGCAAGAGTTTTTAGTTTTTAAAATGACAGTTCCTTCGCTGTTGGATTAACTGCAGGAGTTTGTTGTTTCAACACTAATTTTTTTTTTTTTTTTGAACAAAACTCTGTCAGCTCTACTAAATTTTATTCGCATGATGTAATAAATTCAAAATAAAAGTTCCTTCGCTGTTGAATTAACTAGGGCAATTAGTTGTTCTAACAAAAAATTTAGTTTGATCAACCAAAATTCTGTCAGTTTTACCTACCAAATTTTGATTAAAAATTTACAGATCTATAACTGTTCAATCAACAATTGAATGCAGATACTTCAACAAAAATTCGTCGAAATCACCAAAATTTGGTCAATTTAATAAAATTTGGTCAACGTCAGGATAAAAGTACGATATTACCAGTGAAATTTTTTAAGTAGGTAAGTAAGTAATTTTTTTCTGTGTAATCTCCTTGGTTCGATGACCAGCAAAGGGATAAAAAATTTCTATTAGTACAATACAAAGCGGTTTGGCAAGATCCTTCAATAAGATCGAAGTTGCAATAATTGCAGTTGGTATTGTTTGAACCCTTTTTCAACTTGTTTTCGCCAAAAACTCAAAAGAATGTTTTGATAAAAAAAATTTCGAATGGTCAAAAGTCCACAAAACATTCCAAAGTTGATTGTATTTAATTTTATTTTTTCTTTTTATACCCAGCTGTACTTGTACACAGGGTATTATAACTTTGTTAGGATAACGGTTGGTTGTACAGGTATAAAGGAATCGAGATAGATATAGACTTCCATATATCAATATAATCAGGATCGAAAAAAAATTTGATTGAGCCATGTCCGTCCGTCCGTCCGTCTGTCCGTTAACACGATAACTTGAGCAAATATTGAGATATCTTCACCAAATTTGGCATGCGTACTTATTTGGGTTCAGAATAGATTGCTATTGAAAATGGGTAAAATCGGACCATAACCACGCCCCTTTTTCGATATCGAAAATTTCGAAAAACGTATAAAATGGGTTAATTCAATATTAGAAGCAGCTACAATGATAAAATTTGCAATATGTATTGATTTAGATGTTCTAAGGCCGATTTTATAAAAAATTTTGAAAAGGGGGCGTGGTACCGCCCACGTATATTTGAAGAAATTTTAAAATTTTGACTCTTAATAACTTCAGAACAGTTTATGCTAGTATAACGAAATTTCGTAGAGGACATACTATTGTTGTGGTAAATTCAGCTATAGAAAATAAACGAAATCGCTTCGCGACCACGCCTACTTTTTCATAAAAGTTATATTGAAAGGAGGTGGAAATATTGAAAAGTCCATATCTAATTAACTGATTTCGCTATAATAATATAATTTGGTACATACATCAACTTTCATATTCTTTACATAATTTTTTCAAAATTTTGGAAAGTGGGCGTGGCACCGCCCACTTATGAGTCAAGCAATTTTTAAATTCGACTGCTAACAACTTCAGAACGGTGTGAGATAGATTTACGAAACTAGATACCAGGCATGTTATGTTTATGTAGAGTACTACCACAGAAAATAAGAAAAATCGGTGAACGATCACGCCCACTTTATGTGCACAGCTGGGTATGTAATGTTCGGTTTCACCCGAACTTAGACTTCCTTACTTGTTTAAAATGTTTTTATTATGTCGCTTTCGTCGTTCTTGTGCCCGGATTTTTGCATTCGATTTTGAACCAACTTCCTGTTTCACCACAGTTCAGGTCGCGGTGACAATGCAATATTATGAAAAAAAATTCCGATAGGTGACGCGTGGGTCGCTATATTTTCAAAAATCGCATTTATGGACCGATTTGGCTGAAATTCGGAACATGTATTACTACTATGAAAATAAATATTTTCCTTAAAAATTCCGCTAGGTGGAGCTGAGATCGGGGTAATAAAAACTGAAAGTCCTAATTATGCACCGATTTAGCTAATATTTAGCGTGTGTATTACTTAATCAATTTCCAAATGTTCAAAAGGTGGCGCGTGAGTCGCTCTATTTAAGAAATGCGAAGGACTGTTTTCGGTGTCATTAATTCGTTTTTCAACGAACTTCCCGTTGAGGTAGAATCTTGAAAGTTTCATCATCGTTTAGTTTTCTGCCCCCACGCAATATAACAAAAAAAATAATTCCGATAGGTGGCGCACGGGTAAAGATATTTGAAAAGTTTCATTTCCAGAGATTTTGCTTTGGATTTTGTACTAACTTCCCGTTGAGCTGGGGTTTTGAAATTTTCACCATCGTTCAGGTTTCGCTGACAATGCATTATACGAAAAAAAAAAAACCATCCAAAATATTGCTTTAATTGCAAAAGTCCCATTTATCGGTCTATCTTCCTTATTGCTATCTGAATATTTCGTACACATGCTATAATGCGCATGCTATAATGCGTTTTCAGCGCCATCTGTATATAAATAGCATCGAAATTTCAAATATTTGGATTTCACTTACATACATTTATAAAAATACAACCCTAAAGCCCCAATTACATAAAACATTGTGAAACTTTGACAAATGCGCGCCTCGTTTTGAGCATTTGCCAAAATTCCGCTTCGCTTTACGTTCAAAAAACTTTGTATGAAAGTGGATCCTACAAAGATTAATGCAATTGGGCCTTTACCTATATAATCAAACTTGACGAACGCGCAACTTGAAAGGAGCCATTGCAAGTTGAATTCAATTATTAAATGAAAAATACAATAAACTACATAATTTAAAAAATATAGAATACTAAAAAATTGTGTTGACTTTACCGAGAATCGAACTCAGAACCTTTAGGTCATTTTTGGCTTTATATGAACTAGTATATCAACTGATATAATGCTGATGCAGAGGCTGACTAGTATACCAATTGGTATGGTGCTGATGCAGAAGAGGACAATTGCTTTTCTTTTTCTCTTGTAACTGCTTATTTTTACCTTGTAATTCACAGATGCTTTTTCGTGTTTGGGTAAATACAAATAGTCGCTGCTTTCTAATGAATAAACTGGTATATTGCTGATGTAGGGGCTGACTATGATTCTGGTGCATAGACCGACTAGTATACCAACTGGAATGAATGTCAAATTCGTGGACTAGTATGACAAGTGGTACGATCTGAATGGGCATATAATGATTAGTATGTCCTGGCGCGTAGAGTAGTAGTAGTATGTCCACTGGTAAGATTCTGATGTATATATGAACTATAAAATATGCGGGTATTTTACACGGTAGAGGCCAATCGCAATAAATAATAAATATAGAATAAAAAAATATTTTTAATTTAAAATGTTTTTAAAATGAACTAAAAACTCAAAAATAATTTCTCCTCTGCCTAAATAGATTTTTCACCACGTAGAGCTTGTCCTGAACATTTATGAGTGAGAATTCTTATAGGTATTACAGTACATGGCAAGATTGAAATCTATAAAAACATTTGGCGCTTGCTATATGGTGAAAAGATGATCTTTTAGGAAAGCTCATATCGGTAGTAAGATTTTTAGAAACTTATGAGAACCATCTATATGGCGTGCCAATGTTTTCATAGATTTCAATCTTGCCATGTACTGTAATACCTATAAGAATTCTCACTCATAAATGTTCAGGACCAGCTCTACGTGGTGAAAAATCAATTTATTCTTACTTTATTCCATTTTATTTCATTTTATTAATTTTTTTATTCTTTTTTTCTACTTTAATTTATTTTATTTTATTAAGTCTTATTTTCTTTTATTTTTTATTTTTATTTTTTTACTTTTTTGTTTAAATACAATTTTGCTCTCGAATCACTTACCAGTTGTACCACCACCCGGTGGATCACTTGATATAACACCAGGAAAACGCAAACATCTAAAATCCAAACCAAATTTGTGGAAATAATACTCGCCCATCAGCTCGGCATGTACCTTGGAAACACCATATATAGTGCGGGGACGTTGAATCTACAAAGAAAACGGAAATTGAAATGCAAACAACTGACTGCACAAGGCTTATCTAGTTAAAAATCCATTAAAACATAAAACGTTTCTTATATAACTAAAAAATTAGATTAAAAATAATAATTATCGCTGTAAATACTTACTGTCACATTTGGTGTGGGATTTCGTGGACTATCTGGGCCGAAGGCGCCAATTGTGCTTGGAACAAAAATGCGTAAATTATACTGTTTGGCAAGTTCGATGACATTATGAACGCCTTCGATGTTGACGCTGAAAATGAATGTTTGAAAAAATAAATTAGTTCCAATTTAAGTCGCTCGTCTTGAAAATGATATAAGTGCAGTTTGAAAAAAAAAACAAAAAACTTAATGTAATAGATTTAGTCGGTGATCATAAATACACCGGAATTATCATAAATAAGTTTTTTCGACAAAGTTGACATAAGTCTGTTTCAAAAAAATAACGTGCATTTAGGAATAGCTTAAGCATGGCTAACTTGAAAAATTTGCGAACTAAGAAATTCAATCAAATACCAATTGTGACAATTTTGGCGCGCATAGTTAACAAAACAAATAAATAATATAAAATTGCTTACAACACGCGATGTCTTGCACAAAGTATTTGATAATAATTTTGCGTGACTTGGTGAAAGTCTTCCTAAATTATGACAAAAGTTTTGCCTGTGCAGGAATTTTTATTTGTTTTGTCTTTTACACAGAAAAAAATGGCACTGTTAAAATCAACAATATCATACTGTTATCCTGAATTTGACCAAATTCTGTTAAATTGGCCAAATTTTAGTTATTTGAACGGAATTTTTTGTTGAAGTAACTGCCTTCAATTGCTGATTGAACGGTCATAAATCTGTAAATTTTTAATTAACAAAATTTGGTTCAACTGACAGAATTTTTGTTGATCCAACTAATTTTGTGTTAAATCAACAACTTCCTCTAGTTACTTCCACAGCGAAGTTACTGTTATTTAAAATTTATAGCATCATCCAATTAAATTTAGTAGAACTGACAGAGTTTTTGTTTATCAAACAAAATTTTGTGTTGAAACAACAAACTCCTGCAGTTAATCCAACAGCGAAGAATCTGTCATTTTAAAAACAACAAACAACTGTAGTTAATTCAACAACGAAGATATTGTCATAGAACAAAGCTGTAATTAGACGCTGGCAAGCATAAGCATACGATGGCATCATGGTAGACACCTGAGTTCGATTCTCGGTGAAGTCTAAAAAGTATTTTTTTTATTATAACTCCTTTTGGTGTTAAAATAACACTTATTTTACTTTATATATAGAGCAACACCTTTAACCACAAAGTTTTCTGTTCAAATAACAGTTAAGTTAAGGTTAACAGTTTCAATGCAATTGAAGCAACAGCATTGAATAATGGATAAGAATTGACCGTGATTTTGGTTGAATCAACCCATATTTTGGTAGATATGACCAACTCATTCTTCATCGGTTTGAAAAGATCCTTCAACAAGATCGATCATAGTTGGTATTGATTGTAGCATTTTTTCAACTTGTTTTCGCCAATATTATTTTATTTCATTTAATTTAATTTTATTTTGTCTCATTTTACTTTATTTAATTTTTTTTTATATCATTTTATTTTCTTTAACCTACCTACTTAATTCTATTTTTTTATTTTTTTTACTCTATATTGTTTTTTTTTTATTGATTTTATTATACCTTTCATGAACATGAAATGGTATTATAACTTTGGTCCGATGTTTGTAAATATGAGAAGAAGAAGAGATAGACCCATCAATAAGTATACCGAAATGATCAGGATGACGAGATGAGTTGATTTAGCCATGTCCGTCTGTCCGTCTGTCCGTCTGTCTGTCTGTTTGAACGCAAACTAGTCCCTCAGTTTTTGAGAGATTTGGCTGAAATTTGGTATGCGGCCACCATTTTCCAATATAGGAATCATTTGTCGGAACCAGCAAGATCGGACCAATATAACATATAGCTCCCATACAACCGATTATTCCGATAAACGGATTTTGGGCTATAACTCCTGTAATTAAACACGAAGCAACGTGAAATTTTATAAGTGTTGCTATTTTTATATGTGAAATATCGATGCGGAAAATCATAGAGATGGGATAAATATTTCACATAGCTCCCATACAATCGATTATTCCGATAAACGGATTTTGGGCTATAACTCCTGTAATTAAACACGTAGGAACGTGAAATTTTGTAAGTATTGCTATTTTTATATGTGAAATATCGATGTTGAAAATCATCGAGATTGGATAAATATTTCACATAGCCCCCATACAATCGATTGTTCCGATAAACGGATTTTGGTAGATAACTCCTGTAATTATATAGGTAGGAACGTGAAATTTTGGAAGTATCGCTATTTTTATATGCGAAATATCGATGTTGAAAATCATTGAGATAGCATAAATATTTCACATAGCTCCCATAAAATCGATTATTCCGATAAGCGGATTTTGGGCTATAAGTCCTGTAATTAAACACATAGGAACGCGAAATTTTGGAAGCATCGCTATTTTTATATGTAAAATATCGATGTTGAAAATCATTGAAATGGGATAAATATTTCACATAGCCCCCATACAATCGATTGTTCCGATAAACGGATTTTGGTAGATAACTCCTGTAATTATATCGGTAGGAACGTGAAATTTCGTAAATGTTGCTATTTTAGAATGTGGAATGTCGATGTTAAAAATCAATGTGATTGGACCAATATAACACATCGCCCCATATAATCGATAGCTCCGATAATTTCGGTATGAGCTAAAGTTAAATTCACACAGGCTGTACTGGGGATCAAACAGTGAAAATCGTGACGCTTATTCATGAAAGGTATTTAGCCTTCGGCACAGCCGAAGACAGCTTTCCTTACTTGTTTTTATTTCATTTTATTTTTTACATTTCATTTTATTACGTTATATATTTTGTTCGCTTATCCTTTTATGTATATTCATTTATTTATTGTTTCTCACTTACCGCACTGCTAATGGCACATTCTGTTCACCGATCGCACTCAACAATGCTGAGAAGTGTATCAACCAATCGATGCGATGATCTACGACAATTTTCTGTAATCCTTTGAAATCTAAAATATCAGCAAAAATGTAAGGACCACTTTGCACCACCTCTTGGCTGGGCTTTACAATATCAGAGAGCAGCACACTTTCATCACCATACTGTGCGCGTAAAAGTTTGGCGCATTCAATACCGAGTTGACCAAGACCACCTGAATAGAAAAATAATTTAGCTATCTACCTATAGATTATAATCTATAATTATAGATTTTTGATCACTGCCTAACAGGCAGGCCCGTGCGCAGGGGGCTGTTTTGGGGGTCTAAACCCCCCGCACACCTACCTGTTATCAATATTTTTGGAGGACGACCCTGATCGCCGCTGGCATGTTGACAGCGTTTATTCAATGATTGATATGTCATAGGTGTCAGACACCCTGTATTGCTGACGAATTTAGTTTGCGCCAAAGCTACTACGCACTTTCTAAACATTTTCTGGTTATATGAAATATTTCAAAAAACAATTAAAGTAAACTTTATATAATACTGTTACTTTGACTCAATTCTATACGATTATGTAAGAGTTTTGCTTAAATTATTTAATATAAATAACTTGTTTTTTTTCTAGTAGGTATATGGTATTCTTCTTGTAATTTTCACACACTTTTGAGTTTTTTATCTTATTTTCCGACTTTCTAAAATTTCACCGGCCAACACAGTCCGATGTGCGGCTATCGACTGACATTTATTTATGATTCTACACATCATTCGACCGTCGCTTTGGTTGTTGGATGTATCTTTTGGAAAATTCTCAATTAGAAAAATCATAAATAAATAAATAAGTTTTGCGCTTTTGGCATATACAGGGCCGCATTAACACCCTCGGTGGCCGTACACCCAGAGAAAAAATACAGTAGAACAAACTGGATTACAGGTTAAAACAACAGATTTCACATTCAAAAACCATCCAAACGATATATCTGTTGAAACAACATATGCTGTTCGTTCGTGAACAGTTTTAGCTGTTGTTTTAACAGAAAATTTTTTTGTTTTAGGTATTCCGAGTTCGATTCTCGGTGAAGTCAATATAATTTTTTTTTTTTTCTAAACAAAAAAAAATTTTTTTTTTTTTCTAAAGAATTGTGAATTCACCGAGAATCGGAACTCAGGGCTCTTGAACACTTAACCCAGGTGTCTACTGTATAACAATTATGCCATCGCTTACTTATGCTTCCCAGCACAGAGCCAAAAATGACTAATAAAATTAATAAGATTGTCTTCATGATTAGTTTTTGGGCAAAGGGGTAGTTGCAACGGTGGAAACGAAGAAAAAACTATAAGGAAACCTCTTTGGTTTTAAGAAGAAATTCTTATTAAAAAAACTATACATTTAGTACAAAGGTGTAGTTAGACGCTGACAACCATTAGTACACGATGGCCGGATGTTTAGCAGCTGGGTTTAGCATTCCAAAAATTGTAAGTTCGATTCTCTCTCTTTTTTTCCTAATTTGAAATGTTAAAAAGAAATCTTCTCAATTATATTTATGTGATTTTCCTTTGAAACATTAACAACTATGCACATATCGGTAATTAGACGCTGGCAATCAAAAGTGAGCGATGGTCTGATGGTTAACAGCTAGGTTTATCATTCCGAAAATTGTAAGTTCGATTCTCGGTGAGGGCGATGTCATTTTATTTTTCATTTAAAATATTAAAAAGAAAATCTTAATAACATTAAAAAGACTGTCTCTACAATAATAAGAAGCACATCTTCTTGAAGAAAAACTATACAGAAATCTTATCATTTTTGTTCTATTTTATTAGGTACCTTTGGCTCTGTGAGCGTCTAATTACACAGCTTGGTTCTAAATGAGACTTTCGCACGTTGCTTTGTTGCCTCCCACTGAGAATCGAGCCACACTGATTTGACTGCTTTGACTGCAGAGATGCTAACCATCAGGCCATCGCGTACTTGCAGCTTTGTTCTTTGACAGTAATGGGAGTATCTTCGCTGTTGAATTACTGTTAAATCTGTTGGATTAACTGTTGATATAACTGTGATTTTTTCTCTGAGTGTAGGAAAAATATTTTCGGGGCCCATATAGATGAAAATGGTATATTTGATAGCGAAGAAACACAGATTTTTCGACGGTCAATCATTATCTAAGCCGACTTACATATGTATATCGTAAACTGACATCCACTTATCAAAGCCACTTACGAACTTCTCAGGATTTTTTTTTCAAAAACTTTAGTATGCGTAGAAAAGTTTTCTTTTACTGTTTATTCGTCATGAAGCTCCCCATCCCCAATGAAAATAGTTATTTTTTAAAGCGTTTAGTTCTCAAGCTAGAGCCACCTTTTATCCATGCATAATATAAAAAAATACTAAATGAAGTTTTCTTGTATACAAAAATTAAAACAAAAATTCCCACAGAGTAAAATTTTAGTGGAGAGCTTAAAAATAAAAAAGTTATTTGAGGGCAAAATTCGAGAAAAAATAAAAAAAAAAACCTATTTGGATTTTTCTCGTTTTCTGTCCCCGATTATCTTTTTTATGTCAAATGGGATGGATGTGGACTTTTTCAGTTTTCTTTCTTGGGGTGAACCTAAGCTCTTGACCAAATATTGGGTCTGTGGAAATGTTCGTTATGCAAGATAAACTAAATTTACCGGACTATTATTTTTGTATATTTATTATTCATTGAAAAAAAAATGTAGATCTAGCTCGGGAACTATGGTCTTTACAAAAATAACTATTTTCATTGTAGATGAGAAACTTCGTGACAAATAAACGGTAAAAGAAAATTTTCCTATGCATACTAAAGTTTTCGAGAAAAATCCTGAAAAGTCCGTACGTGGCATATATTTTCATATATTTTCCAGAGCGAACCTTACAATCGCGATATCTCAGAACTGGTTGCTCTTGAAGAATAAATGCCAGGACCATATTTGTAGAGAGTTCTACAACTTGGTCTCAGGTAGTTTTCCGAAAAAACTTAACGTTTTCTAAAAAAGTCCAAGAAATCTAAAATTTTTACCTTTGACCCCGAATAACTTTTTAGCACACATGGGATCGTTGGGGAATTTGAAGTTTTCTTTCTCACGGCGAATGGCTCTTTGGAAATTGATGTTATTTCAAATGTTTTTTTTTTTATATTAATCGTGAATTGATTTAACATTGTTGTTGTGAAATTTCATACCAATTTACAAATAAAGTTTTCGTTCATTAGAATATATATTTTTTTTTTTGTGGGTGGAAGGGGCCTCGGGTCTATGAGGGGCCTCTAGGCAGTTGCCTTTTATGCCTTAGGGTTAATCCGACACTGGTCATATATTTGTTTTTGTATGTATGTATATATATTTAAATTAAGGAGGAAGATCTTTGTATATATAGAGGTATATATAACAATCATCGGTACGTCTGCAGCTCCATGAATTCATTTTACTACAAATATCCGCCACGTGTACAGTTGCGACCAAGAAATTAGGAACTCGAATAGCCTAATTGCAATTACATACTGGCTAGAAACTCGAATGGAGCCATTAACATTGAAAATGACAGGTTTTGAAAGTCAAAAATGGTTTGTAGAGTCCAAAAAGGTTTCGGAGAATCCAAAAGGGTTTTTGAGATTTTAAAAGGGGTTTTCTAACTGAACATGTCTTCTACCAAGACTTTTCATGAAATGAAAAATGTTTCTTTTAAAAGAAAGTTTTGAATTAGAAAACAGAGTTCTGAATCGATGGGAGTTTTCTAAATTTAAAAATATTTTTCTGAACATCACTGCATCAAGTTCCTAATTAGTTGCCTATCAATGCCTTGTTTTTTATTGTTTCCTAAAATTCTTTTATATATATGTGCATTTTCAAGATATTCGACATCACTCTATAATATCTATGCATGTGGTTTTCACATTAGGGCGATACAAAATAAAAGGCTGAATACTATAGCTTGGAATTATTTTTCGGTACAGAGAAAAATGAGCTGGTCATATCAACCGAATGATGAGTTGATTCAACCATAATCACGGTCAATTCTTATATTGACTTCACCGAGAATCGAACTCAGCTGTCTTGAACGCTCAACCCAGGTGTCTACCATAATGCGAACGTGTACTTATACTTGTCGGCGTCTAATTACAGATTAGTTCTATCACAGCAATGACAGTATTTTTGCTGTTGGATTAACTGCAGAAGTTTGTTGTTTTTAAAATGACTGTTCTTTCGCTGTTGAATTAACTGCAGGACCAAGTTGTTTCACAGCAAAATTCAGCTATAAATTCAAAAGGACAGTTCCTTCGCTGTTGAATTAATTAGAGGGCATTGTTGTTTTAACACAAAATTTAGTTTGATCCACAAAAATTCGGTCAGTTTTACCAAATTTTGTTAATTAAAGATTGACAAATCTATGGCTGTTCAATCAACAATTGAATGCAGTTACTTCAACAAAAAATGCTGTTCAAGTAACCAAAATGTGGCCAATTTAACAGAATTTGGACAACTTCAGGATAACAGTACGAAATTGTTGATTTTACCAATGCCATTTTTTCTGTGTGGGAAGTTCTTAAAAGCGTTGATCTTGAGTAACCTTTGAACACTAAAAATTAGTTTTTATTTTAACATTCGCTATAGGTAATAACCAATCACAACTTTTAGTACTTTATATATATATATTTTTTTTTTCTTTCAATATTAGGGTGGGTAATTTTTGGACCAATCTTATTATTTTTTATTATCATTTTTTATTTATATATTTTATTTAAATTTTGTTAAATTTTGTAATGAAATTTGAATTGTATTTTGAATCATCTTCTTAAAGAAAATTACGTAACATAATTTCAGTAACGTAAAAATTTTTGAAAAATACCTCCCAACTTACACTATCTTATCTAACTGCCATTGTACATCCAGACATGCTTTTTTAATTTATTCTCAGTATGAGAATTTTGTATACAAATAAATGAATGAATATGAGATGATGGGTGCTCTCCATTCAAAAATTTACTTTATTGAATTAACATTGAAATTTAGAGGACACATTAAGGTTTTTGGAAAAATTTTACTTTCGTTAGACTTGAATTGATTTGAATGATAATCACAGCGTGGTTGGCAGACTGTGTGACACACATGGAAGATGACATAAATTTCAATCGCGCTGGGAGAACATCCGAGGACTATATGTATGTTTCTTGATTATTCACTTAATATGTTTTCCTTTTTTAATAGAATTGTTGTTGCGACAAGCCTCTTCAACTATGTAAAAATATGCTTATGTATGTGCCTATGAATAGGTGGGTGTAGGTCTATAGGCATAATGTGTGTCGGCTTTGGGGGGCAAATATGTTGTTTTTGTGCCGTTTTGTTTTTATTAATAGATATGTTTGGAGTTTTTATAGGTGTGTATGCACCGGCACTGTCTATTAGGAGGGTGACCGGCAAAATTCAAACTGAAAATTAATCATAAAACAACCAAATAGCTCCAAAAAGATATTTAGAGATGATCTCAAAAGTTATCCAAACGGTCCATAGCATAACCATACTATAACCATACCATAAGCATACCATAACCATACAATAACCATACCATAACCATACAATAACCATACCATAACCATACCATAACCATACCATAACCATACCATAACCATACCATAACCATACCATAACCATACCATAACCATACCATAACCATACCATAACCATACCATAACCATACCATAACCATACCATAACCATACCATAACCATACCATAACCATACCATAACCATACCATAACCATACCATAACCATACCATAACCATACCATAACCATACCATAACCATACCATAACCATACCATAACCATACCATAACCATACCATAACCATACCATAACCATACCATAACCATAACCATACCATAACCATACCATAAAATTACCATAACCATACCATAACCATACCATAACCATACCATAAGCATACCATAACCATACCATAACCATACCATAAGCATACCATAACCATACCATAAGCATACCATAACCATACCATAACCATACCATAACCATACCATAACCATACCATAACCATACCATAACCATACCATAACCATACCATAACCATACCATAACCATACCATAACCATACCATAACCATACCATAACCATACCATAACCATACCATAACCATACCATAACCATACCATAACCATACCATAACCATACCATAACCACACCATAACCATACAATAACCATACCATAACCATACAATAACCATACCATAACCATACCATAACCACACCATAACCATACCATAACCATACCATAACCATACCATAATTATACCATAACCATACCATAACCATACCATAACCATACCATAACCATACCATAACCATACCATAACCATACCATAACCATACCATACCCATACCATAACCATACCATAACCATACCATAAACATACCATAACCATACCATAACCATACCATAACCATACCATAACCATACCATAACCATACCATAACCATACCATAACCATACCATAACCATACCATAACCATACCATAACCATACCATAACCATACCATAACCTTACCATAACCATACCATAACCATACCATAACCATACCATACCATACCATAACCATACCATCAATCAAATCAAACAAATCCCTCTAGAGATCAACCGCACAACTTTTTGCAGAGTAAATTCACTGTCCCCATAATATTTGACTCGAACATTTCCCGGTTTTTACTATGTATTTATAATATATAATTGGGTGTTTTAATATGTCTACCTTTTAATTTCCATGCGGATGAAAGTGAAATTGTTTTTTCTTTTTTGTGTTAGTACCGATTACCAGCAACTTAAATATTTTGTTGTAAACACACTCGCAGTACTTTTCAACCACTTTTTGTTTGTATGCGTAGTTTCTTACTACATATTTGGAAGTTTTAACTTTTCCTTTCTTTTGGAAAATGTCTAATTTTCATGGCTGAGAGCGCATTTACTGACGTTCAAAGTCGTACGCATTAAACCATTTGAATTGCTTGAAGGTACTAAGTAGGTACACGTACCTTGGAATCAAAAGCTTATTAAATGAATGCGTAAGGTAATGGATATTATATTATATGAAACCTTGTTCTTGCTATTAACAAATAGTGAATATTTAATTAAATTAAACACACTTGGAATATGGCTGACATGTTTTTTTGCAGAGGTGTATATGGAATGTTTAAGATATTATAACTTTAACCTTTACCTCGGATTTAATAGGCGTGCCTGCAAGTCAGTTATTATGTATATACAGTTACATGTGATTGAACATGATTTCGTTGTACTTATGATTTAATATTTTATGGAATTTTCTTTGTCGATAGAATATTGAAGCGATATCATACGGTTTTGTAAGATTTGGTATACATATTTTCTTTGGACGACGTAATGATCATGTGACTTTAATATTATTTTTCGAGGTGATATGAGAAGGAACCTCTCAAGCAGTCATGATGTGACATTACATACATGGTTTCATTGTTCATAGTTGACTGCTGTTAAGTATAAATGTAATATAATTTTTTTATTTTTTTCGAGGTTATATCATCAGGATACTTTTGGGATAACACGTGATTCAATGGATTGTATGATTCTGCAGCGATATCATACGGTTTTTAGAAGATTTGATATATTCATAGGACTCTAAAATGATCATGGGGATTTGGTATTTTTCTCTTTCCTCGGGGGTTGTATCAAAAGGAAACTTTCAGAAAGTCATGATGTCACATCATGAGCGAATTTTCGCTCGAAAATCTTACCTATGCTACGAAATAATTGAAAGAAACCAAGCGGTGTACGTATACATATAAAACTAACTCATTTTTCAACAAAGCGGTAACAACAATAACAGAACAGAAAACAGAGTAAAGTACATATTTACACAGATTCAGCTAGTTACACAAAAAGTGTTCCCACTAATTACAATTACACAAGGGAAGCCGCCGCAATCAGCTGTTTGTGCTGACTTTATTAAGAAGACCCCACCACAAAAATTAGGCTGACCCAAAAACAATTTCAGCAAGTAACAAAGTGCTAAGTGTCGCGTACCACTTTAAAATGACACCGCCGCCGATCTTCGAAACAAAATTAATCAACACAACAGCGGCATCATCCAAGAGGCTTCTGGTAGAAACATCCCCTGCATCAAGAAGTATGGAGGACAACGTTGGTCATCTAACTATCAATGGGGGTGTTGCTGGGACATATGAGCGAGCTACTAAGTAAATCATTCCAGCCAATTGAAGCCAAATTAGAAACTTTACCAACAAAACAAGATTGTGAAGCGCTAACCAAAGAATTTTCGAGCCTCATAACAGAAGTAGACGAACTTAAAAGGGAAAATTATAATATACGGCAGCAAGTGGAGCAAGTAGTGATTGGAAATCAAATACATAAGAGGAAAAAACTTGCTTAATAAATTCAGTGTAGTACAGAACTATTTCGAACAGTATGACTACAGTATGACTACGGTAACTTTAACCAGGTTCTCAGAAATAGCGATAGGCAAACTTTTTTGAACGGTCTCGACCGAAGAAGTTCGAAAGATCTAGTAGTAAATGCAAATGGTAGGAAATGCATGAATTTCTGTTCTGATTTTGGTCTTGTTGTCCTCAATGGTCGCACTAACGGCGACGACGAAGGCGCCTTTACATTTGTAAATAGCATTGGACAATCGGGTAATGACATCTTCGCAGTAACTACAGATATTGTGCGAAATATCAATTCGTTTTTCATAGATGAGAAAACCTGGTCGGATCACCTTCCAATCATGCTTAGCATAAATTTAGGGGAGAATGTAAACTTGCAGAGAAATGTCAACCTTCCACCCAAGCCCTTATGGCACATTAAAGGGGTAGTAGATGACGCCTTTGCGAAAAGTGTTATACTGCCAATTTTTAAAAAAGGCAATCCAGACGATCCAAGAAATTATAGAGGCATTAGCTTTATGAACTGCATAGCTAAAATTTTTATGAGTATCTTAAACGAAAGACTGTACGAGTGGTTCAACAACAACAAAATTTTAAACGAATACCAAGCGGGATTCCGTAGGAATTACTCAACCATGGACAATGTCTTTACTTTGACGTCCATAGTGCATTTAAACTTGTTTAGAAAGAAAAAAAAACATATGCTTTTTTCGTAGACTTTAAGTCGGCCTTTGACAAAGTCTCTCGGCGTGCTCTCATATACAAGTTGTATGCAATAGGGGCCTCAAACCAATTGCTCAAATTGGTTGAATCGGTCTACGATAACACGCACTCTGCCGTTTGGACAGGGAAAAAATTGTCAAACTATTTTCAAACTGATTCGGGAGTCAAGGAATTCTGCATGTTGTCACCACTTTTGTTCTCTATCTATCTTAACGAAGGTTTAGAGGTGCGCCTTCTTCTTTATGCAGATGACATTGTCATTTTGGCCGAGAATCCGAAAATGCTACAAAGAATGATTAACCGTGTTGAAAAATATTGGCAAATGTTGACACCTAAATTGTCATTCAGTAAACATCTTGAAAAGCGAAAAGAGTTAGTTAAGGTTTGCATCAATGAAACATGGAGGCATTTTGTGAACAAACCAGAAGTATCGCTACAACAAGCATCGGCGCCCCATAGATCTTAAGATCAGTAAAACAAGTTGGATTCATCACACAGACAATTTGTGCTCTTTGTTTACCAAATGATTTAGTCGTCGTTGGGCAAGGGGCGAAACCACATCGCGTGGGGGTGTCGCTTGTTTGGTCAGCGAATGTTAAAAATATGGTTCGGACGATAACAGCGCGTGTATAAGCGTTCTCACTTATACACCTGCATTTACAAATCTGCCGACCCATGCGATACAAGCAAAATGGCAACTATTCCAAGCAGTGTGCAGGGCAAAGCAAAGCTATGGCGCTCAAGTCTGGGGATATGGATACTTTGACGTGGTTAAGAAGCTTCAAAGATATTTTCTGAAGAGGATCTTAAAATTACTGCTTATAAGTTTAGTATTCGGCAAAGGTATTTTCTTTGTTGAGGAGCTCAATAGCGCGGAAAGACAGAAACGTTTAAGTTTAGTAGACACTGTAACGATTTGGAAGCAAAAGTGTGTGAATATTGTAGTTGAATGTAGGAATCTAAGCTTCATAGATAAAATTAAAAAGCTTGAGCTAGTACAGATTTCTTGACTTTACAGCGGCTACTAGCTATTTTCAGATTATTAAAGATGTTAAAAAAATAACGTGGATAATAAAAGCGAGATGCAATTTAATAAAACTGAATGGGAACCAATTAAATACAAATCGAAATAGTCTCTGTACTCTCTGCAATAGAAGCGAAAACGAAACTCGAATGCATTTTGTTGGTGTTTGCCCGGTGCTGAGGGAATTCCGTTACCAAAGCTATGATTCTCAAAACTTAGGGAAACAGTAAAAACATTTTTTTTTTCTGGAAGTATTGAGATGGCATCACATGATTTCATTGATTTGATCATACGACTTGATGTTTTAACTATTCATTATGAGATGTTTTATTTAATTTGTATGTAAATTTTTCAAAATTGGTGTGTCACCGTTCCCTAATCTCCATCGAAAAGGAAAAAAAACTGCTAGGAAATATTTATTTTAGCTTCAATCTTAACAACACTTTCATTTTCACTGAGCCATTTTTGAACTCCCTACTCCAGCAATTATAACCCTCTCTCTTTCTATCTAAGGCAGATTTTTTGGAACATAGCGCACACAATTTCAACATGAAGTGAATAACGCACACAATCAAATATAAAATATAATTGATATCAACAAACGCAAGGTAGGTTAACTAAAGAGGTAAATTATTGAAAGATTCACCTTCCTCATACATAAAGTTGAGCTGAACTTAATGTATTTAGTCTAAAAGTGTAGCCTAATGGCAAATCATAAAATTTCTTGTGTCAAATGCAGACTTTAGGTCGTCACAGTTGAGGAGGCAAGCGTGCATACGGCACACAACTAATGCAGCTAGCTGGTAGCTAAGCCACCCTTTACGCGCATATGCGTAACTCCTACACACTGATCTAACACAACATTGCAGGTACGATTATTTTGTGTTTGGTAGCTTTTTAAGTTTGTTTTTAAATATGTTAATTTTTGAAAATTGCAGCAATTTTGGAAATACACATATGTACTTGAGGTTATGGCGCCAAGACCATAACAACAACAATTATTTTACTTTTATCTATTTTTCCACTCTTTCTTAACTGAAAGCCGCTTAAAAACGTTTTGAGTGGGAGGCAGTCAGGTGGAACCATATCGCACACCAACACTGCTCTGAAGATGTAGGTACGACTCGTGTGTGATTTACTTGCTTTATTTACAGATTTCGTAAAAGCGGGAAGCTAACAAAGCACCACAGAAAACCTTAAACGAAACTAAAGTAGTAATCACTCATACTGTTCGTAGCAAAAAATTTAACTCAAAGGAATTCTTGCAATAATGGAAAGCAGCGAAGAGCTTTGAAAAAAAAAAAATGGGAAAACTTTGAAGAAGCTACCGACACTCATTTTCTTGGGCAATAACTGCGCAGAATTTCAAATCCATGGAACAGTTGGATCGCGTAACGCAAACTTGACGGTTTAGATTTTTTTCGGAACTAACAACTTACGCAAGAGTAAATTTTCAATTGAAAGCAAATTATTTGCAGTAAAAGCTTATATGGCTAGAAGGATATGTGAAGTGTATTGAAGCAATATTTTTAGCAAAAGATTATTTTATTAAAGTTTTAATATTGCTGCATATCTAATAAAAATAAAAAAATAAATCTAAAAAGGTGTCATGTGTTAAAAGTGAAAGATAGAGTTTATGGCCTGTAAAATTTCAGCAATCTCATTTACTTCTTTGTACTTGTGGATTTGTTTGTTTGAGTGCTAATTTGTTTTTGCTTTCGCCGTTTTGGCCCAATTAATTGCGAATATTGAATTAATTATAAAATAAATATTTATGAAAAAATATATGTATGTTAGTAGGATCATCGCACACAATAGTGTATTTGAAAATAGTTAAAACAACTGTGCAAGAGTAAAAAGATACAAGAAAAAATATCAATCAAAATTTAAAATCTTGGCATGTAAAGCTGACAAATTTTTATAAGAAAACATATACGTAATATATAAAACGACTTTAGGTAAAGGCGACTGAAGTCTCATCAACTAGCGATATCTAAAAGAAACACATTTTGTTGGATAAATTTTTCCATTGAAAAGTAAGTTTGAGGGTGAAACGTACAACGAACTATAGAGCCATCGGTAGAGCTCTTGATATTCAAATAGTCGAACTATTTAATAAAATAACCAACAACGCCATTTAACGTGCAGTCACATCAATGAAATCATATCACTCAATTCAAAGACACATACGTTATAATAAAACGACCCTGGTAAAATCACCTCCATAAAAATTAGAAAAAAAATTCAAAAAAAAAAAAAAATTACCTAAATACCTAACCGCATTGACTTCAATAAAATCATGTGATGTCTTCTCACGACATGCTGAAATAAAAATAGGATACAGAATCACACAATCCATAGAATCGTGAGATATCAGGAAAAAAACACTCATAAGTAACCTCGACAAAAAAAAAATTAAATCATGTGATGTCACATCATGACTTCGTGCGAGGTTCCTTGTGATATCACCTTGAATAAAGTCGCGTGATGTCACTTCATGGCTTCCTGAAATAAAAATATGAAACAGAATTACACAATCCGTTCAAAATATGACCCATGATCATGTCACATAATGACTTCTTGAAAAGTTACTTGTGATGTCTTCTTGAACAAAACCATGTGATTTCACTTCATGGCTTCGGAATATAAAAATATCATACAGAATGACACAATCCCTGGAGTCACAAAAATTCAAATATTATGTCACATCATGGCTTCTTGAAATAAAATATGATAGAAGATCACACGATCCGTAGAATCGCGCTATATCACAAAGAAGCCCTCATGATGTAGCCTTATCAAAAATTAAAAAAAAAAATGTAAATCATGTGATGTCACATCATGGCTTCCAAAAAGGTTCTTTGTGATATCATCTTGGATGACCATGATGATAAAAACTGTGCAAAAATTAAAAAAGAAATTGAAATCATATGATGTCACATCAGGACTTCCTCAAATTTTCCTTGTGATATTATCTGAAATAAAATCCTGTTACGTCAATTCATGGCTTCCTGAAATAAAAATCTGATGCCGTATCACACAATCAAAAAGACCCACATGATGTAACCTCACCAAAAATTAAAAAAAAATGTAGTCTTGTGCTGTCACATCATGGTTTCCTGAAAAGTTAATTGTAATATCATTCTGAATAACATCAGGTGATGTCATATCATAGTTTCATCATAACCTTCCCCAATTCCTTTTGGAGCATATGGCCTCATGGCTTCCTGAAATAAGACACAAAATCACACAGTCCATTGAATCACGTAATATCACAAAAGTACCCTAATGATATAACCTCGACAAAGAATAAACAAATAAAAAATAACATCATCTAACCGTAGTCAAATTATTACTTCAAAAAAATCACGCGATGTCCCATCATGACTTTCTAAAATGTTCCTTGTGATATCACCTCGAAGAAAATTAAATAAAATATATTGCAGTCCTATGAAAATATACAAAATCTTACAAGGTCAAAAGGTCCCTCTGGTAGAGTTATGTTATAGGTACGAATTGTCCATTCCAGCCCAGAAGCTTTCTACGCCGATTTTCCAGTGTTTAAGTAACTTATTGACCTCGTTGTAGATCATTATTGACATTTCGCTCAATATCACCTGATACATTCAGTACTGCAAAAATGTATACTTATGAGTATATAAGTACCTACATACATGAACAAAAAATGCGATCAGTTTTGCGTCTAACATTTTCTTAAAGCTTTGTACCTACCAACAAACCTTCATATAAATAAATGAAGAGGAAGCTTAACTGATTGTGAAAGAGCTGGAAAATAATAATAAAAAAAAAAAACAAAGAAAAAACAATTATGAACGCAACAGCAAAAAGCCAACAACATAACATGGTGCGCCTGCGCAATAATCAGAAAAAAGAATCAAAACACCAAAGTAAACACAACATGCAGTCGCGCATCGCAACTGTTAACCGTTTTAGTTTTCCAAGATTTTGTAATAATTTTTGAACGTTTTCATTTTGCGCGCATCGCCCCCTCCCCCTCGGCTTTTGGTGCGACGATTATGTGGTTTGTTGCGTTTTCAGCGTCGTTTGTGGGTGTAACATCAACTAAGCAGCCAAAGAAACGCGTCTAACAGTCCAAAACACCTGTTTGGGTGGCACAGCGTTGCGCTTGGAAGTGGTGGGCTCGATATGTAGAAGGAAAAACAGCTAGATAGATGGAAACATGTATATGATTGTATGCACTGTGTATGTGGTAAACATATGCACCACCACACCGATTACATCTAACGAACCTTGAAATTATTGTCGTCATAATCGCATAATTTCCTTAGTTGCGAAGTTTCTCTGGCAAATTCAAAGGGGTTTCAATAAGAGTGAACAAAAAATTATAAAAAATAAATATATAAAAAAAAATAAATAAAAAATAAAAAACAAAACCAAAAAAAAAAAAAATATAAAATAAAATAAAAAAAAAACTAAACCAAACAAAAAAATAAATAAAATACATAAAATAAAATAAAGTAAAAAAAATTTAACAAAAATATAATAAAATAAAATTAAATAAATCAAAACAAATAAATTAAATTAAAATTAAATTAAATAAATCTAAGTAAAATGAAATGACCCTAAATCAAATAAGATAAATTAGATTAAAAATATAAAATAAATTTAAAAAAAAAATAAATCAAAATAACATATAATAGAATACACAGAGAAAACTCCAAAAGGAGTCAAAGTAAAAAAAAAAAATAAAAAAAAAATTGATTTTTCAGAGTTCTTATATTGACTTCACCGAAAATCGAACCCTGGTATCTACCATGATGCAATCGTATACTTATGCTTGCCAGCGATAAAAAATTTAAAATGACAGTTTCTTCGCTGTTGAATTAACAGAGGAAGTTGTTGTTTTAACAGAATTTCAGTTTGATCAACAAAAGTTCTGTCAGTTTTATCAAATTTTGTTAATTAAAAATTGACAGATCTATGACTGTTCAATCAAGAATTGAATTCAGTTACTTCAACAAAATTTTACTTTCAAATAACAACGATTCGCTCAACTTCAAAATAACAATACAAGATTATTGACTTTACCAGTGCCATTTTTTGAGATTTGAATATTTTTTTTTTTTTTTGAAGGATCTTGTCAAACAACTTTGTATTGTATTGTTAGAATTTTTTTATCACCTTCAACTGGGACTCAATCCAGGGTGATTAGGAATTTCTAGTACTCTAGGTGGGGCTGTAGTCAAGATATTGAGGTTCGTTGAAGTGATTAATTCAATAAAATCATGAGATGTCACTTTATGACTTCCTGGAATCAAAATATGATACAGAATCACACAGCACATAGAATCGTGCGATATCACAAATGGACACTCATGAGTAACCTCGATAAAAAAATGCAATCATGTGATGTCACATCATGCCTTCCTGCGAGGTTCCTTGTGATATCATCTTGAATAAAGTCATGTGAAAATATAATACAGAATTATACAATCTGTCGAATCACGCGATTTTACAAAAAGACCCTGATGATATAACATATACAAAAACAAAAAAAATAGAAAAAAATATTACATCACATCACCTAAATAAATAATCTATCTATATACACATTTTCCTTGAAAAGATTTAACGCCCCCCGAAATGAGAGGCCCTTTTTTTACAAACAACATTTTTCAGCAACGCTTGTGCTTTATTGTTGTCAATGCTTTGAGTAGCTCAACTAAATACAATTTTCTGTTATGGGTGCGTGCCAGGAAATCCATAGCAAAAAATATCACTAAACAATTTTTATATTTTCCTGATCATACAAAGATTTATACTTTAGCAGAGATATGTATAGAAACCCCCTTCATCCTCCGCTTCACATTTGTTTGTAAATATTTTCATTTGTTCATAAGTTTGTACCCAATTTTTGCAATATCTGGAGCATATTTTCCCGATTTTTATCATCTTCTGTTTGTACTTTCTTCGCCAACAATTTCTGTGTGTTTCATCTTGGCTTTTTTATTACAAAAAAAAAAAAAAAAAAACAATTAATTATACCAATTAATTCGGGTTTAACCTCAAGTATGTTAGTTTTATTTTTATCGACGTTTAACAGTTTCTTTATTGACATTTAACTACGAAAGAAATATGACTTCCATTCTGAGCCAGCATATTGGAGAGCGAACAGAAGTAGACCAACAACAATCTCTGGAAGGAGCGAAACCGTTGCACTTTAATTCGCTCGCACTGCTCATTGTTGAATTTCCTTCCATACCAGGGCAAGGCAGCTAGTGCTCTGCTCGGCAGAATTGGAAGTGAGGTTGCATTGGTGATAGAACGGTCATCGCACCAATCAAATTATTTTATTACTTTTCGCTCCATCGTTCACTAGCAAGTAGCGAAGCAACAGCGTATAACCAACAAAATCCATTGATTGGCCAGTGCGATCATAGCGCACTCACAAGCGTAGCAACAATTTCATTGTTCGAGAGACCAAGAAAAGAGCAAATAATCCGTGCGAATTTTATTCTCAGAAGAAGCGGCCACTAGGCACCTAGTGGGCAAGTCTGAGAACCAAATTCACACAGATTATTGCGCTATTTTCTTGGCGTCTCGAGCAATACTACAAGATACCATAATTTCATTGGTGCGAAGCCCGCTCTTTCACTAATACTCCCACATTTCCAATTCTGCAGTGCCTTGTTCTATACCAGGCCTCCCCAAATAATAGCTCTGATCCTTTACACCAATTTGACAGTCAGAAATATTCACAAACAGTAACGAAATACAGGAAAGTGATCCCGTACACCAGTTTTCTGACTAGTGAGAGCAGAAAATTGAGCTCTCTCCAGTCAGAGAGTCGCTCACTTGCATGGGAGCAAATAGAAACGACATCATTTCATGGAGGCGATCGACAATCTCCCGGCAAAACATTTTTGGGGAGTCCTATTTTATAATGACCGTTGGAATTGGGATAAGGCCCATATATCTCCCGGAGAACTTGTCTCTCGAATACCCCAAGGGTCATCACACCTTTCAGCGCTGTTCATGATTTTATGCCATACATACATCAGGACAGAGGCTTTAAGAGCGTGATCTTTGTTCCTCGAGAGTTTATACGCCGACTCAGCCAAAGTAGCGTGGGTTTGGGCCTAGGTACATTATTTCCTTTCTTATGTAATTTTTTTTTAAAGCTTGTGATTACTAAGGAAAACAGGATCTCTATTAAAGATTCCACAGTACTTATCGTCTTTCTCTTTCAATCCACAGCATGTGACTGCTCCAGCAGCTAACCTGAATCTTCAACGCCATGAAGCGCCGACGCAGTATCAAAATCCCGTGGGCTGTTAGTCCACCGTCACAAACCCGATATGTCAACTATAAATATAAACATGCCAGTTTCTGCGCTACTCTAGTCCCTCTGATGCGCTACACGCTACTGCTGTGGCTAATCATAGCCTTGATGGTGCTATGGGACGGCGTGCAAGCGGAAGGATGTCCGCCCTCAGAGGCCATATTGCCATGTCGTTGTTCGATGCGCGGCAAAGAAATACAAATATGGTGAGTCAGAAAGTCAGCTTACATCTTCAACTTCAGTAACCCTACTAAACTTTTATTGTCTTTGCCCTGTCAGGTGCTCGCACAGCAACTTACCACAAATAATGGAGGGCATTAAAGCGGTTGAACGTAACATCAAAGGTCCAATCGATGAGTTGGTGCTGGAGAACAATCAGCTACCAGCGCTGCCTGGACGCTTCTTTGGCTCTTTGCAGATCGTGCGTCTCATGTTGCGCTACAACAGCATCGAGCGCGTCTCCAATGGCTGGTTGAATGAGCTGGAGAATCGTTTGGTGGAAATTTATATTGTAGAGCCACAACTGCGCAGCATACCGGCAGAAAGTTTGAATGGCATGATCAACATGATCGCGATCACTATACAATCGGATGAATTGAAACATTTGCCCGACTTCTCGGGGCTACTTAGTCTTTCCTATTTGAGCGTGCAAAGCAAGTCGCTAACAGAGCTACAACCGCATTGGTTTCGTCATTTACCAAAGTTACAAAACGTGCACATAAATGGTGGACCAAACTTGATACGTCTCGAGTCGGGCACTTTTGATGGTCTCATCTCGCTGAAGAATGTCGATCTTAGCCGCAACGCGCTCAATTGGATACATTTGCGCGCGCTTACGCGTTTACCGAATTTGGTGCATCTGAAGATGTCCTACAATGACATCAGCGATGTTGGTATGGTGGGGAGAATTGTAAAAGATTTGGAAAACCTAAAAAAGTTACGTTTGGATCATAATATCATAAATATTGTGGGGGATGGCTCTTTTGTGGATCTGCCGCATTTGGCGGAGCTACATCTCAATGATAATCGCATTACCGAACTGCAGTATGGTGCCTTCTTGCGCACACCCATGCTGCGCACCCTCTACCTACACAATAATCATATACGCCGTATACATCCTGAATCTTTTATGCAAGCATCGGGTAGTGGCGTCGAGACCGTGTACGCCTACAACAACGAAATCGAGCAAATCGGCGTGCTACGTTCGCTGCTTGATGCTTTGCCTGCGCTGAAATTTCTCGATATGAGTAACAATTTGCTGACGCATGTGCCGTTTGGCGCTTTGCGCGGCCATGGCACGCTCGAACAACTGCATTTGAATAACAATTTGCTGCGCGCGTTAGAACGCGATGCGCTTATGGCGATGCCTGCATTGCGTGAGCTGCGAATGCGCAACAATAGTTTGTCGAACGAGTTACCAATGCCCTTCTGGAATCTACCTGGTCTGAAAGGTTTGGATCTAGCGCTCAACAACTTTCGTGTCGTAGACTCATATCTTCTGTCGGGCTTGCCTTCGCTGCGGCGCCTAGATTTGAGTGAGAATGGTTTGATGAAATTGGATCCCACAGCCTTTCTACACAATCCCATGTTAGAGACCCTGAATATCTCCTACAATGAGCTCGCCACAATACACTCAGCGACTCTGCGCAACATGAATCGTCTTTTCGAGGTGGACGCGAGCTATAATCTGCTCACGGATATCATACCTGGGCTACCGCGGATTGTCGAGCGTATATCAATGCGCGGCAATGCTATTTCCACACTGCCCTTCTCATTCGGCAAATCCTTGAATCTGCCCAACCTACGCATGCTCGATCTGAGCGCTAATCATTTGGAGCAGCTGCCCAAGTACGGCTTCCAAGGTGTACCACAACTGCGCGTCCTCAGTTTGGCTCATAATAGATTGCGCGCTTTGGACGACACCGCCTTCATTGGCGCTACGCGTCTCGAACTCTTACATCTGCAGGATAACGGCTTAGCGCACATTGACGAACGAGCTTTCTTACCTCTAGCCGAACTGCGTAATCTCAATTTGCAGGGCAATAAACTCAACGCCGTCACAGACAATATGTTTTCGAATAACTCGCGTCTTGAGCAATTAGATCTTTCGCGTAATAACATACGCACCATAGCGCCCGCCGCTTTCGAAGCGCAACGCTCTTTGGAGTATCTCGATTTATCAAGTAATGCTTTGGCCGAGATCTCGGTGAGTCTTTCGAATTTGGCGAACTTGCATGACATCGATCTGAGTTACAATAAGATTTCGCACGTACACGCAGATGTCGTGAGCTCGTGGCGCAATGTAGTAGAAATACGCTTAGCCAATAATCTCATCGTCGAGCTGAAACATGGCACATTCCGCAACCTACCGAAGCTGCAGTATCTCGACTTGTCCAGCAATGAAATCAGCTCAGTGGAACCCGGTGCGCTTAAGCATCTGCCAGAGCTGCAGGAGTTCGTTTTGGCAGATAATAAATTAGTGGAATTGAAAGATCACGTTTTCGAAGATCTACCGAACCTGCTCGCTTCGCATTTCCAGTACAACACATTGCGGTATCTATCGCCTGATAGCTTTTTCAACTCGCCCTCCATGGTCTTCTTGAATCTATCGAATAATAATTTCCACAACATGGAGAATATTGGATTGCGCGCCATGCGAAACTTGGAGGTGCTGGATTTGTCGACGAACGATGTGCGCATGGTCAATACAATGCCGCTGAGGTCGTTGAACTGGTTGGTCGAGCTGAAAATGGATAATAACCGGATATGCAAGATTCAGGTGAGTAACGTCTGGGGAAAGAGCTTCCTCGCTCAATTATACATATGCCCGACTGCAGCGCCATCTAGCGACTCTCTTTTTTGTAACAGATTTTGTACTGCATTTTAAGTATACGTGCCGAAAACGAAAATAACCTGGAATACACATCGAGCCCAGCGCCATCTCGCGGGAAAAACTATAGCCTATGTCGAGAGGACTTATTCGAAGAATTAACTGTACAAATTGGGCGAAATCTGTTTAATCCGTTTTGCCAAATTTTAACAGCTCATCCTTTGGATAAGTCCTGTCGAAGTAGTCTATAGTTCTGCTCTTCGTTCTTGGTACGTATAAAAAAAATCGGTTTCAAAAAATAAATCCGCTAGGTGGCGCTGGAGTCGAGATGCATAAAAACCCGAATTTATGGTTCATTTTTCTAAGATTTGTCTGGGCTTTTAAAATTAACCGTTTTTCTTCTTCTACTACTTAAGGGTGGTCCTTTTGAAACAATGCCACGCCTCCGCGTGCTCTCAATGCGTAATAACCACCTACGCACTATCCGGGAAGCAACATTTCGTAATTTACGTGGCAACATAGCTATACTGGATGTGGACGGTAAGTTCGAAAATTAAATTTGAGATAATTCCTAAGTCATCCTGTGTCCGTTCTGATTTGGAGATATTCGGGCCTGTTGGCTTTGGTGTACTCAGTGCCATCTTTTTGGACCTTCCGAAAGAGATAATTTAGCACTCAGTGAAAGAGGACTCTGACGTGGACCAAGCGCCAGTTCGTCTTCAAATCAGAGCTCACAAGAGGTAACCGCCAGTGTTGCAAGCATTAACAATTATTTGTCCTTCCCAGGCAATCCCATAAATTGCTCTTGTGAGATGCAATGGCTTTCCGTATGGCTACAAGAGACCAATTATCCTTACCCCGGACCGAAATGCCAGGATGGACGCCTGCTCCGCTCATCACGCATCGATCGGAGTCTCTGCGCCAACTTTGAAGATACCAACCAACGGACGGGCGTCAGTGCGGGTGGCAGTAGCTTTAGCAACGACAATGCCAACAATTTACCATTACTAAATGACCACGGCGACATCTTCCAACGCGAACTGCAAGACGAATTCAATGATGATTGTGAGGTGTATGACGCTCCTACAGGAGAGCGTCCACTAGCTGGTGAGAGCGAATACTTTTACGATCAATATGTCGACTATACGCCCGGTAATGAGACGAGCGCGTATGTGAGCACCGAGGCGCCTAATGTGGGACCCGCGAATGTGGCGAGTAATTCTATTTTGAGTGCTCCACATAAGACGCCCATCAGCTCAAATGTCGACTTGAATAAGACGATATTGAATACGAATTACTTCAAAAGACCGCCGCCCACAACGCAGTCTACTTCGCCTTTCACCGTCTTCGGTTATCCAATACCAACGCTGAACTTGAGTCGCTTCTTCGGATTTGGGCAGCGCGCGCGCAAAGACCGTGGCGAAAATACGAGCTCCACCAAGCAAGGAACTACCGGCACCACTGAGAGCGGACTCGGCGTAATGGCGGCTACGCACCGAATGCATACACCACACGGCAAAGTGCGCATGTATCAACCGAATAGCGCAGAATTCGAGAAGTATCTGAAGCAAGCGGACTCACAGTATCACGATGTGACGGCGCGCAGCCGCAAAACAGCCACGGTTGCGTCCGACTCGACCTCTGATGAGACGATGAGTAGTGAAACGCCGAGTAGCGTTTTCAAAACCGCTTTTCGCGAGCCCACTAGCGTCGAGCGTGGTGGCTTTCGTCCCATAGTGCCGGAACATGTGGGTGGTTTCATACCAATGCCGGATCCCTCCAAACGTTTTGGGGTTGTGGAACCTATACCAACGCCCCACAAGTATACCACACCACAAGCGGAACGTAATTATATACCGTTAGTGGCGGTACACGCTGGCGACAGTAGCCCTAAACAAACGGCGCATCAAACAAATTTGAGAGAAACGAGCATACCTGCGCCCACTGCAGCGCCGACGACGGGAGAGCCGGAGAGCGTGGAGTTTCAAACACAGACTTATTATGTAACCGAGAGTCCTATTGAATTCACGACGAACGGTATGACGCCACCATATGAAGAAACGACTACACCAACCACTGCCCATGTGAGCATAAGATCGACGACCCCAAATAGCGTCTCAAGCTCACCACAAGCTGAGGCGACATTAGCAACTGCGACCACGAAAGCTTTGCATACCACAACTACAACAACAACCGCTCCAACAACACCCGTCAAAAGTGTCACTCAAGTACCAACATTTGGTCTGCGAGATAGCAATGAGTTTGATAGCGCCGGCTTCTATGATGATTTGGAAGCGCAGTCTGTCGGCATGCTTAAGCCACCACCTCTCATACAGACCACAACCGCAGAGACCATATTGCTAATACCACCACCAGAGGAGCATGTCGAGCAGATCAAGCGTCAATCTTGGCTAACCAAAACAGCAACCACAACAGAAATGTCATCACCACCCACAAGTGATCACAACATCGATGCGAGCGCTGAAGCGCCAACTACACCTGTCACACAAAGACAACCGCGCCCCTCAGGTGGTCGTTCTATTATAACCAAAGTTTACACACCCCAGACTCATAATCAAAATTTACCCACAGCCGAGGAATATCATCGCACCACACCACATAATGAACGCGCCCACACAGCTGGCACAGCGGATCAATTGGCACTACAACACCAACAGTTTGAATATAATGCACTCGATGCAGCGGATGCCGAATCGGTGGACACAGCAGCGACCGAATATCAACAAGTAGAGCGCGTAGACCACAGGGATGGCATGGATTGGTACTACGAGAGCTTTAAGAAGCCACGTCCGGCAGCACCAGCGGGCAGTAGTTTGCGTAGTGAAACGAGTTTTGTGCATAATTTTGGAAATGGTGGTATGAAAGTGAGAGCTGGGGATCATGTGGAGTTGGTGCTCGCTTTGGTGGTGCTTTATAGTGCACTGAGGTTTTCTTGAGATTTGTTGTTAAGTTTTTATTCTAATATATAGTTCTAAGAAAATAGTTCAGTTAAAAAGCTCGAATATATTAAACAGTAATTTTCTCGATCTTTAAATTGATGGTGCTTTCGCATAACAATTTCGAACAAAAATTTTGGCTGTCGAGCTCTTGGTAGATCCTAATATGTGTGCATCTTTATAGTGACCAGTGATTTTCGTGATTTTCAAAGCAGCGAGCCATTTCCAGGTACAAAGAATTACGAATTCTGTTCAAACCGATTGCGAACCATTCTAATGGCATCGAAAAAAATATTCGAAATTGATTTTCGAAAAATTTTACAATGAAATTTTTTTCGAAACCAAAATAAATTTCAAAATTGAGTTGAATTTTTTATTTTCTAAAAATATCTCATTTCGAAACCGCCGAACGTATAAAATATTTGGCAGTTGTCTTACAAAACAGTTCGAAACCGAAATGTTCCTTTGAGAAAAAAAAGGGTAATCAAAAATGAATTGGGAAATGAGATACGAACATTTTTCAAAATAATCGTATTGCCTTGAAAACAAATTTAAAACTCGAAGGTGGTTTGAGAAAAAGGTAAACGAAATTGTTTTACAAGCCCGATTTTAATCGCATCAAAAAAAATTATCTCGAAATTTATTTTCGAAAAGCTTCAGAATAGAATGTGTATAAAAAGTAAGCTAAAATGCATTTCGAAATGATATTCGAATATTTTTCAATAATCAAAAGTTTTCGAAATTGCCTTGCAAACATAGTCGAAGATGGTTGGGGAAAATTTTTCGAAATTGTTTTGCAAAAACTTTTTTGAAGCCAAAATAAATTACCAAAATTATTAGAAATTTGATTTGACATTGTTCCATTAACATTTTAACTTCGAAATCGACTGAACTTTTTCAAAACCGTTGGAGATCGAAACTTTTTCGTTGAGTTTTCTATATCGAAAAAGTATTCGAAATTATATTGCCCCACAAGTTTTAAATTCCAAGGCGATTTCATTGCAGCGAAAAATAATTTCGAAATTGTTTTGCCGAAAAAATTGAATTTTAAAAATTCGAAATCGATTTGCCGATTATTTTTGTCTCAATAGTGGCTCATACACAGACGGCTGAGTCGAAGATCACTGCAATCCAAAATATGTTGCAAAAGTGCTTTATGTATGAATTTATTTGAAGACTCAGTTTTTTTCAACGTCGCCATATTTCAAAATTCGTTTCAAAACCGTCCATTTGAGAGCGATAATGAAGCGCACTTTGAAATTCGAGCTTTTATGAAAAATATTCTTATAGGGCACATTTCAAAAATATTTTTAAATAGGGTGGTTAGCTGTCGTTAAACAAGGTCCGAATTTGACACTTACATCCAAAATAAAACGTTGCTATGATCCAAATTTGAAAAACCAGTGAATAGCAATTTAGTTATGTATAGTAAAAATTGTATGTAAAGGTTAAATAACTTAATAAATTAATTAAACAAATACTTACGCATTTTCCTTCCAAATCGAATACAAAATGTTTATTTAAAATTCAATTCATTATTTATTTTCAATTCAAATTTAATTCATTATCAGTTCATTTTAGTAATTTTCTTATAGTTAAACATTCCAAAAGTAAGTAAGAAACATTCCAAAATTATTTATCATTACCTCATTCTTTATAAAAAAATTCAATCAATTCATTTTACAAACTCCTTCATTACATCATCGTTTTGATGCAGTCATATGTACAATATGTATTTCCTATTGAAAATGACACAAATTTGAACATGGGATTTTCTCTTCTGTTGAAATTCCCATACAATTGTACATATGTGCATCTTTTTTTAGGTTAAGTACTTTTAGTATACCTAAAATTTAAACATTTAACATTTATGAACAATACTTTTTGCTCATAATTAGTTACAAAAGTATAAACAAAATATTAGGATTTTAGACTTAAGATTTAACAGCATCATTTTTGGTTTGTTGAAGGGCGTTTCAATCCATGAATGTTTTAAAGTTGCATTATTTACGCAGGTGACATGTCAGCTGTCGAATTGCTCTTAAATTGTGCCTGCAAATACAAAAAAAAACCTTAGTGTCGAGGAAACATCATTTACTTCATCATAAAGTTAAAAATTTCTTTACTTCAAACTTTCATTAGCTTTCCATAACACAACTTACTGAACAAATTTTATAAAAAAATTTTGTATACTCTAATGGCGGCGATATACCAACAGGTTATCATAACCTCTAACGAGATTTTTAGCCGAGCTTCTCTTTCCAACTTGTAGTGTGTTGCTTTTTGAGTTTTCCTACAAGTTGGCGGGACCTACAGTTTTTTGCCGACTCCGAACGGCACATGCAAAGCAAATGAATTTTTTGCTGAGAAGCTTCTCATGGCAGAAATACACCCGGAGAGTTTAACAAACTACTGCCGAGGGGCGACCCCGTTTAGAAAAATTGTCTTTCTAAATAATTTTTGATGTTACTTTTGCCGGGCATCGAACCGCCACGACTTGGTGTAGAAGGCCGAACACTTAACCGCTAAACCAGGGCGGTCGCCATTTTTGTATGGTCGCAAAAAATCATTCAAGTTATAAAATTAATTATTTAAGAATTCAAAAACGAAGTACTTAAGTGCTAAAATCGTTACATGTTGTTTTTATGAAAAGCTAATAAATTGTTTAAATAAATTTTGTATCAGATGGTAGTGCATGTTTTGAAAATTTCAGCATTTTCGCTCAGTTTTGGGTATGAAACTATCATCACATAAAAATTTGATAAAACTCCATATTTTCTCTCCGTGCAAGGAGGAAAAATAGAAGAACATAGCTTGAGATGTATGTCTCATATTTTGCCGCCAACTGTACCTAGGTATAATTTTAGCAAAACAATATCTATGTATATGTGTATTGTGATTCCTAGACGTTTTGCTCACTCGAAAGGATTCGTATGCATCAAGTTTGAGACAAAATCCTATTGTACAATTTGTTTCAATAACATCCTACATGCCTACTAATATTTTAACGCAAACTATACTTGCTGTTTTAGTATGCAATGGAATCTCCTATGGCGCTTTTCTCACCCAACGATTTGAACGCATCAAACTTGAAACTGAACTTTATTTCAAAACACCCCTGGTTTGAGCCATCGGGCTGTGCTGTTTAGCTTTTACAAAATTTCGAGCTAGGAATTTTATATAATAGTATAGATAACGTCTGATTTTATTAGGTCAAATTTTGCCAAGTTCTATCGACTTTATCGAAATAAGCAACCAAATCTCGATAAAGTCGATAGAATTTGTCAAAATTTGACCTAATGAAGGGTTAAGACAAGAAAACACTTTCGAACTTCGAAAACCCGTAACTAAATTTTAGAGGCTAAATTCGAAAAACGGGGACCGCCATTTTTTTACTTATGTCTTCAGAGAAGTAAACAATTTAAAAAGCTCTGATTCTTGATCCTGAGGACAAAACCCGTCTTTTGATCACCCTCCCATAATTTAAGCTAATTCATTAGCAGCCGACAGCTTAAGTAGACAATTGCCATCTCTTCAGAAAAAGTTCGTATGGTGTACTGTACCGTGTTAAGAGACAAGTCTCAAAGAACGGTGTTTTGCCCTCAGGATCTTCGAAACAAAAAAAATTGAAAAGGCCTAATGGTTAACTATAGCAAAAAATATGCCCCTGCAAGACATTGCTGATGGAAGCATTATATTTTTCATATTGCTAGTACAAATCTGATGTTTATTTTGTCTTACACCCTGATGGCCAGGTGAGGACTGTCTGATACGGTTATCGTTAGCAAGGAATGTGCAGAGCTTGAATTTTCAATATTTTAAAAGCCAACCAAACATCTTCAAGAAATTCCATACATATGTACAATGATTTGGAAAACGTGCTACGAGCCCTTTCTGTGCTGTACCTACTTGCAAAGAGAATAGAAATAGTTATTTCTATCCTCTTTGCTACTTGTGCTTGCATACATATATCAGGTTATATGTATGTGTATGCATACACGGTTCTGTGTGTATACCTAGACTGCCCATCATTTTTGTGTATCCAGCAACGCCGGGGACAAAGTAGAAAAATGACCTTTTCAGCTAATAAAAAATGAATTAAAATATGCAGCAATGAAAATGCATACATACAATCCAAAAACATTCGTTTGTCTATTTTTCTTTCTGAATATGAAAAATGCAATTTTCTGTCTACGAATGCCGAATGGCAGATGTGCTAGTCAGGTAGAAAAAATGGGGTTAGAATGAAAAAAAAAAAAAACGCCAGTCATGTTAATGCAACTATTTTCAGCTTTGCATATTTAATGTTCAATGTTTCTACAGGGTTTTCTAATCTCTATTTAACAACACATATTCAACTATAATTTCAGCTAAACTCCAAAAAACTTGGTTTGACTAAGTCACTGATAAAACATTCCCCTTAAATTATATTTGCTAGCACTCACCTTTTCGTAATGTTGAGTTAATCGAGCTGCAGCAAAACTTCTTTCCAAATTAAATAACTGCTTGCAACTTGCCTAAGAAATTTCACATTGCCATTTATTTTAAGGCAAGACTTGTTTTCAAAATTTAGTACTGCACTGCACCATGTCTGGAAATTGAAAGAATTTATGCACCGGAAATCCATGTGCAAGAAGGCTTCAAAACAAAAATTCACCATGATTTATGTGTGGTGGAAAAGTGTGGGTAGTTTTTTCGCAAAAGCAACCCTGAAAAACTAATAGTACATTTACACCGCACCAAACTTGGCGAATTCAAACGAGCCAATTCAACACCGTTTACATTGGCAAATTTGCATTTGGCTTCACCTTCCATGCAAGAATCTTCTACCAGGACTAGAAGCCAGAGAAAGAAAATGCATTACCGTTATGATTTAAACATCTGTAGAGTAATAATAAAAGAAGAGTCACAAAAGCTTCTATCTTTTCCTGGTAAAAATAAACTAGTTGAAATTGTTATTTACAGCTGTGCATAGTGCACGTTAATTACCCATTAGGTTCTTGTTGGGAAATTCTCATCGTACATTTATACCGCACCAAATTAGGCAAATTTTGCGAAAAATTGCTAATTTGGCGCTCTTTTCCATAAAAATCTCATTTTACAAATTTGGAATTCCATCACATTTGACCTCATTTCCCGAACAATACAATTCACAGTACCTCAAAATAGCAACCCTGCCTGTGTTCTACATTAAGAATTGCCCAGCAGGAACCTTAATGCATAATTGACGTAAATAACAATTTCTACTTGCTTTTTTAAGAAAACTGGCCAATTCTACCTGGAAAAGACAGAAGCCTCCTTGACTCTTCTTTTATTGTTACCCTACACTTGTTTAAAACATCACGATAGTGCATTTTCTTTCTGTGGCTTTTTTTCCTGGTTGAGTATTCTAGGGACTGTGGATTGTATCGTTCGGCAAACGAAGTCAAATGTGGAATTCCAAATTTGGAAAATGAGATTTGTGTGGAAAAAAGCGCCAAATTTGTTGCGGTGTATAAAGCGGCCTTTACACGATCAAATTGTGTGACAAACATTTGCGGTGCGATGAGAAGTGTGAGCGTGTAAACATAAGAAATCCGTGTGTGTCACACATGAAGAATACAAAAATAAAATAAAAAAGAATGCTGCCTATTTTGTTCTATTTCGTCTCTTCTAAAATGTCAAATACAGGTGCTGCAACCAATGCGCGTGCCATGTTGCTTCGTTCACAAATAACAGAGAAATGAAGTATGACAACATGTGTGACCGTTTAAACGAAAGCAATTTTTTTTTCATCACACCATGTTTGTCACACAATTTGATCGTGTAAAGGTCGTTTAAGGGCACTGCTACGCAGGTAGCTTGTTTAAACGTCGTTTGTAGGTGTTTGATAGTCTATTAATGTCGTTTGATCATATCCGTAGATCAACCATCGAGTAGCACGTCAATTACCTATGTGCATATTAGTCGCCTCTTACGACCGGTATGCCTACCTCGGGCATATTCTAAACCCCTAACCCGCAGGGGTAGTAGTTTTTCTTATGAGCTGAGTATTGGCTCAAGAAAATTTGACGTGTGAAAACAGTTCTTGACCATTTCTTGAGCGTTTTTTTATATGGAGTTTGAAATTTCTTGGCAGGTGAGTAGCCCGCTTTAAGCATAAAATATAAAAATAATTAGATATGGTTAGTTCTAAAGGTACGGGTACACCTAGCGACACAACGGACGCGACGCGACCAAATAATTGCCATTTGATCAACTATTTTGTGTCGCGTCGTGTCGCGTGGTGCTGCTGTCGTTAGGTGTACTCTGCTCCATAAGAACATATGCAAAGAATATTTGGTCGCGTCGCTAGGTGTACCCTTAAGGATGCTTTAAGCGTTCAGCAGAATCAGTCCGTCAGTAGGTACGTCGAAATCATTGTGTATCAATACCAAGTGTAAACTCTTCTGCATAGACGTCAAAATTCCAAAATGAGTTTAACACCTGTTTGAGATTGTGGTTAATAACAAGTGTGATATCATAGACATAGTCGTGAAAACTTCAAAGTGAGTTTAGTCACCTGTTTTTAATTTCCTTTTTTGTCTCACTTCTTTCCATCTTCCCATCTCTTTCTACCATTAGGTAAAAGATAGGAGACCGCCATGTTGATGTGTGCAGGAGGTTAAACAACGCCATTTGCTTTTCTGTTATTCGGTGCTGGCGACATTTTAATATGTGCAGGATGTAAACAAACCGACATTTTAATGTGTGTTGTCAAAAGAAGAGTTCACACTTGGTATTGATACACAATGGTCGAAATAACTGACAGCAAAATAGACTGCGGGTGTTTGCATGCGTAACGGCAGATACGACGGATACGTCAGAGTAGAATTTGCTCCAAAATTGGCTTACTTCACGCAACTGACGTATTGGCGGACTGATTCTGTTTCCCGCTTTACACGGGTCCCTTATATACAAAAAAATCGACCAGCAAATCGACCTGTGTAAATAAGCCTTTAGCTTAAATCGTTTATAGGTGATACTTCCAAAATTTGAATGCCATAATAAACAATAATAATAATAATTTACTATCAACCACCTACAAACAACCGTCAAAGGATATACATTAAAAATGTTAAAAATTTGAAACATGTCGTAATTTTTAACCGATTTTATACAAATTGTTGGAAATCAAAAATTTTGACTTTGCTTATTATTTTAAATTTTCAGAAAATCAATTCTACTGCAACTGGGCCTGGATTCTATAGCTGTGAGTTTTGAAATGTACCTTTTTTCATATATTTTAAGTAGTGAAAAAGTAAAAATTTCAACGCTCACTTTAGAGAATCCAGCATTTCCAGCGATTCTGGAACTTGTTTAGGGCCGTTTTCTAGTCTACTCTTCACGCGCTCAGTAAAAATTTATCGGCCACTTCATCATCCTTTTAAAATAAGTATTCGAAGGGCAAATTAAGTGGTTGCTAAATTGACCGTGAACTTTGACGTTAATGGGAAGTTGAGAAAAGGACCCTTAAACTAATTATGAGATTTTTCCAAAACTAAAAAATTGTTTTAAAAAATATATCGAATGAAAGAAATATTAGAAAAAAACTAAAAATCGTTGCTGTTTTAAAAAATGTTTGTGACAAGTAACAAAAAAATTAAAAATTAAATTATATATTTTTTTATTATTAAAAAACTTGATTGGTGAGTGAAATTTAATTTTTTATTTAACAAATTGTGGATGCCGCTGGGGTCTCTATATTTACAAAATCCGCATGCTTCATATGAAATCAAAAAATTTGTTACGAAAAAACTACCCCGAAAAACAAAAACAAGTAGTCCCACCAAAAATAACTATTTTTTCCAATAAATATCCCGAGGTTTAGTCAAATCAGAAAATCTTAATTTATACAGAGATAACCCAAAGAATCTGTATAAATAAAATAGGTACACATTATATGTACCATCATATATATTATTTCTTATATACATATATGTATGTCATATGGCGTTTAATGTTGTGACTCAAAACTGGCAGAGGTATAGCATATTTTCCTTTTTCCTCGGTACATAAAGATCGGCAGAGTACCTACCTGTTTTCATTTTTCATCATTTATTGGCGCTTAACCGCCTAAGCGATTTTGGCCGTCGCCTATCAAAGCACGCCAGTCATTCCTTTTTAGCGATAACTGACGCCAATTGGAAACCCCAAGGGAGTTCAAGTCATCCTCCACCTGTTGTTTCCATCTCAGTCGAGGCCTCCCCCTTCCTCTGCTGCCGAATTCGGGTGACGATTGGAAAACCTTCTGGGCTGGAGCTTCTTTGTCCATTCGCATGACGTGACCCAGCCAGCGGAGCCTTTGGGCTTTAATTCGCTGGACTATGGTCAGATCTGCGTAAAGCTCGTACAGCTCATCGTTAAATCTCCTTCGATACTCGCCGTCGGCATCACGGGAAGGACCATAAATCTTCCGGAGAACTTTTCTCTCAAATACTCCAAGGGCCATCTCATCTTCTCTTGACATTGTCCATGAATCTGAGCCATACATCAGGACAGGTATGATGAGAGACTTATAGAGCGCGATCTTTGTTCTTCGAGAGAGGACTTTACTTCTCAATTGCCTACTCAGTCCAAAGTAGCACTTGTTCGCAAGAGTGATTCTCCGTTGGATTTCTAGACTGATATTATTTTCGGTGTTAATGCTGGTTCCCAAATAGACGAAGTCCCTCACAGTTTCAAATTTGTAACTATCAACAGTGACGTGGCTGCCAAGGCGCAGGTGCGCCGATTCTTTCTTTGATGACAGCAAATACTTCGTCTTGTCCTCGTTGACCGCAAGACCCACTTTTTTCGCTTCTTTATCCAGTCCAGAGAAGGCAGCGCTTACGGCGCGGTTGTTAAGGCCAATGATATCAATATCATCGGCATACGCCAGCAATTGCACGCTCTTGTAAAAGATTGTACCATTGCGGTTTAGCTCTGCTGCTCGAATTATCTTCTCCAGCATCAGGTTGAAGAAATCGCACGAAAGGGAGTCGCCCTGTCTGAAGCCTCGTTTGGTTTCAAATGGCTCAGAGAGGTCCTTCCCGACTCTGACGGAGCTGTTAGTATTGCTCAACGTCATTTGGCAAAGCCGTATAAGCTTTGCAGAGAAGTCAAATTCAGACATGGCGGCATACAGGCAACTCCTTTTTGCGCTGTCAAAAGCGGCTTTGAAATCGACAAAGAGATGGTGTGTGTCGATTCTTTTATCATGGGTCTTCTCCAGGATTTGGCGTATCGTGAAAATCTGGTCGATGGTAGACTTACCAGGTCTAAAGCCACACTGATAAGGTCCAATCAGCTTGTCTACGATGGGCTTCAGTCTTTCACACAATACGCTAGAAAGAACCTTATACGCGATATTAAGAAGGCTGATTCCGCGGTAGTTGGTGCGGTTAGCGGGATCGCCTTTCTTGTGGATTGGGCAGAGCACACTTAAATTCCAATCTGGAGGCATGCACTCGTCTGACCATATTCTGCATAAGAGCTGATGCATGCTTTTTACCAGCTCTTCGCCTCCGTGTTTGAACAGCTCGGCGGGCAGTCCGTCTTTTCCAGGCGCTTTGTTGTTTTTCAGCCGGGATATAGCTATCCTCACTTCATCATAGTCAGGTGGTGGGACGACTTTTCCATCGTCAGGGATTGGGGTATCGGGTTCGACGTCTCCCTCGCAATTTAGCAGTGAGGAGAAGTGCTCCCTCCATAATTTAAGTACACTCTGTACGTCGGTTACCAGGTCGCCATTATTGTCCTTACAGGAACTTGCCCCGGTCTTAAAACCTTCCGTCATCCGCCGGATCTTTTCATAGAATTTTCGGGCATCATTCCTGTCAGCCATCATCTCAAGCTCCTCACACTCACGCCTTTCGGCCTCACGTTTCTTTTTTCTGAAAAGGCGTCTCTCTTCCTTCTTTGCCTCACGATAGCGTTGCCATACACTGCGGGTTGCGCCCGTTCGCAACGTCTCCCTGTAGGCAGCGTCCTTTTTGTCTGAGGCAGTGCTGCATTCCTCATCGTACCAGTTGTTTTTGCGGGCTCGCTGGAACCCTATAGTGGCCTCAGCGGCGGCCTGCTTTGAACATGTAAAAAAGACATACATATGTATGTGCATACTAACTAGCGTCAGACAGAAGCGCGAGTTTTTGCTCAGGCCGAAGCCTAAACCGAATATATGGTATTATCCAATTCACATCTGTAAGAGCAAGATTGACTTCAACCTGGCCTTTTAGCGTGGTAGACCACTGCACTTGCAAAGAGAAGATGAAATGGCCTTTGCACTATTTGAGATATAGGTTCTCCGGAAGATTTATCGTCCTTCCCGCGATGCTAACGATGAGTATCGAATGAGATTATACGATGAGGTCTGCCCATAGTCGCGCAAATAAAAGCCCAAAGGCTCCGCTGGCTGGGTGATGTCATGTGAATGGTCAAAGAAGCTTCAGCCCAGAAGGTTTTCCTATCGTCACCCGAATTCGCCAGCTAAGGAAGGAAGAGGCCTCGACTGAGATGGAAACAACAGTTAAAGGATGGGGTTTCCAGTTGGCGTCAGTTGTGGCTAAAAAGGAATGACTGGCGTGCTTTGATAGGCAACGGCTAAAATCGCGTAGCTGGTTAAGCACCAATAAATGATGATGAGACCACTACACTACTAACACACCAGCTTTTCAACCGGATTCTGACACCCGAATACCGAAGTTAGGGCGGACCTTCGGTCGGACACTAATATCTACGCATGAAACTGTACATCCATCGCACAGCACACACAATCAAACGTTCGCATGAGATATACAAAATAACGATATGCTCTTGTATAACTTTAGCGACGTGACGTCACAATGCCGATTTGGTTAAGGTGTTGCGTGTAAGAGGAAACGGAAACGGGGTTTGGGTGAGTGGGTTCGAATTACGGTATCGGAATGGAAATATTTTATATGCTGTTTTTTTTAGTTCTGCTTGTTTACAAAAAAGTTTGTTTAGCAACCAAAAATGTTTGATCGATAGCAAACAAGAAAATCAAAATAAGAAAATTAAATTCAATTTTATTAATTTGTAAAAGGAGGTAACCCATTTTCACAGCTAAAAAGCCTCTTGACGAAAACAAAAAATCAAATAAAAACTCAAATATGACTTTCGAATAAAAATAAAAAAAAAAAAAAAAAATTTCTGAAAATAAATTTAAAAATTGGTTCGGCCGTTTTTTCTAAATTTCGAACTCCTTTTAACAAAAACAAAAACTAACAAGGATAAAATTAGACTTTACCCATGTGAAAGGAAGTTCTTCATAAATTTATTGGAAAAAATTAGCAAATTTTTAGTTACAAAATTTAAAAAAAAATTAACTCGATGTTTTAAAAATAAACAATGGCAAAGAAGGGAGGAGTGCAACAGCTGCAGGCCGACATACAAACCGATGAAGACTTCGAAAAGTTCATCGAGCGTCCCGGTTTGCTTGGTATGAAGAAGTTTTTAGATTTCAAGATATCACTAGAGATGGAGGCGGGTACTGGGGAATGCCAAGAGCATTTCTGGAATCCTGACGGTGGGTTATATGCTCAGAAGTTGACCGTTTCTTTAGTCTCGCTTCCATCTCTTAATGGTATGGACAATAAGTTCAATTTGTTTTCCTATACCCCGCTGCAGTATTGGATATCTACTCGGAATGGTGTGGTCCTTGTCTCGGTATGGTTGGTAGTTTGCGGAAAATAAAATTGGAAATGGGTGGCGATAATCTACAGTTGGCTATTGTAAGTGAATGAAATACAATTTTTTATGGGTCATTCTATGTCAAATCGTCAAATGGTTGGAGGCAATCCCTTCGGAATTTAATGAATTTTGGTAGGTAGTTTTCTTTTATCATAAATCGAAGATGAAAAAAACATTTAAAGTAAAATTTTACTTTTTTCTGTTTTCCTGTTTTTATTAAAGTATATTTTTTCCTTACAATACATAAAAAAAACTCTAGTACTTTTAAAAGGGGTACTGAGAGATATAAAAAGCAATATTTTTTTAAAGTTCTAAACCCTTTCTACAGAAAATCGTAAGATATTCCTAATTTTACATAGGGATATTTTTTTTTTGAAAAATATGAATTTTTTTAACATTTTTTAACTTTGTCGTGTTAAATTAGTTAAACACAGAATTACACAGTTTTGAGCAGTGAACAACTTTTCTCATTCCAAAACTTTGACGATTTCGCATGGAATGACCCTTACATAATTTTTTCTTTTTATCAATATTCTTTTTCTTAGTGCAAAGCGGATACAATTTCCTATCTTAAGCGCTTCTGTAAGAAGAGCGAGCCCACGTGGATGTTTGTTACGGTAAGTTTATATAACCCAGCGGTCGAGAGGCTTAGAGTATACTCGCGGTTGGTATGAATGTCCTGATAGGCAACTGAAATCCACATCTCGGAGATTCGTCGGGGTCTAAACAATCGAGGGGGAAAGGGGACAACAATCGTGGGATAAGGACTTCCACAGAAGAACGCAGCCCAGCTAGATTTATCAGTTACCAAGTGTATCTCTACGTTTAAGCCAGCCGAAGCAGGTCATAACTTATCTGCTTTCGAACAAAGCGTCATTGATGACCTCTTCAAATGTTGAATAGATCCCTACTCCTACATCGGACTCGACCGTATATATTTCCCCTGATAGCTTTTTCCATTTACATTATTCTTTCCACCCATAGAAAGGCAAGTCCACAAATCTATTATTCGGTTCTAATACACCAAGACTTATGAAACTAATCGCTCAAGAGCTCGAAATGCTCGGCAAACCAAATCGTACCGTTTACGAAATTACCGAGCTACAACCGGAAGAGGAGAGGCGTCGGAAAATCAAATTGGACGCGGAAACGGCCGCTGTAAACAAAGAGCTATCGGCCAAGAAGAAGAAACGTACCGATTACCTAAACTCCATGACAGACACGATAATCGAAAATATACCCGATATGGGTGTAACGGTATTTGGACCACAAGTCAATCGAGATATGTACAAGAAAATACTCGAACCGGCTGAAAATATGAAGTTACAGTGTAAAGATAGGCGCGTCATAAATGTGAGTCGTGCCGATTTTGACGTGGTGAACTATGCGTGCCCGAATCCGCTACCCGAAGATGTGCTCGAACAGTTGGATCAAAAGGATTTGATGATGTGCTTCTGGAAAATGCCCGAAGATGATCGTCGTCCTATACCAGATGTATTAAATTATTATGCGCACCAGCTAACGAAGGAGCGTCGTGAAGTAGATGATCTTACCGAAGAGGAGATAATACATCCACCGATTATAATGCCCATGGATCTCACAATCGAAATAGAGTTAGCAGGTAAATATTTGTGCTGATTGGTTTTTGAGTTACGAGTTAATGACTATTACTAACGTTTATATGTTCACAGAGGGTGAAGAATGGGAAGAAGAACCTGAACCGGAACCTGAACCCGAACCAAAGAAGGTACATTTGAAGAAAGACGAGGGAGCAACGCCAGCTGCTACCGAGGCAGCTGAAGTCGGCGAAGAGGATGAAGGCGAGGAGGGCAGTGAAGGCGAAGAAGGTGGCGAAGGGGGTGCAGATGCTGGTGGTGAAGGTCCAGAAATGCCGCCTGTACAAATAGAACCACTCGATCTCGATTTGGATCTGGATGGCGACGAGGAAGAGGAAGGCGAAGCAGGTGAAGTAGAGCAACAAGAGATTGTCGTCCAGAAACGCTATCGCAAAAAAATTATACGCGTTCCACCCATTTGGGTTGCTGGCAATGCGCGTACGCATGCCGCTCTAATTTATGTGTTCTTCCGTCAACAAACGACCGGTTTCTTACCACCTGATCCACCACCGGAGCCGCCACACATCATAATGGCATTCGATGCGTATAAGAAACGTGATTTATTGAGTGTTGCGGAGCGGCTCAAGGATGATGTGCCACGTTACGGGTTCTTTAGCAGCGACGAGGCTGACGAAGCTAAGCTAATTGCAAACTCAGCTTCAAAATATGCAACAATGCCGCAAAATCCGTAAGTAGATAACTTATGGAGAGTGTGAAGTAACTGTTCCTAGGAGGCCCATGACCCCAAATTTCTTAAAAAAAAAAAACATAGCCTATATCCCCTTCTAGTACATTAGCAATCTGCACACTAAATTTCATCTAAATCCGTGTAGCAGTTCTCGCGTCGTGGATGGAGAAACACATTTAAAAAAGGTTCAAAACTGAATGCTTCTTAGGGGCCCCAATTTTCCAAAATACATAGCTTACCCCTCTTTACACACTGTAAGCTATTTGGGTGCCAATTTGCATCTAAATCTTTTCAGCCTTTCTCGCGTGATTAATGAACAAATACAAACCTCTAGACATTTTCATATTTTCACATCTAAACATTCACATGAATAAAATTTTCTTACTCTTTTTAACTTCTCCCCCTCCATAGCACGGATAAAATTGTATTCAAAGTTAACAAGCAGACCTCACACACAATGCTCTCTTTGGCGACCTATGGACCAAGCTATGTAAGTGCGGACGCCGTAATTGGACATGAGGAAGCAATGAGATTCTTCCCAGAGTCATATAAGACAGAAGAGCAAGAAGCCATGGAACAAGCAGAAAAGGAAGCACAGAAGCCGAAAAAGAAGAAGGTAAGCGACGATCGGTAACATTTTAATGCCATGGATATTTTATGACCAATTAAAATAAGTTTTAGACAGGATTTGCAACCGAAGAGCTCTTCAAATCGATAGATCAGTTCCTCTAGACACGTATACCATAAAATAATAATCAATTTTTCATATTTTCTAGACTCGACGCTCTGATAAGCCAGAATCGATCACGGAACTCGTCCCAACCACCACAAGCGGTGAAGAAAGTGGCGAAAGTAGACCAACCACCGCACCAGAAGATGTGGAAGGGGCAGGTGAGGTAACAGGACCACCACCAACAGAAGAAGGCGGCGTAGAAGGTGAACAGCCTGTCCCAACGGAAGGTGAAGGCGAAGCTGTACCCACAGAGGGCGAGACTGCAATGACGCCTGGTGAGGAAGCTGCTCAGGGTGATGCGGAACCGGGAGCAGTAGAGACAGCAGAGCAGCCAGCGCAAGGTGATGCGGAAGCTGCGACTGCAGAGGCACCACCTCCAGCCGAATAATGAGAAGAAGAAAAGGAAATTTAATGTATGGAAAAACGTTTGGATTTATATTTCGGTTTAACAAAGTTTTATTACATGTATTCTTTGAAGACTTTATTTTTCGAAGTAGTATTTTTTTGTTGAAAAATTAAATTTTTCAGTTATCATTTCTTTTTATTATACTTTAAATAATTCAAGCAAAAACTAAAAACTAAGCTATACAAAACCTATATACTAAAAAAATATACGAAAAATAATTTAATAAAATAATGGTAACAGAAACTATATCCCTTTTTATTAAATTTTAGGGCCCTCACTCTGCACTTCTATTCGATGTGTTGTTCTACTCGAAAGCGAAAACTGATTCTAAAACTCATCGGTACTCTGTAGCTCGTTCGAATTTACTTTAGAAAGTTTTCAATTATAGAAAAACTTTAGCATCCGGCTGAGTATTGGGCCAACCCAACTTTTTTGAAGAGTAACAGACATAAATAAAAACATGATTTACCCATTTTTTTTTTTTTCGAAGTTATCCTATAAGACTTAGTTATGGGCTTTCGAAGCTCGAAACGGAACCCTTAGTAATTTTTCCTTTCCAATTGTTGTATTAAAAAAAACTGAAAAAGGCAAGATGTGGACATGATTTGCTTGCCTCTGTTCCATTAGTGTACATTTTTTATTTAAAGGAAGTGTTATACTGGGCAAAAGCCGAGCTTCTCTTCCAAGTAGTGGTGTGCTGCTTTTGAGTTTTTTCCTACAAGTTGGCGGGATTTGAGATTTTTCTGACAAGCTTCTCATAGCAGAAATACACCCGGAGGGTTTGCCAAACTACTGCTGGGGGGCGAACCCGTTTATAAAATTTCTTTTTTTTAAATAATTTTTGATGTTGCTTTTGTGGGGCATCGATACCCGATTACTTGGTGTAGTAATCCGAACAAACTACAAGAGAATAAATGTTAGGAAGGGTGCAATTTCGAATTTCGAAATACTATAACTAAATTTAGGAAGCTAACTTCGAAAAAGGGAGAAATTACTTTTTCATTTTGTCGAATAGTGTAATCATAAGAAATCAAATTTTTGTGGAATTCGGTTAGCTAAATTGATGGAAATAAAGTTTCACAACAATCGACCATTTTGACATTTGTTTTCGAAACGGAATACCAAAATATCTGCAGTTGAAAGGCGAAGTGGATTAAATTCGAAGTTCGAATTACGAAAATAAAATAAATGAAACATTTACATAGTACGAATCACTCGAAAGCGAAGAAATTTTCTATCAAATAGAACTACAGAGTGAGGGTCTAGTATTCTACGTATTATCTTAATTTCGAATAAATTTTTAATTACACTACATGCTCATATGGCAGACCGCATCAAACATAAAAATTTAAGTTGACCTTACACCAACCAATTTGAAGTATTTTTTCAACGAGTGGAATATCAGCTTTAATTTCAAAACCAAGGTGCTTGTCTGTCTTGCAAAAACACTTAATATTGGCAGGTGTCTGGCATACTTAGTTTTGATATGATCTTATAACCATGCCTTTTTTTACATTGTGTGATGTTACACTAGGAATCTCAATATATTATCAGCAATCGTGATAGTTAAGTTGATTATTAATAAGATTTTGTATGTATAAATTAGATATATAAAATACTTAAAAAAGAAGTTATTTACAGTTGCATTTTGTACATACTAAATAGGTTTCGTTGAAATTCAATTGATATCGTATGCATAATATTTCCCGAAAGGAATTTTTTCTATTTCCATGTCGACACGAATTGAATTCCAGAGCCACCTTAATAATCTCTATATTTAATATCCTTACTTACATAGTAGACCTATACATATTTTAAATAATTCACAGTAGTAGTCATAAATAAATATTCTCAGAGAACGACTGAACTTTGGTTACGGCCATCTTCGGTTTCAGCTATCTTCGGCTTAAAAAATTTAGGCTCGGTCGTTGTCTTCATATTTGTGTTTTTTACTCAATTACAATTTACACTCACCATTGTACATTCTAATACAATTTCAGTCAAAGTATGATTTTCGGTCAATATTTAATACACGCAGGAATCCATTTTCATAGCCGAGCGCCAATAATTTGTTACCGGCATCATTTTTATTACAACGCAAACTATTAATACGTGTGCATGGAATTAACGAAATAGGTGGTCGGCGTTCTTCGCTTATACATTTTTTGTAAAGTGCCTGAAGGTATAGATGATAAGAAAGATTTAATAAGATTTTCTTACAAATGATTTCAATATATTTACAATAAACGACAAAATCAACTTTTTTTTGGGTATTGGACCAAACCAACGTTTTTCAAGATATCGAGACATAAGTAAACTAGTAATTTTCATCTTTTCGAAAGTCAGCTTGAAAAACTTGATATATATTGGAACGATTTTCCGCCATCCTTGTCAATTTGGGTTTGTTAAAAAACGGTGGCTTTGGCGATCCGCCATCTTCAGTTTATGTTTTCGTTCTGAGTACCGGTTTGTGCAAAACCAAACTTGACAAGAGATCTGTTGGAAGAACAGAAAATCAAATCAACTTAAAAACTCAGTTATGGGCTTTCGAAGTTCGAAATTGTACGTAATTCAAACACAGTTTGCCTTTTTTCAATTATTGGTGGGACTAGAAAATAATTACGATAAATTCCAATTTCGAACTTCGAATGCCCATGATTAAGTTTTGGAGGCTAACTTCGAAAACTGACCTTGCCACAGCTTAGGTCTGGATATAGTGTAAGGTTAAACTCCTACTTATCCAGACTTAATGATACAATCTTAAATACATGCCCTGCATGTGGTAGGACCCCCCATGATACTCTACATCTCTTCAATTGTTCATCTGAACCTACTCTTCTAACCCCTCTGTCCCTCTGGACAAACCCTGTTGAAACTGCACGTTTCCGTGGACTCCCCTTAAAAGAGCTTAATGAAGATCTTCGGAATGATCATACACTCTAGACAGGGCAATGCATTGTTAACAACAACAACAACAACAAAACTGGCAAATAGCTTTTTTTCTTTGTATCTAAATCTCTTTAAAAAAAAAATGGTTTGATCCAACACCCCAATAAATAATTAATTCCATTCCAGCCTGACCGGATAAAACAGTTCATCGACGAGGTTTGGATTTTCTCAGTAAAAATAAAACTCGTAGATTTATGCTACATATATCTTTGAAAAGTGATTAAAATTTTTTTTATAAAGCTGATTTTATGGTTTCAACGTAGACATTTTCCTTAGAATCAAGGTATGAAACCGATTAAAGTAACGTTCCAGTTTCGTTCTCAAAAATTTATTTCGGTTTCGTACCGATTTTCAAATAAAAACGAACACATGCTTGTGAAGAAAAAAAAAACGATTGTTAAGATCCTCATTCTCCTCTGCAATTTCAGTCCCAGATCCCAGAGTCTTAAAAATAGTTTTCTTTATTGCTCAACTGACCTTTTCTATTGGTCCAAACACTAAACCATATTTCTCTTCGCAATTTTTTTCATAATAGCTCCAGTCTTCTGGTACACATTTCGGATCGAACTTTGGTATATCTGTGCCATCTAAACATTTCATATCCATTATTGCAACTGCGCGATGCCCCTTTGCCTCGGACATCATTTCCCTAAAATGCATCTCACGTAAATTCAATAGCACCAAGTCGCCAGTATCCGTTGCATTGGCCAATATATGCTGTGTTGGATTGTAATGAATCTGAGTGACTGCGCCATTTAATTTTTCAATTGTTTCATTTTTGAAAACGTTATTGGTGGGACTCGTAGCATATACGGAGCGACCGTCTAGTGCAGCAAATTAAATAATAATTCACATCAAAGGCTTTAAATATATGTAGGTATATTTTTTTTTTCAACTCACTGGTTGGAAACGCATCTGAAGCCGCAAGTGCCACATTTTGCCAAAGCGGTGACCACTCCATATCCAATATTTCATTTCTTGCTATTTCATCCTTCAATAGTAATGGCGTATCTAACATGTATATGTCATAGATATATAACAACCGTCTATCAAGTGCAACGGCAAGCAAGCGTACACCGGAACTATCATAGTGTATGGCCATCGCTGTACAAAGTAGAAACAAAATTTATAAGTTTTATTTGTTGAATTTTAAGTCGTATAAAGTACTCATTACCATTTATATTTCTTTCACGCGTATAAAAGAAATTTATTGGTACATAATTTGGCACATCATTGATGATGAAACGATTTAGATTCATTTCGCATGTAACATTCCAATAACTAATGCAACCATTCGCATAGCCGGCAAATATTTGTGTATGGCCAGAAAACTAAAAAATAAAAAAATATGTAAGTAAATTGTTTGAGAAAGTTATCATTCGTTTGATATCTAACTTTATATATCGTTACACTAATATATAAAGATCCTAACTCATTTTTTATTTTAGATCGAGTTGCTGATGGATTTTTAATAATAACTTCTAAATGAAGCTTCACTAAAACCCTAGTACTATACTATATTGTAGTGAAATATTACAGGCATTGATATTTGTGTTTTCGAACAAGCCATCGTTGCTATGGTTAACTTTACATTCAGTTTTTTCGAGTAAGTTTCCAAGAAGATATGAGTTAGAGCCCTTCTTTATTAGGGTAACGATATATAAGTACGACGTAAGGCTATTTTAAGTCTATTATACTCAAAAGAAAACATGGATTCTAATACCCTACACCCTATAGTTCGTTCGGGTTTAATTTAGAAGATATTCGATAGCACTTTACGACAAAATCAAACTTCTTCGTAGTTCGAAATTGAACCCTTCGTAATGCTTGTTTTGTAACTGTTGCATTTAAAAAACTAAAAAGAGCCAAACTTCTTGTTAGATTGGTATACCTTTTTATTTAAATTTGCAATTAGGAATGGCCATACAGAGCCACAGGTTACTTCTTCGAAAAAAAAATTCTAACTAGTTCATGGGTAAATTTTTCTCAAAAAATATATTTTCAATTTCTAATCATGTTATATTTTTTCTTGCATACACTTTCAAATAAGAGCAGGCCATGCTCAAATTTAGCCTTTACATTTTTTGAATAATACAATTAGAAAACATAACTAACATTGTACAGCAACCGGCTGGGTATGAGACCAAAGCAACTTTTTTGAAGAGATTAAGACATACATAAGTAGGTCGCCTCCCCGTTGGTGTGCCCTGGGTAACGCTAAATGACCTACATGGCCTATGTAGGGTTAGTTATCTTAATTAAATACTAATTAAGTTAATATTTATTATTTCTACTTTAGGGGTGGCTTTTTTTTCGCCCTTTTCCATACATTTTGTATGGGGAAAAATGGTATTTTTTTCAAAGTGAATTTTCTTTCAATTTTTGAAACTTTTTTGAAAATACTTTTACATACTCTTAAAGTTGAAGCTTTGAAGCTTCCAAAATGGTAAGCCCTGTGCGATTATCTTAACTATTAAGATAATTACAGCCATTTGGAAATTGCTGAGTTTTGTACTATAGCACACACATACACAGTAACACGTATAAAATTTAGTAAATTTTAAATGGATGTAACTATTTTAATAGTTAAGATAATCGCACATGGCATACCATTTTGGAAGCTTCAAAGCTTCAACTTTAAGAGGATGCAAAAATATTTTCAAACAAGTTTCAAAAATTAAAACAAAATTCACTTTGAAAAAAAAATACCATTTTCCCCCATACAAAATGTATAGGAAAGGGCGAAAAAAAATAGCCACCCCTAAGGGTTAAGTTAGAGCTCTAATTTTTTGCAAGGCTTATTTTCTCGTCAATACCTAAAGTTTCAGGGGGTAAGACCGAAAAAATAAGCAATTTTTTTTTATTTGAATCACCCTAATGGTTATACATAAATATAACTACGGATTTATCCAATATAAACTTAGTTCAGAATTTCATGTAAACCCCTTTTTTGGAGATCCATCACCAATATTTTTAATTTGAATCATAATCGATCACACCAACACAACACAACTTAAATTTGGTTCAAACAAGTTCGCACCCTAAGTCTTTTGTTTGGAAATTTATTAATAACATTAATAATAATACATTTAATAAAATAATAAAATTATATTAATTACATAAATATATCCTTTTGTTTGGCAATTTAATAACGCGACATGTTTCATTCATCATATAAAACATATACATATATACCGAATACCAATTTAGTCATGGTTAGCAATATTTCGGAAACTGAAGCTCAAAATTCTGTTGTCGAAAATTTAATAAAAACTATTTCTATGATTAACGAAAATTTTAAAAAGTTTTCTTTGGAGTTATCAGAAACCAAAAAAAGAAATTAATCAAAATCATTCTAAATCACTAACTAATTTGAAAAATCCTTTTAGAAGTTCCTCTGTACGTAGGTCAAATTCGCGAAATAAACAAAATTTTGTGTGTAGATTTCATCATAAATTTGGAAGTTGTGCTAGAAAATGCGATAAACCTTGTTCTTTTAATAAAAATAAAGATTCAACACAGTTTGTAAATTGGACTGTTTTCTCAGCTACCAATAATGGTAATTTAGAATTTTCGACGCGTCGCTTATTTATTTTTGATAGAGAAAATAAACAAAAGTTTTTAATTGATAGTGAAGCAGAAATTTCTGTATTACCTTCGTCTAAATTTCCTCATACAAAACGTTCAGATATTATTCTCACTGCAGCTAATGGTTCAACAATTTCCACTTACGGAAAAAGGCTCTTAAACGTAAATTTAGGTTTAAGACGTGAATTTCCCTTTACATTTTTGATTGCAGATATAGCTAAACCAATAATAGGGGCTGATTTTCTTTGTAAATATGGTCTCCTTATAGATATGAAACACAAGTGTTTGGTAGATTCATTAACTAATCTTTCGGTCAATACCATTTCATCGTTTTGTGATATTCCTTTACCAAAATTATTTGCGGTTGATAATCAATTTACAAAATTATTAAGAGAATTTCCTTCACTTATCGCTGAGCCAGATTATACGAAACCTGTTAAGCACACAACTGTGCATCGACTAGTAACGGAAGGAAATCTTCCATTTTCTAAGCCAAGGCTAAGCGCCTGGTTATCCGGTTAAATACAAAGTCGCTAAAACGGAGTTTGATTTTTTAGTTAAGACTGGGATTTGTCGTCCCTCAAATTCTTCTGTAGCATCTCTAGTTCATCTTGTACCTAAAAAAGAGTTAAATGATTGGCGGTGATTTCAGAAGATTAAATATTGTAACTGTACCAGATCGTTATCCTTTACCTCACATTCAAGACTTTAATATGAACCTTCGTAGTAAAAATATATTTTCAAAGTTAGATTTAGTTAGGGCATACCACCAAATTCCTATGGCTGAAGAAGACATTTATAAAACTGCTATTCAACTCCTTTTGGTATGTTTGAGTTCATGCGAATGCCTTTCGGACTTAGAAACTCTGCGCAAACTTTCCAAAGATTTATAAACGAAGTAGTAAGTGATTTGGATTTTGTATATGCTTATATTGACGACTTACTTGTTGCAAGTAAAGACGAAGAGCAACATTTCAAAGATTTACGCATACTTTTCCATCGCCTTTCAGAGTACGGTTTAAACATTAAACCAAGTAAGTGTACTTTTGGCGTCAAAAGTATCGATTTTTTAGGACACAATATTTCGGGATCAGGTATTCGACCTTCTGATGAAAAGGTAGCGGCAATTCGCAATTTTGAACGTCCGATATCAATTAAACAAGCACAGAAATTTGTAGGCATGGTTAACTATTATCATAGATATATTCCAAAATTAGCAGAACTTACGAGCAAAATTTATGATATAATTAACAGAACAAATAAAAAACGTGACAAAACATTAGTATGGGATGATATATCGAGTGAAGCTTTTCAATGCATTAAAGATAAGTTTGCATCTACGGTATTGTTAAATCATTTTAACAAAGATGCCAAATTGTCTTTAATAGTAGATGCATCAAACATAGCAATTGGTGGTGTTATACAACAAAATTATAATAACAAAATTGAACCTTTAGCATTCTTTTCCAAAAAACTTTGTCCCACCGAAATTAAATACAGTGCTTTTGATAGGGAATTATTGGCAAACCAGACATTTAGAATTTATAGCACAATTTACTGATGACATACAATACATTAAAGGTGAATCCAATGTTGTAGCAGATACGCTATCTAGAGCTTTTGAAATTAATGCAATTAGTAATACAGAACTGAATTTCAAAATTTTACAAAGTGAACAGCAAAAGGACAGTGATTTAAATGAATTTATATCTGACACACAATTTCAAAATTTAAATTTAATTAAGATTCCTTTATTAAATTTAAATATTTAGTGTGAAATTTCTGGAGATACACCTAGACCATTTGTACCGAGCAACTTACGAAAGACTATATTTGACACTTTGCATGGAATTGCACATCCTGGAGCAAGAGCTACATGAAGACTTATAGTTAAAAAATATTATTGGCCTAATATGAACAAAGACATTAATACTTGGTCAAAAGAATTTCTCAACTGTCAAAAATTTACCGTCACACAAAATCTCCTATAAGCAAAATTCCCATTCCCAAGAACAGATTTGAACATATACATTTGGACATAGTTGGACCTTTACCTATTTCAAAAGGACATCGGTATATTTTAACAATAATTGACAGATACACTCGTTGGCCAGAGGCTTATGCTCTAAAAGATATTTCAGCAACAACAATTGCAAACAAATTTTTCAGGGAATACATATCTCGTTTTGGAGTTCCGTTACAAGTTACTACAGATCAAGGGAGCCAATTCACATCAAAATTATTTTCAGAATTAACTAAACTACTTGGTAGTCATCATATATCTAACTACTTCTGCTTATCACCCTCAAGGAAATGGTATGGTTGAAAGATTGCATACACAACTAAAAGCTACTGTAATGGCTAGAGATGGATCAAATAACTGGTATGACGAGTTACCTATTATACTACTTGGATTAAGATCTATTTACAAAGAGGATATATCAGCTACTTCTGCAGAAATGGTTTTCGGCCAAAGTTTACGTTTACCAGGGCAACTTGTTGTTCCATCAACTTAGAATAGTTCATCAGATGAAATTTTAAATAGTTTACGTCAATATTTTTGGAATATAAAATCAAATTTAAGTCATCATAAAAATTGTAATACAGGTATTTATGTTCCTAAAGATCTTCAAACATGTAAATATGCATTTGGTTAAGTTATAAATAGACAGTCATTACAACAGCCATATGAAGGACCCTACAAAATTATTGAAAAAGATAAAAAAATATTTTAAATTAGAAATAAATGGTACTATTAAAAACATTCCAATTGACAGATTGAAACCAGCAATAATTGAAACAAGAGACACAAATGACACTACATCATCACCTAAAACAAAACACAAAAAGAAAGTTACATTTAACTTATTTAACATTAAATCTCCGGAAGGGGGAGTATGTAGGGTTAGTTATCTTCATTAAATACTAATTAAGTTAATATTTATTATTTGTACTTTGTATATTGTTCAAGATCAATTTTGTGAATTTTATATTTCAATTTTAAATTTTCTAACATCAAAAATTTTCATTCTGAAAATTTACTTAATAACGAAAAGTTTGTATCAAAATAAAAATTATATAAAAAATTAAAATTATATAAAAAATAAAAATATAATCTGGTCACTTTATTGACCAGCTACAGCTTACACGGCTAGTTTCTTGTATTGTCGGTTCTACGAGAACGGTACCAGTAGTTGTGCTGTACCCATCGTGCCGAAACGACCCGGGCCGCTTTCTTATATCGACCCGACCAAGAGCAATACACTCGGGGTGACACTGTCTGACATTTAGGTAGGGATACACCTCGTTGCAACGACAACAACAACAAAAACATACATAAGTAAAACATTGGCGTTCCCCGTTTTTCGAAGTTAGCCTCGAAAATTTAGTTTCGGACTTTCGAAGTTCAATGGTGCTTTTCTATCTGTTTAAAGGTGAGGCCTGCTTTTTCTATTAAGAAGTGCATGTAAATAAGATCTTGGAAAAATTTAAAAGCCCCATATTTTTAATTTAATAGGGGTCTTCTCCCTAAATTTGTTTCAAAAAAATACAAGAAATTAACCCAGTATTGTCTTAAACAAACATTTAGAAAACCAAATCTTCGAAGGAGCCAGCTTCAAACTTTTGGAGGCTAACTTCGAAAAAAAAATGCGGAATGCCATTTTTTACTTATAAGTAAAAATGTTCAAAAAAAGTTGGTGTGGTTCAATACCCAGAAAAAAGTCGATTTAGTTGTCCAGTGCTGTTATTTTTTAACACTCAATTTACCTCTGACCAACACAACGTTTTACATTGCGTATCCACTAACGGATGTGCACTAAGATGCGGTTTGTTTAGATCCAATGTCAATAACCAAACCGGTTCCAAATTAACTGTTGTTGCATCTCTCGCACCTTTTTCGTTTTCACTAACAACCAAAGGCAAAGCATAAACCTTAATTGTACTTGTTGTAGAGCCCATTGCAACTAAACCTAAACGATTTGCATCGGCATCATAACCACCGCTAGGTAAAAACGCTAAACAATGTACGGGTCCATCGGGTATTTTGATAGCATAATGTAGCTGCAGTTTCAGCGGGCCCAAACCATGCGCGGGAATTGCCTTGTACAACCAAAGTAATGAATTATAAGTTTTCGGATTCTTTTTGCGAGTATAGCCACGACGTGTGACTACAAGTAAATATTGCTCTTTAATATCCGCAGGTAGTGGTACCCATTCAACAACTTTTATTGCTTCGCCGATAAAAACTAGGGCTTCAGCTGAAAATTTTTGTAATCATTAGTAGTAACTTGAAAAAAAAAAAAAAAAAACGATGTATTAGTTACCATTTTCGGAAACAACTCCAAGACGTGGTAGTTGCAGCCACTTAATTTTTGCTTCAGATTTCCCAAAACTTTGTTGGCCTTTAGGCTGGCTTAATTTTAGCTGCGAGTCAAAATGAAACTTCATAGAATTTTCAGATTTTTGCAGATATTCTTGAATTTCATTGAGTGAACATATATTGAAATTCACGTTGATATCGGTAAAGAGCGGTTGTGTGCTATATTGTTGTGATTTGCTGTGCATGCAAAAAAAAAAACGGAGACAACAATTTTCAATTTAATACAATAGTAAAGAAATAAAAATGGAAGGTTTTATACTCACAATTCCGCCCACAAGCGCATGGCAGTATTACTATAGTCATAGTCACGAAACGGCTGTAGAGCTTTAACTTAAAGAAAGAAATATTAGGATAAGAATGAGCCAAACAAAAAAATGTGGGTAAAAGTTCCAGGCTGTGTTATCAATTATGCAGCAATAAGACGAACAAAACTTTAAAATTTGTATGGACGACAAAAAAAATTTCATACAGATCGTTTGACATTTTGTTTGTAAATTTTTTTTATCGGGCAGATAAATTTTACAGTTTACTTGAGAAAATGGCACTAAACTCATGATAGGACAAAAATTTCTTCCCCATACACAAATCTCTTATCACAAAAGTTTGTATTGCTTTTGCTAGAAAATTGTAGATTTTATAGACAAAAACCAAGGCGAATAAATTTACAGGTGACTTTTTCCCACCATATGACTTCTTCTTCTTCCTTGAAAATCCAATCGTAGCTGTCAAATTTCTTATGTTGTTGCTTTGTCTGACATTTTTAGGCACAAGGAGTGTGTGCGTGCGTGTAGATCTGAATTCGCTCGAACACACCTGTAATGAATTCGCCTTGACAAAAACCATATCACAATTCCATATATTTACACTACAATTTTAACTTTCAAATCAATTTAGTGTAAAATTAAAAAAAAAAAAAAAACTCATAAGGGCCATTTTCTCACCTATTTAGCCTTTAACTTTAAAATTCACTGTAAATTTACCGGCCAATTTATCTGCACTTTATTTTAAATAAGCTATTAGTTTACTTGCAATGACACGTACATTTTTCTGGAAATTTACAAAATTATCCAAAAACAATCCCGAAATCATCTGAAACACTCCCGAACTGATCAGCAAACAAATCCCGAAATGATGCCGAAAACAATACCGAGATCATCCGAAACAATGCCAAAAAACTCCCGAAAACAAACCCAAAGTGGGTCCGGAAAAGTTCAGAACTGATCCCGAAATTATGCTTTATTTTAAATGTCCTATTAGTTTACTTGCAATGACACGTACATTTTTCTGGAAATTTACAAAATGATACCGCAACCAATCCCGAAATTATCCTGCAAACAATCACGAAAAAGTCTGAAAATTATTCGCAAACGAATTTGGAAATTATCCAAAAACAATCCCGAAATCATCTGAAACAGTCCCAAATTGATCAGCAAACAGATCCCGAAAACAATCCCCAAATGGTCGCCAACAAAGAAGTGCCGGCAAAAGATTTTTTTGATTCAAATTTCGGTCGGTAAGAAGAAGTGGCCGATAAATTTCTACTGAAATTTAAAAAAAAAGGAGCGATGAGAACCCGGCCCTTAGCTTTTGAGTTTTTGGCAAAATTTCAATTGAATTGAAGACGAAAATTAGAATTACCTTTCTCAGGATATGTTTTTATTCCTCTCGGATTTATCTTCTTCTTTTTCACACGCTTTACTGCTTCACTCTCACTATCGCCAACGTTACCTTGTGAGCATTCTTCGCTCGAATCTACACCCGAAGATCCAACTTCATCATCGCTTATTTCCTCATCAGTTTTAATTTCACAATCCGAGCCCTCTGCTTCAAAAGCTGGCGTATTTTCCATGTTTTTATGTTCTCTGAAAACATGCACTTGGGCATTATTAGCGTTTGGATACGTCTCCGTTGAATTCGTACAAATCATGCACATATAAACTCCTTTTAGTGGGGTTTTCTTGAATTCACAGTTCTTGAAATGTGTTTGCATAGTTGCTAGATCTTGTGAAACGAAAGTACAATTCGTCATAGGACATTGAATTTGGCCTAAAGATTCTAAATCACGAATCCATTGATTTGTAATATGTTGAGTGCCGGCTACAAATTTAACATACTGCAAATAGAGAAAAAAAAGTATTTATTAAAAGCACTTTATATTGTGTATTTAGGAGTTACGACTTAATAAAATTGCAAATTAATAGAAATTGTAATTATCTCAAGGCCAATAATTATCATTTTATTGTACAGCATCCGGCTGTGTTTAGGACTCAACTTTTTTGAAGAGATCAAGATGGCCTAAAAAACTTAGTTAAGGGATTTCGAAGTTCGAAAGTGATTTTCTTCAATAGTTGAATGAGGCAAAATGTGTTCGTGGCCGCTTGCCTCTATTATTTGATTGGTGTTCTTTTTTCTTTTTAAAAGTGTACGTGGAAGTGCTATACAGGCACGGCCTTTTTAAATTTTTTAAACAAAACAATCAGAAAACAACTTTTGAAATTCGAAACCTCGTAACTAAGTTTTGGAGGCTAACTTCGAAAAAACGGAGAACACCATTATTTTACTTATGTCTTAATCTCTTCGAAAAAGTTTGTTTGGTCCCATAAAAAAGAGAAAAAGTTGATTTTGTGGTATACATAGTGTATTTAAGGTTATTGTTTTTCAATTTCTAACTTTCCTGAAGAGAGTAAGACATAAGTAGACATAAGTAACAATTGTTATTTTCCCGATTTTTCGAAGTCAGACCCAAAACTTATTTATGGCCTTTGGAAGTTCGAAATTAGATTCTTATTAGTGCTTGCCTCTCTTGTTTAATTGTTGTATATTCTTTATTTGAAAGTGCATGTAAGATGTGTTTTGCAGGACCAAAGGTCAGATCTTCGAAAAAATTAAAGGCGCATATTTCTCATTATATATAACGTTACTTCTTACATAGATTTTCTAATACAAAACAAGAGAGGCATGAAGCCCACGCCCATATTTTACCTTTTTAAATTTTTTAAATACAACAATTAGAAACCAAATATAAGAAGATTACAATTTCGGACAACTGCGAGAGCTAGGAAACTATGTTTTGATGGCTAACTTCAAAAAAACAGGAAAGTTACTTTTTCACTTATGACTCAATATTTTCAAAAAGTTGTTTTGGTACAACACCCATAAAAAATGTTGATTTTGTCGTATGTGGAATTGGTACTTACTTGTTTGGCATCTTTGTAGGAAACGATCGAAGAAATATTCTTATCATCACCTATAGCTTTTATAATTTTCTCAGCTCTAATTTGAAATAATAAAAGAATCAAGTTTATTATATCTAACTATTATTGATGCAAGTAAAATATCTTGCTTACTTTTGTACAGACGCTCGCTTTCTACGTCCAACATTATTTAATACTGGTTCCTTTATCACATCTTCATCTTCTTCCACACTAACGGTTTTACTCAATGCCATTTTTTGAGCACAAACCCGCATATGAATTGAAATACTTGATTTCGCATAATCCACATTACAATAGTCGCATACCTGACGTGAGTCTGTAGCGCCACACACTTCTATGTGCTGCAAAGTACCCAATGCCGACTTATAGGTTTTCTGGCACATGCGACAAGTCAATGCGTATTTCCCTTCAGTTGTTTTTAAGTAAGCTATCATGGTTTTGAGCACCTCACTACGCCAATTTAAGTGCTGAAAAGGAGAGAATAATTTCAAATAAATTAATTGAATGTATTTAGCAAAACTTACTATAGGTGGCATTTCACCAACAATCCAACCGACACCATAATGAGTGGACAAATGTTCTAACCACATGTGACGCGCCATTTCTTTTAAACACAACCCACATTGTATGGTATTCTTGTTGGAGGTGGACGGCATTGGTTCTTCGGTGAGCACTTCATTCGTTTCGAATTGTGTGCGTTTGGTAATTAATAAAAGACGTCCATTAAAATCGCCTTCACCATCTACAATTTTCGCCTTACGCCCGCGTTTTTTCGGTTCAGTTGGAGTTTCTGGTTTGGTTATGGCTTTTGTCGCAGGATCTACAACTTTCGGCTTGCGTCCACGTTTTTTCGGAACTTTTATAGGTGTTTCTCCCTCTGCTAGTACTGAATCCGTAACATCTGTAACGTTCAACATCAAGATTGAGTTTTCTCCATCATCATCATTCAACGACGAAACATCGCGTATTCTTGATTTTTTGGATACAGTCTCAGTTAGATCTCCCAACGTCTTACGTTTCGTACTAGTTCTTTTGGATGTGTTTTGTTCAGCAGTTGGTATAGATGTTTCAAGCACTTTTAATAAGTCCATATTTTCGCTGTCACTGGTTTGGATTTCAGCCTCCATTTCGTTTAAAGATGGCACAACAAGTTCACTTGAATTTAAAACAAATTCTTCCTTAACTAGCACTCCAGGTAAGGATGGACTCTTTTCTAGGTAAGAATGAGTTCTTTTCTCCCCTATCGTTAACGTTTTGTTATTGTCCTGCGAATTAACAGCGTTTGTTTCATCTTCAATGGTTACTTTTGCATTCCTTCGCCTACCTCCACGTTTTTTAGCTGCAGTACCGTCTTTATCAACTATTTGCAAGGCTTCACAAGTATCTATCGTTCGAGCTGTTGCGACTTTGTTTGCCATTTGGTTCAATTTATGGCTCTCTTTTTGAAGTTTACCTTTAGGCGTTCTCTTGGCTTTTGCTTTTGGTATGATCTCATTAGTAATTTCTACATGATCCATTGAAACAAAAGTGGATGGGTAGCCTTCAACTGCAGCAATGTTTATAGCAACACTTTGACTTTTTGGCGATTCTATGGGCTCAGTTGAAATTTCTTCAGTCTGCGGGGCGCTTATGTTTTTGGATTTTTCATCTATTTGCGTCCTTTTACTTGGCGTAGAACTAATATTTTTGTTATTTTTTACTGTTTCATTTATTTGATCACGACCTCTAGAGTCCTGCCGTATGCGCGCCTGATTTTGCGTTGAATTCAGTACTTCCTTAGTGCGGTTTATAGTTTCTAAAGCTTTGCCGGGGTTCCCTTTTACGTAAAATTTTTCATTTATAGCCCCTTCCCGAAGGCTGTTAAAAACATCATCTTTTTCTTTTTCACCAATTTCATTTTCTAAAATTTTTAGCGTTACTTGGGTGCTATCATAATTGGGTCCATAGTCCCCGTCATCGTCATATTCCGGTGTTAAATCATCGCTTATTTCTATATCATCTTCTGATCGCGGCAAAGCCTCCCAACGTTTCTTCAAAGGCACACTACGGCGACTCAGTGAAGCTTTACCTTCCGTTGCAAGCTTCGATATCGGCTTGTCTGTAGTAAGCCAGCTTTTTGTCGCGCACCCGTTATTGCTTGTGTCATGTGGACTCTCACGCTCTGCAATGCTAAAATTTTTTTCGCACGTTTTTGTTTTCTCAGCACTATTAGTTATTGTGATTAGATGTTGTAGACTGCTGTCAATACTTTGCAAGCTTGTTGAGCTGTGATCGAAACCAAGAAAACCATGTGTTAGCTTTTCGCCACCTTTTTGATTATTTTGAAAATTTTGGGCGTCCGCTTTGGAAGCGTTGCTATTTATAATATCACAGTCTTTCGTAATCTCGCTAGTTTTAGCTGTCTCATTATTTTTATTATTCGCAGAGATATTTAAAATCGCTGCCAATCGCTGTAGCTTACATTCCTCTCCCAGCACGGAGCCCAATGATGTTTCTTGTTCAGTCTTACTTTTTGGAATTTTTTGCGAGCTGTCTACACTACTTTCTTCAGCGCTAGTTTTATTCATTTGCTTTGACCCCTTGCAAGTCGCGTTTGGATTTTCTGTTACCATTTCTGTGTTTAAAATTTGTACACTATCACTAGATGATTCATCAACCTCTATTACCTCCACTAGTTTGTCCTCGTTTTCTTTGATTGGTCGTTGTGTGAGCTCCGCTTTATTTTCTTTTACAGGCTTGTCTTTAATAAATTTTGTCAGTAGATGCTGTATTCCTGTTTTTTGTGTTTCATCAGCAATTACATTGCCTTTCGATTTTTTGAATGGAATTGTGGGCGGACTTAGTAAAGTTTCTTGTCGGGGAGCTATTATTGCTTCAAGTAAAATATTGTGCGATCTTTGTTTCTCTGTTTCATCAGTGTCATTCTCGTGTTGTATATGCTCTTTAAAGGATTTTTGTTTCGGCTTTTTAGGAGGCGGATTCAAAAGCTCAGCGATCGTTGCAGTTTTACGTTTTAAATCACCGGGTTCTAATAAGGAACTCCTACCAGCTGTAGTTGCGGATTTTTCTTTCGTTTGCTTAAAGGGAATTTGCGACGAACTTAGCAAGGTTTCTTGTCGGGGAGCTATTATTGCGTCAAGTAAAATATTATGCGATCTTTGTTTATCTGTTTCATCAGTTTCTCTCTCGTGTTGTATATGATTTTCAAAGGATTTTTGCTTCGGCTTTTTAGGATGCGGATTCAAAAGCTCAGTGATCTTTGCAGTTTTACTTTTTGAATCTCCAGACTCTAATAAGGAGGTCGTACTAGCAAATTCCGAAGGCTTGTCACACTGTTTTTGTTCGGTGACAAGTAAAGATGCGTTATTAGCATTTTCAACAAGTTTTTCCTGTTCTAGGCATGTTGCAGTATTCTCTTGATGAGTTACTTCCACAAGCTTGGTATTGTCTTTGTTTTCTTCTCTCATAACAGTATTTTCTGTTGCTTCTTCTACTATTTTATTGCCTGCATTAGCACCTTCAACATCTTCTATTTCTAAGATACTCGTTTGCTGTATTTCTTTTTGCTGTGCGACTGCTTCATCACCCGTTACTGTATTCTTCTTCACTTCCTGCATATTTGCTGGTGTTTTCCGGCGTTGTACTAAATTTATTTTGCCCTTCATGAGGCGCGGCAAACGTTTTGGCGCTGTGCTTAATGCTTCTTCCTCAACACCCTTTGTCACCTTTTCATCAGTATTTTCTGTAATTAAACTTCTCGTCTCAGCCGAAGTTCTAGTTTGTGTTGCCACACCCGTTAAAAGGCTTGTTGTTTCAAATTGTTTCTGATTAATGTTCGAAGTACGTGGTGCTTCCGTATTTGAAGTAGCAACAAAACAATTGCTTTCCTTACACGTTAGCGGCATCTCTGCTCCTGAAAGCGCCATCGATTTCGTTTCTTTTATAACAGCAGTCTTTGAATGCGCGGTGTTGCTTACTTCGCATCCATCGAGTTTCCTAGACTCTTTTACTTCCTTTATTTGGAACTCTTCCTCACTTTCAATTTTTATTGGCAATGTGTTATTTTTAGTAGGAAACGCTAAAACCTTCGTCTCAATTTCACTTAAATATTCGCTGCTGGTTGTTGAACTATTTTTTGAATTCGGTAAAATCACTGGAACTGTTCTAACTTTCGGAAGACCATGCATGTTCGCATATTCAATATTCTTAACAATTATCGGACCCACTTTCGTTTCAGCTAATCTCTCAGTTTTTATCATATCAAAGTTATTTACATTTTCCACATTATATATAGGGACTTGCTGTTGCAAGGAAGCTGGGTTGTATACAATGTTTTTGCTGCGCTTAGGAATATCTTCCTTGTCTTCTTGTTGGGTAGCATTTACAGCTTTTAGAATATCTTCTTCGCTAAGTGTTATGATCTTGCCGATTGACGCAGCAGTGCAAGCAGTGTTTGCTTCGGAGATTTCAGTTGATTGCACTTTAATTCCTGTAGTTATATTGTATGGTTCATACGATCCTTCGCTCTTTATACTTTCTGTGCGATTACGGCTTGGAATGCGTAAGGGTGAGAAATTCTTTGAAAATGAAGCATTCAAGTTTAACTCTTCTGGGGAGAGTTCCAATTTAGTTTCTTCCGTAATGGGATGTGCAGCTGCTAGGGAAGCGATAAAGTCAACCGCAGAAATTGATGGATCTGACTCGTCGCCGCTATCAATCGCTGAGGCGCTAGATTTATTTGGACATGGTAAAGGATTTTTGAATTGAACTTCGGTATCAAACTGCGAACCTGTGCCTGCTAACATTTCTAGTTGTGACACCGTTGGCTTAATATCTTCTTCAATATCATCTTGTGTGTATGATATATTAAATTTATTTGGTTGCGTTGTCATGCAAGTGTTCTGTGCTTGGGTGTAAGCATTGTCTTGTGGCGGTGAAGTTTTTTGTTGTGGCGCGTAATTCATTGAAGCATTCAAATTATGTAGTAAGAGGTTTTCATGTGAAACGTAACTACCACGTGCAATATGATTTTCTGTAGCGCTGCTACTCGCTGGTGGACCATAACTTATTCTAGCATAAGGATTCAATTGTGGTAATTGCATTTCTGGAATGTTTGCGATTTGATCTTGATTTATGTGAGTTAATGTTTTCGGAATGCAGCCGAAGGTGGTGTTGGCATAAAGTGTACTCAGATTTGATGGCGATTGCACTAACATATGGGTGTTTCCTGCTGTTTTTGTGCTATTTGCACTACCAAGCTCGCTAGATCCCTCATTTGACTTTTGTGAAGTTTTGCGTATCATAACAAATTGTTTTGGTGCATTCGTTTTATTTGCATTTATTGCTTTCACCAGCGCCGTGATTTGCTGTGTTGACAGCTTCACTTTATTCATTGATAAAATGGTGCGATTATTCAGTTTAGCGCCATCTGTTGGAAGAGGGTTCAAATTAGAGGACGAAGTACTTGCTGTCGTTTGAGGAACTACATTATAATCAGATGCGCTGTAGGATGACTGTGGTACAGGTGCAGCACTCGTGTCAGTTATGCTTGCGTTGTTCAATGACATTACTGAGGCAATTTTAGGCGTTTCTAGCGCTAGTCCTGTAAGATCGATTCTTTCGTCTTGTGTCAACACTTTATTCTCTAGTACAACTAGATTATTATTGCTGTTGTGCTGGTTTTGTGTTGCATTATTTTGTGACTGTTCCATTTCACCAATCCTAATCAAAGATGTGGGGAAAGGTGCTCTACTAAATGTTGCAATTGTTGGTAGAGGCAAATCCTGTGAATGTGTTACAACGGGAAATGGTTGCTTTAGCGGCGAATATAAAGGAAAATTTTTAAATTGTGTTTGATCAAGAGATTGCTTGATGAAATTGGGGGGTTCAAAGTTGCTGCCTTTGGCAACTTCAGTGTCGTGTTTCTGTGTAACACATTTTGTTGCTTGTTGCTTTGTCGGCAATGTTGGCATTTTGTTTGGTTTCGGTATAGTAACACCAGGGTTTCTCGTAGGTAATGGTTTTTTATGAGTGCTTTCCAGTGCTAATTTGTCACATTTGATTGTGGCTTTGGGTATTGTGGGCAAAGGCATTTGATTCGTGTGCGTCAGTTGTTCCCATGTTGGTGTTGTTGTGGTTGAAGTTGTTGGTTTGGTGCGTGGCGGTTTTTTATGTGTGCTATCCATTGGCAATTTCTCACATTTGATTGTAGCTTTGGGAATTGTGGTCGAAGGCATTTGATTCGTGTGCGTCAGTTGTTCCCATGTTGGTGTTGTTATGGTTGAAGTTGATGCATTGGTCTGGGATTTATGAAGTGGGTTGGTTACAGTACCGAAGCGTGCAATTAAACGTGCAACTTCATCACTGCTTTTCATATAGTTGGTATGCTCCGTCTTCACTGTTGATGTAGCGGATGTGGTTTCCGTTGCCTTTGTGTCAAAATCAAGTACGCGTGCGATATCCTGCGGCGTTTTAACTGGTGATGGTTGTAGTAGCGGTTTTTCTTCCTCTATTTCAATTTCTTCTATTTTTGGTTCCACAAATTTAGGACTTTGTTGCTTTGATATTGGTTGTTGATCTTGCGATTCCAGTTGTTTTTTCAAAATCTTGTGTTGTAACATATGTTTAACATTTTCCAAACGAAGTTGAGAAGCTATATTTGGCGTAACAATTACTTTCCGAGCGATTACAGTTGTATTATTCGATTCTGTAACGAATTGAGAATCATTGAATCAGAATAGAAATTTGTTAAAAATAATTTTTAAAACTACGTGGAGGCGTAATTAATTGTTTTTAAAGAATATAGCGACGTTTATATGTTTTTGATGTTAAGGACTTTTGCTAAAGATTTTAAGTCGCAAATTATCAGGAATATCCCACTATTTTCACAGCCTTAACTTGCCCATTGATTGCGAAAACAATAATGGAAAAGTTCCGAAAAAGTCCCGAAATGATCCCAAAGGTACGTACACAGACCCGAATAAAAACCAGTCATTGCTTTTAACTGACGCCAATTAGAAACATTAAGGGAGTTCAAGTCATAGTCATCCTCCACCAGTTGTTTTCATCTCAGTCGAGGCCTTCCATTTTTTTTTGTGTTCATTCGCATGTCATGACCCAACCAGCGGAGCCTTTGGGATTTAATTCGCTGGACTATGGTCAGATCTGTGTAAAGCTCGTACAGCTCATCGTTAAATCTCCTTCGATAATCGCCGGTGGCATCACGGGAAGGACTATTTTCCGGAGAACCTTTCTCTCAAATACTACACGGGCCATCTTACCTTCTCTTGACACTGTCCATGAATCTGAACCATACATCAGGACAGGTATGATGAGAGACTTATAGAGCGTGATCTTTGTTCTTCGAGAGAGGACTTTACTTCCCAATTGAATACTCAGTTCGAAGAAGCACTTGTTGACAAGAGTGTTTCTCCGTTGGTTTTCTAGACTGGTATTATTTCTGGTGTTAATGGTCACCGCAAAACCCACTTTTTTCACTTTTTATACAGTCCAGAGAAGGCAGTCAGGCAGCTGGCTTTTTATAAAGTCCAAAGAAGTCAACGCGTACGCGGTTGTTAAGGCCAATGACATAAAAATCATCGGCATACGCCAGCGATTGCATGCTTTTGTAATATACTGATGCTAGTTTAAGCACCAGGCATCTGGTTGAAGAAATTGCACCAAAGGGAGTCGCCCTGTTTGAAGCCTCGTTTGGTTCTAAAAGACTCAGAGAGGTACTTCCGGATTCTGACGGAGCTGTTGGTATTTCTGAACGTAATTTGACTAATCCGTATAAGCTTTGCAGGGAAGTCAAATACAGACATGGCATGTAGGCAAATTCTTTTCGCCCTGTCAAAAGCGGCTTTGAAATTCACAGAGAGATTGTGCGTACCGCCTCTTTTATAATGGGTCGTCTTCAGGATTTGGCGTATCGTGAAGATATGGTCGATGGTGGACTTACCAGAGCCAAAGCCACACTGATAAGGTCAGTTGTCACACAAAACGCTAGAAAAACCCTTATACATATATATTTAGAAGACTGATTCCGCGATAGTTGGTGCGGTTGGAGCACACTTAAAGTGCCATCTGGTGACAAGCACGCGTCTGAGTATTCTGCATAAGAGGATACATGCTTTTTACCAGCTCCATCTTTTCCAGGTTCTTCGTTGTTTTTGAGCCGGAATATAGCTATCCTCACTTCATCATAGTCATGTGGTTCGACGTCTGCATGGCAATTCAGCAGTGAGGAAAAGTGTTCCCTCCTTAACTTAAGTATACTCTGTATGTCGGTTTCCAGGTCGCCATTATTGTCCTTAAAGGAACTTGCCCCGGTCTTGAAACCTTTCATCATCCGCCGGATCTTTTCATTCAACTTTGTGATCGGACTCGGTAAAATTGTTGTGGTTTTGCCCATACTTATATTTTTCACTGAAACAAACTTTTATTTCCGCTGTCGGATTATTGAAATCGAAGTCAAAACGTGCCTACCTCTCCCCAAGTTATTGGATATGTTTTAGCAGTTATGTGGAATTATATTTATTTAAATCCCAGGGTTTCAGGATTCATAAATCCCGGGATTTGAATATCTAGTACCGCAATTCTGTAAGCTGTATTTATTTAATCTCAAAAAGTCACTAATTTGTGATGTGCTTGTAGGCAGGTGAAACTTGAAAAAAAGTGAATTTAGGGATCAGAAGTATTTGGGACATTCCATCGTGACTCCTGGGACATTTGACCCGAGAGCTTAGTCAACTTTGATTTAATAAACTGATATCGGGACTTCTATTGCTATGAAATATATTTATCGACATGAATAAATATCCAATACAATAAATGCATTAAAATAATTGGCAAAATAACAACAAATAGCTTTATAACTACTAAGTAAGTGAGTGTGACTCCTGGGACGCAGAAAAATCTCTTTATTGCACCTTTGGGAGCACGAAAACGAATTTTAGCTTTACAGTTCAACTTTGAACTACAATTTGAAAGTATATTCTGTAAAAATAAGATCAGTATTAGCTTTTAGAAACTTTTTACAAACGTTAAAGAGTGATACACTTTTTAAGTTTTTTCAGTTTTAACGATGCAGTTCCCTAAAAATTTAGCTATTCAACTAGTTACCACTAACCCATGATAATAAAACCCCCTTTATTGTAAAGTTCTGTCGAAGCAGTTGGAGATTATGGCATTTTCAAAATTTGGCACTTTTCCTCTTTTGGCTGGAATGTCTCAATTATATATTTAAAAAAAGTAATTCTGTCTCATATCAAGTCACAAAATTTGTGATATTTTATTAGATACAATTTTTGTGACTTTAGATGAATTCGGTATTCTGTAAGAGAAAGTCACAGAAATTCACCAAAGTCTTTCTATCTCTCATTTTAATGTGTGGTGAGTACATAAATTGCCCAAATTTTAAGTGACGCATTTGGCATTCGTGCGGTAGGTGCCGAAGTATCCCAAGCGTTAAGCGCCCGGAGAGGTCACAGGTTCAAGCGCCAGTCTGTGGACAGTAATTTTTATTTTTTTATTAAATTTTTTAAAACTTAATTAACTATTTTTTAAATACATATATAAATACTTTTAATCTCTAAATTAATTTTTTTGCTTTTTTTTAATTTTTTGACTCTTTTTTGAGACTAAAGCTGTGATACAGCTTACTGAATACCAAATTGTATAAAATTTACATTATTCTGTATTTTTGTCTCATATCTAAAACTAATGGCGGCGATGTACCAACAGGTTATCATAACCTCTAACGAGATTTTTGCCAAGCTTCTTGTTGCTTTTGAATTTTTCCTACAAGTTGGCGGGACCTAGTTTTTTGCCGACTACGAACGGTACTTGCAGAAAAATTCTTTTTCTAAATAATATTTAATGTTACTTTTGCCGGTCATTAATCCGCCACGACTTGGTGTAGAAGGCGGAACACTTAACCGCTACAGCACGGCAGCCGCCTCTCATATCAAGTCGCCAAATTTGAGATATTTCATTAGATACAATTTTTGTGTCTTGACACCGGACTGGTGTTCTATAAGAGAAAGTAAAATATAAAATAATACCAGTATTCTCTAATTCTGTCTCATATCAACTCACTAAATTTGAGATATTTCATTAGATAAAATTTTTGTGACTTGAGATGATTCCGGTATTCTATAAGAGATAGTCACAAGAAATCTACCACAGACTCTCTCGCTCATTTTAAGGTGTGGTGAATACAAAAATTGCATAAATTTTAAGTAACGCATTTTTACACCCGCCCTATAGATGTCGATGTAGCCCAGGCATTAAGCGTCCGGATTATGACGCGTTAGATCGTAGGTTCAAGTGCCGGTCCACGAAACATTTAAATACTTCTAACTCGCAAATTCACTTTTTTTTTAATTTTTTAAATTTTTTTAACAAATTTTCTTTAATTAATTTTGTTTGTTACCTGCCTACAAGCAGATGACAAATTAGTGACTCTTTATTGAGACTAGAGATGTGTGGCAGCTTACTGAATACCAAATTGTATCAAATAAGAAATAGACAACGAAATGTCTCTATTAGTGACTAGATACAGCTTACAGAATTGAGGTATAAAACTGTATATTTACTAGTTTCTTTATGAAAGTTTATCAGATTGATTTGTAGATTATTTTCCACACCGGTGATTCTTCGGATTTTCCCTCTGCTACAAATAAACCCACTCTAACATAACTATTTCAGAATTTTTTGAGAAACGCTCTATCTGAGAATTTTATTTAAAAACAACCTAGGTATCTCAGCTAAAAATGTATTGAGTTTTCGTTCCGATAGGACGTTCAAGTTTTTTTTTCGGACTCAGCACAAACAAGCACGAGCACGACACGAAATAGCATTTTCGACATTTCAGTTAAAACACAATTTTGTATTTAGGAAATTTGATGTGCAAATTATATTCCCATCCCGGGTGGATGTGTATTTTAGGGAGGTACTTATTTCTATTGAAACAATTTTTTTTCGCATTTGCCAACCTTATTCTCGCGTCCAATTCCTCCTCATCAACCTCTCTTCCTCGGCTTTCTTTCCTATGTCATATTGCTTTCTGTCACATATGTTTGGGTTGAGCCCCTATCTCTGTTGTCAATTCCAGTCGAGTTTTTCCGAAATACTTCCTTTTTTCCATCTCTTTAACCTCAGTACCTCATCTGCTCCTACTTTGATAGCCACCCACAGTAGTTCCGATGAACTCTATAACATTTCCTACGTCACTGTCAGTAATTTTAGCAAAGCAATTTCCAATTGTAAGCCAATAGGTGGTATGGCTACGCTCACACTGCGAACGACTTTTGCCGTCCGACAGCAAACACACACCTGCAACCATGTGTTTTAAATGAGCTCAGCCGATGTAAACAAGTTTCATCCGATTTCACCCGGCTCATTCAAAACACATGTGTGTTTCCTGTCGGACGACAAAAGTCGGTTGCAATGTGAGCCTAGCCCAACCCTGTCAAAATACAACCGAGTGTCAAAATCGATGCCAACGAACATAAAACAACCGACAATTAGTAGTTGAATAGAAACGGTCAGACTACCAAGTCACAGTGTGCGTGCCGAGAGACAACTGTAATTGCATTTGTTATACTCATTCTTTTTTTTCTTTGGCGGACAAATTATTTTGGTACGTTTTTTTCGGTTTGATACGAAGTTTGGTTAGTAAAATTTTGATCAAACGGCAACCGTGATCGTAACTAAACGCTACTAGGAACATTTCACCACACAAGAAATTTAGCAGAATTTTTAACAGAAGTGAACAGAATTTATTAAGAGTTTATTAAGAGTAATGTTAACTGCGCATATTCAATGTTAGGAATGCAGACTTAAAAGCATTTAATAAAAGTTATTATTTTGCTTACGTAGTACAAAAGCGATTCAGCTTTAAAAAATTACAAGTTTTGTAATAAATAGTAAAATGTATGAGTGTCTCCTTTTAAATGTCCATAACATAATTTATTAAGATAATTCAATAAAAGAAGCAATTGCTTTCTGGCTTTCTGGAAACCTTTTCTCAAATCTTGAAAGTTTCTTCAAAAAAATTTTTTTTGAAAAAATCATGATCCAACTGGAAGGTCGCGGCATGTTTATTGCATCATGGAAAAATCAATTGAGTTTTTTTTTATAAATTTATTTATTCCCTTTTTTCATAAAATTATTTACAAACATTTGTCCAAACGACATAAACATTTTGCCAAAGGCAATCACGCCAAAATCCCAGAAGGTAGGTAGGTATGTATGCAATAGGCCACTACATATTTGTGAAAAATTGATTTTGTCTTTTTTGGTATCAGCGGAATTAAAAAAAAAAAAAACAATTATAATAATAGAATTAAAAAAAAAAAAAACAATAAATAACAAAACATAAATTGCGAGGCGCCTTGAACTTACGACCTTTCGCTCTGTATTCCAGATGTTTATCACTTGGTCAAATGGTGCACTTAAAATTAATTACCACATGCGCGCCGCAATAGGCACTGCGATTGGCCAATGCAACAGCATACAATGCAATTCAAAACATCTATACTATAATAAAACTCTAGAAAACTCGTGTCTGTGCATTGAAAATGTCTTTGAGAAAATGACTGGGGATGACTTGGGGAATATTATAGAGTCCAACTGAACCATTTTAAGAATTATTGTCTGTCTTTTTTTCCGTTTGAACGTAACGTAAGGATCTCGGAAACTATGAAACGGATTTTAATGAGACTTTCTGATGGGCAGCTTGAAGATTAGAAAGGGACCTAAACATTGTTTAGAGTCCATAGACCCATTTTTAGAATTATTGTCTGTCTGTTTATCTGTTTGTCCGTTTGAAAGTAAAGATCTCGGAAACTAAGAAACGGATTTTAATAAGACTGATGGACAACTTGAATTTTAGAAAGGGATCTAAACTTTGTTTTATCAAAATCGCATGATAAACAAAAAAAGATATAGTAATTTGAACTGAGGTACCTATGAAATTTTTTTTTTTTTAATACTTCACGTTTTCGATCCATATATGAAGACCTGCATGGATGAAGGGGGTATGTCGCATTTTCACTCAATTTCAGTTTTTGGCATTGGTGAATATTTTTTATGCATATCTATATTTCTGTCCTATCAGAACTTGGCTATCGTGAAAATTGTAGAAGATAATTCATGGATGAAGGGGGTATGTACACAACATTTCAATATGAATTGTGGAAGAAGGGGGTATGTTCCGTTTTTTTTTCATATAAAGTACTAAACATAAACTTATGCTTTTTATTGCATATTATGCAACGTCTTTTATGGTTTTGCATATTTTTTTGTCAGTTTTCCATAAAGATTTGAAAAAACCTCAAATGTTTAAGCAAAACTTTAAAGTCAATTTTCTCGTTTCACTCAAAATGTGACATACCCCCTTCATCCATGCATGCCTTCATATACTCATGTGTGTTAAATTCGCTCAATTTGTTTTGCGTTTACACGCTGTCAGATCGAAATAGAAACCGTTCTATTGAAATAAATTTTTTAAATCTTTTCATCCGTGCACTTATCTATACTGGAATAAAACTCTAGACAAGTTGTGTCTGCATTGTGAAAGGATGGCTCAGGGGTTGGTCAAAAAGATCGAAACACTTTAGTTCACAAATATTATTTAATTTAAAAAGTTAATTGAATGAATGTATAGTTAAGTACATGAAATAATATTTAAAAGAATGAGTATAACAAATGCAATTACAGTTGTCTCTCGGCACGCACACTGTGACTTGGTAGTCTGACCGTTTCTATTCAACTACTTGTTGTCGGTTGTTTTATGTTCGTTGGCATCGATTTTGACACTCGGTTGTATTTTGACAGGGTTGGGCTAAGCTCACACTGCGAACGACTTTTGCCGTCCGACAGCAAACACACATCTGCAACCATGTGTTTTAAATGAGCTCAGCCGATGTAAACAAGTTTCATCCGATTTCACCCGGCTCATTTAAAACACATGTGTGTTTGCTGTCGGACGACAAAAGTCGTTCGCAGTGTGAGCCTAGCCCAACCCTGTCAAAATACAACCGAGTGTCAAAATCGATGCAATAAAAAGCATAAGTTTATGTTTAGTACTTTATATGAAAAAAACGGAACATAACCCCTTCTTCCACAATTCATATTGAAATGTTGTGTACATGCATTGAAATGTTGTGTACATCCATGAATTATCTTCTACAATTTTCACGATAGCCAAGTTCTGATAAGACAAAAATATAGATATGCATAAAAAGTATTCACCAATGTCAAAAACAGAAATTGAGTGAAAATGCGACATACTCCCTTCATCCATGCATGTCTTCATATATGGATCGAAAACGTGACGTATTTACAAAAAAAAATTTCATAAGTACCTCACTTCAAATTACTATATCTTTTTTTGTTTATCATGCGATTTTGATAAAACAAAGTTTAGGTCCCTTCTAAACTTCAAGTTGTCCATCAGTCTTATTAAAATCCGTTTCTTAGTTTCCGAGATATTTACGTTCAAATGGACAAACAGATAAACAGACAGACAATAATTCTAAAAATGGGTCTATGGACTCTAAACAATGTTTAGGTCCCTTTCTAATCTTCAAGCTGCCCATCAGAAAGTCTCATTAAAATACGTTTCATAGTTTCCGAGATCCTTACGTTACGTTCAAACGGAAAAAAAGACAGACAATAATTCTTAAAATGGTTCAGTTGGACTCTATAATATTCCCCAAGTCATCCCCAGTCATTTTCTCAAAGACATTTTCAATGCACAGACACGAGTTTTCTAGAGTTTTATTGTAGTATAGATGTTTTGAATTGCATTGTATGCTGTTGCATTGGCCAATCGCAGTGCCTATTGCGGCGCGCATGTGGTAATTAATTTTAAGTGCACCATTTGCCACTATCGATTGTCGTGTCTCAATAGACCAAGTGATAAACATCTGGAATACAGAGCGAAAGGTCGTAAGTTCAAGGCGCCTCGCAATTTATGTTTTGTTATTTATTGTTTTTTTTTTTAATTCTATTATTATAATTGCTTTTTTTTTTTTTAATTCCGCTGATACCAAAAAAGACAAGATCAATTTTTCACAAATATGAAGTGGCCTATTGCATACATACCTTCTGGGATTTTGGCGTGATTGCCGTTGGCAAAATGTTTATGTCGTTTGGACAAATGTTTGTAAATAATTTTATGAAAAAAGGGAATAAATAAATTTATAAAAAAAAACTCAATTGATTTTTCCATGATGCAATAAACATGCCGCGACCTTCTAGTTGGATCATGATTTTTTAAAAAAAATTTTTTTTGAAGAAACTTTCAAGATTTGAGAAAAGGTTTCCAGAAAGCAAGAAAGCAATTGCTTCTTTTATTGAATTATCTTAATAAATTATGTTATGGACATTTAAAAGGAGACACTCATACATTTTACTATTTATTACAAAACTTGTAATTTTTTAAAGCTGAATCGCTTTTGTACTACGTAAGCAAAATAACTTTTATTAAATGCTTTTAAGTCTGCATTCCTAACATTGAATATGCGCAGTTAACATTACTTTTAATAAATCCTGTTCACTTCTGTTAAAAATTCTGCTAAATTTCTTGTGTGGTGAAATGTCCCTAGTAGCGTTTAGTTACGATCACGTTTGCCGTTTGATCAAAATTTTACTAACCAAAATTCGTACCAAACCGAAAAAAACGTACCAAAATAATTTGTCCGCCAAACAGTACAACAATATATTAAAACAATAATTTAGGCAGTTCAGCTGCGGCCATAATTTAACACAGAAACGGGTGATTCAAATATACGAAAATTCACCAACCCTAATGGTACATTTACACCGCACCTAATTTGACAAATTTGGCGATTCTTTTCATACAAATCTCATTTTCCAAATTTGGAATTCCATCACATTTGGCCTCATTCGCCGAACAATACAATCCACAGTTCCTCAAAATAGCAACCCTGTCTGTGTTCCACATTTAGAATTGCCCAGCAAGAACCTTAATGGGTAATTATGTATTATGAACAGGTGCAAATAACAATTTCAACTAGTTTTTTTTTAAGAAAATTTACCAATTCTACAAAGAAAAGACAGAAGCCTTCTGGACCCTTCATTTATTATTACTCTACAGGTGTTTAAAACATCACGGTGGTGTATTTTGTTTCGGTGGCTTTGTGTTCTTGTAGAAGATTCTTGCAGGGAAGGTGAAGCCAAATGCAAATTTGCAAGTGTAAACGGTGTCGAAGTGGCTTATTTGAATTTGCCAAATTTGGTGCAGTGTAAATGTACTATTACATAAGCTTTATTTTGCCTTTACCCCAAACTTTGACTTTCAGTATACGTATTTAAACGAAGCATGGCAAATTTAAGACCTCAAAGCTGAAGCAAAGTTAAAATTTGGCAAACTCTCAAATTTTGCTCGCTTTGTATGCTTTGACAATCAGATGTTGATGACTTTCATTAATTACAGAATAAAAAGTAAAGGAAATAATAATTAATTCATTTTTTCTCTATTAAATTAATAAATTAACCAAAACACTCTGATTGCAAAGAAATAAATAACGAAACAAATGTATAAAAGAGAAGCGTCAAAGCTTTCATTGTAGCATACCTCTGAAGTTGGACACACAGTTTTGAGGTAGCAAATGACAGGCGAGGTTAACAAAGCTTTATGTATTTGACCTTTAAGAACTTTTATTTTTCTTCAGCAGGTAAAATCGGGTCCACCGTCTTCATCTAAAAATTTAAAAGCACAGCAAAAGCCTAGAGTTTGGCTTTTTAGTTCCTTTCAATGATTAGGGTCTTTTGTCCTTTTTCTAATGAACGAACAAGTTGTTCTTTTAGTTCATTAGTTCTTCTTTTTTTGTTAACTGCTGCTCATGCAGCGTGTTGCTCTTTTTTGCTCACTTGCTCTTTTTTTAGGAAGTTTGAGTTTACCAACAAAGTAATTTCGCTCATATGGGGTTTTATATGAAATGATGAATGCATGGAACTGAATTGGGCAAAATTAAGTTTGACAAGATTTTGCGCGTAGATAGAGTGTATCCTGGAAATGCCGAGATCATTTTAACTAAAACCTTAAATTACTTCTCTTCTACTTTAAAGTAGGGTTGGGCAGTATCGAGTACTTTTGAGTAGTTACTACTTTGGTATCGATACTTTTAAGCATCGGGTACTTTCAAAGTATCGGGTACTTTTTGTCAAGTTCTGCTGGTAGGTCTGCCTATATTTTACAACAAGCACCCGGCTTACCATTTTGGAAACTTCAAAGCCTCCATATCGGCGCACACAGAAGGTATATTAAGGTTGAAATGGAATGGAAAAATTCTGGCCGGACTCATGTGTAAGACGAAGGGTTAAGAAGTTAACTTCTTTCACGTGTACTGGCTACACGCGGTTTTTTGTTTTTTTATAAATATCCCCCAATGGATAAAAAATAATTTTTAATTTTATTAAAATATAACATGCATTTATTTTTGAACAACAAAAGTAAATCTTTATTTTGCTGTTACTAAAAGCAAAGAATGTAAAATTACATTCTTTGCTAAAACATAACCATCTCCATGTTAGTACAAGAATTCTCTGTTATTCCTATGCAAGCACAAGAAATCTGTTAGCCGGCTGTTGAATAAAAATACGAGTGGTGAAATGCCCCTAGTAGCGTTTTGATCATTTCTGGTTTCTGGACTGTCCGTCCCTTGCATCTTCTCTATTTTCTACGTTCTCTGTTGAAGGAAACATGAATGACGGGAATTCCAGCACTTCAGCCGAATGTGCTAACTTAACTTGGTTTCCTTAAAAAAATAACGAGAGAGCTCATTAGCCCGTTTCAGATAGTTATAACATTTTGCCCCCTCGAATAGACTTTTTACACATAAATGGTGATTGTCCAGTTTAGCTGTCAATTAGCTAAAACTATGGGAGGAGGCACAAAAGACGGGGTTTGAACTCAGGATCACGAATCCGGAAGCACTTTTTAAAATTTTGCTTCCCTGAAGGGATATTTGCAATCTTTCATGTGGTTGTTGTAATTTAATAAGGCAGTACCTAAAACGCGCAAAAAAAAGCGTGTCGTGGCACGTTGCCAAGGTTCAGGCAACCACCCGGACTTGGGATGGCGTAGCCCAGGGTTATTTTTTTTAAGCGCGGCCGAAGTCCGCCTACTCAGAAAGATATTCTGCACATAAAAAGCATGGATTCCGCCCCAATTTTGGTATCGAACCCGGGTCAATTTTTGGTTTTTTGACCATAACTTTTCACTGAAACAAAAAATTAAAAAATCGCTTCCGGATTCGTGAGCCTGAGTCTAAATCCCGTCTTTTGAGCCCTCTTCCATAATTTTAGCTAATTTATTAGCAGTTGTCAGCTAAACTAGACAATTACCCAAGCAATATCGTCCCCTTTTTGCGTTTTTATCGTAACCACCATTTTTTCGAAATTTACTTTTTGATGCAAATTTGTTCATCATCCCTTAGCGCATCATCTGGAAAAAAATTATAGCTGAAATCCTTACAGTTATGTCAAAAAATGGCTATCTTTTTTATCGTATCCACCAATTCATAAATGAAAAAATAAAAAAAAAAATTTAAAAAATGCTCTCCTGTAAAATTTGGGTTTTGGCGTTTACGATAAAAACGCAAAAAGGGGACGATATATATTAAAAACCCAAAATAAAGTATAACACATGCTGGGAGAAAATTTTTTTATTTTTTTGGTTGGCCTAATGTGAAATGAATTTATTTGACAGCTGGTGTTCCGGCTGCCATATGATTTACTAACATCCAAAAAAATTTTTCTCTATGGAATAGTTGGAGAATTTTATTCAAAACGTTTAAAAAAATGAGATGGCAACAATAGTACTCTCACGGCTTTCACTGAACTTGGAAACTTAATTTAACTCAACTTATTTGTTCGGTAATCAGATAAATGTGTTTCCCATTTGCTAGAAGTGATATTTTCAAGTCTTTTAAGTTAAGTTTGCGCTAATGGAACCATAAAAATATTTCCTATTTCAAAAGAAAAATATTGCTTTAAAAAAGGTTGAGTAACGAATCGAACTCATGACCTGGCGATAACGAGCCGAACACGCAATCGACTCAGCCACGTAAGCTCAAATAGATATAGGAGAAAAAGTTCATTATACCAAACATCAGTTACATAACCTTAAAAACTGAAATACAATATTGGAACGTGCAGCGCCGTGGGCAATATATAAGTTTATATGCATATGATTATTTTTACCTGCAGGATTTGATATTGTTGATTTAATAACTTGTTGTTGTAGTGACGAAGATTCAGCAACTTCTGCCGTGTTTGTTGGGATTGCGATTTCCGGCGGTCTTAGAAGTACATTTTTAGGATTTTTCGTTTTATTTATTAAGGGAGCAACTTCCTTGCCTTGGCTGACTTGAAAGGACTTCGTCGCTGCTGTTGTTGTGTCTGTGGATGCTGTACTGGATTGCTTCATTTGTTTTGCCGACAGATCTTGTTTTTTTTTTTGATCTTCGGCCAATGTTTTAAGCTTTTGTCTTCCAATTGCTTCAGCTAATTTGCGATCCAAGCCAGCTTGTTGTAATTTTTTCGGATCAATAACCATTACTTTGCGTATTACGCGTTTGGCTTGGTTAGCATTTTCATTGGGCACAGGAAGATTAGGCTTAGGGCATGCATCAATCGGCAAAGTGGGCAACTTAGCACTACCTTCTTCTGCTTTGGTGGTAGTCGCGTTAACAGTACTTGCTGTATCGGGAATAGCTTCCGTAGAAGCTGCTGCTTTATACATTGAACCCACATTTTCGCCTTCCTTGTGCGTCGTGTTTGCTTCACGCTGCATAGATTCATTACCACTCATTTTTTCACAAATTCTTTCACACTATTTTTGCACAAAATACACACCATCGATGTTGTTGCACTTTTCTCCACTAGCAAATTGCCACACCGCAAATGAGCAGCGAGATGTTTTACATATATTCAGACACGTTTTTCTTATGCAAAATCAATGCTAAAGAGAGCATGCTATATTTGCGAATTATAAATTTATAGAAACTTTGTGCTTGTAAATCTTTTTTTTTAAATTAATACAAATTACGCAGATTAAACGATTAATTGCACACCTCGATGTCTGCTTTCAGCAAAAAATTATAAATTAGTTGTACATTTTAGAGGTGTAAGTGGAAAGAAACACTTGGAGTGCAATACAGGGCGGTGCCAGATCAGTGCTGCCGTTATGCGCACTATTGTTGGGGCCTGAGGGAAATTCTCTTGAACGGTTTGACCTCATTTGCCGAACAATATAATCCACAGTTCCTCAAAATAGCAACCCTGCGGCTGTTCCACATTTAGAATCGCTCATTAAGATCCTTAAGGGTCAGTTACATAAAGCTTTATTTTGACTTTATCTCGAACTTTGACTTTGACAGAAAAGTTCAGTATACGTATTTAAACGAAGCATGGCAAATAGAAAACCTCAAAGTTGAAGCAAGGTTGAAATTTGGCAAACTCTCAAATTTTGCTTGCATTGCTTTCTTTGGCATTCAGATGTTGATGACTTTGCTTTAATTAAAGAATAAAAAGTTGGAGGAAATAATAATTAATTAATTTTTTCTCTATTAAATTAATAAATTAACCAAAACACTCTGAATGCAAAGAAATAAATAACGAAAACAAATGTAACAAATAGAAGCGTCAAAGCGTTCATTGTATCATACGTCAGAAGTGGAGCGCAAAGTTTTGAGGTTGAAAATGTCAGGCGGGGTAAACACCTGTCTGAGTTGAAATATCTCTTCGCTTTTGCATACCGAGGTCAAACAGTATTTTTATACCCCTTCCGACCGTTATGATACCGATATGATTCCGTAAAATTCCGGGGACCCCGGGATTCGATGCCTTAAGGCCAAAATGCATAAATCTTTGTAAAACTATGACAGATGCGCGTCTCGTTTTGCCCATTTGGCAAAATTGTGGAACGTAAAACGAAGCAGAATTTTGGCAAATGGGCGAGACACGTATCTGACAAAGTTCCACAAAGTTTTATGTAATTGGGTCTTCAAATCCTTCAAGCAAGCATCGGATAAAATTTTGGAAAATTACTGGGTAGCGCTAACCAAAAAAGAGGATAAAAAGTGGGCAATTTTGTTTAGCAAGGTTAATTTTCTACCAATGTTAAAGTTGCTAATTCGTGTCGAAAATTATCGAATTACGTCGGATTACGGTTTATTTACACGAGTCGATTTCCTATTAGATTTCTTGACTTTCGACTACGTAAAAAAAATTATATTTTTGGTTGGCCTAATGTGAATTTAATTTATTTGACAGTTTGTTTTCGGCTGCCATATTAATTACTAACACCCAAAAATTATTTTCTCTATGGAATAGTTGGAGAATTTTATCCAAAACGTTTAAAAAAATGATACGGCAACAATAGTACTCTCACGAACTTGGAATCTTAATTTAACTTAACTTAGTTTTTCGATTATCAGATACATGTGCTTTCCTTTTGCTAGAAGTGATATTTTCAAGTCTTTTTAAGTCAAGTTTGCGACAAGTTTGGAACGCTGAACGATATACAACGGTCCATGTTTTTACGTTCAAGTTCAACGGCCGTGTATCCCAAAAGCGTCCCGGTGACGTTCAAATTGCTTGGCAGAACTTTAGCGTGTCGTGTGCTTGTCGCTTGCCAGCACACGTTCAAACAGAAACCGTCAAACACAATTTGCGTTGAGAGTTCGTAGTGATCGGACGTAAATATGTCTTCATCGGATGACGATTTTTTGTTACTTGCAACTGCAGCAGTTTTATTAAATAAGAAGTGCAAAAAAAAAAAATATGGATGAAAAGGTTTTACGCAAAACTTAAAAGGTTCACACATGCAAATATGTTGAACGAATTAAAAATGTCATGTCGTCCGCGCACTTGTTCATTTTGAATATCAACACAAAACTAACACACTACCATTGTGTATCAATAACAAGTGTGAACTCTTCATTTGACAACACACATTAAAATGTCGGTTTGTTTACATCCTGCACATATTAAAATGTCGCCAGCACCGAATAACAGAAAAGCAATGGCGTTGTTTTAACATCCTGCACACATCAACATGGCGGTCTCCTATCTTTTACCTAATGGTAGAAAGAGATGGGAAGATGGAAAGAAGTGAGACAAAAAAGGAAATTAAAAACAGGTGACTAAACTCACTTTGAAATTTTCACGCCTATGCCTATGATATCACACTTGTTATTAACCACAATCTCAAACAGGTGTTAAACTCATTTTGGAATTTTGACGTCTATGCAGAAGAGTTTACACTTTGTATTGATACACAATGTACACTACAGTTTGTCAAACAAACCGGGCACGCCCACGCAAAACGAGCGTCAAGGCAGAAAAATCAAAAATTTTTGATTTTCATCAACATGAGCCGACAACAAGTACGTGTGACACGAGTACCGTCTACGGCATCATGAACACAAAAATTCTGCCAAACAATTAGAACGTCACCGGGACGTTAAACAGCCGCTAGTCAAATCCATACTAAACGATTTTTGTTTTGGTGGCCCACCCTGTGTATTGTGTGAGTTTGGTGTGTTTGCAACTAGCACAAACAAACGTTTCTGGAAGATTGGTTGTGCTAATTATGGATTAGCGAAAATAATCCTTTGACTGTAATTCACATATTTAAACAGTTGGTGTTTATATAAACAAAAAAAAAAAAAAAAATGGATTTCCAAAATAGACCCGGCGGTAAGACCGGCAGTGGCGGCGTAGCATCATGGTCGGAAACCAATCGCGACCGCAAGGAGCGTCTACGCCTTCTGGGTATGTTTTCTTTTGCAATCATTGTTCGTTAGTTTGCATTATATTTAATTGTTTCATTGAAGCTCTGGAGACGATCGACTTAAATAAGGATCCATATTTTATGAAAAATCATTTGGGCTCGTACGAATGTAAACTTTGTCTCACGCTACATAACAATGAGGGCAGCTATTTGGCGCATACACAGGGCAAGAAGCATCAGGAGAACTTGGCGCGTAGAGCAGCCAAGGAAGCTAAGGAGGCACCATCAATGCTAGCACCAGAAAAGCCACGGGTTGAACCGAAAAAGTTTGTTAAAATTGGTCGTCCCGGTTATCGTGTAACTAAACAACGTGATCCCAATAATGGTCAACAATCGTTACTCTTTCAAATTGATTATCCAGAGATCACTGAGGGTATTATACCACGTCACCGTTTTATGTCTGCGTACGAGCAAAAGATTGAACCACCCGATCGTAAATGGCAATATTTACTCTTTGCTGCCGAACCCTATGAGACGATTGCATTCAAGGTACCATCGCGAGAAGTAGAAAAGACCGAAGGAAAGTTTTGGACACATTGGAATCGTGATACGAAGCAATTTTTCTTACAATTTGCATTCAAATTTGAGCCTAAAATAATACCACCGCCACCACCATCGTTGCAGCGTGCTCTGGGACCACCTGGTGGTTTCGCAATGCCTGGTCCGCCACGGCCGCATCACATGTTTGGTGGAGTGCCACCACCACCGCCAATGGGGGTATTGCCGGTTCCGCCGCCACCTATGTGAGAACAGGATACAACTCCCGTGGGCAGTGTGAATGGCTGATTGCTGCGGAAGTTGTGTACAACATAAAACTTCAAACTTTCAAATAAAAACAGTATAGTACTAAATTATCTTTATTTATTTAAACAGCCTATAAGACAGCTGACCATTTAGGGTGTAAGAGTAGGTCGCCTCCCCGTACCCTGGGTACCGTACCCTGGGTACCGCTAAATGACCTACATGGCCTACACGTCTAGTTTCTTGTAATGCCGGTTCTACGAGAACGGTACCAGTACTTGTGCTTTACCCATCGTTTTCTTATATCGACCCGGCCCGGGTCGTTTCGGCACGATGGGTACAGCACAAGTACTAATACCGTTCTCGTAGAACCGGCAATACAAGAAACTAGCCGTGTAGGAATTGTAGGTCATTTATTTTTGTTTTTAATAAAATCGTCAGTGGTACATCATCTTGTGGTCAAGAAAAAAAGCAAGCGAGAATTTGTATCACGCAAGATGGCAAACAAGAAAAATCTGGCAACCTTTAACGTTTTGCGATTTCACCTTTCTTCCTTTTGTGTGTTTCAGTCCACGGCAGACATTTTTTCAAAGTACACACACAAAAAAGTGAACGAATGCAGACGAGGGAAAAACTTAAAATTTTCCAATAAAAAGTTGAATAAATAGCAAGCGTTTGTGAATTTATGCAAACACAGTGTGAATTTAATATATTCCGCCACGTTTAAATAAAAGCAAGGTTAGTAAAATAGCTAAAGTGCCAGCCAAAAAGTTGGCTTCATTTGTACTAAGAAAAAAAAAAATTACATTTTAGTGCGTAAATTTTTGTGGTGCGTGCAATTAATTTAATCGAAATACATTTATTTCAGAATTTTTATCAATAAATATACTGCGTTTCTGAATAAAATGAGTACGTTGGATGCGAGTGGTGGACCAGGTGGAGGGGGAGCGCCTGGCCCAGGGGGTAGTAATATGGGCGGGGGAGGTGGAGTAGGCAGCGGTGGTGGACCCGGTGGTACTGGCAGTAGTAGCACAAATGTTGGACAATTAAACTCCATATCAAGCATAGGAGCAACGCAAACACCAACAGGAGGTGAGTGGGTGTAAATTAAAAAATTCAGTGGGCAATTTTGAAGTTAGTTTTTTTAGAAATCATTTAGGCACTATGTTTGGTTATAATTCGTGTGCAATTGTTCTTATTTGTACGTATATAGCTCGTCTAATGCTAACTTAATTTTTTTTATACAGTTCATGATTTTTTGTGTGCGTTTGCTATTTTCTGTTTGCTTTGTGCTCACTTTCGGTATAGAAATTCATGTTCACATCGTTCCTCTCCATTTCACATTTCTACTCAGTGTTGTCGTTTGTGTTTGTCTCAGTGCTGTCTTTTTGTGCTTGTCGTAATGTAGTTGGGTAATTGACTTTTTTTACGGTACACTGCAAAAGTCATGTGGATCATGGATCATGTGCTCCAATTTTGTCATATGGGAGTCCAATTGTAATCCTTTTGGTATTTTTTTTTTGGGTCAACTGCGGGTTAGGGGTTTAGAATTAGCCCGAGGTAGTTATGCCGTCCTTAAGAGGCGACTAAAATCCACGAAATCGTTCCCAGACAGTCTGGCAGTACCGCGAAAGAGTGCCGGAACGTACCGGATTCATTCGGCAAAGGACTATCACCATGCAAAAATCGGGAGTACTATATTTCCTATCCAAAGAGTACTCCAATTGGAGCATCAGAGTACTCCAAATGTAATCCATTTTATCTCAGCTGTAAAAAATTTGGATTTATTGGAGGTAATCTCCGTGTGTGTATCCCTATAGTTCCAGTTTTCAGTCTATTTTGAAAAGGGGCTTTGACGAAAAAAAAAATTTGGAACTGGGCTGATCTGCAGTCAAATTCTGATAAGAGTGATTATGATTTTGACTCTCTAAGTTGTTTCCTTAAAAACACAACAAAAACCACTCTCCGAAGATTTTGGGAAGTGATGTCGAAATTGACAGTCCCTCCCCAGATATGAACCCCGTACGCTCCGGTACTCCCTTGCATTCTATTCGACTGTCGGTAATGTTATCAATTTAATTCATCTATTTCTTATTGATGAAGATGAAATGGTAATATAACTTTGGTAAGTATACCGAAATGATCAGGATGACGAGATGAGTTGATTTAGCTATGTCCGTCTGTCTGTCTGTCTCTGTGTGTCTGTTTGAACGCAAACTAGTCCCTCAGTTTTGAGATATTTGGCTGAAATTTTGTTATGCGGCCTCTATTTTCTAATATAGAAATCATTTGTCGGAACCAGCAATATCGGACCGATATTACATATAGCTCCCATACAATCGATTGTTCCGATAAACGGATTTTGGGCTATAACTCCTGTATTTAAACAAGTAGATACGTGATATTTTGTAGGTATTGCAATTTTTATATGTGCCATATCGATGTTGGAAAATCATTGAGATGGGATAAATATTTCACATAGCCCCCATACAATCGATTGTTCCGATAAACGGATTTTGGTAGATAACTCCTGTAGTTATATAGGTAGGAACGTGAAATTTCGTAACTGTTGCTATTTTAAGGCTGGTTTTCATTATGTCAAATGGTGTCAAATTCCATCAATTTTATCGAGATTTGGTTGCTTATTTCGATAAAGTCGATAAAAGTTGTCAAAATTTGACCTAGTGAAAACCAGCTTTAGAATGCGGAATGTCGATGTTAAAAATCAATGAGATTGGACCAATATAACACAGCCCCATATAATCGATAGTTCCGATAATTTCGGTATGAGCTTAAGTTAAATTCACACAGGCTGTACTGGGGATCGAAAAGTGGAAATCGTGACGCTTATTCGTGAAAGGTGTATAGCCTTCGACACAGCCGAAGTCATCTTTCCTTAATTGTTTATTTTCTGTTGTGTGTTTATTACCAAGTTGATAGTATACTCGTTCGTTTTATGTTACCAAATTTGAACGTGAGTAGATACATACACATTTTAAAGGGTTCCTAGTAGAAATGGGCAGGCCAGATTAAACCACTCAAGGTTTAATGATACAAAGTAAAATTCCGTTACCTTTACCATTTTTTGAATGGGATTTCATTTTCATTAACACTAAAAATTCGGTTTTAGTGAAACTTCGAAAACAAGCCCAAAAAGTCCCTAAAGAATCCCGAATAAGTCCTGAAACGATCCCTCAAACAATTCCAAAATGGTCCACGAAAAAGCCGGCAAACAACTCAAAATAGTCCTGAAAAGGCCCCAAATGATCATCAAGAATTCCTCAGATATTCCCCATGTCCCGGAAAAAATTCAACAAAAAATTTTTTGTTTCACATCGGTCGGTATACCTACCCGCGATAATATTTTTCAAATTTACTACTCCAACCTACTGAATATTCCACTCAACATAAGCATTCGTTTCCTTTTGGGAATGCTAATAAACCTCAAATGACATTAAATTTGAGTGGTAATGCAAATGACATTCCATTAAAAATAACTTTTAGTGCTAATGAAAATGAAACTCCATCCAAACATTCAAAATGGAATGGTTTTTTCACTAAAAAAGTTATAGTGAAAATTAAAAAAAAAAAAAAAAAAAAAAAAAACATTACCACTTATCATTAATTTTTAGTGGAATTTTATTTCACTCAGCATTCAAGTTTTTAGTTAATGAATGATAATATTTAATGGAAACTGCCCATCTCTGACTACTTAACCCTCAAACCTAACAAAACTTGTGGTTAGAATTTTCTACGTTTATAATCTCTTTCCTGATATCCTTTGTTTAATTTTTCGCAGAAGAGCATAGAACAGTTAGAACCCATTTCGTAAAACCCTTTCTATATCAGCAAAACCAAGCAACAGAGCATGCGAAAACAACATCATCACCATCATTATCAAGCACAAACACCGTAACGACAACAACAATAACAACAACAAGCACAGATTATTCTAATTTGCAAACACAAAACAACCAAAATTCAAATTCAACCAATAATTCCCATACAAAAAACCATTCATATTCTCATCATTTGCAAAATCAGCCCATACATTCACCTGTAAATACTACACATTTACCCATGAATGCTCACAATCAAAGACAAAATCCATTACCATTAATTAAAACCGCAAAAATCCAACCATATTCTTTTAATCCAGTTGCAGCAAAAATTTCACATGTCAAAACCATGGATGGCAATTTAATGAATGTCAGCTCTGGTGGTGGTGGTGTTACCAGTCTCCAAATCGGTGGTAGTGGCGTCGGCGGACTGGTCAGTGGTGTCAGCACTATAATGACAAGCAGCCTCTCAACATCGGGTGCTATTAGAATGACAACAGCTGGTGGCGCGGTGGCCACTTCCATTGGTGGAGGTGGCGTCGGTACACCCATTGCACTCAATGTAGCACAATCATCAACAGCTATACGCAGCATCGGCGCTGGTGGCCAATCAACACAAGTACGCGTTGTCATGCCAACCAATATTATACCGATCAAACAGTTCGAGAGCGCCTCAGGTGGTGGTGTTGGTCGTACACAAATTACTGCTATACCAGCAGGTGCCACATCGCGCACCATATCAAATACATCCATAACCGTCACAAGACCCATAACACAGACCACATATTTTCCACGCGCTGGTGTCACAGCTACACAAATGACTGCAGTTGGTGGTGGTGGCGTGGGCGTGGGACAACGGTTAGTAACACCTATACGCACGGGTCCCAGTATTGGTGCTAACATGAGCGCTGGTGCTACTGTAGCAGGTCTAGCAACAACTGGCGGATTTGTGCGTGGCAATGCTGCTACAGTCAGTCGCAGCAATTCATCCTCGCCAGCTACCAGTGTTATCTCACAAGCAACAAGTACAACTTGGATGCAAACAAATACGGGTGGTCAAGTGCAACTAATAAGAGCTATACCGCAGCAAACGCAAAAACGTATAATAACAGCGCAAGGTATGACTTCGACAACAGGCGCTTATAGTGGTGTAAACAGCAGTGTTGGCGGCGGTGGTCTTAATACAGTAAGTGGCACAGTTGTCGCTTCTTCACAACCAACGTTGCTACAAACCAGCGGCAGCGGGGGCATCCAAACACAAAATCTACAAACTGCACATGGTGGGCAATGTAAGTATGGAAGATCTGTAGTTTCTCAAAATTGTTCGGACTATATGCAAAAAGAAACGCCTAAATTATGCACTATACAATTTATAAGTAAAGTCAGTAATGAGTTTGCAAGGATTGGAGGCTCACTATTTTGCATATAAATCCGATCTCTAAATATAACAATTTGAGCTTTAGTTTTTACTATTCGTTCTACGAAACTCTTCTCATACCCAGTTTCTCTTTCAGCTACAATACAAACCATACCATCCTCTATGGTATCTCAACATAGTCAGTCACAATCGCAGCAGCAACAAACATATGTTGCTACATTAGCCACGGTTCTACCACCGCGTCAACATCAAGCCACCTTAGTTTATTCCTCAAATGTTGCACCAGCTACATCGCAACCACTTACACAACAACAGCAGCAACAACAACAGCAACAATTCAATCAAACAATTGCATCTGGTCAACGTCTTGCCGTTGCTACACAACTCTCTGCTGCAGCTGCATCAGCTACCGGCACAACATCGCGTCAAATACGTCCGATACCATTACCGAAATCATTTTCAACTGCTAAACTTAATACAACCAGTATTAGCATACGTGCACCAAACATAGCATCTACGCTACAGCCGGTTAGTGGTGGCACTGGTAGTGGTGGTATTGGTGGTTCAGGTATTGGACAACTTGGTAGTAGTTCTTTGGTGGCATCGAGCAATTCCACAGCTTCAAATTCACCACGCAGCACTACAATGACTAGCGTAACAGCGGGTGGTATTGGTGGCAATGTTATACCAGCTGCGAATTTGTCTGCTACACGTATAATACAATTGCAACAACAACCAGGTGGCACTGCACAGCCGATTATTGGGCCAACTGGACGCATATCGGGCAATGTTATGTTTCAACCGATTATTGTCAATACATCGGGCGCTGGAAAGATTGGTAAGTGTTATGCTGCAATTTATTAAGTTATTACAAATCGAACTGCCAAAATTTGGCTCGTAATTTGTGAAATGGTGCAGTTATGATGACCCGAATATCTGACGAAGGTTAAAAAATGAGGTTCAAATTTTGTATAAGCTCATTTATATGTATTTACGTCCTCGTTATGGCGATAAGCGGATGTATATTTTATTTAGACCGTTCGCTCCAGCTGGTTTCGTACGACCTACTACGACTGCAGTCGTACGCTAATATAACTGTAAACATATATGCACATTAGGGCGGAGCGATTTCTAGGCGTCATTTAAAATACGAATTTTAGATTATTTGAAGCATTTTTTCCTAAGAAACCATGGGCAAAGAGGCTTGAAAATAATAAGAGGAATCAACGTAATTCAGCAGGTCGCGGTGTATTTCCTATGGAGGTGAATTTCTTGTGAAATTGCGTAGCTATATTTGGGTGGTATGAGAATAGGTTATACAAAAATTGAAAGTAAAAAAAAAAACTTACAAAAAATAAAAAAAATAAAAATTGTAATAAATAAAAACAAAAAAAAAACATTAAAATTATCTTTAAATAAAAAATATGTATATATGTAAATAAAAAAAATGAAAAAATATATAAAAAATAAAAAAACAACGAAAAAAAACAAAAAAAAAAAAATTATTTTTGAAGATAGAAATTTAAAAATAAAAAAAAATGAAATAACTAGAAAAAAATGTAAGAATTTTACATAAATAAAAAATTAACAAAAAACTAAGAAATAAAAAAAACTATGATTAAAATTAAAAAATAAAATAAAATAAAATAAAATAAAAAAGACAATAAAAAAAAAATTATAATAAATGAAAGCAAATAAAAAATACATTCAATCAAAGAAATAGGAAAATAAATAAAAATAGAAAAATAAATAAAAGTAAAAAATATGTAAATAAAACTAAAACAGCAATAGACTACGAGTCAAAAGAATGACTATAACTAGCATTGTTAGTTGTTCGAAAAAAAAAAAATATATTTATAATCTAATCCATGGCACCCACAAAAAAAAAATTGACCCGCCCTAATGTGCATAAATATATGCATGAAACTCAGATAACGCGGCTGATTCAGCGATAATAGTGATATTTTGTTTTGTTTCAAGCAAAATAGAATGCAAAGACTGTCATTGTTTGTACTTTTCATACGCAAACTTGGATTCATTTTAATTGCAGTGACAACAACAATAAATTGTATAGATATCACATTTTCAGCCGTTGTATTATTATAGAGAAGCACTAAAATAAATACTAAAATATGTTCCTCCAACAGTTTCTGGCCTACGACAACCGGTTACAATGACCACAAAACCATCTCTAACTATCACGCCATTCGGTTTGGGCAAACTACCCGTTGGCGCCAGTGCCAATGCTACGCAAGTAGGCGTGAACTTGATACAACAACAACAGAATATCAATACCAGCATACAATCATCTATGGGGAGCAGCGGCAACTTAAGTATAGCTGGCAATAATTCGCCCGCGCTATCCGCACCCACTCCCACTTCAAGTGTTGGTGGTGTCACAAATTACTCCACCGCGCAGCTTGTAAATGTGTCGCAAGCCACAGCTGGCCAAATGTTAGCAACACAAAATATCGTATCATCAGCGGGTGGTGGTGCCACCGTACTTCCTTTAGCTATAACAACGCGTGGCAGCCAAGGTGGCAATATACTCACTGGCACCATAACGCCATTGAAGAATGCGAACGCTATCACCGTGGGCAAGATGATGACTGCTGCTAACGCAAATTTAGATAGCAACAACAGTGGTGTATCGATGGGTGGTGGAGTTGGTGCTGGTATGGGTAGCATTATCACCAGCAGTGCACCGACAAACGTTTACATACATCAAACAGGTACGTCGCATCGCATGCATAGCGGCCCTAGCGTTAGCGTGAGTGGTAGTAGTTTACATGCAGCAGCATCGACTGCATCAAGCGGCAATACAACGGTACTCACCACAACAGGCAACGCAGGAGGTGGTTGCGTATCAACTGGTGGTGGTGCTTTCTTACCGGCAGGTGGTACAATTTATTATGAATCTGTGCCCGCCAGCTCAGTGCAAGTATCAACTGGTGTGCTGTCACTCACCACCACCTCGTCGGCATCCAATAGCAATTTGCCAACGTCGCAAAGTCAATTGGCTAATACTCTTTCTGCATCGAACATAGCCATCTCATCACTACCGTTTGCGTCTGCTGCCTCACATGCGGGAAATTCGACAGCCACCTTCACTGTGGTGCCAACGTCCGGAGGGCGTTCGATCGGTCAACTACAGATACCAGTCTCGAGTGCAGCGGGCACACAAATTCAAACTGTACCCTTGCGTTTTAGCGCACAGCTGACATCCGCTGCGCAACATGGTGCTAACGCCAGCTCTTCCAACACACAATACACTGCTGATACAATTTCGGTGTCACAAGCAACACAACAATTGCTCCAACAAAGCGGTGTCACAGGCGGTGGTCAACCTTTACTTATACCAGCTTCAGTGGCAGCACATCAAGTGGCCAACGTTGCAACTACAAGCGCGCTTACGGGTGCGGGCCAACATGTTGTCATACCATTACAAACATCCATTAAAGTGACTGGCGGCAATGCTGGATCAGCAGTTGTTTCAAATTTTCTACGTAAACGCGATGTGGATGGTTCACCTATACGCGCAGCCAAAAATCTTGGTCCCACCTTACTTTCTATGGGCGGCAGCGGTGGTACAACAATTATGACAAATACTACCGGTACAACAGCTGCCACTTCAGCGGCCAGCGCGTTTAGTATTACCTCTGTAGCTTCATCTTCTTCGCCAGCTGCAGCTTCTATGGCCTCAGCACAAACTACGACATCATCGTCCACACTCACAACAGAAGCTTTGGCTCAGAAGGATCGTGCACAAGTAAACGCAACAAGTGTTGGCGCAGTTGTTGGCATACAACGCATGCCACGCGGCGATTCGCCAGTCTCGTCGGATGGCTCCACAACCGTGTCCGCAAATTCATCACCTGGCGTTGAACAGCAAATGAATGATGATAATATGATGGTGAATCATATGCCACACGGTACGAATGAGACAACACACTTCAATCCCATCAATGAGGTAAGCAAGTCCACAGTTTTTATTAGCCAGTGCGAGAATTCTATATTACTGCTTAAATGTATTTCGCAATAGTCAAATGTACTTCAGAAAAAGGTTTATTGTAGTTTTGCACCTGGATTCTGTAACTTTTTAACAAAATTCGTCTGCGTTTTTAGCAGCGATTTTGACTATTTTTGTACCAGCACTTGGGGTAAAGACAAAGAAACGTTGCTGGCAACCTATAAAGCAATTGGTCGGCCGATCCTGAATTACGCGTCGCCGATATGGTCGCCGGGGCTTGCTGAGGTTCATTGGAAAAGACTGCAGGCCTGCCAAAATACTGCACTCAGAACCGCCACGGGATGCGTCCTTATGTCTCCAAAACATCATTTACATCATGAGGTGGAAATGCTCCCAGTTTTGGAGCACAATGAAATGCTAAACAAGCAGTACCTGTTGAACTGTTGCAAACCACAACATCCCAACAGACTACTGCTTGAGTATGAGCCACCTCCTAGGACCGTAAGGGCACATCTACGTGAGCATTTTGATGAGATCCGGCACCTCACACTTTCGCCGTTTGATCCAAAGGTACATACGCAGGCCCTGAAGCACATCCATGACACGTCCGTTGCGTCTTATGTCTCACTCTGTCCACTGAACGCCGTTTTGCACGCCAAACCACCTCGCGTCGCGGCTGAGGAGCGTCATCTTCCTCGAGAGACAAGGGTCACTCTGGCTCAATTACGCTCTGGATACTGTAGCAGGTTAAACTCCTACTTATCCAGACTAGACCTTGACGTGCCGAATGAATGTCCGGCATGCGGCTCGTCACCCCATAATACCAACCATTTATTTATCTGCTCTTCGGAGCCCACTCTTCTAACACCCATCTCCCTCTGGTCCAACCCTGTCGAAACTGCAAGTTTCCTAGGACTCCCGTTAGAAGAAATTGATGACAATTTAGGTTAAGGAAAAGTACACGCTGGGCAGGGCTACACTTCGATACAACAACAACAACTATTTTTGTACAGACAATTTTGTCAAAAGGTGTGAAACCAATTTCGTTAAAAAGTTACTGTTCCTAGGTGCAGAACTAAAAAAAATTAAATGAAAAAAATTTAAAAGAAAAAAAAATGAAAAGAAAAAAAAAAATGAAAAGAAAAGAAATTAATTAAAAGAAAAAAAATTAAAAGAAAAAAATTAAAAGAACAAAAATTAAAAGAACAAAAATTAAAAGGAAATAAATTAAAAGAAAAAAAAATTAAAGAAAAAAAATTAATAAAAAAAAAATTAAAAGAAAAAATTAAAAGAAAATTAAAAGAAAAAAATGAAAAGAAAAAATTAAAAGAAAAAAAAAATTAAAAGAAAAATAATTAAAGAAAAAAAATTAATAGAAAAAAATGAAAAGAAAAAAAATGAAAAGAAAAAATGAAAAGAACAAAAATTAAAAGGAAATAAATGAAAAGAAAAAAAATGAAAAGAAAAAATGAAAAGAACAAAAATTAAAAGAACAAAAATTAAAAGGAAATAGGGGAAATAAATTAAAAGAAAAAAAAATTAAAGAAAAAAAATTAATAAAAAAAAAATTAAAAGAAAAAATTAAAAGAAAATGAAAAGAAAAAAATGAAAAGAAAAAATTAAAAGAAAAAAAAAATTAATAGAAAAAAAATTAAAGAAAAAAAATTAATAGAAAAAAATGAAAAGAAAAAAAAATGAAAAGAAAAAATTAAAAGAAAATTAAAAGAAAAAAAATGAAAAGAAAAAATTAAAAGAAAATTAAAAGAAAAAAAATGAAAAGAAAAAATTAAAAGAAAAAAAATGAAAAGAAAAGATTAAAAGAAAAAAAAAAATTAAAAGAAAAAAAAAAAAATTAAAAGAAAAAAAAAAAAATTAAAAGAAAAAAAATTAAAAGAAAAAAATTAGAAGAAAAAAAAAAACATTTAAAGAAAAAAATAAAAAAAAAAACATTTAAAGAAAAAAAATAAAAAAAATAAAAGAAAATAAAATAAAAAACAAATAAAAATAAACAAACATAATTATATTTTTTGAAGTACTTTTGGTAGATTATGAAGTACACCTGATAAAGGTGTATAATAACTTAAATTCGTTTAACTTAAATTCGTTATTATTTTTTTAAGATGTATGCGAATCACCATGGCAACGTCAGTATTCACCACAATATGCTTGTTAGTGGTGCAGGAGGCACTCCAAATAGCTCGCGTAACTCATCGCTGGATCATCATCAGCAATTGCATGCACCAGTTGTTTCAAACGCTGCGCGCGTAAATGGTGGCGCACCTGAATGTACGACACGCAAGAAGTCTAGGCGCTCAACGTAAGAAATTTTGAAAATTCGAGTATTCCTGTAAAAACTTTATTGATCTATTAAATCTACGCGGCTACGAATACTGAACATGGAATGCCCGAATACTTTCATATATTTTAATCGAACTAGAAACGCTTATTAATTTTCAATTTTCTCCTATTTTTTCCATAGCAATGACAGTCAACTTTCTAGTCATAGCCAAGGTTCGCTCACACTCCCACCACCGTCCGCAACAAGCATCAGCACCACAGCTACTGTTGCCGCCGCCCCAATTCCTGCAACTAACATGAACAGTAGTAATGCTAGCGCCAACAATAACAGTTTTGAGTTGACCACGGCTGCAGGGGGCATGTTGTTAGCGCCCGTACACGGCTCCATGGCTGCACCAGGCGCCACTGACAGCAGCACTTTGGCACATCCATATGATGGTAGTAATACAAATGCAACAAATACAAGTGCCGCCCATAACAGTGCCAACAATAATCACAAAAATAACAATTTGCCACCGACAGCAGGTAATAAAGAAAATGCAAAACCGGCAGAATTTACGCTGCGACGACCACGCAATTTTTCACTGTTAAATGTAAGTTGCTGTTGCTGAGAGTTTTTGATTTTTTCAACTATTAATACATTTGTATTTGCTTCTTTAATTTCTTAGACTTACAAGCAAAACTGGAAGACAGCGAACAATCATTTTCAACGTTATACAGATGTTAAACCACGCGAAGAACGTCGCCCTACAGTTATTGATTTGGCAAATCAACCAAATATACTAAGCAAAATAAATGGGTGGAAGATACATCATTTACGTTCGCAAATGGAAGATTTGGTTAGTAAATGATAATTCATATATATTTTTTTTTTACTTATACACTAAATACTCTCTTTTTCAGTGTGAAAATGAGTCCAATGGCTTGGATCAGCTGAGCAATATGCTGAAACAAATGGAAATGCATGAAAAAAATCCAGAAATTGAGCGCATAAACGAGTTATTGAAGGTTTGTTTGACTACGATTCTTTTACTAAGCTTTTATAAAAAAGTGGCCGAGATATTCCATTTAGCTTATATTCAGTGCGTGTACTCGATAGGACAATAATGTACGTCGTACCAAGTTTCGCAGTTTCTGTTTATATTAGAATTTAAAAATTTCTTGAGTCAAAAGTAGGTAATACACTCCCAGTTCCGAAACTTTTATGAAAATCGTATATAGAATGGTAAAGTTATTAAAGAGATTTGACCGTTTTACCTTTATCAGAAAGTGAGCTATTGCATGTTCCGTCTTTCTAAACTAAACTCTTATCAAAAATTGGGCGTGATCGAAAATCGAGTTTGCTTAGTTTCAATGGGCTTACTTTACACAACAATAGCATGCTTCGCACCAAGTTTCGTTATTTCAGAGTAAACTGTTCTGAAGTTATTAAAAAACTCGGTGTTTCAAAATTTGTTTGTTGTTGTTGTTTTTGTAGTTGTTGTCAGACAGGGTCACCCCGGGTCGATATAAAAAAAACGGCCCGGGTCGTTTCGGCACGATGGGTACATTTAGCTTTACCCAGGGTGCACCAACGGAGAGGCGATCTACTCTTTGTTTCCTAATATATAGCTGCCACGCCCATTTTCCAAAAAAATCGCTTGTAAGATGGTCACCAAAGTATAAAAAGCGAATTGTAGCTCTGTGTCTGCCAGTGATTTATCTCTTTTTCTAGGTTTTTTGAAATTTTCGATATTGAAAAAATGGACATGGCTTCTATAAACATTTCATATATATACCTTCTATTTACATCTTGCTTCTCCCCTCTCTTTCAGGGTAACATACAGCGAAGTAAAATTATTGTCGATGGCATTAATGAAGCACAAAATCAAGTGATGAAAATATTCGAACACAAATCGCATATTACAGATATATTAAGTCGTTGTGCATCGAAGCGCAACTTCAAAAAACGCGAAAAATTTTAAATTTTTCAAAATTGAACAGCATTTGTAAAATAATCACTTTAAAAATCTTATATTTAAACGCAATATATTATTTATTAAGTTACATACCAACTAAATGTACATACATAAACAAACAAAAAAGGAAACATAAAAAGAACATGTTTAACATTTAAAAAATGAAGAGAACAGAATTCAGTAAACAAACAAGTTTTAAATATATCTACTAAGAAAGCGCAATTTATTGAAATAGGTATGTATATAAAAATGTTTTATGTGTGCTATTAATTCCACGGCAAAATTAATACGTTTTTTTCGTAGAAAGAGCTACTACATAGGTATGTTTCGAAATGAAAATAAAGCAAAACTTTACGCTGTATAAATATAAAACTTTTTGTATTCTATTTTACTATTTGTTAAACAAAAACTTTTAAAATTAAATTGAGATTAGCTCTGCTTTGAATAATAAAATAATTATATGAGTTAAAACACAAAATATAAAATTAAGCTTACTACGTGTCATTCATTATGCAGCACACTTTAAAAAATAATTTGGCGAATTAAATAATGTAAAGGCAAAAACCAAAAAAAAAGATCAAGTCCGCAGTTATTTATAAGTTGGAACGTTTGTAGATTTTAATAAAGGATACAATTTTACTTTACTGTTTTTGTATTTTTATTGCTGAGGAAATGGTAGACGAACCACTCGGTCGGTTGCTGAGTGAAAGTTCACCCTATTTCAATAACGATGAAAATGTATTGAATTTTCATTGGGATGGCGCGTTTTTGAAACTCATGCTAAAGGAATATTCTTTACCGAAATTTAATTTTGGAAAAAGACATTTTGAAGAATATTTCGAAATTGGGCAATCTTTCATTTAGCTGTCGAACTGGTTAATAAAGAAATGTCATAGATGGGGAGCCGAAAGCTGCGAGTGCGAGGCGGTGCAACTGGCGCTCTCTCAAACTAGGAAGTTAAACAAAATATTTTCATCAGCTCTATTCTAAATAAAATTCCGCACGGATTTTTTCCATCTCCATTTCTACACCTCGTTACAACAACAACAGCATCCTTGCCATAATACAGTGTGCCTCACAAATCATTAAAAATTATTAGCATACTTTTAGGCGATTTCCATAAAGCTTAAGTTTGCACAGTGGCTGTTTAAAGCTGGAATTATTGGTGATGTTTGTCGTAACGCTGTAGTCGTATCCCTAACGCAACCCTATGCGATACATTTGTATCGATTATTGGTGCGGTAACCGTAAACAGCTGATTGACTGCAAAAACTCAGCTATGAACACAATCTTAATTAATATTTTCTTAAAAAATGTAAAATGATAACTCACCAAATAGCAAAGACCAATAAATTCGAAAAATTAATGCAAAACAAATAAATTAAATGAACAAAAAAGGTAATCAGCTGTTTACGTTACCGCGGAAAACCAAAAACCAATTGGTTGCCTACGATCCGGTTACGACCTTAGCGTTACGATAAGGCACCAATAATCGATTGCATTAAATCCCATAAGGTTGGTCGAATCAGCTGATTGGATACGACTACAGCGTTACGACAAACATCACCAATAATTCCAGCTTAAAGTTTTGATAGAGGGTCGAGTCATCGCCCAGTAGGATGCTTTGTCAATTAAACTTAAAATTTTTTTTTGTTATCATTATTGTAACATCAGATAAAATATCAGGTATTATTTGTTTTTAAAACTCTTCATATTTTTAATTTTATTTTACTTTATTATATTTTATTTAACTTTGTTTAATTTGAATTGAATATTTTAATATAAACTAAATTTTAATAAAAACTAAATTTTGTATTTTATTTTAATTTTAAATTTATTTTGGTAAAGTTATTTTTTGAATTTAATTTATTTAAATTTTATTTTATTTATTTTATTTTATTTGAAAACATTTTTAATTGAAGAGGAGGGATCATTGTCCCGCTACTAATGGCGGTACTTCCATATACACCGAGAGCTCGAAGTTAGACGGCAGAGTTGAAGGAGGGATCAAAGGATCTGGGCCTTGAGCTCTCCTTCAGATTACCGGATCGCTACAGTAACTTTCAGCCTGAAGTCCCAGCAATCATTGACGTTGCCGCTTAGATAGGTGAACGCGCTATTGGAGAGGATATAGGTAGTTATTTGCAGCGATAGCCAAGGCGCTGCTATCAAATCCCATGGCTCTTATTCGTTCAGTTCTGTGCTGACGCTCAGGGCAGACAAACTTACCAGGCAGGGCACAACCAAGCAGGTTCTTCGGGATAAAAAGCGCTTAGGTATACCGTTAGCCACCTTTGTCACATGCAAACTAATGCTGAAGGAGCAGACACTCCGCCAAGCCAAAGAAAGAAACCTACAATGCCCAGGGTGCCACCTATCCCAACAAAACTGTCCAAAATGTGATCATAAAAGATCTAGACATATTTATGTCCTAAGAAGGAGAGAAATCTCCATATTAATAGGGGTATTAATCGCGCATTGCCTTATTGGTAGGCACGCAGAAAGGCTAGGTGTGCCCTACCGACAATGCTGTAGGCGTTGCAAAGATGATGTGAAACGGTGGGTCACCTTATTTGCAACAGCCTAGCTTTAAGTGGCGGGAGAATACGCTTTTTGGGAGTTTCTTTCCTGCATAGCCTACGCCAGGTCGCGGAGTTGGACATAAATTACTTGATGGCCTGTATCAAGTCATCTAAATGGTTCGAGGAGGAGTAACGGTATCGATTTAGGAGTGTCAGTCCCGGGATTCTGCTATGTGGCGAATCTTGAAAACACAGGGATTTTCCATATGGCCGACTCCCGGGACTGACTTTCCTAGTGGAACTTAGTGTTGGTGCTATGTATCACAACGCACCTTTTAAAACAGGAATAAGTGTGCTTCTATGGCACCAACTTGAACCTAACCTAAAATGAAACAATCAGAGTTGGTGTAGTAGGACGCGCTACGGTTAAAAATGCCTAATTTCTCCTCGGTTCAACGACCACTAAAAAGGGAAAAATGAAAACTTTCTAATAACAAAAAAATACAAAGCCCTACGTCTAGTTTCTTATCAAGAACGAAATTGCAATCACGATAGCTAGTATTGTTTGTGAGTTGTTGCGTAGTTTGTTCGTTAATAACAAAAAAAAAAAAAAAAATAATTTGAGTAATAAATTATTTGATCGGTAAAATTTTCTAAAATTTATTCTTTTAATTTTTTTTTATTTTTATTTATATTATTTGATTTTTCTTTTATTTTATTTGATTTGAATTTATTTTTTTGAATGATTTAATTTTTTTGATTTCATTTAATTTTTTTTTTTAATTTTTTTATTTCATTTTTTTATTTTTTTTATTATTTGATGTAATTTAATTTAATTTAAACTCATTTTGTTTTATTTTATTTCATTTAGTTATATAAGCTTTATCTCATTTCATTTTATTTCTTTTAATTTTATTTGATTTATTTTTATTTCATTTTATTTTATTTTGGTTTTATTTTTTTTTACTTCATTTTCAAAAATTTTTCTTCTTTCTTGAATGTTTTAAAATAATACAGATAAATTCCATCAGGGGTGAAGACCCGGAAACACTCGTCTCGTAGCTATCGCCAACTCGCCATTGACTTTACTTATTAAAATTATAGGCGTTTTATACTGCACCTATCCATTTCTGAGCGCCTAGTGACACAAGATTTATAGTACATTTACACCGCACCAAATTTGGCGCTTTTTTCCATACAAATCTCATTTTCCAAATTTGGAATTCCATAACATTTGACCTTATTTGCCGAACAATACAACCCACAGCTCCTCAAAATAGCAACGCTGTTCCACATTCAGAATTGCCCAGCTATAACCTTAATGATTAATTGACGTGTGATAACTTTTGCTCTACTAGTTTTTTTTTAAGAAAACGGGCTAATTCTACCAGGAAATGACAGAAGCCATCTTGACTCTTCTTTTATTATTACTCTACAGCTGTTCAGCACGGTAATGCATTTTCCTTCGGTGCCTTTTTGTACTGGTATAGGATTCTTGCAGGGAAGGTGAAGCCAAATGCAAATCTGCCAGTGTAAAGGGTGTCGAACTGGCTCATTTGAATTCGCCAAATTTGGTGTGGTGTAAATATACTATTACAATGTGATACGTGGCGATATATTTCATTTACAGTGATGGCTGAAAAAAAGGAGTACCCAGAATTTTTTAGGGTTTCCACATACTTACCTCTGCTTCCTTTTTATCAACTTGCATTGTTAAGTCAAAACTTCAAATATTTTTAATTTTTATTTTAATAATATTTCTTTATTTCATATTTAATACAGTTACAAGTACACATTTATTTCGGTCTAACTTTTTACGTCATGTTGCATCAACTTATGCCTGCTTTTTTATTTTAAACTTGTTTTTAAAGAAAAAACTAAAAAAAATTATATACGCATAGAAAAAAATAAAAACGTTCAAAGAAAAAACATTTTTTATTATTATAATGCAGCTGTAACTGAGTGGAGGATACTATTATTTTGACCTTGTCTGTTTTTGTGGCTGCTTAAAACAATGTTTTTATTTTTGCAATTTTCAAATTTTGTTTATACATTTGCTCAAGTTTTTTTTTATTAGATGCATTTTACTTTTTTAATAAATATGCATTTTTTGTTTATTGGGTGTTTGCTTGTGTTAAAGTTAATTTCTTTATGTTTTTTGTTTTGTTTTAATTTTCCTTGTATCAGTCATAATTTTGGTATGTTTTTTTTTGTTTTTGCATGTTTATTACTTAGTTTAAATATTTTTTGCTTAGTTTTATTTTAGTTTTTATTTATTTTCATTTTGAAATTATTGCAGTTTTTTACAGTTTAGTTTATACTTAAATATATATATTTTTACCTTTAATTAGAGCTATACTACATACAAGTTTTTTTTTTCTTTTTTAATATTTTACATTATACAACTTTTTCCACAACGGCGCTCAACTGTAGTTATTAACTCAAATGCGCGCAAGTGGGGTATCGCATACCCTACTCAAGCTGAGCGTTGCCAGATTATGTGAAAAATGAAGTTGCTCAAACAAACATTCACAAATGTGTACAATTTTATTCGCTGTGTCTTTTCTTAAAAAATATATCTTAAGCTTTTTTAAGCATTAATGATTTTAGATTTTATTTATTATTTTTTATTAAAATTACTAACACATTCTCCAATTAGTATGTATTATATTTATATAGCAGTTTTTTACTTATTTTTTTTTACAAATATCTGTCACTGCATATTTGTGGTATTAAATAAGTTTATTTGCTTTTGTTTATACTGGCAACCTGTCACTCTAATTTTAAATTTTTTGGTTAACCTAATCACTTAGCACCTACCAAAGGTTAAGGATAATAGGGTGTATGTATGTCTATTTTACAGGGTGTGCTTACACAGCTAAAATGTTTATATTTAATTATTTAAATTTTTTTTTTAACCTAGCATGCCTAATAATTCCTTAACTGGATAACACTAGAGATGCGGTTAATCAATAGTCAATAATAATATATTTTTTTTTTAAATATGATTAATGAGAACTTTAATTCAAATTTACATATCGCAATAATTTTTTACACATTATAATGATAATAGTTAATGATAATCATAAATCGTTGAGAATATAATTGTCAATAGTTGTAGGACATTTAAAGAATAATCGAAATTATAATGCAAAAAAGGGCCAGAAACGAAAGTGGTCGAACAGATGTTGGAGCTTTAAGAAAGCTTTTTTTGCTTTCAAGTGAAAATGAAAAGTTTGAGGCTTTTAGCAAAGCGATATTGTATCAAAAAGCTTAATAGGTAAAGCTTTTACAAGACCCATGACACATTATTTGTAAGTCGAATATCCCGAAAGCTTTATACATACATATTTTCTTTGAAAGTTTTAACTTAAGGGAACGTATTAAAAAAGTGGGATCTTCAACAAACTTTTTAGTGTTTTTGTTGTAAATAAAAAGAATTACTGAGCTTTGAGTGGTGTTAAACGTGTCACACATTATACAAAAAGCTTTGTGGGTGTATCTGAAAAACCTTTAACCATGTATGTCAGACGCCATTAAAGCATGGTCAAATCACCATAAAGGACTTTTGAAAATTTTAATGAATTCATTGCAAAATAGCTCTGCACGTTGGTCTAAACGAAAAGCTCCAATAATATTATATACATTTTAATCTGTGAGAAAAAATATAAACGAAGAAAACTAATCCTTCTATTTAGTCCATGATAACATAAAGCTTTTACTATTCGGTAAACTTACAGAGCTTTCACTTTATTATTTTTTCCTAAATTTTTTGAATAGCCTGTAGAAAGCTTTTTTTATTGAGTTGCAAAGCTTTTAAATGGGGTTGGATAATCCATAAATAACACAAAGCTTTCACCATCTGATGAGCTTACAGAGCTCTCAGTTTACTTTTTCTTCCCAAATTTTGTTGAATACGCTATGGAAAGCTTTTTATGATAACATAAGAAAGCTTAAAGCTTTACGTTCACTGAATCTTTGAAATAACTTTTTTTACGAAAAATAACCTTTTATTACATTACAAAAATTGGTACAAAACTTTGAAAATAGTAGAAAAACTTAAACGCAAGTAAAAATATATAATTTCAAAAATAATTACTAATACTATGTAGTTTTAAAGCAAAAAGCTATACATACATTTTTTTTCAAGTGCACTGCGGGAAAAATATTATTTACAAATCTGAGCGCTAAATAAGCATGCGTTGGAGCTTGATTTAGCTTAATAGGTTAAAAGAAAATACACTTGAAAAAAATTAAGTAAAAAAAAAAGATAAACAACTTTCATGAAAAAGTTTGATTAAAATGATTAAAAATATAAATGGCATTTGCTAATAATAATTTTTTGTTTGCTTTTTTATAGTAATTTTAAAGTTACTTCTAAATATAAAACATATTCATTTGTATGTAATATAAAATTATTAAAATCTTTAAAGCAAACTTTAAGTATTGAAAAAGTGGACACAAATTATTTGTTATTTTTTATGTTCCAAACTATAAATAGTTCATAATAAAACGTATTCGAGTTGAGTAAAGTTGGATTCGAGAATAGGTTGTATATCACAATTTTAGAAAAATGCATTCAGTTATTTTCTTAAGTGTAGTGGCGACTTTTGTGAGTATGCGAGGAGTGAACTTGAAACGGGCTTTGAAACTTTGCAATTTGGACCTGATAATTTTTCACCGTGTATGAAAGAAGCTTTGGAGTAAGCCATAGGGTTAAGCGCGACAGTTTGAGTGCCACGTATGACATTTCAGCTGGTTGAGCCTGGCAGTTTGTGAGCCACTGTATATCAAAATATTTTTAAGGGACAAGATTTCGAAACGACTTTTGTAAAGATTTTTGAAATCGAGTATTGTGCTTGAATGAGGCTCGAAAAAAACTTTTCTGTTTTAGCAAAAAAAAAAAAATTCAATGAAAATAATATTTAAGCCAGTCTAAAAGGCGCTTAGATAAAATTGTTAGGAAGAAAAAAAAGAAAATTAAAAAAATTTCTAAAATAAAAAAAATAAAAAACAGTCATAAAACAAGCAAAAAAAAATATAAAAATTAAAGTCACGTCATTTTAGGTAAAAGATATTATTTTGAAAAGTTTATCATAAATTTATAAAAAAATAAAAAAAATAAAAAAAATATTTTTTCCGCTTGCAAATTATAAAATTTCACTATTCTATGCTTGCTTTATTTTAAGTTTTTTGTTTTAAACTACGTTTCTATTTTTTTGCATCAAATACTTTTATTTTCCTTCCTAATTGTTTGCTGCTTAACCCTGCAATTATACAAAAACATCCAGTTTACACTAACTTTTGAATTCCTTCACTTTTTTTTAACTTTCCTTTATACTGTTGCCTATTAGAATACTTAATTAGCTATTTCTTATATAATTTTTTTTCCTCAACTAACACCTAAGCGCTTGGATACATGGCTGATTTTATAAATATTTTTTTACTTTATACAAAATTAAAATTCAAGGGCATTACATAACCTCAAACAATTACATAACCTCAAAATAAATGCACCCCAAAACCTACGGAGTGAGAGATACTACTGTCAATATGAGTTTTTTGAAATCTCAATCATTTCGATCTCCATTTCATTGCTCTTCATCCTTTCTAATGCTGGTTTTTTCTAATTTCATAATTTTTTTTTACAAATTTTATCAATTTCGTTCAAAAATATGTTTTTTTTTAAATATTCATTGTGCATTTCTGGATTTGTAGTATATTGGCCTTTTCACACATACCTATTGATATAATATATTGTTTTTTTTTTTTTTTTTTAAATAATCGCACGCTCACAGAATTGCAATTTATACCCACTACAAATTTTTCCCTTTTCATAATTAAATTTTTTTTTAAGTATTTAATAACTAATATTATTTGGTTGCTAACGCTAATAATATAAGTCGTCTTCTATATCTCTTTTTATGTTTTTGCTGCGATAGTAGTGCTGTTCGTTATTGTTGTTATTGTAGTAGTATTCATCCGGGTAGTTGTAGTCTTCTTCTTCGTCACTCACTTCATCGTTCACTTCCGTTACACCGTTACGTTCTTGCTCATCTTTACTGCTGTTGTTGTTACTCACGTTAAGTATGCGTTGCAATTCGTTTTGGTTCGTGGTGCTGCTGGTAACGGTACTCACTTTCCGATCACCAAATATAATATAATCATCAAAGGTTTTTAGTTCATACTCATCCGATCCATTGCCACTCACTTTTGCCACTCGTTCACTACTCTCTCTATGCTCATACTCTTGACTGTCGTCACTCACGTCACCTACTCACGCACTCAAATCCATTACTCTCAATTGTTGACGGCGCGATTTCGCCGCGCGATGCCCCATGCCGATCTTTCTACGCTTGCGTTTCGCATCACGCTGAAACGCTACATTGCCCGGATCGTCGGCGAGCTGTGGATATTTGTGTATGCTATGTATATCGATACCAATCCAGCCATCTACATCACCATGCGAGACCAACTCTTCCTTTTCCTCCTCAGTCCAATCACCGCGTCCTTGGAAGCCTGCCGCAACCAGCTGCTTTTCCAGCTCCCACGCCCGCTCAACGGCGCGCTTATGCGCATGTTTGAGTATGCGATGTCGCTCTTGTTCAGGATCGACGCCATACTTGATGATCACCACAGCATCGGGCCCATGTAAACGCAGCTCTTTAGCTGCAGCGCCACCATGATCGGTTACTTCGTGTGTGGAGATGTTGAACATCCCGCCGAGTCGGCGCAGTTCTTCGTTGTCATCGCGCAGCTTGAGTACGTTGTCTTTGACAAAGTAGAATACATCTTGATCGTGTATGCTGAAGTGTAAATCGAGGAAGTAGGAGTTATTAAAGACGGAGGAGACTACATCTTGTACTACGCTGTTCGAGCCATCAACTACGCTAACGAGCGCGCGTCCGCCAATGCGTGAGAGTAGAACGCCCTCGCCGAAGACACCTCGTCGATAGCTTATGCGTGGTAGTAGATTGCGCATTTTTGGTTCCATTTTGAGTAAAGGTTTTGGTACGAAATCGAAGTCGCTGAATTTTTCGTTGGTCTTCTCGACAATGCACTCGAGTCCAGAAATAACGCCGAATTCAGGCGCAAGTGTGTTGGATTTGATAGACACTTGTGGCACATATTGCGCCGCTTTGGTATATTTAGAGCTCTGCATATCGCGCAAATCATAGCCGAAGAGTTGAAGCCACGATTCCAAGTCGATCATGTAGTTCTGTGGTTTATTGGGATTCACGGGGTCATTATTGTGATAGCGATAGATGAACACATCTGTGGGATTGGACATTTCTGTAGCAAGGGTTTCCCATTTCGGTGTCATCCACTGACCCACTGTAGGATCATAATGCCGTCCTTCAGTGTAAACTAATCTTGAGTTGGGATCCAAAAGACCACCATGGAAATCGATGGGTATAAAGAAATCTGGATTGGTGTCTTTGATAATGCGACCGAAGGGTGTGCGTCTAATATCCTTGATTATGGTACCATTAAGATCGAACAATGCTAGCGGTGAGCCATTTTGATCGGTGGCTACGTAATAACGCTGATCGCCATTTTCCACCGCAATCAACATATCGCGATCGTCGTAGAAGAAACGCAATGTCTTACCTACCTTCGGGAAGTGCACGTGTGTGAGTAGCTTCGGCGTTTTTGGGTTCGCATAGTAGTACTGTGTGACATTACCCTTACTGTCGTGCCAAGCGATCAAACGACTGCGATCATCATAGTAGTACCACGCTTGGAAGCGATCTCTTTCGAAGGAGTGTATTAGTTGGCCACGATTGTTGTAGCGGTACTTCTGCTCGCCGCGCCTCACCACAAAGCCGCGCGCATCATAGTTGTTGAACTCGATTTCACCCACCTGTATGACACGATCGCCAATGTCGTAGCCAAGATTGATTTTCTCGCCCTGATCCACAATGCCGACGGTGTTGCCATTCTCGTCGTACAAATACTTCCAGCTGTTGGTGCCGGCTACCTCAATAACGTGTCCATCCGCATTGTAATTGATCTTGTCAAATGAGGTTGAGCGCCCTAAAGTGGTCTTTTGCGACTTGATGCGATTGCGTAGATCGTAGTCCAATTCAAGACGGAAGACATCGAAGCTCTTAATATTCATGAGTACACTCTTAACGCGTCCATGTTGATCGTAATCGATGATGGTGAAGAATTGTTTTGCGGAGTCTTGTATGACGGTGCGGTTGAAGGCGTTGCGCGTAATCTTCAAATCTTGTACCACTTCCAGTTGACCCAAATTCTGACTGTACTTGTAACGTGCTGTGGGTACCTCCTTATCATCGATCGACATTTCAATACCACTCAAGCGCGCATTGCCATCGTATGAGTATTTGTAGTGTGCGGAGGCTAGCGAGTTCTTCGAGCCGAAGCGTACCTTTTCGTCTTTCAAAATGCCAGCGTGATACTTGAATTCGCGACGCAGCTCAAAACCAGGTTCTTGCACCTCAACTGATTTGATGAGACTCGTCGTATCTTGATATGTGTAGTGCGTGCTCGAGAGCCCAGCTAAAATGGTTTCCAAGCGGCCAGCGGAGTCATGCACGAAGGCGACTTTGCCTGATTGGTGTGGGTGAATCTTGGCGAGTACTTGACCCTCATCGTTGTAGAGAATCTCGAAGGGATGACGATTAATGGGCGAGAAGTACTGATACTTGAAGAAGCCGAGTGAAGTTTGTAGCGAGAATGAGTGTATGTGACCGCGTGGTGTGGTTAAGCTCTGTAGCGCGCCTGCATCATCATATTGCAGCAGATAGTCAGAGCGCCGCGGTGTCGTCACCTTAAGCGGTAGCGAGCCAAACATGTCTTTGAATGCATAAACCATGGATGAGCCGTCGCCATACTTAATCTCATTCAAGCGTCCATTGCGATCGAAGGTGTACGCCTCCTGTAGCACACCCCATTTCCAGCTAACCAATCGGCCAAAACGATCATACTCCAAGTCAACATCTGCATAATCACCGGATTGAGGACGGAAGCTGACAGGACGCGCGGTGCGATCATATGTCACATTCAACAGTTCTTGTTTATCATCGACGAGCACCACAACCGACTGGGTATCACGATCATACTCGAGCGTAAGCACATTATCACCGTTGACGCGCAGTTTGCGTCCAACTTGTGAGACGGGACGTGGTCCCTTGCCTTGTTTGCCTTGCTGCATGCGACGCACAAAGTAACGCCACTCAAATCGATTAGCCAGATCGCCAGCAATTTCGGTTCGTTGCTTAGCGGGCACTGGATAGCTTTCTCCAATGACCGGGTTGATTTCGGCCAAGATGGCGTAGGGTACCACTTCCATTTGCACAGTGTGACCCCATGGCGTGAGACTGGTCATTGAGCCATCCATTTCAACAGATGTACGCGACTCGGCGGCGCCATTGCGAACCATGACGGTGGAACCTTGTATCAGCATCGATTGCTCCTTTTGGGCATTCTCCGAAATCTTCACTTGTGCGCCCTTAACACTGAGATCGAAGACCAAGTCAATAACGCGGCCAGTAGGTGTAACAGCAGAGGTGAGACGACCAAACTCATCGTAGTTATAGACATACGAGCGTCCAGTGGAATCAAGTTTCGTCTTTAGCAGCCCAGTGGGCCCATGATACTCGAAGGTCACGTTGTAGTTATCTGGTGTGCTCAGCTCATGTAACATCTTCATGCGCGTCATGCGTAGACGACATTTCTGCCCCTTCGTGTTCTCGATAGAGTTCACCTGTGAAGTGTAATCACGCAGCAAGAAAACCTTATTACCCGCGGCATCGGTGACAGTGCTCAGTTTGCCATTGGATGTGTTGACATTGTAGGTGAAGACGTAGGTGGTTTCGCCAGTCAAAATATTCTTTGTGGAGACATGTTGGCCAAAACGATTGAAAATATAAATTTCTTGCATATCTGGCGCATAGATTTCGTATTCGCGCGAACTGCTGGCTTCGGGTATGCTTGACATTACCGAGCGTATGCGATAGTTTGCTTGATCGGCGATATGCACGTAGCCGTCGGGTGTGACTGAGAGCGCAGCGATAGTGTTGAACTTGGCGCTCGTGGCTAGGAAGTGTTCGGCCTCAAAGCAATCGCAGCCGCGCTCAAGACAATTACACTTCGACTCCGCGCCTGCAAATGGCGCAATACGTCCATCAGTGCCAATGACACGTACGCGGTTGATGCGCTGTGAGTCACTCTCTGCCACATACAGCTCACCCATGGGGCCGAAAGATATCGATTGCGGCATAACGAGTGTGGCGTGTGTAGCCAAATCTGAGTCGTAAACAGTTGATGTGGTAGCGCAGTGGAGTGGACGCCCAGATATGACGCGCACACGTCCATCGGGTGTCATGCGCAAGATCATGTGATCGTCAATGATATGCAGCGTGTTATCTAAAGGACAGACAGCCAACTCAGTGGGCCAACGTAAATGCATTTCTTCCAATTTTAATGTGCCTTCGCAGGGTATCGGCTTCCAGTGTGACTTGTGCATGTGATTTCCAATTAATGTGGTCACAATGCCATCGCGATCCACCATGCGTATATTAGTGCCATCTGCGAAGTAAAGTATATTCTCGCTGGAGATCGCAATGCCTTTTGGATATGCTAATTTTGCATCTTTAGCCAAAGCGCCATCACCACAATGCGCTTCATCGCCTGGCAGACAACGTTCGCCTGAGCCGACAATGGGTTCCCAGTTCTTCTCGGGCTGTGAGTAATCATTCGTGTCACGCACGCGTATAATTTGATGGGATTCTGGATCAGATATGTACAGCGTGCCATCTAGTGGACTAAGCGCCATGTGATAGCGGTATGAAACGCGCGTAGCATTCAACTTCACCACAGTGCGTATGCTGCCGTCGGTCATGATGCGGCGTATATAGTTAAAGTCACCAACATACAAGCTACCATCGGGTGAGGAAGCGAGCGCGACTGGCGCGAGTAGACGTTGCTTATATGCCAAACCTTCGCAATCGTTGCACTCGAGTGGGCGTTGATGGCCATCGCCCATTGTGGTGAGTATGACGCGCGGTTTGTTTTTCAAGTAGATGTTGGAGCCATCACCTTTTTGTAGAATACCCTCGTGGAAATTGTAGCGATGATGTATATCCAGATTCCAACCTCCAACTTCGGATATAGACATGTCATGTCCGGATAATTTCGTGGTTTGTATATCCCAAATAATATCTTTGCAATCGGTGTATTGATAGCCAACTTTTACCACCGCGGTGGTGACACCATAAACGCGCTGACGATAGATATTCAAGCGATTCCAAGCGTAAGTAAATTTAATGCCGGGATCAGCTTCGAAAACGCGCTCAAAGAGTATGCCTTCAATGGTTATGCGCAAATGTATTAGGTGCAGCGATTCGGGTATCGTTTCAGGTGTGAGCTGTAGCTTTATAGTCGACAAATAACCAGCAGCGCGCGATGAGTGATAAACCAAATTTAGTCCAGTGCCAGGTATCTGCAACGATTCCTGTATGACTTGCGACTCAGCGAGTATGGCAGAGCGATCGGGACAAGCGCCTTGGAAGCCGTGTTTCCACGACGCCAACACTACCGGCTTCATGAGATCGTAGTCATGCGAGAAGCAGGTGTGCGGTATAGGTACTACATTCTTTTCCTCTGACATTGACATCACAACCACCTCAATTATGATCACCTCATTCCAGGGTACTTGCACGATGCGCGATTGTGGTCGGAAAGGTGAGCGTCCGAATTGTAGCGTTACTGCGCCACCGCCATTAACCATCAAATCGAACCAACCATCATCGCGTGTGAGCGTAAAACCTTCGAGTAGTGTTGTGGTGGAAACGCGCACACCCACCAAACCCATGCCGAGTGAGGTGACAACGCGTCCGCGTATAACGGCTGAGCGACTGTGTGGAAAGAGAAGCAGAAATGTTGAAGATTAGTTCCATGTTTTGTAAAATACTGTAGTAAACTATTAAATACTTTTTAGAGAGCGTAACATTTTTATGTTTTTTTATATGTTGGAAAAAAGTGTTTAAAAAATTATACTAACAAGCAGTTGAAAAAAATTAAGATGAAACAAATTGGCGCTAAGAAACATATAGACATTTATATAAATGAACTACTTAAAATAAATAACTGTACATTTTTAAATTACCAAAAAAAAAGACACACAAAAAAATTATAACAAAAAGTAGACACGCACATAGGAACATAAAAAGACATAAGGTACACAAATTGAACGAAGTTTGAACGAGCGAAATAGCGAACGAACGAACTAACGAACGATCGAATTTTTTTACAAGGTGTATTTAAATATTGCAGCTTTTTTAGAAAGTCTTTTTTTGGATTTTTTTATTTTTATTTTTGATACAAAAATTTCTAAACTCTATTTTTTTTTTTAGTTTTAGTAGCAGGGTTGCTTTGATTTGGAAACTTTTTTATGATTGTTGAAAAGGCGCGTAAACTAATAATTTAATGAAAACAGTGAAACAAACTAATAAGCAACAAAAATTTACAAAACAACGTATAAAATAACCGTAAAAAATTTTGAAAAAATTGTAGTTTAACATATTGAGGTTAGTTAGAGCTTAACTGGATTCTTAAGAAATTTTAATGAAAACTTTAAAGGAAAAATGTCGACTTAAAACTAACATAACCTAAAAAATCTTAAAAGTACTCAAAATTTGAAGTATTAAGGTTAAGTTAGAGCTTAACTGGAAATTTAAGAAATTTTAATCAAAACTTTAAAAGAAAGACTAATTAAAGTTAGAACATAAACTAACAAATCTTAAAAAGATTTGAAGCTCAAAATATTGAGGTTAAGTTAAAGCTAAACTGGAATTTTTAAAGTAAAAGAAGATAATATGTGGTAAAATAAGAAAAATATCATAAAAATAAAACATGTTAAAGGCATCTTAACACAAAAAAAACATAATATAACACAAGGTATAGAGAAATATTACAACAATTAAGAATCATTTTCTCATTTAAATAGTTAAAGGCGCAAAGGTCACTTTAAATTTAGCGGCCAATTTACCTGCCAATTTACCTGCCATTATTTAAAGTACACAGAGAAAAATGAGCTGGGAATGGATAAGAATTAACCGTGATTTTGGTTGAATCAACATATTTTGGTTGATATGACCAAGTCACTGTCAATTCTTATCCATCACCAGCTCATTTTTCTCTGTGTGTAAAGATGAATTTAAAGCGAGCTTTAAGTATTTTTTATTTGCGGGTATTGAGTAATAAAGTAAATATAAAACTGAGCCATGAAAAATGAATGAAATTTAACAAAGACTTTAAAAAAGAAAAAAATCGAACTGATAAAAACTAAAAAATTATATTACAAACAATCAACGATTTTTTAGTTATTTTTTTTAAAGAGTAGTTAGTTATTTTAGTTTGAGCGCTTTTGCTTACCTTGCATTGAAATAATTCCAAAAAATGCTGTTAGTGTTTAATGAATTTTGGTATGATTTTTTTTTGATAACGATTAATTTGTTTTGATCATTTTTGATGATTTTTTTGTATTTGAAGCAAATTGAAAGAGCCGAAAGGTATGCATGATTTCAAAACAAATTCATTATTCAATTGAGCGAATTGAATTTTATATTAGTAAATTTGTTAAGTGTACGCAATGGTAGTAATGGTAGTAGTGATGTTGGAAGTAGTAGTTAGTAGTTTTTTGGTAGTAGTTTTAGGGCGCGCGTGTAAGAGAAGAGAAAAGAGTAGAGAAAATTAATTGCATTAGCGTTGAATTGTTGATTGGTTGAGTTTTTTTTTGTAATTATTTTTTCAAAAACAAAAAAAAGTATTTGACCAACATTTTTAAGTCCTAAACCTATGCGCTAGCTTTGTGCGCTTTAATTCTAACTGTTGTCGCAACTTTTATTTTATACTATTGCCTACTTTTAGGGTGTTGTGTTGCTGGTGCAATAACAAAGGACATTTAGTGGGATTTTTTTTAAACATATATGTGGTTTTTGGTGTAACATATTTTTTTTCGTTTTGTTTGGGATTTTTTTTTTTTGAGGATGGGAAATCTTAGACAAGGGCACGAAAACCAAAAAATATATATATCAAAACGTAAAAACTCAAAAAAGGCAAACTAGTTTTCATTATGCATTACAGTTTTTTGATTTTCCTGCAGGGATATTCATACATCCACTATACATATAAATACACTGAAAAAAAAAATGTGTTTTGTTCAAAAATTTTGTTACTTGATTTAAAAAAGGAACACTCGACCAATTGCTTATTATTTCAATTATTTTAAATACGATATCCCTTTCCATCAAACTAATTTCTAAACTTAAAATAATATAAAAAAGTAGTAAAAACCAATTGGCAAACACATTTGAACCAACCTTTCATTGAACGTCTCGAGTTTCGCATAATTTTGCAGGCTGCTCTCATCAATCAAGAACTTCATGCGCTCGAAGAACGAGGCTGTAATCGCGGGTGGTTGTTTGCGTAGCAATACGTCAATAGGCTTGGGCGCGGACACGCAAAGCTGCGATGTCTTGCAGACATGACTGGCGCAACACTCGGGATCCTCACAATCGACGAGACCATCTGAGTAAAAATTAAATTTTGAGTTGCGTACTATGCGATTTATTTGCACCAACTTACCCTTATCATTGTCCTTGCTATCGCCACAGTTTAGTTCGAGCGCTATACCACAATCAGGACCATCCCAGCCCTCATAACAACGACACTCCCATTGTCCCTCGCCACTCACGCGGCACTGTCCGTGCGCCGAACAGCCATTCGGGCAACCCTCGATCGTACAATGCTTGCCATTCCAACCGGTCACACACAAGCAAGTGCCATTCTTACATTGACCATGCTCGTTACAGCGCGTATCACAGAGCTTCGTGTTGCAGTATTCACCACCCCAATCGGCATCGCACAAACAAGCATCACCAACGCAACGTCCATGCTGGCCGCAATCCAAATCGCAGAGTTCCTTTGAACAATCATCACCACTCCATTTTGGTTCGCAAGTACAAGTCTGCGTATCCAAATCGAATGTACCATGTCCCGAACAATCGGGCAGACATTGTAGAGCATCTTGATCCATTGTAGCGCAATCGGTTCCCTTCCAACCCTTCTTGCAAATGCATGTGCCATCAGCACAAAAGCCATGTCCCGAACAATTCGGATGCGGACAATCAACTGCGAAAGAAAGAAGGAAATCATGAAACGATTAGTTAAAGCGCGAAACTAGGTACTTATTCAACACGTTCAAAGAAAACACTCAATTGAACCAAAAAACTAAATCCTCTACTTTATTATTACCTTCTTCGCAGAATTTCCCTTTGTAGCCGCGCATGCATTGACACTTGCCGCTCACGCAGTGTCCATGCCCATTACAATCGGCCACCTCGCACTCATCGTGACGCAACGAACACTCTTTACCCTTCCAACCTGGATTACAAATACATTCGCCATTGATATATTCACCATGTTGTGAGCACAACACTGGACATACGCTCTCGCTACAATCGTCACCCCCAAAGCCGGGATTACATTGACAGTGCCCTAGCAGACATTGTCCATTACCCGAGCAGCCATTCGGACAGTTTTGTGTCATATCTTCGGCTATGGCGGCATAGAAGGTAACCTCTTGTGCGTCACCATCATCGTTGTACAGCGAAACGAACCAGTGACCGGGTTCCATATAGCGCGTAACCTCGCGTGTTATCGACAACTATGCGTTGCATGAGCGCGCGCAATAAAAAGAAAGAGACGGTGGTAGTTGTTGTGGTAGAGAGAGAGGGCGCGAGCGCGATGACAAGCAGCGGCGTTCATGAGTCAAATGAGTATTGATGTGATGTTGGCATGTGTTTATGGAACATATAACGGTATGTGGACAACATTTGTGTGTATGAGTTTGTGTATTTGGGATGAGAAACAAGAAAAACACAGAGAGAAACAGTTTGGTTAATTTTAAGCATTAGTTTTTTTAAAAGATAACTTGTATGAAGCAAAACTACTGAAACATAAGTAATAAAAATAGCCAAAAATTATATCTTAACGTAGCATAACTAAACGTATAAGCTCTTTGAGTACTTGAATCTAATATCTAGCAAACGAACAAAAAAACTACTCACGTGTGCTGCTCTTGTTGTACGCGTGCTCGCGCTAAATCCGCTCAAAACTTCCTTGAAATGATATTGCGTGTGCGTTGGCAGAGCGTTACGTCTTCCATAAACACCAATCGATGCGCCACGTGGTATAGTGTAATCAAATTTCACATAAGCCGGTTCCGATTGATAGAATTGCATATTCCAATAGCTATACGGTTGTATTTCCTTAGTCAACTTTTGTCCCAGTGTAATTTGCCCGAATGTGGTGCCATCTGGTGGGAAACTGCGTGCTGGGAACGTTCTAGCACCTGTTCCATATTTCATTTGACGAAGAGCGCGTGAGTACGCATTATTTTAAGCGCGCGAGTAAGTGAGCGTATTATACGAACACATGAAATACAATGAGTGATGATGAAATTTAACGGCCAATGTGGTGAGCGCGATGATTGTTCGAAAATTCATAGTTAAAACATACGCGAAATGCAAGAAAAGAGAAAAAGGAGAAAAGCGTTCGTTTGTTTTAGATTTTGGATTTTGATATGAAATATTTGAGATATTTAGTAAATATTTTATAAAAAAAATGTTTGTTCTAAAATTTACATTGTTGAAAGGAAATTTACATGGACGGGGAAAAACCCCGTTTTGGAAAGTTTCTTCTTCATATATATGAGCATGTTCTTATTTAACAATGAAGTATGCAACTTTGGACGATTTTATTTAGTGTCGTAAGTTCATATTTTTATGTAGAGTAGTGTTGTAAGTTTATTATTTTTAACCCTTCGTATGCTTGCCTTGCATCTTCTCAAAAAATCGAGTCTGAGTAAATGCTCGATTTTTATGCATGATGCCCAATGAGTTTGATTGACGAATATGTTATGAGTCTTATGAAACTATTAAACATATTTAATTTAGTTTGGACATATTATTTAGAATATACATTTTTTAGACATTAAATACACTGTAAAACAAAATTCAAGTTTTTGAAAATCCCACATGGTTTCTCAACGGTTTCTAAAGCTTTTGGGTATGTTGAATTCGAATCTGAAGTCAGAAGAAGAGATCGGTAGATGTAAAAGGAATTTTTTTTAATATAATTAAAAATTTTTTTTTTTTAGTTCAAGGAACTATTATTTAATTTTGGTTTTTTTATTTGATGGCACACAGATGTTCCATAGTTCAAAAATTTGGGGTATAGTTAGTTCATAGGAAAACAAATTTTAAAATATTTCTTACTACTACCCTCTGGAGGGAAACCCCGAAAAATCTGACTTCAGATTTGGATTCAACATATCTAAAAGCTTAAGAAACCGATGAGGAACCCTTTGGGATTTTTTGGCTGTTGTACAGAAATATTAATGGGTCGTTATTTAATGGAATGCTGGAATTTTTTTTGCCGTTTTGCCAATTTCTGAACTTAAGGTGATGATTATGGTTTAGTAAATTTATACGAATGATTTTTCGAGAATGGTGAATGGAAATTTTTAGGATTTCGAGGGGTCCAATTGCATTAAGAAAACCTCTGGAATATATTTTTGCAATAGCGCAACTTTGTTATTATTATTGTAACATGAGAAAGAAAATTGGCGATTATTCATCACTATTGGTTTAAGTATTAGATTTTTATTTTGTTTTATTAATTTTATTTTATTTTCCTTTAACCTAATTTTCTATTTTATTTTTTTATCTAACCCCCGAATTCTGTAAGCTGTCTCTAGTCACTAATAGAGACAATAGTCACTAATAGAGACAATTCGTGTTCCAATTCCATGTTGTCCAATTATGCATGTCCAAAAGTGACGCATTTGGTGCAGTGAAAACGTAGCTTTATTCTGTTATGTTATATCGTCGTGTCATAACAAAACTAACGCTTTTAAAATGTCTTACGAAACCTAACACTTTTCAAATTCTGTGCGAAAACTAACACTTTCTGTATGACGAAAACTAACACTTTCAATTTGTGTCTGACGAAAACTAACACTTTTTGTCTGACTAAAACTAACACTTCAATTTGTGTCCGACGAAAACTAACACTTTTAGGTAGTTAGTTTGCGATAGACACAAAATGAAAGTGTTAGTTTTCGTCAGACATAAAACGAAAGTAGCCTTGGTTAGTTCATGAACCACTTAATTCATTGAACTAGATCAGGGAAGTGATCGGTGGAACTAGTTCCAAATTTCAAATGAACTATGTAAAATTTTTGTCAAACTTATGGAATTTATTGGGAATAAGAAAATGCCGAGAAACCAAAACTAGTGCTAAAGTAAAGTCCCTGCCAACCAGCGATAGCCCCGGTGAAAATAAAATCGCAAATTAGTGCTGTACAAAACGAAATAGCAACTCCAACATGAGTCACTCACCAAAATTGCCTACTTTTTTATCCTCTTATTTGGTAAGCGCGACCCAGTAGTTTCCCAAGATTTTATCCGCTCCTGGTTATCAGGGTTTTTTACTACCGTACATAAGGTGGTATCTGTTTCCTTGAAGAGTCAACTGCAAAAACACGTTGAAACGTGTAGGAGGAGGTATCAAAAGACTCTCCTCTGGATTTTTGAGGCCAAAAGGCATGCCTTGATTTCGCTCCCAACATTTTTGGGCGTGTTATCAGTTATTTCCTAAGGGAAACAAATACAAATAACTGAACTAAATCAATTAAAAACGAACTAAATGAACTAGTTCGAAATCTCCGATCACTTTAATGAACTAACATTCCCAACTCTAAACGAAAGTGTTAGTTTTCGTCAGGCAAAAAAAAATCTGGTGTTAGTTTTCGTATGGCACATCGATACTCAATTTATTGTAATTTAAGTTTTTCTTTTGCTTTTGTTTTGCATACGTTCGAACTCTAGAATTTATTGGTTCTGAATGGAAAGACTTAAGATTGGTCTCATCTTACTGCAATTGGATCACCCTTTGATTGAGGCTTAATTCTAAATAATACTTTTGTTATGTTTTATTTATAATACTTTAAAAAAACATCTATGTTAAATATTTGAAGCAAAAAAAAGTTAGATTTTATGTATGGTAGAAAGTAAAAAATGAATATCGTTCGATATAAAGCATATTAAACATACCCATTACCAATATTAAATATGGTATTTGTATAACAAAAATATTTAAATACATAAATAAATATAGATAAATATTTACATATGTTGCAACTTTATATATCAAGTGTCAATATTAGTACTTTACACCAATGAAGGGTTAACGACTCACTCTTACAGAGAGTATGAGTATATAATGCAGAGTTAGAGCGCATGAATTAGTAAGGCATCATATACACGCTGCGAACATTAATTTTCATTTTGTTAGTCGACAAGCATGATTCGTGTGAAAAATATTAGTAACAATCACCATTAACCATAACAAACAATCACCTTCAAGTATCAGAATAGGCATAACATCTGGACATGCAATTTTGTTGCCATCAACCATAATAATTTCATTATCAGCAGCAATATTATTATTAGACACATCAACACCAAGCAAATTAGTAAATGAAGTAGTAGCTGTTGGTATGGTAGAAGATGAAATGCTAGAAGCTGCAACATTTTCACCCAAAGTATCAATACTAGTTGGACTAGTTTGGGTGGCAGTTGAAGGTGTGGAGGAGATTGGTGCATAAATAGAGTGTGTAATTGTGCGAGGAGCTGTGGTTATTGTGGCAGCGGGAGGGTTAACATTGACACTATCAAAAGGCTCGACATCTGCGAGAACAGGTTCAGGGAATGTCAAGAAATCACCACATTTGCAAGGACATTCTGGTATGGGTGGCGGTGGTTCTGGTATGCAATATGGGCTCAATGTATGAGGAGCAGGTAACTCTACAGTTCGCGTTGGCTGCTTTACAAGCTGCAAAGGCGCTGCATGCTCTTCGGCGCTTTGCACGCCACGTTCATGTGTGAGCACTTCCTGCAGATCGTGAGATTGACCGCCGAGCGGCACGGCAACATGTAGCGTATAGACAGAGTTCTCATCACCTTCGGTCGCAATTGTGACATTAACGAGTATATGTTTGCTTGGCACATCATACGTTTCACTAACAATAGGCGCTTTAAGCCTGGGCGCTTTGTCAACATAACTAGTGGGCGCGTCGTTATCTTCGCCGCTTTTAAGTATTTCATTTTCGGCGCGTGTTGGCGCATACTTGTTGCGTAGTTGTGGTGGTGGTCGGCTTGTGGCGGGCGCTGTTTTGCGCTTGTTGTAGGCAAATTTTCCACTTTCGTGCGTACCATCAATGGTCTTGTAAATTTCATCTTCATTAGAGTGTGTATCTTCTAATTTTACAATATCAATGTTGTCCGCACTCACTTCGGCGGTATTGCGCTGATGATAGTCATTAGTTGGGTTATTGAAATTGTTGTTGTTTGTTTGTTGGGGTATTGCATGAATGTGTCGTTTTGTGGTATTCGGTTTGTATGCTGTATTGCTGTATAGTGGTGCCATTAAATCGTCATTAAGCATGAGCTCATCATCTTGAGCTCGAGTCTCATCAACAGCTGTTCTTGATGCTGTTTTTGTTTGTATTAAAGGGTTTAGTATGCCTTTAATTTCTTGTACATCTTCAGTGTGTTCATCTATTTCGTTACTGTCATCAAGTTTTTCTGTAGCTTCCTCATCTTCCAGCTTGTCGGCGTCGGTCATTTGTGCTTGTTCTGTGTTTGTTTCTGTAGCTGTCATTGCCATTCCAATGTTTGCTTGATCTATGGCTGCTTGGTTTGCTGCTTCTTCTTTAACCAAATTCGACTTTCTATCATCTATCTCTACTTCCTCCTCCTCCTCCTTTTTTTCTGCGCCTCTTTCTAAATTTGCTACATTACTATTTTGTTGCTCGCCTGCGTCGTCTGTCAGCTGTTTGCCCCTTTCTCTTATAGATTTTGCTGACGCTGACACATGCTCATTTATCTCCATCGTTTGTCGCTCATCAGCTGTTTTAGTGCTCTCTGTTTTTGTTGTGCTTGTCTCAGCATCATCAACATCCCCAATAGAAGTTGTTGTTGTACTACCATTTTGCGCAACTGTTGTTGTGCCTCCAATTTGTTGTATTTGACTTCCGTTTAGCTTAATTTCTAGTTCCTTCCCTTTCTCTTCGCGCTCATTGCTTTCGTATTTATCAATTTCTGTGACACTTGACATGCTTGCGACGGCTAGTGCTCCGTTTCCCTCATACCCACCGTCTACAACATAATCATCGCTGTCAACTAAATCATGCTTATTATTGTTATCATCGGTTGCAATTTCGGCGGCGGCATCGTTTTCACTATCATTCAACGCGTCATCCGCTAAGCCGTAATGGCGATTGATTTGAAAATCATTTTCATCCTCTACTAAATCAGTTGCATGGTAGCGCCGCTTAGCGCGCATATCAACTGACTCAGTTTGTTCATAAAACGCGCCTTTTTCTGTCTCGCGCGCTCTATTATTGCCGTCATTTCTGGTGACGCTTTCGCCGTTGAGCGAGGCGCCTACTATATTTTTATTTTCTCCTCTCAATTTTTTCTTATTTTCTTCACCCACCTCATCAGCGCGCCTCAACATTTCTGTTGGCTGTTCAATTTGATTACCATCATCAATAATAATATCAACTAACTGTGACGCCAACGCTGCATCCGCCACCACTGCCTTCGCCAAGACATGCTCTGGCGCGTGTACTGGAAATCCCAAATGTTTTCTCAGTTTTTTACTTTGTTTTGTATCGATTTTTAATGATTTGTAGGTCTTAATTTTTGCCATTTCAACCTGCACCACTTTTGAACCTGTCACGCTGCTTACTTTAACTTCATTGTCGTTAGGCGCCTTGACTGTTGTCATCGATATCTCATTAATTTTAGTTGCCATTTTAAATGGAATTTTCATAGTATTTCCTACTACTTTGTTAACAAGCTTTTCATCATCAGCGCTGCTTAGTTGCTGTTGCGTGTCACTTTCAACATAATCAATAACCACATCGTCAGTCATATCCTCGTAAATATTAGTCGTATCAATGATAGGCACTGGGCGCGCCGTTAATGGCTTTGAAGTTGCTAGGTGCGCGCCGTTGTTCTTTACACGCGCTAGCCTTACTTTGTTTTGCTTTGATGGCGCTGATATAGTTTCCTCCTCCTCATTTGTTGCCTTAGCAACTTTTGCTCGCCTTACGCTAACACCTTCTTTTGCGCTATTTGCGCGCTCTTCAAATGTTGTATGATTTGTTACTTCATTATCGTTTGCCACAAAATCTTTGGACACAACTTTAGCAATCGTCGCCAATGGCTTATTGCCTTCTTGTTCTTGTAGTAACACATCATCGACCACATCATGGTATTCAAATGTCGTCATGTCGTTGTCATCATAAACTTCGCTTACAGATGCGCGCGTTATTGCACCCTCATCAACAACTTTGCCGTCCGCGCTAGTAATATTTTTGTCATTATCTGCACTTTGATGGCGTTTTAATACATCGCCGCTTTGCATAGTTTGCGCTGCGCTATTTCTACCTGTGCTGCGCTCATCATGGACATCGCTGCTGTCAAGTTCTGAATCAGCTTGTGGTTTATTACGCGCGTCGTTTAGTGCAACCTTTTTTTGCGCTAAATAAGGCGACGCTGGTTTGCCATTCATCGGCGCACTATAAATGCTTTCAGTTTTGTTATTTGGCAATAAAATAGTTTGGTATTTACGTTGCTCAGCGCTTGTTATTGACAGTTTTGCTGTTGACGCGTTAACTACTTCGCCAGCTGCGCGCTGCTCTGCACTCACATGTCCGGTGCGCGCTGACAAGTTTTCCTGCAATATCGCCTTTGCTTCAGCTTTAACTATACCTTTTACCTCCCCCTCTGTTATTCTTGCTTGTTTTACCAACTTGTTCACCCTTTCATCTGCGCTATCATTAATTGCCAACTTCAGCTCCTCCGCTGACTTTCCCATTATCTTCTTGACAACTTCAAAGTTTCGTCCATCGTCGTCCTCACTTTTGTCAGCCATTGGGCGATGATTGCCATTACCAGTGCCTCTATTACTATCCTTTGTATTTTCAATTTGACTGCCTTGCGCTTTCATTTCATCGTCATCATGTTGCTTGTGCGCTTTCGTAATTAAGTCGATGCTTTCGAAACTTTGCTGGTCTGTCATTAAACTTCGTCGATAACGTTTTTTGCGCGCGCCATGTTGTTGTCGATAGTAGAATGCTTTTTGTTGTAGCTTAGGTTGTTGGTGTGGGTGGTGATGGTGATATGTATTTTGCCACTTGTCACTACCATTTGCTTCCTCTTCCACCGCCGCTATACCAATAACACTCCCCTTGCGCTCTTCTAGCCGTCGTCTATTTTTTGCTTGTGCCGCGTCAGTTGTCAGGTGTGCCGCTGCGTTCTCCTTTATTGAGTACTGCCATTTGTGCGCGCTCCCCCATTGTTTCCGGTATGGCCATGTGGCTCGTATATTTGGCATTGGTAGCACTTCATTTTTGTTGTCTAAAGATAACGCGCATAATTTTTTCATTTTCAATTAACAAGACACAATTTCTTCTTCAAAGTTTTCCTAACGATTTACAGTTTCTAAATATTTCTAGGATTAGATTTCTATGGGGAGTTTTAAATTTCCTTTTTTTGTTTATTTAAAATTGTTTTCCTAACAATTATGGCATTTGTTGTTGTTTTTTTTCCTACATCTGATTTTCTCTTGACACTAATGAATATTTCAATTGCGGTTGGGGTAGGCGCTTTGACGCGCTTCGAATTACTTGAATTATGTAAATGCTTTTTAGATTTTTTTTGAGTTGGGGTGTTAGCCAGCGTCTTTATAGACTTGGCGATCAAATTGTGTGTAAAATGTGTTTTAATGTGATTTCTCTAATGCGTGGATCTCTTAAGACTGACACACAAGTAGGCGCGTTAATGAAAGCAAGAAAGGTGCAAGAAATCAAGCGCGCCAAGGGAATCGCGTCAGTTAGCGCGTTGGGGGAAAATACTTTAGTAAATGTTGTATATTTGTGTATTGTGGTGAAGCTTGTGAGGGCTCTAGGACTCTAACTAATTTGCCTTTAAGTTTTTTTTCGATTTCATTAGCGCGCATGTATATTGCGGTTGTTAGCTTTATCTTGGCTTTTGTTGTTGTTGCTGCAAAATTGATTGCATTTAATTTTGATTTAATGTTATTCTGCTTGATTTTCCATTGAGAAAAGCTCTGGCATTCAATCGTACGAGTAACCAAGAGCATAATTACAGTCATATTAATCTAAATATTCTCTTGCAAATTTTCTCCTTCGATTTTTTTATTCCCGCGGAAAAATTCCTTCAACTATTCTCTCCAGGAAAAAATTTTAATACAACCATAGTCTTACTAAGAGGCGCCTAAGAGGGAAGGCAATTTCTCTACATATTTGAGTGTCCCTTGGATTTTATATACTCGCGGAAAAATTCAGCCTGATTCTAAATATGCTCACAATTTTAAATATTCTCAGGGAAACATTTTCCCTTGGTTTTTTTATTCCCGCGGAAAATTTCCGCCAACTATTCTCTCCAGAGATAGAGACAATTTTTACGTAACCATAATGTTACTAAAAGGCGTCTAAGAGGAATTTTGATTTTTTATTCTTGTGGAAAAATTCCTGTTTTCTCTAGGGATAAAATTAAACCTTATTCTAAATATTTCCAGTCTTCCAATTCTTACTTTCAACAAAACTTTTACAACTCACTCTAATTTATTTATCTTTCCACGACTTAATTAGCTTTTCAATTGTGTGCAAGACTTTACGGCTACTAAACCACTTCAGCTTAGATCATTAAATAAATGAAAATTCGGCGCTTTTAAAAATACAAATAATTCATTTGTTTTCAACGCCTAAGCATTTCATTTGAGGTATGAAAAGTAAAAGCTATGTAAATAAATTTCAATCACATTTTAAGCGCTAAAGTTTGCGCTCCTCAACTTCCCATGGTCGGTTGAGTTACAAGGCTGACCTGTGACTACTCCCTTAACCACGCGCCTTTCACCTGCTTCAAAGCGCCTCCAACCAGCGCTTTCGCTTTTGTCGCCTTTGTCGTGGACTATTTATGGTTAAACAACTTTATCGAAACTGTCAACAACAGAAGACGCGCAAATAAATAAATAAAGGACGATATAAAAAAACAGAAATGAATTGAAGTGCCAAAAAATGTCAGCGCGTTATGCTTTTGCTAGCAACAACAACAAAAGCGTCAAACAGCCACACCTACTCGACGACTGTCTAACGCGCGCTTTGCTTACAACGCGCAGCGCCGCACCCGAAGGTTTGGCGTGAGACGCACGCTCATTTCAAGTGACAATTTTATTCATTTGATTTCTATTAAACATTTTGCTTGTCCTTGGATTTGTCTTAAGCGCGCTTGTTCTGCACTTCTTGCCTTCAACTTATTTTTACACATTTTCATTCTCAATTCTACTATCATTCGTCTGCAAAAATTCGCAATTTTTAGCGGGCGTGCGCGTTTGTGAAACTCATTTAAAAATAATTAAAAGTTGAAAATAATTACCTCCATTATTGGAATTTGCCAGTGACGAGGATAACGATGACGAGGGTGAAGATGCAACAGCGCCTGTCGTACCCATAGCAGATGCTGCTGATGACGCGGATGCTGGAGATTGGTAGGCGGTGGATGATGGCAAAGCGCCACCTACACTACCAATTCCGCCATTAATGCCACCATTTCCTAGAGCAGATGCTGAGGCCGCCGCTGCTGCCGCTTGTGCTGCCGAAATCGAGGAGAGCGATGAGGTTGCCGTAGACGCTGTGACCGTGGTGGGTTGTCCAAATTTCGTTAGATCCGTATTAGTACTTTTGGCCGCCGTCACTTCGGATGCCTCGTTGCCGACTAGAATTGTGCGTGGTTCATCCACGGACAAGTGTAATACACCGGATACTGTTAGGAAAGAGAGGGATAGAGAGAGAGAAAAGAGAGAAAATTAAGGTCAAGGGAACAAAACCGATATATTTTTACAATTAGGGTAAGGCCATACCTAGCGACGCGACGCAACCACGCAACTGTTCCAAAAAATGTAGCGTCGTGTCGCGTCGCGTCGCGTCACTAGGTGTGTTCTGACCTTTAGTGTTCGGCAGTTGGCTGCAAGTATTTTTATACTTACCATATAAAACTATTGAAATCAAGCCAAGTAATGCAAATACCGCTAAACAAATATTGAGCGCACATCGCCAGCGATGCCAGCGCGCCGCTAAACCTTTGCGGAAGTTCATCGGTGTTGAGTAGTGATGCGCGGGTATGCCGCTCATAACGCTACGCGGTGGAAGCACGGGTCCCATACAATTATTCGTGCTGCGCTCGTAACCTTTCAGTGTGTCTTTTGTGGGTGTTGAGCAGGCTGAACCGCTTTTATAATCGATGGGTGAACCTTTATTGATATCTGTGAAAGAGAGCGAAAGAAAAGAGATTAGGTTAGAAGATGTTAGCTGAATAGTATAGGAGCAAAATATATACATATATAAAAATTGGAGAGTGGCAAAATTTAAGTAAAAATTTAGTTCAAAATTTTAATAAAGTTTCTGTTTTCTAGACATAGTCAGACCTTCAAAGAGCTAAACGAACATTTAATGGGCCAGCTGACACGACATTCTCGGAATAGCAGTATTCGAAGCCTACGCAGGGTATATGAGTGGTTGCCATGGGGCTTATCTTCAAAAATGTTGGTGTATGAGTGTTCCATGCATGTTATATGCGGGTTACAGAGTGACCCAAACGAGTGCTATACGACACCTAAGCATGGTATATGAATGTTCTTGTGTGGCCCCAATGAGGACCAGCTATGCGTAGACTATACAAAGGTTATGCATGGTATGTATATGAGTGTTCCAGAGTGGCCCCAACGAGGACTATGCGAGCCCATGCATGGTATATGAGCGTTCCAGAGTGGTCCCAAGCTATATGAGTGTAAGTGACGCCAAAGGGATTATGCGAAGCGCATGAATTGTATACGACTGTTCCAGAGTGGTCCCACTGGGGACTGTACGAAGCCAATGCATGGTATATGAGTGTTCCAGAATGGTCCAAGTAGAGAACACTGATAAATGTAAATTAAGGCAGTTATTGGGAGAAGTTGTGTCTTTGCTTGTTGAAATCTAATTTCCATTTAAGCTTTTAAGCAGTCTACATTCAATTGTATTTTAATGTTCAACAGAACTAAAGCTTTGGAAAAGTTACAACAAAATTTAAATCTCTAATCAAATATACATTACACACCAATTTTCTTTTTAAGGATTACGATTTTTTTTTTAATTTTAGCGATTACGCTATCGCTTTACTTTACGCCATAAATAAAGACTTAATGCCAAAAACGAAAGAAAACAAAATCAATTAAATCATTTGACCATGAAACAACATAAAAAGCTGTGCTGGTGGACTAAATGCGAAACTATATAAAGAGCTTCAAATAAAGAAAATACAAAACGAACAAAAACAAAATCTCCAAATGTAATCAGAACCCAGCTTTGTAGCGGAAAGCGTAAGGATTGTCAACACAACAAAACGAAACTAAACGACAACTGCGGCGGGCGTCCATTAAAATCACACCTAATTTTGCGTTATCGTTTTACACAACGCACAAGCCAGGAATGGGCGTTTTTGAAAAAAGAATAAAAAAAATTGTTTTCGCGTTTTTTCTGGGACATTTTCCAGATAATTTCGGCACTGTTTTCGAAACTTTTTCGGTTCTAGAGATGATTCCGAAATTTCAACGAAAAAGTTCGAAATTAAGCAAAACACTATCCCGAAAACAGTCACGAAATGATGTCAAAATGGCCCCTCCATATACCAGAATATGCAAAAGCAGTCCCGACAAAATAGCTGTTTCGGGTTTATTTTGGGACATTTTCGAAGTAATTTCGGCATTGTTTTCGAAACTTTTTGGCTTCGAGAGATGATTCCAAAATGTCGAAAAATTTTCGAAATTATCTAAAAAACAATCCCGAAAACAGTCACGAAATGATTCCGAAAAGATCTCGAAGCAAACACGAGATAGTCCCAAAGTGATTCTATAAAGATCGCTTCATGGACCCGAATAACATTCATAACTCAAATATTTTTGAATAAAAAATAATTTTTTTTAAGTAATTTTTTTTTTCAAAGTGTCACAACTCTGGAATAAGCTACAACCGAAACCAAATAGCCAAAACAAGCAAATAAAATAGGGAAAAATAAATTGGAATGAATAAAAAACTAAAAAGGATTATAATAGAGGGCGAAAAAGGAAGGCAAAGCAACACTGGCCAACAGTAAAAATCTTGCTGTGCGTGTTGAAAAGAACGAAGCAGCAGTGGTGACATCAGTAGTGGGGTTTGATGTGATTGAGCTGCTTGCGCCCTAGATGGCTGATTGAAGCGCGCTCTGCGTTTATAGTACTAAATAAAAAGGATTTGGTAAATACAGGGTGTGAGTTGACACCCTGTGGCACGTTTGAGACGACTAGATGACAGCCCGTCCATTCGTTAGCTTTTGCGATTTTCGGTGTGGCATTGTGTCCCGGCGCTGCTTATCGCCTTTTTGGCTCAAATTTCATTTGTATAAAAGGATTTGTGCAAAAGGATAAACGAACTGACAACGAACATAACCTCACCACAAAAAAGGAAAAAAAAAAAACAAATTAAACAAAAAAGGGCGCATTGGAGATGGACAGATGTTAAAAAAGAGAAATAAAATAAAAAATTGTTTATGTGTATGCAAAAACGACGAATTTGTATGCTAAAATTTTGTCAAATGGAGTGCTCGATTCAGTTAATACATACACAGAGGATAGTAACTTTAAAGGGAAATACATACATATTAGGGTGTTGAATTTTTTTTTGTGCGTGGAAAAAATTAAATTTTTTTCAAAGTGTATTTTCTCAAAATTTTTGAAACTTCGAAAAAAAACTTTACATATTAATAAAGTGGAAACCTTGAATTTTTCAAATATTTTTTCACAGTGCGATTATCATAACTACAAAACTAATTACATCAATTTAAAAATGGCTAAATTTTGTACTATTGCAAGTAGCAAAAAATTTGGCTATAATTAGTTCAACAAGTTTCGGAAAACTTGTAGCCTCATCTTTAGAGGAATATGTAAAGGTTTTTTGAAAAAAATATTCAAAATTGCAAAAAAATTCATTTTGAAAAAAAAAAAAAAATATGGAAAAAAAACAATTTTTTTTAAAGTGTACTTTCTCTAAATTTTTGGAAATCAAACAAAAACTTTGCATGTACTTAGATTGGAAACCTTGAGCTTTAAAAAACTTTTTACATAGTGCGATCATCTTAGCTACAAAACTAATTACAGCTATTTAAAAAATGGCTATACAAGAAAATTTAGGCATTTTCAAATTTATATAAATAGTTGAAAATTTGTGATAATCGCACTATAAAAAAAATGTTGTAAAGTTCAAAGCTTCCACAGTAAGAACATGTTAGGGTTTTTTGAAAAATTATACAGAATTTAGAGAAAATTTACTTAAAAAAAAAAAAAAATAATTAGTATGGGAATTTTTTTTTTCAAACTGAATTTTTCTCAAAATAAAAAAACATATTCCTAAAGTTGAAGCTTAGGCTTATTTTCTCACCCACTACCAATATTTGAGGGGGTTAAGAGCTAAACAAATTTTTTTGTTCACCCTAATACATATACACTACATTACAAATTAAATGGATTTGCAATCAAATAAAAATGGCCGTGGTAATGATGGCACAAGTCCGGTGGTGTGACATTGGACAAAAGAAAGTAGCAGCAAAAAAAAAACACAAAAAACCTAGGAAAATTTGCAAAAAAAAAAAAATACAAAACACCACTAGCAAGGAGTGCCATTGAGAGACCGACAGACGCGCCACACAAAAAAATCCAAACCCCTTATTGAGGATAATGTTGAGTAGTAGAAACAAATCATTTGTTGACGCCATGATGATAATTCGATTATATGACGTGCTGGGTCGAGTAGAGAGAGAAAAAAAAAAAAAAAACAAAAAAAAAAAAATGATATGAAGAAATCACTTTAGGGCAAATGATAGAAAGGACGAAAGCACGAGATGGCAAATCAAGCTGGCTTCAGACAATGTCATGGATAATACTTGTAATTGTAGCATGGTGTGGGATGTCGACTTTATATCACAGTATACATGCATCATAAGCTTACTATTTAAGTGACGTGATATTCTTTTGCTGGTGTGGTGATGATGAGTAGACGAGCGAGCGTGATGTCTGCTGCTTGAGTGACACAGACAAAAGACATCACGCAACGGAAATATTGTCTGCGCGTCAGTCAGACTACTAGGCGTATGAGCGACCAAGTGGAAATGTAATATCGATAACATTTCAAGCGAAACACACACACAAATAAACTTACATAAAGTTATACAATATTAGATAGATACATTAGAGCGTACCAAAAAATGTATGGAACAAATTTCTGGTTCGAAATTTGTTATGCCTACCTTCTCTATATTGGTGCGTTTCTGGGATATCGGTAACCCCGGCCGATTTTTAGCTAAAGTTTTAGCTTGCAGCTTATACTAAATTTTCAAACAACTAAATTAAGGTTGCGAAAATTACATGATTTAAATATTAAGCCCATATATAAAGAACTTTGTAACAAATCTACCCCTTTGAATTTTTATAAGGACAACAGGATCCTGTTGCGTACTATTATCGTCGTAAAATAAAAATTAAAAATTTAAAGTGTAGCCACTCTGTACTCAAGAGCGTGGAGTTGAGTCTACTCACTCACGTCCGATGTCGGTTGTGTGTCAGAGAGAAAGAGAAGCGGTGAACAATGTCAACTTATTGCAGTCGAGAACAATGGAAAACTGTTTGACGTATGGTAATGGTTAGAGATAACAAAAGTCATTGAAGAGAAATAAAGAGTGAACATAATTAAATATGGCTAATGAAAAGATAATGGAAATGAAAATGAGAAGATTTAAATAAAAATCATTAAACTAGTCTGGAAAAGTTTGAAGCAAAGGATGTGTTAGAAATGTGTTAATTATTTTAAAATTATGTTGCTGAGAGGGATATAAAGTATTATAAAAAAGTGAGATTAAAAAATTTAGACAGGTGGCAACCCTGATCCAAATCGGGCAATAGGTTCCCCAGATAGTGGTCGATATAGAAAGAAATAAGTAAAATTCGGTTAGGTAGTAGCCCTTGGTGGCAACCTTACTTGAACATATATGTATATGTATGTTGTAATACGACACAAAAATTCATTTCAAGTGGCAACACCCAAGATAAAAGTCTTAGAACCCAGCATATTTACTATAGCATACTACCTAAATACCTACATATGCGCCAAAATTCATACAAATCGATCAATCAGTTCTCGAGATAGTAGTGTCGGAAGGTTACATTTGTTGAAAAGGGTTGCCATCTGTTTATTAATACTTTTTTACTTTTAGGTATTTTTTTTTTGTTGGTCTTGGCTCTGCAAATGCGTAATTATTTATCAAAGCAAAGCTTCTAATTTCGTAAAGATGAAATCTTTTCTTTCAAAGTAAAACGGTTACAAAAATCGATTGAGGGTATTCACGAATATATAATTTTACTTGAGATTAACGAGTTATCAAAAGTGTGCAATTTGTTTGTTTGGAAACATAACCTGCAACTTCTCAGGGTTGAAAAGTAGCACTAAAAAATAGTTGTTAAAAACTGACAAAGGGTATTCACTATGCTTTCGGGAAATTTTTTTTTAACAGTTTCTAACTTAATTCAACTTAGGCTCAAAAATGCGTTTTAGTTGGATTGTAACCTTTATATATGTAGTTACATGTGAAATCACTTAAACGCGCTTTAAATGTAGTACAAGCATCTTTATAATTCCAATATATGTATGTATGCACTATCACCGCAATAACATGACTTTTACATTTAACAAGCAATGTAATATTTTTTGTGAGGATTTTATTGTCTGTTGGATTGGACTTTTTTTTGCAGTTTTTACTGCCAATGTCATGCATGGTCTGTGGTTATGCAGAGGGCAAGAGAAAACCAAGTACACATACATAGAAATATATGGGTATGCGTAGACTAGACATAAGTATGTGTATTAGGGTGGAGCTACTTTTTTCATTTTGTAGCTCTTCGGAAACTAAATTTTTGAAAGCTTCGAATTTCACTATCAAGCTAATGAAATTTTTTGAGCACCACCCTCATGCACTCTACATTAATTTTGTTCCATACTGTATGACATAACTTTCAGTTTAAAAATCAGCACCGTAGACAAAGTTTCCAAGCAGTTTAAACAACCCACAGACTCTTTACACAAATACTTTCAGGCGAATACTCAAAAGTAGCAGAGTGTGCGTCAAAAGGATAACCACATACAAGAAAAAGTCATAAAAACAAATCCATATCCACATACATATAGCCATGTGTGTGCCTGTGACATCACTTGATTGTTGCAATATGTTTATGTAACTTATTTGCTGCAGGGATTGGAAGAAAAACAACCAAACTGCAAATAAACATTTTGTGCCCCTAAAAGCAGACATCAAACTCCAGTTAAGTTTCATTTAAGTGCGCTCAAATTTGAATATTTGCGAAAATATTTTTAATTTTACTCGCTACCAATTTAAAGAAAATTTATAATTTTTGTTCAAGTCTGCTTTTATTTGCTATCTTTTCGCACAATACGAATAGTTTGAGCTTTTACGTTACTTTTTTTCTCTATTTTTTTTTGGAAACTTCTCAACTGTTGAAATTTTATTGCCAAAACGTGTTCAAGTTACTTATGCATGCGTGAATAATTAAAATCCTATGGATTTGGCGCATTGCCACTGCAGTGCATTACAGAGTAGCAAAATTACTTGCATACCCTGTAGGAAAAATTTCTATGATATTGTAAGTAATCACCCTACCATCCATAGTTATCCATGGAAAAAACTAAATCACAAATCTTTGCTGTTGACTACCAACATCAATGCATATTTATGAAATTTGTTTGAAAAATGACTGTGCCTAAAAGTAGGCAACGCTTTCGACTTCACACCTACCCGACATGTCCTGTGCGACTCATTCTAGCATTCGCGGGACTAGCAGAATTTTTTTCAGGGTAGATTATTTTAGTAGTAGTTATTATTGATTTTCCTACAGGGTACATGAACATTTAAATGCTATTTTATATGTTTAAAATATATTACTATTTCTGGCTACGCAATTACTCTAGATGTGTGAAGTGTTGCATACTTTTGGGTGCTCTTTAAAGTTTGTTGTGTTACGCTTACTTATGCACTATTTGTGTTTGAATGTAATTTCGGTAAGTATACATGAGTTCGTACTTTTGCTGCTGAAGGGCACATTTTCGCACTTAACAATTTGCACACTGGCAAAAGGATTAGGGACTTAACATTAAGATGACATTTGCTGGGGGTAGCTCATGCGTATACTAAAAGCAGGAGCTGATAAAAATTAAATTTTTTGGGTGGAAATTTAAAGAGTTTACAATCAGAAAATGAAAGTTAGCTACATAATTTATATTCACTATTTTGTTCATTTCGATATTTATCGATAATTACAATAATTATCGATAACAATAGTTATCGATTAAAAAACTACTTCCCTATATTCTAGTCTTGCCTTGTATGTCGGGTTATACATAGCTTGAAAACGCAAATGAAGATATGCTCACATAACCTTTATTCAATAAAAATCATCGATAACCAGCATTTACTAACTATCGATAGCAAAATTTTCTGCAAAATGGAATATGTACATTAGGGTGATTAAAAAAAAATGTCGCCTAGGTCTGACCACCTAAAAAGTTAGGTATTGATGAGAAAATAAGCCTTGCAAAAAATTAGCGCTCTAACTTAACCCTTAGGGGTGGCTATTTTTTTCGCCCTTTCCCATACATTTTGTATGGGGAAAAATGGTATTTTTTTCAAAGTGAATTTTCTTTCAAGTTTTGACACTTTTTTGAAAATATTTTTACATACTCTTAAAGTTGAAGCTTTGAAGCTTCCAAAATGGTAAGCCCTGTGCGATTATCTTAACTATTAAGATAATTACAGAAATTTGAAAATGGCTGAGTTTTGTACTATAGCACACACATACACAGTAACACGTATAAAATTTAGTAAACTTTAAGAGGCTGTAATTATTTTAATAGTTAAGATATTCGCACATGGCTTACCATTTTGGAAGCTTCAAAGCTTCAACATTAAGAGCATGTAAAAATATTTTCAAAGAAGTTTCAAAAATTGAAAGAAAATTCACTTTGAAAAAAATACCATTTTTTCCCATACAAAATGTATGGGAAAGGGCGAAAAAAAATAGCCACCCCTAAGGGTTAAGTTAGAGCGCTAATTTTTTGCAAGGCTTATTTTCTCGTCAATACCTAAAGTTTCAGGGTGTAAGACCGAAAAAATAACCAAATTTTTTTATTTGAATCACCCTAATGTACATATATGTGTAGTTCTATTGGCGAATTTTTAATCATAAGTTATACCAGGAATTTCACAGAAAAACATTTCACATTTGTCATTTTAAAACTGCTCAAGAATTTCTCAGTAAAATAACTCCTCACATTTTTCAGCCCAGAGAAAAAAAGCTGCGATGTGAAATATAAAGTATTGACAATAATAAGTAATCAAACTTTCACCACGCACTTTGCCAAGACTTTCCACAAATGAGGTCAATTATTTCATTATTGCAGTTGTCAATTAAAAACTTTGAAATTCGACTGACAGTACCTGACTGTGAAAAGCCAATCTGTTTTTTCCAACTGTCTCAGCACATTTAATTTTTATCATCATCCTTATGCCACAAAAGAGTGTGAAAGCAGCAACAAAAGGACGACAAGACAAAAAGTGTAACGCAATGAAAGTGTATGCGCGCGTGTGTGTGTGTGTGTGTGAGCGCAATTGACAGCTGTCAGAATTTATACAATTAACTATGGCAATAAGCGCAAAAGAAATTAAAAATTAAAAAAAAAAAGAGAAAAAAAGAAAAGTACTGCCGTAACTGGTATGTACAGTTACAAATGTTGGAAGGTAATTAAAAACTTCGAACAACGAATAGGAAAGCTGAACTAAAAATATAAAACTTTTCAAACTGCAGTTAAGACAAAAACTGGCAAATAATTTTCACGTACTACATTATAACACATACATACATATTTTTGTACAAGGCTGTTCGTTGAATTGTGCGTTCAGTGTGTTAGGGGAGGAGGGCGCATGCGCAAAACGCTTAGTAGCAGTTAACTTTTTTGGCTTAACTTTTATGAAGCACAACTAACTTAAATTACCCATAAGCGGTGGGCTGCGCGCGGGAGGAATGCGAAACGAAAACAAAATTTGATTTACTACTGAACTTACTCAGCAGTATTTGAAGTACACGGTTAAAAATTTGAGCCTAAATTTTAAACTTTTTTGAACTACATATATGACCAAATCAAATTAAAATTTAAAAATTGGCGAAATGAATGGGGTTTCAATTTCAAAATTCAATCTAAATTAAGCTTTCAAAAATAAATGAAAACAAAACAAAAATTGTAGACCGAAAAGGTTTTAATTTTAAACCGAAAAGTTTTAAAAATAAAATAAATTAAAAAATATGTCGCACTTGGCAGGATTCGAACGGAAGCGCTCCGGAGTCACAGCCGACTGCTCTACCGCTGAGCTATGCCGCACATGAAGTGTTTGTGGGCAAAATGCAATGACTTTCATAAAAAAAAAAATATTAGACTGCTTTTTCATTTAGATCTCAAATCGAAATCAAAAAAAATTTAAAAACTTTGTAGGTATTTAGAAGGTTTAAACTATAACAAAAAAGTTTAAAAAATCGCTTAAACTTTAGACGGTTTTAAAATTTAGGCTCATGTTTTTAACCGTGTATTTGCGGCAGCTGAGAGTTTTTTTTGGGCAAGTGAGTACTTTAGTACCTTTTTTTGTAACTTTTCAACTGCGTGCTAGAGGAAGCACAAGAGCTTGTAGGAGGCGTGTGTATGTGGGTGTAACTTAACAGTTAAATGTTCAATTAGTTCGACAACTAAAAGTAATGGATTTGATATTTTTTTTTAAGTGGCGTTGTGCTCGAAGCAACCGCCAATATCATTAATGTCTAAAAGTTCTCTAAAATTTGTGCCAAAGTTGTTAGTTGAGGTTAGTTTTTTAGAGCGTTTAAGGTTTTTTTTTTTTTTTTAATTTTGGAATGAGTGGCGTCAAGAGGGGGGATGTGTTGAATTAGTGTAGTAGGCTGTACAAAATTAAGAAATTCTAAAAATATTTGACTCGTACTTCAAATATTGCTCGATAGTTACGCAAACGGTCGATAACTCTGAAATGGGTCAAGTTAACGAAATAAGAGATATCTTAAATTTGAAGTTAAAGTTCTAGTAATGCAACAGTGAAAATTGTATTCAATTCGATTTAGCAGTTTTTGAGTGATGCGCGAACAAACATATAGACTTAAAGATAAGAAATGTAAAAACTCTTGTTTGTACGAAAGCAGTTTCAACTTCTCATTAAGTGTGTATGTATGTATGAAGCGCAAACCAATTCGAGCACATAATTCGTTTGGCAAAAGTTTAGCTCAATGTTATTTAATTGCAATTAAGCGCATTTAATAAACTCAATCGAACAGCAGCAGCCAGCACAAGCAACAACAACCGCTTAATAATTTTCGCTCTTAGTTGAAGACGTTTATCGAGCATGTTGCACACACACACAGCTGAGACACTCAGCTAAAATTCTTTTTTTACTTTTACTTTTACTTTTACTTTTCCAAATTACAAATATGCTATCAAAGCTTCTACCAAAACGTTATTAGTTCAACTAGAGCGCTAATTGATGTGATTTGTGGTTAATTTCGAAACGATATCTAAGATTCATATTCAGTTAGCGTCTGTGCTTAGGTTTATGTCTGTGCTGTGCACGGTAAAAGAGAATTGCTAAACGTTGATGCACCAAGAGCAGCTGCTACTTTGATATGAGAGCAACACAAACAACACTCATTAAATTCGTTTACTCCTACAATTTAGCACAAATAAGGTGTTTAATTGAGCGAATCGAGGGAAATTGTATATGATATGTAGTCGATTTGAAGTTAAGAGTGAAAAAAATGTTATGGGTGGTACTCTATTGATTAAAGACTTTGAACGAAGCCTTATATTTTTTCTATTCTTTGATTAGGTGTCGATATTTTTGGGTATCGAGTATAAAAAGGGTTAATACATTCATGGTTGTATACCCTAGAAGAGCGTTAGTTTTATCACCTAGAAGTGTCTATACATTTCTGGGTTATTCGTGTAACCCTGTTCTCGAAGAGTGTTTATTTATCGCCATCATCTTTTTGTGTCATATTCGATTATATACATATCGATAAATTAACACACAGTTCGGTAGTACATATTTTTATATAAGTCTTTTGATTTTCCTATGAACTTTTTTACAAAAATCTCTCATCCCCTAAAAATTTGTTCTTTCCCCACAACCAGCAATTTAAAAAATATTACGAAAGTAAATTTAATATGTTTAAGTAGTAAGTAGGAGGCGTTACTACGCCCTGAATAATTAATTTCAATATTGAAATATCTAAGTCCAATATACGCCTTATACTTTAACACATGAGCGTACATAACAACTGCCACCTATGGTGCCTAATTTGTTATTTTCCCACACAAATTATCGCCTCAGCAAAACACAATGACACAAAAATATATGTTTGATTATATGTATATATAGGGGTACAGTAGCTTGCAGACAAAATGGGACAACTTTACATTACAAGTTGCATTATACTAAAACATTTTAAAATTATGAATTCTTTGCGACTTTCAATGGGTTTCTATGTCAAAATTCGACGGAGGCAGCACATTCTAGGGGCACCTAAATTAGCATCATATACTGTTAGGCAGTACGCTCATTAAGGTAAAGCAAGCGTTTTGTATGTTAACACGCCTGAAAGTATGCAATATATTTTGCATACTAAAGTCAGTGGCGAGTTTACGAGTTGTATCTTTTCGGACCTTAGTTTTAGTGTACGAAGATATAACATAAATGAAAAGAAATTAAGTAAAAAATAAAAAAATAAAAGAAAACAATATAAAAAAAGAACAAAAAAAAATAAAATTAAAAATAAAATAAAATAAAACAAAAAAAAAATTAAAAAATAAAATAATATAAAATAAAATCAAAAATAATGAAAACAAAAAAATATAAAAAAACGAAAAAAAATTAAAATAGGAATAAAATATAAAATAAAAAAAATAAAAAATAAAATAAAGGAATTAAAAAAAAAAAATAAAATGAAATAAAAGAAAATATTATAATATAAAATAAAATAGAACAATATTAAATAAAAAACAAAAAATAGAAAAATGAAATAAAATAAAATAAAATAAAATAGAATAAAAAAAAAAAATAAAAGAAAAAAAAAAAAAAAAAAATATAAACACAAAATAAATAAAAAATATTTGCATCCTATATAAAATAATATAAAATAAAACAAAAAAAAAAAGAAAAGTACCAATAAAAAAAAATAAAAAAAAATAAAATAAAATATAATTACTTTTATTGCGAGCTTGCGAAAAAAAATGAAAAAAATAAAATAAAAAATAATAAAAAGAAAAAAATATAAAAAAACGAAAAAAAAATTAAAATAGGAATAAAATATAAAATAAAACAAAAAAAAAAATAAAATAAAGGAATTAAAAAAAAAATAAAATGAAATAAAAAAAAAATTATAATATAAAATAAAATAGAACAATATTAAATAAAAAACAAAAAATAAAAAATGAAATAAAATAAAATAAAATAAAATAGAATAAAAAAATAAAATAAAAGAAAAAATAAAATATAAAATAAAACAAAAAAAAAGAAAAGTACCAATAAAAAAATAAAAATATTCAACGACAAGTGAACCAAATCTATAAAAACTTTAAGAGATCACGTAAATATTACATTATGAAAAGTACCTTCTCCAAGCTCACACCCCAACGCTCCTCTCTCACACATCAAAAGATCGCATCGATTCCCAAGAAAATTTTTAAATGAAAATAATTACGCTCATTTATTTTTCAATATCTAATAAATGAATTTTAATAATCGCAGCATACAAAATGTGCATTCAAATGGAAAATTCATTAAAACTCAATTCGTTGAGCTAAAGCTCCTTAAACTGCAGCCATGCACATGTAATAATAACTTGCTGCTTGCTGCTCTCTAACGCCCGAAGGCGAGCGCGCGCGTATTTGTTGCTTCAGCGCCTAAAAGTATGCACTTAGTGTGGTATGTATGGCAGTTACGCCCACTCTAGCAGCAACAACACTGACGGCATAACTACTATTCTTCAATGCAGAATAAACAGCATAAGCGCGTACTATATTTTCATTTCCCATTACCCACGCTCTTCGGCTCCCCTCTTCTATCGATCCCTTTCAAATTTTGCCTCATTCCTTGCATCGTTGCCCTCCTAGTCATCAGTGCAACGTTTTATAGCTTTCTTATTGTCGACATGTACGCCTCATCTGCCACTTACACTTAAGCAAGTACTTAAAGTGCTGCAAAGCGCGAAATAGTTCACACCAGTGGTGTCCAAAATGCAAATTCCGTTCATTACCGTTCAAGGACTCCATAATTAGTAATTCGGGGTTTTCCTGTGCCAGATGCTCAGGATATCGCTTAAAGCATCAAAAGTTGTAACGTATCCCGAAAAATTTCCAAAAAATTTGGGTACTAATATATATAGAAATACTGGAATATAGGCTAAAGTAACTTTTTTCTTTTTCTCAAAGTACATGGAAATAATGTCCTTAAAAATTATTATCCTTCATATATGGGCATAAAATGAAGGATGTTCATGTGAGCCTGCACGTAGTCTCTATCCGTTTCGGAGATATCAACCAAAACATGATTAAAATTAATCTGAACTTTTCTTACTTGGATAACTAAATGTTGCTCATACGCCGTGTATGACCTATAAAAATATGCACCAGAATTGCAAAATTTCAGATATTTTAAGATTTTTGCTTGAAAACATATTCTTACGCAATCTACTAAAATACTTTTGAAATTCTAATGCCGTTCTCTCGAGAATACAGTTTTTCAATAACCTGGTAAAGGATCCTGTTGTCCTTATAAAAATTCAAATGTCAAGATTTGGAGCACAGTCCTTTAAAAAACTACGAATATTGACTCTGTTTCTTTGGACACCACTGGTTTACACTGAAATACATCGTTGTGTGCATGTGTGTGTGTGTGTGTGTTGCTTGAGTGGGTGCAGCAACTAATTGCAAATCGTTGTTCTACGCAAAACGCGGCTTGTTAAATTTTACTTTTAGTTTTCGAAAATTTTTCCAGACCTCAAATTTTATTGCGCTCTTCGCCTTTACAAGTATGTACTTAACCAAAAGAAGCATACTTATGTATAAAGTTTTACCGGCATTCGGTTGCTTGGTTCAAAGCGTAGTTTCTGTAACACACTTGGAATTTCGCTGCCGATTTTCTCGCTTGATTTTGTGCGGCAAATGCGCGTAAGGATTCTTAATTTAATTAGTATTTAGTGGCGTGAGCTCGCGGGAATGTGGAATAAAATCATGTGTTTTAATATGGCGGAAAATGCGCTCAGCTGCATCTCAGCTGCTTCAAGCAAAATTTAATTTCTTCTCATTTTGTGCGCAACTATTACTAATTTGTGTTTTATATTTTCTGGTTAGATTTTTTTTTTGTTTTTTTTTACTTATTAAGTTTTTGCAACTTGTTTGGTGTGCTTGAAAATAGTTGGAAACGCATTAAAGGTTCATTTTTGAGAAAAGAGGAAGAAATTCAAGTACGCAACAAGCAAGTAAAAAAGTTGTTTTCCTGTCTTGTTTTTAGCTTGTGGTATTTAGTGGAAGTTTGATATGTGGGAAAATGTGCCTTAAAACCGCATGTGGTTCAGCTGCTACGAAAACTCAAGATTATGGCATGGAAGAAGTAAAATAAGATCATTGATTAAGTTTCCTTTTAATCTATATTAAATATTTAATTTTAGATCAATTTGAGCGAATATAGTGCATACTTTTAGGCGTTCATTTTTTTACATATGACGCGAACTCTACTTATCCTATCCCACAATTCATGTTATTAAAAAAATCATCGAATGGCGCAGTTAAAATTATTCTCACATACTTTAAGGCTGAATGAATGGAAGAGGAAACCAAAGGATAGTTTGACAGCCAGTGCATAGTTTGATAAACTTCACGTAAGGACTCACCGCTCTTAGATTTGAATCAAATAGTTCACAGATTCTCGACATGACGGCTCTACCATCTTTAAAGGTATTGCAAAGTAATGTAACATACTTTTAGGCTCATTACCCTGAAAACTACAAATGAGTAGTTTGAGAACCAGTCGCAGGTTGGTAAATTTCACAGCAGACTCGCATTCATATGTGGGCTGATTTTAAAAGAGGTTCCCTAGTTTAATAAATCACCTTCTCTTTAGATCAAATGTTTTAGAGATTCTCTATATGCCTTCACGCTTAAAAGTCAGTTTCAGAGTCAGTTGACAGCTAGGTTGATTTTACAGCGAGAAGCAGTAGATTTGACGTTTCTCTGGGAGTTACTCATTTTCAAATGGGGTAGCTACTTTGTCTATAAAGGTATTCGCAAATTAGCATAGCATACTTTTAGGCTAAATACCTCAAAAACTAAGGCAAACGCCAGAATGAAAAGGAGTGAATAGTTTCAGAGCAGGACAGCTTGCTTTCAAATAATGTTAGATGATTTTTATAAACGTAGCATAATTTCAGGCTTGAGGCCTTAAAAACTAAAGCAATTGACAGTTTTTAAATAATAAATTATATGAAAGTAAAAAAGCTCGTTGAATTCAATCAGGATTAAAAAAAAATATTTTTAATAAATTCACAAGCAAAATATTCTCCCCAAATTTACAGCACATACACACATACTCGCTATAAAATCGTTGTGGTTGCAAATTTGAATGAAAAACTCCACTTAATAGCATTTAAGAGTGTTAAACAGTAAATAGCTTGGAGCGCTAGAGGGACAACAAAAATTAAATGAAAATGCAGTCAAGAGGATAGATGGAACGTTACATAAACAAAACAAGGGCACGCATAAATAAACGCATTTGGGTGGTTTATTGAATTTATTTTTAGCTAAAAATTGTTAGTTGAAATATATGTATTTAAAAAAAAATTTTATGTAGCAGAAAATTTCTATCAAAAAATCATCTTAAAGTAGAGAAAACCAAATACTGCTATAAGCCAACTAAAAACTGGACTAAACATTATTTTAAACATTAAAAATACAACCTTGTCTGCAAAATTTACAAAAACGAAAAATAAATGTTTTTTTTTCGACTTTGCAATTGCGATCTTGAGGCCTAGCAAAAATTTCATTATAACAATGTCGTTTAAATACAAAGGTCGTAATACAACAATTCTATTGTTGTAAACAAATACATACATATATATAAATGTTTTTTTTCTTATAATATTTCGATTTCAGCGCCATCTAGCGGTTTACCTGCGGATTAGAGTTTCTGGTCACATATCAAATATAAATGCCAAAAACGAATAGAATCGTGGCAGAAAATGCGCATTTAGTAAATATAGCAACTCCAGCGCCATCTAGCGTGGAAAAATTTAGAATATGTGGAGAGGACTTAGACAAAGAATAAACTGTCAAAATTTTAGGCTCTTTCGACGCACAAAAGCCCCATACAATTATGTAAATATAAATTATCTGGTCAGATAGTACAAAAAATCAAAAATATTGCCTGAAACTGGATCACCCTATACATATGCATGCCACTATTGTTTGCTCACTGTATTTGTATGGGGAGCAATTTTTGCTATGAATGCAGGTATGTGAGTAGCAATTAAGCGCTATTGGGGCTTAGCAGTGTCCGCATCGAAAATATCCCTCCAGGCGTGCAAATATTTTGTTTGGCTTGGAGTAGCTATTTTTTTTTTTTTTTTTTTTTTGAATAAAGCAAAATATTTAACGGACAGTAGCAGTAAGAATTCATTAAGAACGCATTTTGCGTATTTTTCAAAAAAAATTTGCTACTTTCCTCATAAAGTATATAGCTTTTATGTATCAGTTCTAACGCCGCTTAGCTTATAATTCTCACTCTACCACGCTTCATAAAATCACCTCCTCCCTTTCTCAATACATTATCAGCTCATTTCACCTTTCAGTATTAAAATACTTCATTAAGCCCAGTGGAATTATTGTAAATCTTAACAAACGCCTTATTTCGACTCATTAACTGTTTTCAATAAAGCTTAAACATTTCTTTGCTTACGTCTTAATGGAGCGTATAACCCCAAAATGGCACGCAAAGCGACTCCAAATATTTACACAAAAGTATGTAGGTAAGCAGCAGCCCAAATTTAAAACAACAACAACGTAAACAAGTAAGGAAGTCTAAGTTCGGGTAAACCGGACATTAAATACCTAGCGGTAGTCTTCATAGATTTTTCGAAATTTTCCATCTCGGAAGTGGGCGTGGTTGGGAAGCGATTTCGTCAAATTACATCAGTTATACTCCCTATTATGCTAGTATACCTTGTGCCAAATTTCATCGTTCTATCGTAATCAGTTTAAAAGTTATGACCCGTGAAATTTTTAAATATGCCTCCCTGAAAAGTGGGCGGTGACACGCCTATTTTTTAAATTTATAAAAAAATAATTCCATAATGACCAGGGGGATTCACCTATAAAATTATATAATTTTAGCCATTTCCTTTACGTATTTATGTCAATTTAGGTGATTTTCGAAATTTTCGATATCGAAAGTGGGCATGGTTGAAGGGCGATTTTATCCAATTTCATCAAGTATACTCCAAACGATACTAGTATGCTTTGTGATAAATTGCATCGTTCTACCGTAATTAGTTTAAAAGTTACGACTAGTCAAACTTTCAAAAATGCCTCCCTTAAAAGTGGGCGGTGCCACGCCTACTTAAAAAAAAAATGATCAAAAAAATCATAATAGAATGACTAGGGGATTCATCTCAATTATATCATTTTAGCCATTTTCTGTTACCGAATTATGTCAATTTAGGTTATTTTCGAAAATTTCGATGTCGAAAGTGGGCGATTTTATCCAATTTCATCAGGTATACTCCAAACGATACTAGTATGCCTTGTGATAAGTTTCATCGTTCTATCATAATCAGTTTAAAAGTTACGACCAGTGACACGCCCACTTTAAAAAATTTATGAAAAAATCCTAAGAGATTGACCAGGAAAAAATTATATCATTTTAGAAATATCAGCTACCGAGATAAATATGTCAATTTATGTGATTTTCGAAACTTTCGATATCGAAAAAGTGCGCGTGGTTATCGTTCGATTACGCCCATTTTCAATAGCGATCTACCTTGGCCAAAAAGTAACCTGTATACAAGTTTTACTCAAGTTCTCGTGTACACGGACAGACGGACGGACATGCCTTAATGAACTTTTCCAATCTAAGAGCTTTCATACATACATATATGGAAAGCTATATCTATCTCGATTATATTGTGCCGTTACGTAGTGACGTTATGTGGACAAAATTATAATACCCTTGTACTAGTACTAGTACGCTGGGTATAAACATAATAACTAAGTAGAGGTATTGTTTTAGTTTATTGCTGCTTGAGAAAATCTTCGAAGAAAAGTTAGCTCAGCGTGCGTTTACTTTTTCTTACTTGACTTACCTTTAACATTATTATGAATACTCGAAGCACTTTGGCTTGCTATCCGATTTCATTCATTATATTGTAAACCTACCCACTCTACCACTTTCAAAAATGCTGCTCAATTTTCAAACTTCTATTTTCTCACTTGCCTGCGTAGCTACCTTTTTTTGTGTTGGCTCTTATGGGGTTAAAATGAAAAAACTTTTGCCCTCACATTGAACTTTCTTAGGCAAGTGTTAGGTCTTGCTACTCTGCACTTATAGCGCCCACGCTCCTCAAAGTTGTTGTTTGCTTTGATAATTGTTGTTTTTTTGCTGCTAAAGCCAACAATGACATAAAATTAATGTCCGACCGACAATTTTAATCGGCAACAATTTTTGTTGCGCGTAGGTATCTTTGGGTTATATGCTGTAAAACGTGGGTCGTCGCTCTCTTTCTTGTGCTGCTGTTGCTCTCTCCTTCTGCTTTTCGCTCCTGCAGTGTTTGGGTACGCAAAGTTCCCAAAAGTTTTTGCCAAGGGTGACTGGTCAACTAAATACTTTTTGCTTGCTTTACTGCTTTTTCTTACAAATCTCATTTGTTTTCCTTCTTTCTATAAGTACTTGCTTTAACTTGGTATTTCAAGCTTCTTAATTTACGCTTTGGAATTGCCAATTCGCTTGCCTCCCCCTTTGTAAGGCAGCCCTACTCTTGCTCGTTTGCGCTGGTTTTGCTCGCATACATAAAAAAAGTTTGTTTGTGTATTAGGAGTGAAACTTCTTTTTGATATGAATAACATGGGTTAGGTGGCAACCGTGCCTAAAAATATGCGTGCCTTAAAGCTTCGCAGAAAAATGTTTAAAAAAAAAAAAATTATACAAAAATGTTTTTTTCTGAAGCCTACATTTTATATTTTACTTTACTAAAAAGTGAAATTTCCTTAAATTAAAAAAAAGTGGCAACCCTAGTTGACAGAGTTGTACTTTTCTAACGAAACTTTGAATTCAGAAAAATTTCCTCCACAAAACCCCTAATTTGTATTCCCATTTGCAAATATTTTATTTCAAAAACCTGTAAAAAAATGTTTAAAAAGATGGTAACCCTATTTTACACTACTTACCTTTATAAAGGTGATCTCCTATTTTACACTGCTTTCTTATAGAAATATTGATATTTATTTATAGTATCTGGGTGACAGAGCTTGCTCGGTGCTATCAATTTCCCGCTAACTTTAATTACCGAAAATGATACTTAAATGTTTCTAAAATGATCTGAAATTGCACCCAAAACGACTCAAAAATGATCCCAAAATGATCCAAAAATTACCCCAAAATTACCCTAAAATGATCCAAAAATGCTTCGCAAATGACCCCAAAAGCACCCTTAAATGTACCCAAAATGATCCGAAAATGAACCCAAAATTATCCAAAAATGATCCCAAAATAACCCTAAAATAATCCCAAAACGACCCAAAAAGAACCTCAAATGTTCCCAAAATGACCCAAAAACTATCCCAAAATGATCCTAAAATGATCCCAAAATGACTCCAAAATGATTCGAAAATGACAACAAAATTGTTCCAAGTTAATCCAAAATTGAACCCAAAATGATCTCAAATTAGCTCGAAAATTATCCCAAAGTGACCCTGTAAATGATCTCAAAATGATCCTAAAATAATCCCAATATGATCAAAAAAATATTCAATACAAACACAATACGGTAAAATGGTAAGCCTGGGCGGCAACCCTACTTGAAAATATTTTAGTTGGTATTTAGGCGAAAATACCTTTCATTTGATACCCATGCTGGAATATTTAGCTCCATAATTAAAAAAAATTTAGATATGTGGCAACCCTGTACACCCCCCAAGTGGAAAGCGCCGAAGTGGATAGTATTAAAATCAATTATACCATCTATTTGGAAAATTTCATCCAAATCGGTCAAGCGGTTCCCGAGATAGTCCGGATATACAAATATTCTGCGGTAAGGTGATAACCCTACTTGAAAATATTTTAGTTGGCATGTCTCTGAAAATACCTTTCATTTGATACCCATATTGGCATATTTTTCTACAAAATTAAAAAAATGAGGTAGGCGGTAACCTTGTAAATCGCCCCAGGTGGCAACCTCCAAGTGAATAGTGGTAGAATCAACCATACTATCTATATTCAAAATTTTAGCCAAATCGGCCAAGCGGTTCCTGAGATAGTCCGGATGTACAAATATACAAATATACAAGTTTAGCTCGTTTAAAGCTATGATGATGTATCAAAATGGGTACAAAACGAAATGTGTTTTCTGCCATGTACCAAGCAGAGTTGCCACTTAGAATTTATTTAATTCTTGGGAAATCGACCACTTTCTGGGAACGGTTGAAACGGATTGGATCAAATTTGGCATATGAATAATATAATTTATCCTAAGACTTTCTACTACGGTGCTGCCACTTGGGGCGGTTTGCAGGGTTGCCACCTATCTAATTTGTTTTTCAAATACTGAGCAAGATAGAACAACCTGACTAACAAATTAAAAATATTTTTAGCAGAAAACCAACTATGTATTTTATGAAGTAGTGTTTCCGCCTAGTGTTGCCACCTATCCACGACCACTATCTCGGGACCTTATTGCACGATTTGGATGAAAATTAATGTATGGATAGTACAATTTTCTACTTTGGTGTTGCTCCTTTGGAGACGTTAAAAAAGTATTCACTTCAAAAAAAAAATATGCCAAACTATGAAAACATTGACACTGCTGCTGCTACAAAATCTTCTAGAAATGAACGCAAACTTTTTGGGTTATTCAACAAAATAAAAAGGTTAATATTAAACTTCCTGGGTTACGGCATTTATTTCCAGCTTTGCACGCAATCTTTCGTTACTTTTTGGAGGTTATAAGGTTAGTTGCTTCGCTTTGGAGGGGTGAGTTCGCTCGGATGCGGATGTATGTATTTAGAACTTATTAAATTGCTATAATTTATACGACTTATCTCTGGTACTTAATTTTTTCACCACAGTCCTTATTTATACAGCACGGAGCCCTCCGCAAGTCGAAGATGGAAGCACGCGCTTGGCTTAACACCCTGCCACAGTAGCAGGCACTTGCTGTCTCTCTCTCTCTCTCTCTCTCTCTCATCTCGTTCCTCACTCTATATACTTTTGGTTTCATGTGCTTTTGCACTTGCTTCCAGCAGCAATAACGGTAGTTGTATGTCGCTTACTACTTCTTGCTTAAGACCGGAAGAAGTGCTAAGACAGCAGGCAATTAATTTGCATGCAAATCATTTTCAAGTTTCTTTGAATTCGCAAAGCAGCGCAAGGTAGTAGTAGGGCAAAGTTTCTTCTATGCACCATCGCATCACCGTCCAAGTATTTCTTGTAGTTGTTGTTTCGGTTAGTAATTTAGATAGTCAGTTATATTTCTTTTCCTCGTTTCCCGCCTGTTGTAGGTATTTTCTATTTTCTTTTTATAACATTTTATTTCTTTTGCTGATCTAACTTTTTGGCTGCCTTACCGAAATTGCGTGATTTATGTGTTTTTTAATGATTTTTCATCAATCTTGAGAAATTCCTTTTTTACCCGTTTTTTTGCTTCTTTTAATTGAACTGCTTTGTAATTCGAAGATGGCTGTCAGTTTGCAGTCACGTGCTTTCAGAGTAAGGTTAGGTTAACATTGAGCGTTGTGGTTGCTATAGCAACAACGGAGTTGCCATGCAATTGATTGAAAAAGAAATGATGGGTATTTAAATTGCGGATTCATAGTGTTGTTATGCAAATTAGTGGAGGACGGGTTGTCAATGTCGAAAAGGATAGAAATTACTTTTGAAGAGTAAGGCAAGGGCTAAGGAAGAGGTAGAAATCTTATAACTTCAAACGAGTTATTCTTACATATATACATCTATACTATGTATATATATACAATTCTAACTCGAAATTTTGTTTTTTGCAGGACAACGTCTGCCGGGTCAACTAGTATTTGTATATTTGTATAGTTTTACATTTGTATATCCGGCACTATCTCGGGAACCGCTTGACCGATTTGGATGAAATTTGGCACATAGATAGTGTGATTGATTCTAAGACTATCCACTTTGGGGTTGCCACTTGGAGCGGCTAACAGTCTTGCCACCGATCTCATTTTTGTTTAATATGGAGTAAGATATGCCAATATGGGCATCAAATGAAATATATTTTCGGCGGCATACTAAGTAAAATATAGTAAGTAGAGTTGCCTACTAGGGTTGTCACCTTATAGCAGTGTATTTGTATATCCGGCAATATCTCGACTACCGCTTGACGGATTTCGATGGAATTTGGCGTAGACGATTTCTAAGATTATCCACTTGGGTGTTACCACTTGGGGCGATTTACAGGTTGCCACATATCTAAATTTTTCAAAATTAGATATACCAATATGGGTATCATATGAAAGCTATTTTCAGCGACATACCAACTAAAAGATTTTCAAGTAAGGTTGTCGCCCAAGGTTGCCATTTTGGGATCATATTTGAATTATTTTAGGATCATTTTGGGATAATTTGGGGCTTTTTTGGGACCATTTTGGTTTCAATTTTGGGTCCATTTTCGGATCATTTTGGAATCATTTTAGGGTCATTTTGGGATCATTTTAGGGTAATTTTGGGATCGTTTTGGGATGACTTTGGGATAATTTTTGAATCATTTGACGGTCCTTTTGGATTCATTTTGGGGCCATTTTGGGAACACTTTTGAAACATTTTGCGGTAATTTCATACCGCTTGACCGATTTCGATGAAATTTGGCATAGAGAGAGTGTGCTTGATTTTAAGGCTGTCCACTTGGGTGTTGCCACTTAAAGCGGTTTACAGGGTGGCCATCTCTATAATTTTTTCATAAATATTTAGCAAGGTAAGCCAATAGGGATATCAAATCAAAGGTACTTTCAGCCGCATACCAACCATGATGTCTTAAAAATGAGTTGGCACAGAGGGTTGCCACCTTACTGCCTTTTATTTATTTCTTCGTATATTGACGGATTTGGATGCAATTTTCCTTTTCTTTCTATCGAAATAGAAATGTCCTTCTTTCTGGCAACCCTAATCTAAGTACATAGAGAAAAATGAGCTGGGAATGAATAAGAATTGACGTGATATTGGTTGAATCAGCCCATATTTTGGTTGAATCAACAGATATATTGGTTGATATAACTATATTTTAGTTGATATGACCAAATCACTGTCAATTCTTATCCATCGCCAGCTCAATTTTCTCTGTGTGTATGTTTAACCTTTTAGGAGTGTAAAAAATTCTTTCGCTTGATGGTTGGCATTTATGGGGTCGACAGCCAAATAAATCGCGTTACATTAAGATTTACATAAATGCAACCATACATCCAAACTGATACAAGGGCAAAATTGGAAAATGTAGCCAGGGCACATATGAATTTTATAGCCTCATAAAATTTCTATAATCGCTAACTCAAAAAAAAAAAAAAAAAAACAAGGATACACAAGCAACACTTGCACCCACACAGACACACACACTCACACGTAAACCGCCTAAGGGGTGTAAAATTATTATGCGCATTACACTTTAAATCAATTAAATTTATTACCAAATGAAAGCTAAAGCGTAAGCAAAATTTAGTCTCAAACAATTTTATGCCTCAACAGCAAATAATGAACAACACAAACATACAAAGTGCAACAACGTGTACTTATGACTATTTATTTTCTCGCTCATACTTAAACACCTCGAATTATATGCCAGGTTAACTGTTGTAAGGTTAACATGTGTAACGTAGTTACTTTACAGCTCAAATTACGCATGTATGTGAGTACAATAATAATACTCTCCTTTATTAACACTTTTCGGTTGTTTTTCTGTTTTATTTTTCAACTTTTGTTGTGTATTAAAAACTATAAAAATTTATATGCCTACTTAGTTGCTTGAAAAAAAAAAAAACAAAAAAAAAATCAACACATAAAAGAACGAATGGCAGCTAAAGGGTTAAATTGCATATGTGCATGTGAATGGAAGAGTTGTTAAACTTTACTGGCCTTTGAATGGCTTTGAAGCTTTGAAATGTTTTCACTTTACAGCAAGGCTTCGAAACTTTGATTACGTTGCTTTTAAATGGTTTTATGGTTGAAGAAGAATTTTTTTTGTATAAAAAATTTCATTTTCCAATAAAAAAAGAGAATTAATTTCCTCAATAAAAGATTATTATTTTTTTTTATAAATGAAACTCTTTAAGGTATGCGCTGCTTCAATTAACAATTTTTAGGCTGATAATGTCGATGTAAGAAACTTGAGCACTTAAAGGAAAAAAGGTTCTGGGCCCAGGCTTCAAATTTTTTAAAATATAGTCATAAAAGTCGTTTGTATGGCTTATTCCAGTAGTAGTATGCTTTTTTGTATTTTGCTACGTGAAGAATAGTCAAAGCGTGTAAATAGTGAAAGCTTTTTTTATACAACAAGTTACCTGAACTTTGCCAAAATATTTGAGGAGTTGTTTTATTGAATAAAGAAGATATCTTACCTGCAAAAAAGAAAAATATAAAGTCTTATTAGTAAAATATTAACAAGTTGAGTAAAACAATTTTTTTATTACCTAAAACTGTAAAATTTTATGAGGACATACATATACCCAATGGTGATTTTCACACATAAGTTTTAGTTTATTTTTAGCAAAGCCAAGAACCGAAAACCACATGACCACCCTGTTCCCTTATTTCATGGAAAAATTTCCCTTATTTGGCTCCAAAGTCATGGCTTCCTTAATTTAAATACTGTTTTCCTCAATTTAAGGAAACAAGTCCTTTAATTTGCGCTTCCAAACCTCTATTCATAGCTACAGGCTTGCAAGCACACTCAGAAAAAAGTTTTTTTTGAGGATATGTGACGTAAACACACATCCAGCGAGTAAGTCTGTATGTATTTCAAAACTCCTCTCCTATATCTTCTCGTGTGCACATTTAATTGGTTGAAATTGCACATATCAAACTAAATGACTTGACAACACGTCCCTCAGCATATATTAAACAGTAATTTTTCCCCCAACACAAATATTTACACTCACACATACATACGGCCACATTTATTGTTCATTTTTAAATGACGCTTAGGAAAGAGTAAATTTTTATTTAAAAAGTTTACTTCAACATTTTGGTCACATTTACGGTTTTGTTATTTCCGGACGCACAGTTTCCGCTTGTTACATACACAAACGCAACTTTTACACATACAGAGGAAAACTCGCATGTGTAAGGAAGAGAGTTTTTTGAATGTCTTTATATGTATGTGTTTCGGAGTATAAATGCTTGTGTAGCCGTTTTATAAAGATTGCATTTCTATTGTGTCTGAACGGTTAAGGTTGATCTTGATGAGCGATAACATATGAGACGCACATTTGTATGAAGGTACAATTGACTATTTTTTGTATTTTCTTTGTTGCTGATTTTATTGAAAAACTTTTACGGGTCCTTTTTTCACGTCATTTTCATTTAATTTAATTTAATACATTTTGCGCCTTAAAGTATGCAATGTTTTTTATTATATCTTTTTCATCGCTCAGGTTATCCGGAAAGTTCTGACAGTATGTTTACTTCAAGGGTTTCCAAGATGACTATGTGGGGAAGGTATCAAATAAAAAAAAATAAAAAAATAATAAAAAAAATAATAAAAAATGAAATAAAAAAAATAAAATAAAATAAAAAATAACATAAAATAAAAAAAATAAAATTTTAATAAAATAATAAAAAAAAATATAAAAAATATGAAATAAATGAATTAAAAAATAAAATGAAATAAATAAAATAAAATGAAGTAAAAAATAAAATGAAATAAAAACATTAAATGAAAAAAATAATAAAATAAAAAATATAATAAAATGAAAAAAATAAATAAAATAAAAAATTATTATATATAAAAAAATATCAAGTCAAAAAATAAAAAAATTGAATAAATAAAATAAAGTGATATAAAATAAAGTTAAAAAAAAAAAAAAAAAAAAAAAAAAAATATAACAAAAAATTAAATAAAATGGAAAAAAAATAAAAAAGGAATAAAGTAAAACAAAATAAAATGAAATAAAATAAAGTAAAATAAAATGAAATAACATAAAATAGTATGAAATAAAAAAAATAATGTAATCTAATGGATAAAATCTCCCTAAATCTAACAAAATTTAATTCATTTCCAATCACCTTTCAACTTCTAGCTTTTAAGTTTTCACTAAATTGCTTGTTGCATGATTAAATTTCCACTTTGGAAAATTGCATTTTTATTGCAACACATATTGAAAAAAAAAAAAAAAAAATATTCCAACAGTTACACGCTTTCATCCCCCACCCCTCGCACATTTAATTCCTTCTAAATGCACACAAGTTTCCGAACATTGAAGCGCACTTTTAGGGTTACCATATACGCAATTATGATATACATTATGGTTAGAATCTATTAAGCTTCAATAACTTTCAAAATGCACTTCTAGCGTCATGTATAAAGTCAAAATTTTAAATGAGTTGCTTGTTGTATGCACATATGTATGTTCGTTTGTGTGTGTATAAACTATTAAAATAAAATCGTCAAAAAAACTTTTTAATTAACTCATTACAGTTGAGTGGCTACTATAGAATGTATTATGAAATTTTAGGGGTTATGAAATTGCGAAATTTTACCACAAACATTTTATAATTGCAACGCTGCTATAATTATCGAATCCATACTTTGTACATATGTATGTATGTTTTCTTGTTATTGCAGCAATTATTATGATATGATGTATATTAATTGTAAATTTGTAAATTGAATGATAAAAATTTAAGGCATTTTAATATTTTATATAGAATCCCGAAAAGTTTGGGTATACTGCAGCAAGTAAGCGAACTATGGAATATTTTTATGAAATATGATTCTCTTAACCCAATTTTCTAAATATCTCAACCCGCTTTCAAGTTTTATGTCTCCAGCCTCATTGGAAGTTGCCTGGCATAAATTGTCAACAAGCGCCTAAAAGTATACCGGCATTTGTTAGCATATATTAAACAACTGCCTCTGAGTTACTCGGAAAATAAATAATGTGTTAGATTTTATTGTGTCATTTTTAGAGTTGGGAAAATGTGTCAAAATCAAACGCCTAAAATTATGCTAACATAATTGCCACAGTTTTCCCTTTTTTTCAAATAAATTTAAAAAGTTTTTTTCAGGCGCTTGATTTGACATATTTTTCCGATCTCTAGTCATTTTATTCTGCTGTTCATAGAAAATTGTAGCTTGTTAATTAATTCAATTAATCAGTTTTGCATAATTTTTCCTACGAACTCTGATTTGTATAAAATTGTAGTATATTGTGAGGCTGAATTGCAATTAAAAATTATATAATTAAAATTATAATTTTTTTCTTTGTAATAAATTGCCAGATTTTAATTCCTTTTATTAACTTTGTTAGCAGCATTATGTAATTGACAAATGCATAATGGATACTTAATTAAATTTTATTAGAAATTTTATATTTTTTTGGCATTAATTTTAATAAATAAAAATAAAGAAAATAAAAAAAATAAAAAAATAAAAGAAAAAAAAATATAAAAATAATATATAAAAAATAAATAAAATAAAATTTAAATAATAAAATAAAATAAAGCAAAGTTGAATAAAAATAAATGAATTGAAAAAAAAGATAAACTAAATATAAAAAACAATACAAAAAAACAAAAAAATAAAAATAAATAAAAATAAATTTAAATGAAATAAAAAATGGAGTAAAATAAAATTAAATAACGTAAAATTATATAAAATTAAGAAAATAAAGGAAAAACAAAGAAAATAGAAAAAAAAAATATAAAACCAATGAAAAAAATTAATAAAATTAATTAAAATAAAATAAGGTGCAACACAATAAAATAAAACAAACAAAAAGAGAAATAAAAAGAAAAAAAAAAATAAATAAATATAAAAATAAAAAAAAATAAAGTGAAATAAAATCAACAAAAAAAATTAACAAAAAATTATATAAAATTAAAATAATAAAATAAAATAAAGCAAAGTTTAATAAAATAAAATAAAAATTAAATAAAATAAAATAAAAAAGGTAAAATAAACGAAAAAAAGAATATCTAAAAACAATACCAAAAAAGGAATAAAAAAGGAATAAAAAAAGAAAATAAAATAAAGTAAAATAAAAGAATTTAATAAACAAAAAAAAAAAAAAATAAAAAATAAATAAAAAAATAAATAGAAAAACAAATAACGTAAAATTAAAGAATAAAAAATTAATACAAAAAATGGAATATATAAAGTAAAATTATATAAAATTAAGAAAAAAAAGAAAAAAAAAAATAAATAAAACAAACATTAAATAATAAAAAAAAAAACAATACAAAATAAAAAAATTAAATAAAATGAAATAAAAAATGGAGAAAAATTAAATAAAAAAGTAAAAATAAAGAAAAAAATAAAAAAAACACATAAAAACAATACAAAAAAGGAATAACAAATAAAATAAAAAATTTAATAAACAAAAAAAAAAAATAAAACAAAAAAAAAAACAAAAACAAAAACAAAAAAAAAGCAAAAAAAAATATAAAAAACAAAAAAAAAAAAAAACAAATATAAAAACCAATAACATAAAATTAAAAAAATTAAAAAATAAAAAACTAATACACAAAATAAAATATAAAAAGATATAAAAAAATAAAAAGAAGATAATAAAATAGAAATAAAAAAATGAAACTAAATTAAAAACAATTGAAAAAGTAAAAAAATTAAAAAATAAAAAAAAAAATAAAAAGTAAAATAAATAAAAATTCAATATAATAAAAAATAATAATAAAAAATAAAAAAAATAAGTAAAAAAGAACAAAAAAAAATCGGGAAAAATTTTTTTATAAAAAAATAAAAGAAGATAATAAAATAAAAATTAAAAAAAAAAAATTAAATAAAATTAAAAAAACTAAGAAAAAATAAAAAAAAGTAAAAAAGAAAAAATAGATGGGAAAAAAGAAAATAAGCCAAAGTTCACCCAATTTGACTTTCCTTCAGTTTTTTTCATTAACATACTTTATTTTTTTAAATTTTATTTTGTCGTGGTATAACTTTAAACGATTTTCGAAGCTTAGACTAGAACGTGGCTTGGAAAATTCATCCCTTCACTGCCTCCGTAACTAAGAAATCGCTTGCTTTGCATAATTACAAGTAAATTTACGTTTATAATAACGGCAAATTAGCTTAAGTAAATTAAAAATATGCTGAACAATCAGAAAATTAATGAGCTCGATTTAAAAGCATTATTTGTATTGTTTTTGTATGCTTTCAACAAAGCGGCAAACTGCCGATTATGAGAATAATCAAGAAAACACAACAATACAAATGAGCTGTACTTATATAAAGTTGTATAAAGTATCTGCGGCTGGCAGCATAATGTGTAATTGCAAATGTAAAATGCATAAACACTTAAGTAACTACATTGTAAATGTGAAACGTGCAATAACAGCAGCAGAGATTTTTGCATGCAACAGAACAACAATGAAACGCAATATGAGCAACAATAAAAAAGGACGGCAATAAGTGGGTGTGTGTGTGTGATAAATGAGAGTAGAGTGGATTAAAGAGCAGAGCAAGTAATGGAGTATGTGAGTGTGTGTGATCTTTTTGCATGCGGTCAAGCTGTCACGCGCCGCCTTCTGGTTGTAGGCGCAATGTGCGTCAAAATGTAGTGCACATTTTCACACGCTACATGAGATTGTAGTTTTTGCACCTCCGCCAAAGCACACACTTATAAACATCACACGAATAAAACCCATAAAAACAAAAGCGCTGAACTCAGCAGCTACCTCGACGTACTTGTGACAGTTGAATGGTCAGTTTTTCCTTTTACGCGCTTTCCAAACCAAAAAAACTCACTCAGAAGTGCGTAAGCGCCCAAATGTATGCAACGATTTTGTTTGTACTTGTGTGTGTGTGTGTCCCTGTGTGCATGCGTGCGTGCAACTGTCATTGTCATTTACATTGTTAAATTACGTTGCTCTTTTGATGCAATTCAAGCGAATAAAAAATCGTTGAGGTGTTTGTGCGCGCTCGCTTAAGTGACAGTTGTCATTTGTGTCAAAAAATATGCTGCGGCGAATTAATGAAATGAAAATTTTGTGCGTGACAAACTCATGCAGCGAAAGTTTGGCGTGCGTATGTGTGGGACAGTAATTATGGCAAACATAAAAAGTAATTTATATTTAAATCGAACAGGTTATAATTGCATTAAATTAATTATACTTTTGTGTAGACTTGAATTGGTGCGGCTTTATTGAAGAGCTGAGTGATGGGGGATAAGGTTTATATGGAGAACTTTTGAAAATAAAAAAAAAAATAATAAGGTGAAATTTGTGTGGGAAATATAATATAATCTGGTGTGTTCTTAGTTATTGGCTAAATAAGGAAAACATCAGTGCGATTGACCAAATATTGAAGCAAATAGGAAAAATGTATACTTTCGATAGACAAAAATGTGTGTTACACTTTCTAACTATGATAAAATGCAAGTTTAGAACATTTTCTATCGATGCGTGAAAAAACTGTTTGCCCATATTTGCCCCCCTTGATCTAATGATGGAAAGTCGCTTGAAATTTTCCTAAAAGTGACATGGCGTATACGTAACGTTTTTTTTTGTTAGCGAATGTATAGACATAGAGCAACAAATAATTGATGCTGTAATACCACCTATTGGAATTCTCTAAGAAGAAGCAGGAAATAATGATTACAGAAAGTAGGGGTTTGTGTTTTCCAGGAAAAGTGATAGAAATTCTACCAATACAGGGGTTTACCGATTTCGAAAAAATGTATGTAGCCAAACCACTGTGCGACTGTATATTGCAAGTTTAGCGCCAAAAAGTATGCAATAATTGTTCTTATAATTAAAATTATGTGTGATGCCAGACCGAAACAGTTTTGAGTTATCGGAGAACGCAGTTTTATCTTTTGCTGCAATTTCTAAAACTTTCTAAATGCTTTTTAAACAACCTTATACATTAAAATGAATTACTATTATAATACAAAAAAAAAAAAACTGCCGTATTATTCTCAATATACACAAATTATTGTTATCTTATCGCTGTCGCTGTCATATTCATTACATTTATTTAAACATGAATTATTGTTGAGTAAGCATTTTTCGCTAAATAATTAACTTATCGTGTCACATCAAAAATTAGCTAGAAAAAAATGCATAAAAAAAAAATAAATAATAACACAACGCATGCAGTTAATAGCAAAATATGGCGCAACATCAAACCATATTCATACTTTTTTTTCAAAATTTATTTTTACAAACCAGCAGTTTTTTTTCACTGCCAGTTGTAAATATGTAGCGTATGTTGCGCTGCTAAGTCAGGCATGCATTAAATTCAATTAAATTAACAGAGCAAATTTTATTTTATCATTTTTAATTAATTTTTATGACACAAAACCGGGAGTGAGAAAAGCAAAAAAAAAAAATTGTTGTGCCTTTATTGGTTGAATGCAACTTTTTTGCTTGGTAAGCTTGCTCCTGCAGAGGTATAAAAAAAAACATACCTCTCGTTATTTCGTTAATGAGCGCATATTACATGCCATATACATTTTTTGTAAAAATTGTTAAAAATGCTGGCAGTCCATATTTCACGGGCAATAATTATAATTGAAATGCTGTTATTTTCGCTTAAGCAGCAAAATTGCTAAAGAGATAGGCAGCTGTAGTTAAATTAATAAAAAAATATTTATTTTAATTACTTAATTATTTTTCTAATTAGGATTGGCTTGCTATTATCGTCACATGAGGGTTAACGATAAAAATAGTTTTCTTTTTTTAAATATGAAAATATATAGCTTTAAATTGAGAATATTAAATATTTAGTAAATGAAAAAGCGACAGCAAAGAAATATTTGCTGAGTGGTTTCACAATTGATGTCGCGGGAAGGATTGAGATTCTTGCTCCCCTCAGACCTCATCCTGTAGCCGCCTTGATATAATGAAGGGAGAATTTTATAGAACACCGGAATGGGAATCTATACTATAGCACCCCAGGAAAAAAATATTGGTTCAAAGTTTGATATGTTGACCCTCAATATCGGTGCATTTTAGGCTAACATGTGTGCAATGTTTCATTTTTCTAGCCTAACTAATATTTATTCAAACAAAACATAATAATTCAAATAACTTTAATTTTGAATTTTCATAAGGACAACCGGATCCCTTACCAGTATATTGAAAAACGTATTCACGAGAAAAGAGACATTAGATTCTCAAAATTAGTTTGATAAATTGCATAACAATATCTTTACTAGCAAAAATAATTGTGTATATCTTGAGATTTTGCAATTATAGCGCACTTTTTATAGGTCGTACACGGCGTATGAGTAACATTTTGTTATTCATGTAACAAAAGTTCAAATAAATTTTATTCATGTTTTGGTTGATATCTCCGACTAAGTTAAAATTTGCAACATAAATCAAAAACTCGTTAGCTACATTAATTGCCGCTTCAAAAATATATATCCTTTCGCTATATAAAAATGGCCATTAGCAATTTGATTACAATTTTTATAACATCACACCTCATTATCTGTATAAATTTCATGAATAAGAAATTTATACCGCAAACCCTAACAACAATTTTCGATAATGGCCAAATTTATGAGCGCATATTAAATATTGGCGAGTCGAGAAACAATAATAAATGGCAAAAAACGCACAAAAAATGGCAACCAATAGCAATAATAATGGCACCTAAAAAACACATTGAAATTGCAACAACAACATTAGTTAGCTAGCTGCTTGGCACATTATTATGCCTGTCGTCATTTGAACAATTTCATTGGCATGAAAATCGCCTAACGAGAGGCCATAATAGACAGCACAACAGCAGCAACGAAAAACTTTTGCCGTACTTCATTTTAACTTTGCGGACGCAGAGAACGAAATGTTAGAGAAGTATGTGAAGGTGTAATGGACTGGTAAGGAGAGCAACTTGAAGATGATAAAAAGAGTAAGTGAGTCGCCTAGAAGTTTTTTGCGACAAAATTGAACTTTATTACTAACAAAATGAAGCTCTGGAAGGAGTAAAGCGGCCGCCGGAGCACTGAGTGTGGAGTGGTGTAATTCAGCAGTGCAAAGTATATACATTTTCAGAGTAAATCTGCGGTGCTGCTGATAGCACTAAGAAATTTATAGGCTTCGAGTTGAAAAAGTAAACAAAAAATTAAAAGAAAAAAAAACATTTGCTAAGCACTTTGCAGCTTGTTTTCGTAATGAGTGTTTTATGTTTTATTTTTCTGCTAAATTTGTTGTTGCGAACTTTTTGGAGGGTTTTATTTATCAGCGTAGGGTGATTTCAAACTTCTTTTCGATATATTTTTATTTAATCTTTCATATTTATTACTGCTACATATTTATATAGCTGTCAATATATATAAAGTGGTAGGGAATTATATGCTTTATAGAAAAAAAAAACTAAAAAAAATCTCTTGTGAACCATACCAGCAAGCACTTAACAGTCAACATCAACAGCATAATACGTACAACTGAACAAGTGAAACAAAGTTTTGCGACAAAATCCATACTTACAACTGAACGAGTGGAACGGGAAAGCAGCTGTATTGAAGACAATCCCTTTCAAGTGAACTTGTGAAACACTTTGTGTTGTGTAGCGTTGGTGATGGTATATATTCAAGGTGTGTTCATTCAAGCAAACTTTTATAAATATTCGATTCATTTATAGCTAGTAGACTCATATAACTACAAATATTCGAACGCTCCTTTATTGGTTCTTTGACTTGGCTTTTTCTCCAAGTTTATTACTCAATTACAAAACCATCAAAATCTCAAAGATAAATGAAACTGATAAGCGTACAATTTATGTTTGGATTTCGTTTTATTTTGTCATTAGTAAAAAAAGTATGAAAGTGGGCAAAAACGACAAAGGAAAAAAAGAAAAACCAAACGAATTGGTTGAATGAACGTAATAAAATGTGCAAAAGTCCAGAAGGTGAGGGTGACAAGAAATCAAGGCAAGCGGAAAAGGAAAGTAGTGGTAGTGGTTAGGTATTGTTAGGAGTGCGAGGGGGAGTAGAGGAAAAATATTATGCTCAAAACAATCGATAGCTAACATGCTATTTCAGTTGCTTCGAAATCACTTTTGTTTCGAAATATTTAATTTCACAAATGGCAAGTGAAACGAACCTCAAAGCCAAAAATTGCTATAGCAGATAATAGCAAAGTAAGTTGCTTTGATTAAAAATAAAATTAATGAAGTACCGTTTTTGTATACCCAGTGGTGCTTGCTTACGGGTACAGCGAGCTTCGAAAAGTTGCCGCTTCGTTAGATGCTAGAAAACAAAGGAACTCTCTATACCAGGGCTCATCAAAAATGCAATTGGAGCTGGGTAAGTGGGAGAGAGAGGGCCGCTCCAATGAAATGATGTCGTTTGTTTTTTTGATTAGTTGCTCACTAGCAAGCAACGGCATCAATTGATTGGCCGGTGTGTTCAAAACACTCTTACCCCATTTGGCTCTCCGATTTTTGGACAATATCCCAATAAGTGGTGAGGTCTGCTCTATACTCATTTTTCTCTCTTCGAATGTACCAGCCGTGTCAAGAAGATGAAGAGAGAGCGAAATTGTTGCTCTCTCGGACACTATGTCTCTCTTTCATTCGCTCCTTCCGTGAACGTAAAACTGGCTTTTCAAAGACTGCTTAAACTCATTGCTGGGTATAAAATGTTTACTTTGTTCCACCTGAAATCAGATTTTTTTCTAGAATTTTATTTCTATTCGCAAAATTCACGTTGCGTAAAATAATTTTCCATTTTCTAAATTAATTTTAATTCAGAGTTTTTTCATGATATTTGTATCAATATTTTTAATTAAATTTTTAGCTAAATGAAAAGCTTTAGACAGAGCAGTTATTATGAATTGAATAGGAATAGAATTTCGCTATAATCACAGTGTTTACTAAATTACAAATTTCTATAGCACGCTAGCGAAGCACCATAACATTTGCTGCGCATGAAATCATACAAATAGCAAGCCAAGCGAGCTTTGAAAGCTGTTTTGCTCATTTCCGATGGTTTGATAAGTACTTTTGTATAAAAAAAAAAACAAATGTGAAAAAATATATAGTAATTTCGCATTCGCGTATTTGATTTGTAAGCGATTTTAATAGCATTAGGCACTCCTACTACATAGATATCAGCAAATTATATGTAGGTGGGTGTGTGATTTAATATTACGAGTATATATATATATCTCTATCTCGCTCATATATCATACAAATTCTACATTAACGGCTATGAATGAGTCAAGTTGGTTTCTTTGCGTTTTAAGCGCCTAAAAGCTTGCTACAAAAATTGGATTTATGCTTTTTTGATTTGTTGGCCAGAAGCGGAAATGAAATAAATATTTATACGTATAGATTTGTTGAGTAACAGAGCGCGAGTAGCAGTTTGCAGCTAGAAAAAATATTAAATAGCACTCATGCCATATACGGAAACGGATATTACATTATGCGGTTGCGACATGAAATTGACATTTTACATTTTCGCTATGCCAAGCAGTTAAATTATCATAATTTTTTTTTGGAATGCAGTAATATATTTTTTTGTTTATACCTAGTTGTGTTTAGGGCTCAGGCTGATGTAACCTTCTTCATCGAAATCATAAAGTGCGCCTAAAATTATGCACTAAAATATTTATAAGTAAAGTCAAAAAGAGAAAAATAAAAAAAAAAAAATAAAAAAATAATTAAAGAAAAAAAAATAATAAAAAAAATTAAATAAAAAAATAAATTACATAAAATAAAATAAAATAAAAAAATAAAATAAATGAAATAAAATAACATAAAAAATAAAATAAAATAAAATGAAACAAAAAAAAAAAAATTGAATAAAAAAATAAAATGAAATAAAAAAAATAAAATAAAAAAAAATAAAATGAAAAAAAAAAAAATAAATGAAACAAAAAAAATAAAATGAAACAAAAAAAATAAATAAAACAAAATAAAATAAAATACATAAAACAAAATAAAATAAAATAAAATAAAATAAAATAAAATAAAAAATAAATGAAATAAAATAAAATAAAATGAAACAAAAAATAAATAAAAAAAGTTAAATAGAATAAAAAAAAAAAAAAAAAAAAAAAAAATAAATGAAATAAAATAAAATAAAAAGTTAAATAAAATAAAAAAATAAAACAAAATAAAATATGTAGATATTTCATAAAAGAAAATAAAATAAAATAAAAAATAAAAAAATAAAAAAGAATAAATAATAAAAAAATGAAATAAAATAAAATAAAATAAAAAAAAATGAAAAAAAGAAAAAAAAAAATTAAAAAAAAAATAAAACAGAAAAAAACAAGTAAGGAAAGCTGTCTTCGGCTGTGCCGAAGGCTATATACCTTTCATGAATAAGCGTCACGATTTTCACTGTTCGATCCCCAGTACAGCCTGTTTCAATTTAACTATATTTACTATACACATTACACATCTTTGTTATAATTTAAAAAAACTTACAAAATAATAGGATCCGAGTTATCGGAACAATCGTTTGTATGGAGGCTATATATTATACGTGTTCAATTGTACTGACTTACACTATACACATTACAAAGTACTAAAGGTGCAATATTTTACGTTCCTAACTTTTTAAATGCGGAAGTATTGGCCAAAAAACCTTATATCGGAACAACCGGTTGTATGGGGCTATATGTTATATTTACCCGATCTTCTTGATTTTCCTCTACACACTACATAAATTGAAAGTACTCAAGTTGCAAAATTTTATGTTCCTAACTTTTTAATTGCAGAAGTTTTGGCCAAAAAACCTTATATCTGAACAATCGGTTGTATGGGGGCTATATGTTACATTTGCCCGATCTTTTTGATTTTCACTATATACACTACATAAATAGAAAGTACTCGAGATGCAAAATTTTACGTTCCTAACTTTTTAATTGCAGAAGTTTTGGCCAAGAAACCTTATATCTGAACAATCGGTTGTATGGGGGCTATATGTTACATTTGCCCGATCTTGTTGATTTTCACTATATACACTACATAAATAGAAAGTACTCGAGTTGCAAAATTTTACGTTCCTAACTTTTTAATTGCAGAAGTTTTGGTCAAAAAACCTTATATCTGAACAATCGGTTGTATGGGGGCTATATGTTACATATGCCCGATCTTGTTGATTTTCACTATATACACTACATAAATAGAAAGTACTCGAGTTGCAAAATTTTACGGTCCTAACTTTTTAATTGCAGAAGTTTTGGCCAAAAAACCTTATATCTGAACAATCGGTTGTATGGGGGCTATATGTTACATTTGCCCGATCTTGTTGATTTTCACTATATACACTACATAAATAGAAAGTACTCGAGTTGTTAAATTTTACGTTCCTAACTTTTTAATTGCAGAAGTTTTGGCCAAGAAACCTTATATCTGAACAATCGGTTGTATGGGGGCTATATGTTACATTTGCCCGATCTTGTTGATTTTCACTATATACACTACATAAATAGAAAGTACTCGAGTTGCAAAATTTTACGTTCCTAACTTTTTAATTGCGGAAGTTTTGGCCAAAAAACCTTATATCTGAACAATCGGTTGTATGGGGGCTATATGTTATACTGGTCCGATCTTGTCAGTTCCGACAAATGATTCCTATATTACAAAATGGTGGCCACATACAAAATTTCAGCCAGATATCTCAAAAATTGAAGGACTAGTTTGCGTTCAAACAGACAGACGGACAGACGGACAGACGGACAGACGGACAGACGGACAGACGGACAGACGGACATGGCTAAATCAACTCATCTCGTCATCCTGATCATTTCGGTATACTTATTGATGGGTCTATCTCTTCTTCTTCTCATATTTACAAACATCGGACCAAAGTTATAATACCATTTCATGTTCATGAAAGGTATAATAAAATTAAAAAAATAAAAATATACAAATATAAATTAAGTAAAATAAAATTAAATTAACTAAAATAAAACGGAGCAAAATAAATAAAATAACATACAATAGCCCCAAACATTTCACAACTGGCTATAAAGTTCTGTTTACTCGAAATTCAACTTGCTTACTTGCTACTTTTTTCTAATTTTTTGCTTATTACAGCTCTTTTGCTCATTAACAGCACTTTTATTTTTGTAATCATATTTTTTGCATATTTTTTGTTAGTTGCTGTCATATATCATTTTCCCTGTCATTATTATCAGAAATTTGCTATAAAATTATGAAAATATTATTAAAACAAAAAATGTAACAAAAAACCTATTAAAACCTGTTAGTGACATAAATTTTGCGATTAATCGAATTTGATAAGCGCGCACACAAATTTTATGCAGAAATATATTGAATTTAATTTTAACCCTGCATAAGGTCTTTTCGGACAAATATGGCCAATTTTTAACAACAAACGGGAATGTTTTCGGTATCATTTCGGCGTTATTTTTAAATAGTTTCTAAACATTTCGGAACTTTTTCGAGATTGTTTTTGGATTATTTCACGTTTTTGAGGTATAATGGGCTATTGTTTTCGGATAATTTTGGGATTGTTTTCGGGATAATTTCTGAATTTTTTTGGTAATATTTCGGGATTGTTTTTGCATCTTGTTTGGTGTGTTTTCGGAATCGTTTCGGAATTATTTTTTGAATCATTTCGAGTTTTTTTCGCGGTCATTTCGGAATTTTTTTCGGACCATTTCGGAGTTGTTTTCGGGATTATTTACACCATTTTTTTTAGGGAATTCATTATCCTATTCTTTAGTTTTATAAGTAAACAGATTACTTATTATGATCATAGAAAATTCTTGTAACAGTTTTAAAATTATTTCTTAATATTTAAGAAGATCTGTCACACCCGTCATCGTGGTATGAGCCAAGGGTTAAAGCATTATTAATTTTTGTTCAAAATTTAAAATATAGGCATTGTCGTTTTAGGAAATTGAAGTTGTCAGCGAATTATAGCCAGGAAATGCAGTTCACTTAGCAAAATATTGATAAAATTTAAGAGAAGCTTCGAAAAGGTTGAATTTATAAACTTCGAATATTGTCAGCAGGTAACTTTGCTCCGGTTTTTTTTTTTGTTAGGCAGAGTCTACAAGAACTACTTATTCAGAAAATGAACTCAAAATTGCTCAGTCTTTAGCTATAGATGAGGGTATTATTACTGTAGAGTAAACTTGATGCTCAAAAAATTATTTAAAGCGATTTTTGGAAAACATTTTTACACACCTTCTCAGCTCTTTCTCCACTTTATAAACTAAATATAAAAAAATACACTCAAAAACTTTTTAACAAACCAAAAACTTTAACAAGTGCAATGTTGAAAAATCTATGTAGCACTTAAAAACAACACAAAAAACAGAGCATACAAAATATTGCCGCCAGCATAATATAGCCAAAGTGTGGAATGATGCACAAACACAAATGAATGTCATTAACAGGCTCGACTCTATAATACTCTATGCATGTATACATAGATAAATTGCTATGTGCCTGAGCGAGAGTCTACAACACATACATATACAGTAGCAAAACAGAAGTAATAGCGAGTAGCAGCAGGCAGACATCATTAACAACTTCCGCATTTGCATTGAATGAAAAGAGACTCAATCACTGTGAACTGTCTGACCAACTCGCCTGGCCCTTTGAGTAAAAGTCCGCCGTAGCACCCCACACAACTAGTCAGCGCGCCAGCCAAATTGTGATGCTTTTTAACGAGTCTGCTTTAAAGCGCGCGCAATAAACGAAATATGTGAAATATGTAAAAGTACTTGAGTGCTTGTTTTTTTTTTTCATTTTCAATTTCATTACATTTGTTTTTGTTTTTATAGTCTACTGTAAATGAGCAAACATTTTCAATATAGCAAACTATGTATTGAAGGCCAATAGCATGTGGTGGGGTTGATGAGCTTTTGGTGGTATGCGCATCAAAGGATATACATACGTGTGTGTTTCTTTGTAGTGGTATTGAAAACGATAAAAGCGTGTTGCTACAATTTATTACATTAAAAATTAATGTTGTCTGTAAGCGTTAAAATGTACAAACATAAATATACCATGGTGTATAGTGCTATTCTCGTTTTATTTGATATTGATAGCGTATGAATGGCTTTCAGTGTTTGCGTGAAGTGCGCTGTATGTGTGTATGTGTATGGATTTGCGTGGCTGTGGTATGCTGGTAGAGCGCCCTTAATCCAAAAGCCAAAAGTAATTATATTAAGTAATTGATGAATGTGCAGTATGCATGCAAAAGCACATACCTAGACACATATACAAAGACAGTGAGTGTCAAGAAATTAATACAGTGCCAGTACTCAGAGGAACAGGTTTTTATTTTTATTATTTTTTTTTTTTAATTTTAAATTAATTAATTTTGTTTTACATTATTTCATTTTATTTTGTTCTATTTTATTTTATCTCATTTCAATTTGTTTCATTTTATTTTATCTCGTTTTATTTATTTTGTTTAATTTAATTTAATTTTTTCTTGTTCCTTTGTAGTTTAGTTTATTTTATATCATTACATTTTATTTTATTTTCATTTAATTTATTATATTTATTTTATTTTTATTTGTTTTCATTTTATTATTTTTTATATTTTTAAATTTTATTTCTTTTCATTTTATTTTATTTTAAATTTATTTTTATTTTATATTTAATTTTATTTTTATTTGTTTTTATTTTATTTTTATTTTATTTAATTTTAATTTTTTACTTTATTTTTATTTAATTTTAAATTTACTTTTATTTTTATTTTATCTTAATTTTATTTTTATTTTATTTCTATTTATATTTTTATATTTATATTTTTTTTTATTTTTTTTTTAATTTAATTTTTATTTTATTTTTATTTAATCTTTACTTTTTTTTCTGTCATTTTTATTTTTTTATTTTATTATTTTTAATTTTTTTATATTTTATTTCATTTATTTAATATTTATTTTATTTTTGTTTTATATTTATTTTATTTTTATTTTATATTTATTTTATTTTTGTTTTTATTTTTGTTTTTATTTTTATTTTATTTTATTTTATTTTATTTTATTTTATTTTATTTTATTTTATTTTTATTTTATTTTTATTTTTATTTTTATTTTATTTTTATTTTATTTTTATTTTATTTTATTTTTATTTTATTTTTATTTTATTTTTATTTTATTTTTATTTTTATTTTATTTTATTTTTATTTTCATTTTATTTTATTTTTATTTTATTTTAATTTTATTTTTATTTTATTTTTATTTTATTTTTATTTTATTTTTATTTTATTTTAATTTTAATTTTAATTTTAATTTTAATTTTAATTTTAATTTTAATTTTAATTTTAATTTTAATTTTAATTTTAATTTTAATTTTAATTTTAATTTTAATTTTAATTTTATTTTAATTTTATTTTAATTTTATTTAAATTTTATTTTAATTTTATTTTAATTTTATTTTATTTTTGTTTTATTTTTATTTCAGTTTAATTTAATTTATTTTTATTTCAGCTTAATTTCATAAATTTTTTTAATTTAATTTAATTTTTTTAAATATATATTTAAAAATATTTTTTTTTTGTACTGCAGCACTTTTTTCGGACGCATTATTCTCACCATCAGTGTACAAATATTTTGACGTTCAAATATATAACTTGAAGCGAAATTTATTTCGTGGATTACGACTGTGTAGCTGAGTTGAAATGATTAATTTTTTCACTGTTATTACTACCATTGCTGTTTATGGGTCTTTGCTGCCTTTGAAAGTGGTTGTTGTTGTTCTTGTTAATACATAGACTGCCTTCATTTTTCTACAAATTTTTGCGTAATTCGCCATGTTGGCCACAAAAAAGCGGGCGGCTGAAGTATACTTTATAATGTCTGCCGCAATATGAATTGAAAAAAATGTTACGTATACGCCCCGTACGCCCAAAGCCAGCCAACCATACGCATTCATACAACACAGCTAACGAGTTTGGTTAGCACATTTCACATTTGAAGTACATATGTGTGCAATACAAATTTCAAGTTCAAAGGCGTTATGGGCATGCCGCAGCATATAAATTCATGACATGCGGGTTATAAAAGAGCTAACAACAAAAAAAAACACTAAATACAAACACACAGCAGCTAACCATATTAGGTAATGTAATAAAAGCATGAATGCCTCTAATTGTTGTTGTTGCTGTTGTTGCTATACTTGTCATATTTAGTGTGCTAAAATAGCGATTTGTAGTCTAGTAAAATTGGCGAGTGCGACAGACATTCCGCTTCTGTTGTTATGAGTGTGTATTGAAAAAGCAGGCAAAACGCCAGTAGACAGCCGGTCGTCGACACTATAAATTTTGCCAGCATACCAACACTCAAACACACGACATTATACACTGTTGTTCGCATACATACATAATATATGGCGCCTCACATGCATATAAATAAGTATTTTTTTTTGTATACGCTCATTCGCATATTGCTTGCATTCGTGTGCAACTTCAAAAAGGTCATTTCATCAGCCAAATGCAAAGCGTAAAGGCTAATAAAGATAGTTTGTTTTATAACGCAGCGCATGAACAGTAGCGCTGGCCAAGGCAAAAGTGCACTGAGTTGTGTTTTTTTTAGTTTTTCATCTGCATACGAGTTGCTACTGTGGCTGCTGGCATCTACAGTGACTAAAAAATTATTTCGGTAAATTTAAAAAAAAATGTCGGCAAAATAAAATAAATTAAAGTTAAATAAAATAAAAAAAAAAATAAAAAAAAAATTAAATAAAATGAATAAAAAAAAAATTAAAAAACCAAATAAAAAAAAAACAAAATAAAATATAAAAAAATGAAATAAAATTAAATAAAACAAAATAAAATAAAGTAAAATAAAACAAATAAAATAAAATAAACAAAATAAAATAAAATAAATAAAATAAAATAAAATAAAATAAAATAAAATAAAATAAAATAAAATAAAATAAATTAAAATAAATAAAAAAATAATTTTTTTTTTTTTTTTTTTTTTTTTTGAGAAAAATTTACCTACGCGCTGCAGGAACCAGACAAGCCGACATATGTTTCGATGATGCTGGAATTACATCTCTTCATGGAGTCGAACTCACAACACTGTAGTGACTTGTATGCTAGAAGGTCTAACACCTTAGGCCACTACCCAGCTTGAAGGTAAACCCTTCTCAGTGTCCATTTATGCATATATTTATACTTCCATATAGAACATACTAGGCGGCCGCCGTGGTGTACCGGTTAAGTGTTCGGCCTTCTACACCAAGTCGTGGCGGTTCGATGCCCGGCAAAAGTAACATCAAAAATTATTTAGAAAAAGAATTTTTCTAAACGGGGTCGCTCCTCGGCAGTAGTTTGGCAAACTCTCCGGCTGTATTTCTGCCATGAGAAGCTTCTCAGCAAAAAATTCATTTGCTTTGCAAGTGCCGTTCGGTGTCGGCAAAAAACGGTAGGTCCCGCCAACTTGTAGGAAAACTCAAAAGCAACACACCACAAGTTGGAAAGAGAAGCTCGGCTAAAACCTCGTTGGAGGTTATGATAACCCGTTGGTATATTGCCGCCATTAGTTTTTTTTTTTTTTTTTTTTTTTTTTTTAAATAAATTAAAAAATAATATAAAGTAAAATGAAGACAAAAAATAAAATAAAATAAAATGAAACAAAATGGCATAAAGTAAAATAATATCAAATAAAGTAAAATGACAAGAAAAAAATACAATTCAACAAAATAGCAAAAAATGATATAAATTTAATTTTTTTTTATTTCATTTTATTATTTTTTTCTTTTTTCTTATGTGGTTCTATTTAATTTTTCAAACTTTATTTTATGTTATTTTTTTTTCTTAAATTTTATTTCCGGTACCCAACCCACTGCACTTTTGCAACCTATTGACAAAAGGTTATCGCTTGTATATGTGACTAAAAATAGAGCGCTTTTTACCCACACATATACACTATAACACTCATTTTTCATGTCTTCCAACCGCTTGGCGGTCATTAAACTTTACAGTCTTTCAACTAAAGTGCAACTTTTTGTTGTAAGTGTGTGGGCGTTACTCAAAAAAAAAAGGCCAACAAACTTTTTGCATACACAACATTGTTGGATTTATAAAAAAAATTATAAAATATATTTATAAGAGCACTGTACTCATATATTATGCGAATTTTAAAATTACAAACAGGCATTCCACAGCGCTTTTCAGCAATATGCTGCAGCCAAAGTGTTGCAGCAGAGCTACCCTCACTCCTTCTATTGTATTAAGCAAAATAAATGACTTGTTTAATGGAAATTTGTGAATGAACGTCGCGTCGCATTTTGCGTGAATGCGTAGTGCTCCCAACAAAATCCACAGCTGCTGGCTTACACACATACACGCGTATACGTATACGAGCAAGCTTCAAAGCACTTTAACATTCTTCAAAAAAAAAAGGTACACAGAAAAATTTTTTAACAACATTAAACAAAAAAAAATTCATTTTAAACCCTTTAGCTGCAATTTTCATTCACATGCGGCTAGTTGTAAGTTTATTAAGTGTTGTGGTGGTTTGATTTATAAGGGTTGAGTGGCATGTTGACCGCGCCCTTCAATTTTTATTTTTTATTTCTTACTTTTAAGTGCTTAAGTAGTAGTTATAAGTAAGCGCATGTGTGGTAGAAAAGCTTTGAGTGGCATAAAAAGTTTTCATGCATAAAAGGGGTGTGGTTTTTAAGCAAAAATTATGTTATTTAAAAATCTGATTTTTCATATAAATTATAGAGTGCGACAAGTTTTTGAGGGTAGAATGGCTTTTCAACATGTTGAAAGAGCAATTCATTCTTAAGTCAACGTAAGCTGACGTAATGCCGTTCTGTTGTATCCAAAAGAGCATATGTTAATAAATGTTGCATACTTTTAGGCAAAATATTTATTATTTTTATTTCTGTGCATTTTTTGTTTTAAAAAGTTTCAAAGGTTAATAATTATGGTTTTTGGAAATCTTGAGAAGTATTGCCAAGTAGCGAGGCAGACCATCTTAGCTATTTTCAACATTGTATGCAAAGCTCTTCACATTTTTTTCAAAATTTGTAGCATACATTTTGGCGCCTTTTCTTATCAAATTAATTTGAAAGCCTGAAAGCCTTACTACATACATTAGAGGAATAAAGAAGTTATATCTAGAGTTCGGATCGTATGCAAAAACAATCGCGCCCAAAATTATACACTATTTAAAGTAGAGTCATGAATAGGGTGTTTTCTTGCCCCCGCTAAGGCGATAGAATTTTTCTTATAAAGATATAAAAAAAAAGAAAAAAATTATGAAAAAACTCACTAAATTAAAGAATGGAAAAAAATAAACAAAAAATTATAATTAAAAAAATTGTATTCAAAAAATTTAAATAACATTAAATTAAAAGTACCAAATAAAAAATAATAGAATAAAATAAAAAAATGAGATATAAACAAAAAAAATAAAACAAAAAATATAACAAAATAAAATACAACCCTATGTGCGAATGAAAAAAGAGATACTGAACAAACTATAAAAGGCTACATACTTTTACGCGTCCGATTCTACATATATGTAAATCGATCTTTACTTATTAGGGACTAATTGGAATAAATATCATTAGAGATAAAAAATAGGTCAAATCAAGCGCCTGAAGCAAACTTTGTAAATTTATTTGGAAAAATTGTGACAATTATGTAACCATAATTTTAGGCGTTTGATTTTGACCTATTTTCTGAACTCTAAATATCATATACCCGGAAAATATAAGATGCGCCTGAATGCATACTACATTTACTACCTTAAAAGACGTAAATAAAAATCACATACGTTCAGGCGCAGGTAGTATACTTCAAACCATAACCGCTGTGGGTAATACTTCAAAATTTTTCAACTCAAACTAAAAAAATTATTTTATTGTTGCTTAATACGCGCATTTAGTAGCTGTCAGCAAGCGACCAAAAAACGCTTGAAGTGGTTGCCGACTACGAACACCTGTAGGCTATATATAAACATCTAAAGAAAATAATAATGAAAAAACGAAACTAATTACGACTAACTGTGGGTGGTTTGTGTGTAATCGCTAAGGTGGGTGGATTGCGCCACGCATGTAATTAGCATTCACTTACTCAGGCTTAAGCCACTAAGCCGATTTCGCTGAGATAAAGATGCGTGCTATGGTGACGATTTAGCGAGTTTTTTTTGTTGTTTTTTTTTTCACTTAGCTCACCTGTCGTGATTTTACTTTTCTTGTATATTTTAATTTCCTATTTCTAGTTGTTTTTTCCTCTTTTCCCCTAACACACATTTCATGCGTTGATAAGCGTATAAAAGGTAAATACAAAAACAAGGTGGATGCAAAAAAAAAATCCGAGTGGGGCACTAAGTGAAAATTTCATTTGAGAAATGGTAGAGAAGTTGAGGTGGGAGTAAAGCTATTAGTGGAAAGAAGAAAATTTACGGCAAATGTAAATGAAAAGATGTGTGTGTTTCGGATGTGAAGTAAGAAGCGGAAAAGACTGAGAAAGCTGATAGGAAAAATACACACATTTATAGAGAGGAAATGCCAGCTTCCGTAGCAACAACAACAACAACAACTGGCTTGCCACTGCACTTTCTTTTAGTCTCTCACCCATCCACACGCCTTCACGTGCATGTGAATGTAAGCACTTGCTCACACTCACCCATTTTGCACATTTGCTCATGTCAGTGCTGTAAGAGCACGGAGGAGAACTGGAGTAGACAGTGTAATGCTTCATTGCCACTGACTGTCAAGCTAAGTTAACAAAGCTTTAATCAAATTGTAGTGTGTGTGGGTAAAAACAAAAAATTGCTCCAAGCAGTGATAAATAGCTTTCAAATTAGTCATTAGGCGTGCAAGAGAGCGTGATGTGCAAGGGTACACAAAAAAATGGCAGACAGTTGGTGTGCAAATTTTATAATTAAATTCAAATTGCTTTCACATTCAGTTTCTTCCAAGGTAACAAATTAAATTTGCATTAAGTTGGCATAGTTATGTAGATACTTAGCGACTTGAGAGCTTGTCTTTGACTTGAATTTTAAAAGTGAGAAGAAGGTATAGCGTTAAAAAGGTGATTAAAAGGGAGTAGATTAAAAGCTCAGCTATAATTATTATGGACTTCATTAAGATGGAGAAAGAATTTTAAGTTTAATTTTTTTTAAACGCCTTTGTGAGCATAATTTAAAAAGACGGCATATGTTGCATGGTCATAAATCAAGCTTGTTCTTGCATATTCCGCTACCTCCCTTCTCAGTCTTCCTCATTTATCCTTAATCCATCGTCCTTTCTCTGTATAATTGTTCCTTTCTCCTCTCTCTCTTTTATATGCTCTCGCTTTTGCACTCCCTATTTCCTTTCCCACCGCTCTCTCTCTCTTAGTATCGCCCCTCTTTCTCTTTTGCATTTCCGCTCTCTTTCTTTTTTCTCTCTCCTTACACAGAGAAAAATGAGCTGGGAATGGATGAGAATTGACAGTGATTTTGGTTGAATCAACCCATATTTTGGTTGAATCAAGAGATATTTTGGTTGATATAACTATATTTTGGTTGATATGTCCAAATCAATGTCAATTCTTATCCATCATTAGTTCAATTTTCTCTGTGTGTACATTTTTACATTTTCATTCTACAAGCATTGTTTTGTCAGACCACATCGCCCCACCCTCGCTGCATCTGTTTTCTCTACTTCTATATTTCGAAGTTTTTCTATGTCTATATAACCTAACCTGTTTCCCTTTGTTTGGCTTTCACCCCCACTTTCTCTTATCGCCTTCCATATTTTACCCTGTTATTCGGTATTGAACTCTTTCTCCTTATTTCTCTCTTCATCTACCTTACTTCTTCCCTATCTTTTTATGTACCCCTCGTTCTCACTTCTTCTCTCTCTCTCTCTCTTTTGCTTTGCCGATTAATCTGCTACATTTTCATATTTCATTTTATGCCTGAACAATTTTTCTTCTCCTTCTCTGTTCAGCTTTTGGCTCACTTGCCATCTGTATATTTCTCTCTCTTTAGGCTTTTGCCTTACTCCTATTTCTCTCTCTCTTCCAATATAGTTAAATCTTACTACACTCTAGATAATTCTCTGCCAGTTCCTTTTATCTCTCTATTTTTCTCACTACTTTTTCTCCCTTCATTATGTCTCTCTCCGTCTCTCCCACCTTATGTGATTATATCACTTCAAAGTCTTTATTTCTACCTTTCTCTTTCCACAACTCGCCCATTTCCCCAGCTCCTCTCTCTCTCTATCTTTCTCTTTCACTCTGTTTCTGCTTTAATTGTAGGCAGTATAAAAGGAAACTAAACAATTTCTTTCATATTTTTTTATTAATTAAAATTGAATTTCCTTTTCAACGAAATTTATAAACAATTTCCTGCAAATCAATCACTCGATGTTGAGGAACATAAAAAAAAATAATTCAAATCAATAAATAAAAAAAAAAATGTTCAAAGAAAATGTGAGCAAGCAGCCATGTGAAATTATGCGATTGTAAACGTTTTACTTTTCAATAACATCCTTAATAAATTTTTTTTCTTCAAAAATTTCTTATGCAATGCAAACTTATTAATTTTACATGAAAGCTTTCTTAGAAATTCATCCTGCGTATTTTCCGAAGTAAAACAATGTTGTATTTATATAAGAAAAATCAGGTGTACCCATATAAGTCCGTATGTGGTATGGGTATTTAAAAAGAAATTAATATTTATGCATCCTGCGTGTTGCTGTGTCACTGTTTACACTTCCGCCTCGTTACATTTTAATTATCGTTTTGAGAAAATTGAAAAAAAGAAAAATTCAATATTTGTTCAACGCTTCGAGGCAAAGCTTAATGACTTTCATTACTTTGAACAGAAGTTAATATTTATTGTTTGTTTACGCATAATGAAGACTTGTCTTTGCACGATTTTTTATTTATTTTTTGTTCTATTATTTTTTTTTATTTTTTTTACTTTTTTTTACTTTTTTTTCGTTTTTTTCATTTTTTTTTTCATTTTTTTATGAACAAATAAACGTTTTGCCTAACTGCTTGTCAATTGACCTTTGAACTCATTATGAATTAGATTTCCTTGAATGTCAAATGTTTTGCTAAATGATTTGATTAATGTCATTATTTGTAGCTTGGTAATATTTTAATTACGTATGACTAGGTAGGTAGGGAGAGAGAAAAGAAGTTTCACTAGAGCAGTTTTTTAATTTATATATGTATTTCATTCCAATGCTAACCTTAATTAAAAATAAATTTATTTTACGTATAATCAGACCTCGATAAGAACCCACAGAATATTTTTTATCCCATTTTCCACCTTTTCTTCCTTTTCTCAATTTTCTAAATTATTCACATATTACTTTCCCTCACCTTGTAAATATTTCTTATCTCCCGTTTTCTAAATATTTCCCTTTTAATTAGTCTGTTCTCAATTTCTTCTCTCGCCTTCACTCACCCTGTACTCCTTTTTCTTCTCACGTTTTTTTTTTATATCACCTTCTATCTCTATCTGTTCTCAATTTGTTTTTTACTCCTCTCTCTCCTTTACTCACGCTGTACCTCTAGGTAGATTTCCCGTTTTTCTATATATATTTCTCCTTCTATATCTGTCTGTTCTTAATTTGTTTCTTACTCCCCTCTCGCTTTCTCTCACCCTGTACCTCTTTCTTTTCTCCCGATATGTGGAACTCCCTCGCTCTCTTTGTGTTATCAATATGTTTCTCTCTTTCCTCTTATACTTGTTTTCTGTATATCTCCCTATCTCTTTGTCCATTCTCGATTTGTATCTTATTCTTAGCTCACCTTCACTCACCCTGTATATCTTTCTCTTCTCCCGTTTTTTCTATACATCTCTTCTCTATGTCCGTTCTGAGTTTGCTTCATATTCTGATCTCGCCTTCAGTCACCCTGTATCTCTTTGGATTCTACCGTTTTTCTCCCCCTCTCTGTATGTCTTCATCCTGTATCTTTTTCTCTTCTCCGTTTCTCTGTATATTTTTTTTAAATATTTCGACCGGTGCGCCACCTAGTTGACCTTTTTTCTGCTGTTTGCTTTGTATAAAGTTCTGAGCTACATATATATTTTCCAAGTTTCAAAACTCTAGCACGCCGGAAAGTTTCTTAAAATCGAAAGCAATGGTTCCTCAATCTTGTATTGATATCTGGAGCGCCACCTAGCGGACATTTTTTATTATGTTTTTTTCAAGTCGAACCAAACTATTGAGAACACATCTTAAAAATGCTCAATAATAGTAACGAATACCTTATGTACAGCAATTTGACAAGGCAAAAAATGTGTTATATAGTGTAATAAAAGAGGAGAAGAAAAACCCCTATCATGTGGCTAAATTTACGAACATAAAATTTTCTACAACTTAAAGGTCATGCGATAACATTCTTAGCTATTTTTATTACTCTAGTTGTGGTAATAAATTCTTTGGCTTTGTGCTACTCAGCGCTGACACGCAACATTCAAGAAACACAGGGTTGCATGCAGGCGTACTGCTTGCATGGTAATAAAGCTATTAACACAGTGAGTACAACAATAATTAATTTTGTTTATTTTTGGAAAGCGATTAGAATTGAAAGAAAATAGGAAAACTACATAGAAAAGAGAACCAAATTCAAGCAATGGAATGTCGGCAAGCGAATAAGTAAAAGAGCTGAGTGAGAATTGCAGGTAAACACGAAGAGCGGCTCAGGGTTGCAACTCAAAAGGAAGTAAACTAAATTTGAATGTAGTGAGACGATTTGTAAGCACAAGGGAGTGATATGAGGCAAATATTTTTTTCATGCAAAAGCAAGGTACCAAAAGGAAAATAATTTGTCTCACCTACACACTCTATCCGCTTTCCTTCTCATTCAAGCCTTCTTCACCTTCGCACTCAAACATTTGTCACTCACTCACTCAATTACCTAAAATCGAATGACAGCTACCTACAACTAGAGCGCTGTCAAACTTGTTTTGGCAACACAAGCAGATCAAGCGCGATAACCACTCAACGCAGAGTAGAAACGGAAATTTGTTGTAAGGTCAATTTTGGCGTGCCGAATAGGCTTTGTGATTTTCTGCTTTTTACCTTCCTCAATGTTACCCACGCGTGTTGTTGTTGTTGTGAAAGCGTTGATGGCACGCACTCACCGTCGAAGCGTAAAAATAGCGCTAATTGCGAAATTATAATAAAATTAAAATAATTTTTTATTACCAAGTAGTTAAAGTAAAGCATAAATAATGTCAGAATAAATTTGGTATAAAATTAAACTATAGGGTATTAATGCGTGAGCTGAGTAGCGTGAGAAAAATCAAATGAGTGAGTTTTTAAGCGATAGCTCGCTGAGATCCATAGTGTGAGATTAAAATAGAGATTTTCTGGCAGTAGTGGTTGAGATCTTTGTATGTGTGTATACTTTCTTGAGATGCGGGCATTTTTGTGTGTATATAAACATGTATAATATCACTACCCAGTTGGAAATGCTACAGTTAATGAACAGAAAAAATGGCACTAGTAAAATCAACAATCTCGTACTGTTATGCTGAAGTTGACAAAATTATGTTAAATTTACCAAATTTTGGTTATTTGAACGGAATTTTTTGTTGAAGTAACTGCAGAAAATTTTGAAATAACAAAATTTTGTTAAACTGGCAGAGTTTTTGTTGATCAAACAAAATTTTGTGTTAAAACAACAACTTCCTTTAGTTAATTCAACAGCGTAGGAAATGTCATTCTAAATTTATTGTATCATCTAATTTACTTTGGGAGAGGTGACAGAGTTTTTGTTGATCAAAAAAAATTTTGTGTTGAAACAACAAAGTCCTGCTGTTAATCCAACAGTAAAGATACTGCCATAGAGCAAAGCTGTAATTAGACGCCGGCAAGCATAAGTACACGATGGCATCATGGTAGACACCTGGATTAAGTGTTCAAGATGCCTGAGTTCGATTCTCGTTGAAGTTAACAGAAGAACTGTAAAAAATAATTAAATTTTTTCTAATTTTTTTTTACTTTCGACTCCTTTTGGTGTTAAAATAACACTTATTTTAGTTTATACATATATAGAGCAACATCTTAAACAACAAAATTTTCTGTTAAAACAACAGCTAAGGTGAGGTTAAATCAAACGCATTGAATAATGGATAAGAATTGATCGTGCTTTTGGTTGATATGACCAACTTATTTTTCTCTGTGTTTGTAATCTCTCATGGTGTCAAGAGGTAAATTTGAATTTTCTTATTATAATTTTACGACGATAATCGTATGTAACAAGTTACCGATTGTTTATATCTAAAACTTCACACGTTAAAATAAAGAATTTTTTGTTGAATTGAGATTGGTTAGAAAAAGTTGTTTTCTTTGTAGCTTTTCCATTTAAAAGTGTCCCTTGAAAGATAAGCAATCGTGCTAGAATTACAACAACAACATAGTTAAAAACTTACTAAGCTTCACTCAGCAGTTCACTTAAAAAATTTTCAATTTCCTGCAGGGTATGTATGAAATACTTTGAAAAATTTTGCTAAGACTCTCTTAAAAAGAAAGTCAAGCTCAGCTCTTGCAAATTTCGCTACAAAATTATGTAAAATCGCCTTAAACTTACTTTGACTATAACATTTTGAATTCCTTCGCGTTCTATGATTTGGTTCCGCCACAAACTGCCTACGAGGTACATAAATTTGTTGATTATCATAACTTGGATAATAGGCAGAATTTCTGGGCGATTCATAAATTGGTTGTATTTCACAGCTTTGACGAACGGAGTTACGATTGCTATGAGGCGGCTCATGGAAACGACGAGTTTCATAGTTGCGCTGTGGTTCACAATTGTGGTGTGGTTCGTAACCATGACGAGGTTCGTAGGATGGACGCATTTTATTGATGATTTTTTTCACACTCTCAATTGATGACTTAAAAATCGACTTAATTTTTAACTTTTAAATAAAAACTTTCTAATTGGAAATTGAATGGTTTAGATACCTAATTTCTGTTTTTGTATCTTTTTAAAACGGTTTAAAACATTTTCAGGCACATTTTTGTATTTCTTTAATCACTTCTTTAAAAAAAATTTCTAAAATTTTTTCTTTTTTATTTCAATCTTTCATTTTGCTTAAATTGTATGCTGTGGATTTTCATATTTAAAAAAATTTTTTATAAAACCTCACTGTGGACATTTAGTTCTCACATTTTCTAAAACACATTTCTCCTTCATCAATTCACAAATGCTTCTTTTCATATCTTCAACTTTTCTCTAACTTCCCTTCACATCTTTTCTTTTGCCTCATACACATTTCTTATAGCGTTTGTTTCTTCTTTTTTTCAATTCCTCTTCAAAGATAATGCACCTCGACAAACATTTACCGACTAAATCACTTCTGCTGTCACACACAAACACAAACACACATATGTGCACCGTAACAAATGTTCAGGCATGTATCTATGAAGTGCTTATCAAATCCAACATATCGCCTACACATCACCAACGACCGTCAATTGTACGTGAGTCAACATAGAAACGATTGCTTGGCCGTGCAAAGTAATACTAACATAGGCAATCTCAATGGAAAAAGAAAGGCCGAACAAGGACAACAACGCGATCAGCTACATATGTATATAAAAAGTCGTATGTGTGCGCTGTAAAGGTATGTGGCAGTGATGGGCGTTATTAGAAAACTTAATGAGCGAGTGATGAAAAAATAAAAATTAAATTTTGCTCATTACTTCAGCATTGTTGAGTGCTAAGTTCATCAAAGAACTATCACGAAAGTTATCAAAAATAAACCCAAAAAAGACTTAACCGCAAATAAAGCGAAATCGGTTCGAGAGTATGGTCCTAAAGGTATACCCAAACTAATTTGAAAATGTTCTCGAAACAACTCCGCAAATTGCAATCATCGTAGTTGGTATTGTGTATGTTTGTAGCATTTTCAACTTGTTTTCGCTAAAGCCTAAACTTTGATAAAAATTATTCGACAAAGTCAAAAGTCCACAAAATTTCCAAAACTCAGCATTAATCTTCAACTTACGTATCTCGAATATGATCATGAAATGTTTCAAACTATTTCCAGCTAATTATTAAGAAATTATCAAGTAATGATCTTCAAGCAGAGGTGTCAAACACAGATTCACAATTTTAATTATTAATTATGTTATATCGTTTTCAGAATTTTTTTTTTTTGATTAATTGCCAGTAGCTAGACAATCTTAATGATTAATATTTAATTAATTTAAAAAAGTTACGAATTAATCATTTTTCATTGTATGATTAATATAAAAATGTCTAATTACATATTTTTAATGTCAATCAATTTCATTTTTAATATGATTATTTGTTTTAATCAATTATTTTTGATTAATTTTTATTCTTGTGTCTAATATGCTACATTTTAATTACATGAGTAATATAAATAATGTTATTAAATCATTATTTTTGATTAATTTTAAAAACATCATTAAATGATAATATTTGATTAATTCTAATTACATGATTAAAATGATTAATCCAAAGAAATGATTATTTATGATTAATTTCAATTACACGATTAAATGATAATATCTGATTAATTTTAAACACATAATTAAAATGATTAATCCAACGAAATTCGTATTTTTCATTAATTTCAATTGCATAATTTAATGATAACATTTAATTAATTCTAATTACATGATTAATCCAAAGAAATGATTATTTTTGATTATATTAATTACAGATTAAATGATAATATTGAAATAATTTTAATTACATGATTAAAATGATTAGTCGAAAGAAATTATTATTTTTGATTAATTTTAATTAAATGATTAAAAATCTGATTAAGACCCCCAAAATAATTATTCATTAAAAAAAAAAAAACAAAAAATTAATTAATGACTACCAATTTTTAATATTCGAAATTGCCCAACTCTGACATATGTACACATCGACACTAAGTAAAATGAGTGATGGTATAAGTGGAGCCACTTTAAATGGTTTGTTGTGTTTCATTTATGCCGCAAACACACACACATATACACACATAAATCACTCAATTGAAACAAGAAGCCGGCAGTGAACAAGTGTGGTTATTTTCTACCTAGCGTTTCTTTTTCTTTGATTTTTCTTTTTAAAGAAATTTTTCTAAGCCAACACATGCCTACCTGCTGCACACAACTCAGCTCAGCTCGTTTCGTTAGAGTTGCTTTTGTGTTGCAGCTATCTAACTTCCTCCCTATTTTTGTTTAAGCAATTGCATGCCTCGCATCTACATACTACCTTATTTCTTTCGACTTGTGTGTCGTTATTTCTTTGTTTTTCCTCTTTCACTTTAGCAACTCATCAACTTCGCATTTTGCATTCAATCTAGGAAATTTTTGCATTTTCATTACGGAAAAGTGTTAAAGTGTGTATTAATTTGTTGAATTCAATCTTTTGTGCATTTGCTACTACTTCCTTTATTTTGCCGCTTTTAAATTGTTTCATATCAGTTTTGTTTTATCTTTACTCCACTTTTAGTAAAAAAATATTTGTTTCTTTTTTGCAGCTTTTTATTTTTGTCTACGCTACTTTTTTTCTATTTCCTGACTTTTTCAATGCAACTCTGTTTTGTTTCAGTTTTGTTGTGTACTCAACAGCTGCAATGTTGATTGAAATGCGAACTTTTGTTTATAGCTATTCAGTGAAGTTTAATGAATGACATGATTCACAAATATAAGGGAGTGTAAGGAATTAATGAAGCAGAAGTTTGAATGAAAAGAGGAGCAAAATGAAAGCATTGAAAAATGAGATAATACTATTACTTTATTTTTGATTAATACTGGAACCACGGCTCTTTAAAGCGATCTCTTATAATAACCTAGCCCCTCAAACTGTTAGGCAACCAAGACACAACCCAAAATACAAAATTTGGCGTCGGATGGATTTTGGGAGTTCCTGAAGCATACTTTTGGGCGCTATATTTACTTGTTTACTTATTAGAAAAATATTTTCGGCCGGGAATACATATTTCAATTTCAAATTCCTTAGACATTACAGCATATTTCACTATACCTAAGTCCCTAGAATAGTTCAAAATCTTTAGCGATCATTTGAAATTGGGGGTTTCAGGCTGCTCAAAAGGTTACAGACTCGCAGCGCTATTCCGGATATGCTAGCCTCTTCTCTAATCTACACTCTGTTCAGTTATCATAGCCTCTCAAACTGAAAGCAATAAAATGTAAACTATCATAGACAGGACACAAACCCAATGCTACACTTACGATCATTCTGAGAAGTTTGCCCTATCGCGAGGATGTTAAGCGTATTCTAGTCGCTTATGCGTGAACTCCCAACTAATCTTCACACTTTTCTACGTACCTAACATATACTATTATCGTAGCCAAGACACAAACCCAACGCAACAATTGCTGCAAATTAATTTTTCAAATGATTTTATCTGCAGTTCTTTTTCGAAAATTCTTTTCCCGCATAAACATTTTATTACCCAACAAATGTCATTAAAATGTCACCACAAATTTATTTTAATTCGACAGTCGCACTCATCAACCCAAATTAATTTTATTTAGTAAAACTGCATAAATCCTCATCACAACCAACCCTTCAATTACGTAAGACAAGTCTCATAAAAAAAATCACAAAAAAGCAAATACAGCACTCATACCTCAGGGTTAAAACACCCTTTGATCCTAGGCAACTAATAGCACGTCAATGTGGCTTAAGAGACAAATTTCCCACAATACCCCAAAAAGACGACTATAAATAAAGCTTAATACCAAGATACATACTTTTAGGCGTAATCTGCAAAAAAAAAAAAACTGCAAAAAAGAGCAAAGAAAAAAAAATCGCATAAATCCACTGCCTTAAGTGTACACATTTTTCTTGATTTGCATCAACATCGTGCAATTTTAAAATGCCTTTTCAAGATTTTTGTTTTCAAACTCATTTCTTTTCACATTTGACAAATCACTTTTTTCTCGCTTGCCTTAGCGTTATTCGTATCCCCAACCAGTTTTTCCTCATTTGCTTGTTTTTTTGTTCGGCAACAACAAAAACACAACAATAGCTGAAAATACTGTTTGCCTATTTGTTTTAGCTATTTTTTTCTTCTTTCACTTACTTGCTTTCTATTTTACCCGCTTAAATCTGTGTGTGTTGTTTAAAGACAACCCCCAAATCACTTAATCTCTCAATCCTTTTCAGTGTAAATTTTGCAAGCAATTTAACTCGTACTCTCATTGCTTTGTTCAGTGTTATTTTATATTTTATTTCTTTTTTTTCTCTTCTTTGTTTGAGCCTATGCATTTTTTATTTATATGCCTTGACATTTTTTATTTAAAGCGCCCGCTTTTACTTGTCTTTTTTTGGTCTTTCTCACTCATTAAACATTTGTCCAGCTAAGTCATTTGACCGCAAGTTCAAGGCATATTCGTTCAAATGAAAAATTCAAAGAGGAATGCCTTTTTATTAAAAAAAAAGGCTTTCAGCTTGAAAGAGTTTTTTTTTTGGTTGGTGAGGGGAGGTATGATGAGGGTGGAGGCGCGAGTTTGATGGCGGGCTGACAATCATGGCTTGTTATTTTTAATGCGTGTGGAGTTAGGTATTTTCCCTTCAATGGAAGACAGCTGAGTGGAGAGGGGTTTTCCTAAAAACTGCGATGTATATGAGGTGATGTGATGTCATACTGTGATATTCATTGAAATATAAATCTTCCTTCTGCTCCATCATATTCCAGCCACTCAAAAGCTCCTAATAATCGCGTGAATCGATATGATGTGACTCATTACAGCGTAATTACTACGTAATTGATTTGATTTAGTCTTGGCGCAAATATTACTGCTGATATGACATAATTTAGATCTTACCTATTTTTTTCTGTTTCGGAAAGTTCTTATTTGTACTGATATGACCTTTATATAGATTTTTATTATAAAAGACTTTATTTAATATGAAGTTATTTGAAGTAGTGATATTTTAAGGTATGATATCACATCGATTTTGATTTTAATTTGCATTTGACTTTTCTTAAAATCTCAAATAACTTTTTCAATAGCAGCGTGTGTTGATTGCACAAAAAATAAACCATTTCAAATAATTTGTTTGAAATTTCATAATAAATTATCCTTGGTATGAATGCATATAATATGATGTGGCTTGATATCATTTGATCTGATGTTATTTGAACTTTTCGAGCCAAATTTTATGGATGTGATGAATTCTAACACAATAATATTGTGGTGTCAACTGGTACCATGTCATTTAGAGTGATATGTTCTCATGATGTGATATGTTGCCAAAATTTGTTTTTTTTTTTTTGTGGAAATGGTTGAATACAGTGATTCATATGGTAAGATATCAATGCAATGACAATATTTTAGTATCTTCTAATACTTCCGGAACAAAAAACCTATTTTATAAATTCACAAGATCGAACTAAAGGCCTGAGTAGTAGTAGAGTAAAATATCGTAGCGCATGAATATTCCAAATCACATCACAAACACATACAGTTTGATGAGATCATGCCAGATGAAGTTCTTATGATATCACATGATATTGGAAAACAACTTTCTTCACAGGAAAAGTGCGGTTTTCATGATATCCGCATCACCTGATATTCTTAAAACACACATCTTTAAGAACCAATTTTTTTTTAGATCACAAAAAGTATGCCAAGATCATATCACACAGATTGGTGATATAATCTGAGTACGCCAAATAAAACTCGTACGATATCACATCATATTGGAAAACCCCTATCTCTACAGAGAGAGAGTTTTTCATGACACTATCAGATCGGCATACCAATGAGTATCATATTATGATATCACATCACCTCATATACTATTACACCAATTTAGTTCACATCACAGCAAAGCACACAAAATCACATCACAACATTTCCAATTTGGTGATATCACGTCAGATGACTTTCGAACGATATCACATCATATTGAAAAAAAACCATTTTCCCTACAGAAAAAGTGAATTTTTTATTGTAGTAGAAAAACTTGCCAAAATTTAATAAATATTAATTATCGAAAAATGCTGTGAACGAATTGTTTAAACTATAAAACATAACAAATGTCGTAAATGTTCATTCTAATATGCAAATTTTTTACCAATACAACTTCAAATTTAATATTTTCTTACATATTTGTGTGTATGAGTGTAAATGGCATGATTAAACTAACATACATAAATCAAAAATTTAAGTTGATAAAATACACACAAGCATACATATGTACGTATTAGAGATATACGCCGCCGGCAAACGCCGCCGCCGCCGCCGACAAAAGTCATTTTCGACGCGCCGCCGCCGAATAGCCTTTTTAGCGGCGCGGCGGCGGCGGCGGCGCGCGCCGGCGCGTTTAACATTTTATTTGTGATAATTTTCTAAAGTTACAAATTTTTTTTTTTAATTTACAACACACTAATGGCCGTCCCCTAAATGTGTTAAAAGTGCAGGTATTTGTTTCCTTTAGGGGTCAACTGTTAATAAATTAGCTAAAATTGTGCGGGAGGGCTTAAAAGACGGGATTTGGCCTCAGGATCACGAATCCGGAAGCGCTTTTTTTATTATTTTGAGTTACATATTTGCGATCAAAGTTGTAAGTTTACATGTGATTGTAATTTATTTAGGCCGTCCCTAAAAAGACTTTTTAAAAAAATACCATGTAGTAGTAAACGATAATGATATACCACATTATAAAACAATTGCAACAACAGCATTAGATGATGTTTATGAAAGCGTTTTAAAAGTCGTTAAAGGAAAAATATCTGGGATGGAACATTTTGCTTTAACTTTCGATCTATGGACGGATAACTACTGTAGGCGTAATTATATAACTTTTACTTTTCATTACCTTTCAACAAACTTCGCTATGTCGAGTCTCACACTAGAAACAAAATATGTCTCAAAGTCCCATACAGGAAACAACATATTGCAGGAGATTGAGGAAGTAACTGAATACTTTAACGTAAAGCTTGGTTCGAATTTCGTTGTCACTGACCAAGGCAGTAATATGAAGAAAGCCATCGATTAGGGCAGCCTTAACAACCACTTCTGTATTGGCCATGGGCTTCACAATTTGCTTACGGTAGATGGGTATAATTCCGTTCCAGAAATAAATCGTCTAATTTTAAAGTGTAAAAAAATCCCGCGAGCCCTACGTTTCAAAACACATACTCTGAAGTTACAGGCCGATGCCATACAAAAAGAGATTTTGTCAAAAATTGATAACTTGGAAGAACTCCTGGCTTCAGAAGACGCTTCATGGGTCGACTACGACGAAGGGTTCGGTCCCCTTGATGATGTGTCCTTGGAAGTATATAGAAACATAAATAATACCAATGACTTGCATGGCAGTTTGGTGGATAAGAGAACATCACCCTTAAAAATTCGATATCTACAAGATGGCACAGTGTCTTATCATTACTTGATAGTCTTGGATCTCAAAGGGCTGCCATTAATAAACTTCTTTTAAACTGTAATAAAAGTGACTTAATTTTACTCGAAACGGAAGTACTACTATTGTATAAATTAAGAGACTTTTTGCAAAAATTCAAAGATGCTGTCAATATTCTTTCTGGGGACTCATACCCATCGATTTCTCTTGCGTTAATCATTCGAACTGAGATATTATCAATATTATCTGAAAACGATGACACTGATTTAAATCAGAATAATTGCAGCTTTTGTCACGATCATTTATTGCAACAAATAAAAAAAAATATAAAGAGTAAACTTGACTATAGATTTCCAATAACTGATATTTTAGTATGCGCAACGCTGCTGGATCCGCGTTTTAACACATTAGATTGTGTTACAGAATACTGCAAAAGCAAATGTAAGACAGAAGTACAGTTTTTGATAGAGATGTATAAAAGACTTGTTGGTGATTCATCAAAAAACGGAAATAGTGTAAACGATTCTGAAGAAACTTCACCTTCTTCTAAAATATTGAAACTTGCCAAGCGGTATTCTTCGAGTTTGAAAAACTCTAATTTAGAAGCAGAATGTTATTTGCTGCTAAGTCTGTCCTCCAATCAGAATGTTTTAGAGTTTTGGAGGGAAAAGGCGGCTGCAATGCCCTTGCTATCCAAGCTAGCAAAAAAAGTTTTATGCATACCTGCAACAAGTACGCCGAGTGAGCGAGTTTTTTCTATAGCTGGTCTGACAGTCACAAATAAGCGGTCACAGCTAAGCCCTCACAACATTAACAAAACAATTTTTATCCATGACAACTACGAGTCTTGTGTAGAATATTTAAAATGATTATTTTTCGCTATGAAAAGAGACACATACAACTTTATAAACATAACATGGTACACATTTTTTTTTTAAACTAAATAAGTAAATTTCTATCAATGTAAGCATTACAATAGCTTTACTTTTATGTTAACAATGTATGCAAAGACTGAATTGATATAATATTACACTATAAACATATATTTTAAATCACACATGCATATTGTAGTGATCATAACAAAGCCTTCGGTTAATGTACATAATTTTAGTCCTAGACTCAATATGTAACATAGTTATTTCAGTGTAAGAATTTGATTAAAAGACTGCTATGCGTTATGTTTTTAGTATTCTTCTATATCTATTATATATAAATGCGCAAACATAACTGGTTCATCCCTTTTTTGCAATAACCACAATTCTAAGGTATATAAAATTTGGTATGTATCGATATGTCTCGCCGAGCAGGGTGGCCGAAAACAAACCAAAAATTAAAAATAATTAATTATATTATGATTTGAAAATCACACCACTACATGTGATATACACGCATTCGCTTTATAGAGCCGCTGTTATGGGTGTATGTATGTAGGTATGCATTTGTTGTGTTTGCATTCATTGCAGTAGGGTGAGTTGATTTGTTGGCAGCAATAAGATAACATGAGCCAGCGCGTCAACTTTATTGAGCTTAGGTACAAACAGTGTTTACAAAAATAAAATCTGTGCGTGGGGATTCAGAGAAGCAAATTTAAAAAAAAAAAGCACAAATAAGCTAGATCATGCACAAGGCCCTTCGTGGCTAGACTTAGTGAAATAAAATAAAATGGAAAATTGATAAAATTAAAAAAAAGTAAAATCAGAAATAGAAAAGTGATTGAAAGTAAAAAAATAAAATTTGTTGGAAATGAAAGGAAAGGGAATAATATAAAATAAATAAAAATGAAACAAAATGAAATAAATAAAATATTAAATTAAGAAAATAATAGGAAAGGAAAGGGATGGATAAAAGGAAAATTAAGGTAAGTTAAGGTAAGGAACGGAAAATATGACAGAAAAATCAAAGGGAAAGGAAAGGAATGGAAAAGAAAAAAGGAAGGGAAGAAAGGAAATGTAATGTAGGTAAAGCAGTGGAAAAGAAAAGCAAAAGGAGAAAGACAAAGAAAGGAAAGAAGAAAAAAAGAAGGGAAAGAAAAGGTAGAGAGGAAGAAGGTATGGAAAATAAATGAAAATAAAAAGAAAGAAAAATAAAGGAAAGAAAGGTAATGAAAAGCTAAAAAAAATAAGTTAAGGAAATGAATGAAAGAAAAAGAGTTGCGGAAAGGAACAAAAGAAAATAAGGAAACGGTAGGAAAGGAAAGGTAAGAAAAGGAAAGGTAAGGAAACGGAATGACAGGAAAGGAAATTTAATAAAAAAAGTGAAAGAAAATAAAGGTAAGAAAAAAATAAAAGAAAAGAAATGAAATGAAAAAAAAAAAAAATTTATAAAATGAAAGGAAACTAAAGCAACGGAAACGAAAGGAAAGGAAAGAAAAAGAAAATAAAAGGAAAAAGGAATGTAATGGAAATGGAAAGAAGGATCAGGTAAGAATATAAAAGAAACGAAAAGAAAGAAAAATAAAAGAAAAAAACAGAAAAGAAAGAAAGAAAGAAGGGAAATAAAATGAAATGAAAGAAGAGAAAAGGAAAGAAAAGGAAAGGAAAAGGAGAGGAAAGGAGAGGAAAGGAAAGGAAATAAAAGCAAATGAATGCTAAGGAAAGGAAAGGAAAGGAAAGAAATACGTATGAAGACGACCTAAGAAGAATAAATAATTATCAACATTGAAACTATATTACTGAATGGTGTAAAGAGGGAGGAAAGGGCAAAATGAATAGGAATGTATAGAAACCAAAAATATACACAATATGGAAAAGAAAGGAAAATTTAAGAAATAGCAAAAAGGTAGGAAGATAAAATAAGGTTTTGTGGTTGAATTTCAACCACTGGGCGAACTCTAGTTATATTATAAAATGTGAAACATTTAAAGTTACGTTCATTTACATTACATAAAAAATGTACCCAAAATTTTTTGTCAGTTCAATAAAAATCCCAACAATTGAAATTATGGAGTTTTTAAACTCAACATGCGAGTTTTTTATACCACCACGCCGGCGCACGCCGGCGGCGCGCCGCGCCGGCGTAGCCGCCGCCGCCGCTATAAAATGGGCCTTACGCCGCCGCCGCCGACAAATTTGACGGCGTATACCTCTAGTACGTATGTAAGCTAACTAGAAGGAAAAAAAGTATTGTAACAAAAACAAAAACAAAAAAGCCTTCAAAATATTTATAAAGCTGAACAGACAATAAATTGATGCAAATTTATGCAGTGAGCTTAACATGAAATGCAAAAACCAAAAATATGTAACGACACACAATTTTATTTAGTGTACAACAGAAACACATACGTAGATATTTGCATATATTACATATTTCAAAATTTATATAGCATGCGAAACCTAATGCACAATAAAATAAATTTATCGCATGTTTGTATATCGAAAATCCACGAGCAATGTGATTTAGAAACTTTGCACAGCTCTTAGTTACAGCACCCTGTATTATAAAGCTTCCATAACTATAGCTATTACAATGTGCACTTTATTTAGCACAACATTTATAAACATGCAAACATATATACATATATCTGTGTATTTTAACTTATTTTCGAAATGTTGCCCAGTTTTTCTCCTTTCATTGGAGATTTGCAGGATATGCACAGTTTTGCATAAATTTTGAGCAATTCAATATAAAATTTGTACGAAACGTGATCGAGTGCAAAGTGCTATGACAGAGTGATGTGTTGACATCACACACACACACACACTTAAGCACATTTGGTATTATAACAAAAAAAAAATTGCAAAATAAATGCGACAATAAAGGCAAATATCCTGTGTTGGGAATACTATTATGCATGTGTGTGTCTATGAGAATATATTTTTGGGTTACAAAAACAATGGACAAGTTGAAACAAAAGAGTCAAAAAGCAAACAATTGCAATCACTGCAAACGATAAGCTTTAACAACTATCAATATGTGATATGAATGTATGTGTGCGTGCGTGTGTGTGTGTTGTATGCAAATTTATTTGCATATTGGTGATATGCGATTTATAGAAACTTATATTCATTGGCATGTGTATTTTTAAGCCTTAAGCAATAATTGGGCAACACTGGTTGCTTGGCAACACCTAATAAATTTAACACATTATCGCAACACAATTTCTCAGTGGCATTTGCAATTGTATGGAAAATTTTTAAATACAGACAGGAAATGGGAAATATTATGAAAGGTTTTAAAGTGGATTTTTTAGGGAAAGCAGAGGATAGTAAAATTATCAACTTGAAACAAAAAATGAGTTATGTTTTAAATGCACTTATGAAGCTTAATGAAGAGTAGAGCAAGTAGCGAACATTTTTTAGCATAAAAGTGACACCTACCAGAATATGTTTCATTTAGTGGAGTCACATACCTGACGAAACTGATTTAAGATTCATATTTGTAGAACGGTAAAATTTTCAACGTCGCCCCAGATGGACGCAAGAAAAAGTAGACTTCGGCTGCGGATGATATATGTAGGTTGGATGATATAAACAAAATTCTAAATAGCTCAGACATCTACCAGGCCATATCTAGCCGGGTCACAAACCTTACGAAATTTAAGAGATATACATACTTGACAAAAGGTCCAATTTTCCAACGTCCTAAATGTATATTTCCTAAATTGAAACTGAATAGATAGACTTTGACGGTGGCTATAGATGATTGAAATTTTGCTCAGACAACTACCAACCCATATTTTGCCTTTTTTAATATTTGTCTCTAGCTAAGACACCTATCATACTACATTTAATCTCACCTAGCGAAGGCGCACACATTTTAGTGTGTTTCAATTTGCCGAATGAAACCAGAAGCTTTAGTTTAAGTCATTCATGGTTTAATCCCAAGAACTTATATTCTAATTTATCTAAGACACGCACCATATGACACTGATTCTAAAATAACTGAGACAGATACCCGTAGAATCTTTCTTTTAGCAACATGATAAGCCTTCCTGCAATTAAAGAGGTAGAATCCTAGCCGACGCCATTAAAAAAGTTGTGCATAAAAGTATGCAACAATCAACTTAATACCTTTAAAGAACTCCACTTTCTATTAACCAAACAGATAGGTTGCTAATCGTAATAGAATAAGCTCGAATACTAAAATAAAGTTCAAATTCAGCCATTTTGCAAGGCGCCAAGTACCCTATCCAGTGATATAGCTCTCTTATGAATAGTTAGCGCCTAAATATATGCAATTTATTTGCGTGTTGTTTTTTATATGCAAATTTTAGCACTAAACTTAAATTTGTACACTTAACCAATTTGAAGTGTACATGTTTTACGAAGCAAACTATAAATATACATACATATATGTATACTTATACAAAGGAACATATACACTTATGCAAATTTACACATATATATTCGCATAAAATTTACTTATGCACAGGCAAATACATAAACAAAATCAAATATGCCATAACACAAACTCATATAAGTGAGTAAGTAAGCGTATATTCAGCCTGCGAGTATTTGCATGTGTAAATATTAGTTTGCTTGTATTGGTAAATGCATTTAACGGGCAAATTTGTATAGCCATAGCAGATGAGCTGCAAATGTTGTTGTAAATTTGTATACGACCAACAGTGTTGTAGAGCTGTCGAACTATTGCACTTTTCGCCTATCAAATCTTTGGATTGTCGATCTGTCGAAATGTTTAACGCATTACACAACTGACGTTGCATTTACTACTTTACTGCTAGATACAAACAAACATACATACATTCATATGTATTAGTTTTACTGCTATCTGTCTACGCTGTTGATCTGTCTGCGTTAGCATTTAACTCAACCATATGATTGCACTACCTCTATTACTTTACGGTCTCTTTATGTAATTTTATATATTTGTTAACTGCTTCGGCATTTGCATCCTTCGACTTACCTAAATGTCGTTACCAATATACATGTACATTTCTCCCGTGATATCACAAAACCAAGTAAGTGTCAGTTACTTGGTTTCGTCGTTCTACGAATTTTCTGAATCCCGTTAAAAAAATCTATCAGGGACATCGATCCGTTTCTTCCTATCTTGTTTCTAAGTACCTTAAACTAAAAAAGTTATAAAACCAAGTAACTTAAAATGCACTGAATCAAGAATTTAGTTCACAGCAAAACCAAGTAACTCGTGTTCTTTTTTTAGTAACTAAAAATTTTACAACAAATACTAGGCTTTTTTACAAAAGCTCATTATAAATCAATTTCTAATCGTCACTATAATTTCCTCTTTTAGTTTCGATCTCCTATTAATGCAAACCCCATTAAAAATCATTTGTTAATCAAGAATTATTAGAATTTCCTAAAAAAATATATGTGATTATTTCACAAAACCAAGTAACTTTTAAAGATGATTGATTTATCTTATTGTTATAACAAAAGTATTTGGGATAATTTTAAAATTATTGCAGGGATAAAGCTAGGGAATATTATGTGATTTCAGCTTAGCATCAGATGGCGAACCAGAACACATTTTGCAGAATAAGTAAGGACTTTTATACTATATCTGAAAGTAGTGGTAGTGTAAGAGAACTTTTTAGTCTTGAGTCAGACGCAGGCCAAGAGCTTCTTTTTCCTCAAGTGCAGCCAACTATCGGGGAGGTCTAATCTTGGCTTGCCGGATGGTGAGAATCAAGAAAGTATATTCAACCAGGTTTCATCATTGTTTATTGGCGCTTAACAGCCTAGGCAATTTTGGCCGCTTCGTATCAACCCACGCCAGTCGTTCCTTTTTAGCGACAACTTACGCCAATTGAAAACACCAAGGGAGTTCAGGTCATCCTCCATTTGTTGTTTCCATTCAGTCGAAGTCTCCCCCTTCCTCTTCTGACCAATTCGTGTGCCGATAGGAAAACTTTCTTTGGGCTTTAATTCGCTGAACTATGGTCAGGTCTGCGTAAAGTTCGTACAGCTCATCGTTAAATTTCCATCGATACTCGCCTTGGCATCACGGAATCTTCTGGAGAACTTTTCTCTGAATTACTTCAAGTGCCAACTCATCTTCTCTTGACACTGTCCATGATTCCGAGCCGTACGTTAGGACTCGTATGATGAGAGACTTATATAGCGTGAACTTTGTCTGTCGAGAGAGGACTTTACTTCTCAATTGCCTACTTACTCCGAAGTAACACTTGTTGGCGAGATTGATTCTCCTTTGGATGTCGACTATCGAGGAGATTAACAAGGAAAATTTAGTGTGAGACCCAAAAAATAAGAAGGATTTGCTTCCGACATGCAATTTCGTTTTTATATGAAAGTGCACAACAAACCCAAGTAACTACCAACTTGCTTGGATTTGTCGTGAAACAAAAACTTTTTTTGTATGAAAGGCGAAAATCGTGTTTTTTATAAACTCTGTAACTGTTTTTCTTGGCCAATAAATCCATAACAACGTCGCAAAAAACTCCTTGCCCATGTGCATAAAAAAACTTTGGGGTCTTATCTTGTCATAATTGAAAAAGTTGTATAAATAAGTTGATATTTTCCGCAGATATAGGCTGCTACGCAAACCCTTAATTGCCCAACATTTTGAAAAAACTAGTTACTTGGTTTTGTTGTATCACGGGAGATTTGCATACATATTGTGTGTATTTGTGTGGTTTTGGTATATGAATATTGCATATATGAAATCAAATGCAAATTACATTAAGTGCTTTGAAATTTTGCACAAAATACATGTTGCATATTGCATATTTAGTATTTGGTTTAGCATACATTTAGGCGCTGCTAATATAACTAACATTACATTTATGTTGTATATTGGCACTCTAAGCTAAGGTGCTACATACGTAAGTGATTGGTGTTTCAAGATGTTTAGATAAAATTTGTAAAATATTTCAGGAGATAGAGGATTTTATACAAAATATGCATCTAGAAAGGTTGTTAGTTGGTTAGGGTTGCATATTTTTAGGCGCATTTAAAAAAAATTAAATTTCGAACTCTTTTTATTTTTACTAATGGTAATGTAGCCTCCGTATGCTAGAGATTGTTGTCTTCAGATATCAAGTCTATATTCCTAAAACAATTAATAAATTAGTAGTATTGTCGTTGCGCCTAAAAGTATGCATATTTTTACTTCAGCGCTTTTTGCTGATACAATTATTAAAAACAGCTTTTATTATCTGTACGCTATTTCTGCTTCTGTTTCCTCCTCGATAGGATAATTTCTTTCAAAATAAAGTTACTAAAACCGTCTAAACTTTCTAAGCTTCCATGGCCCAGCAGTGTGCCTAGATAATCCATATTTTTTTTACTCTGTACACCTAGGCGTCACGTAGTATAGATTTGGAGCCATCACCCTACGAACTGCCGCATGTTGAGCGAAATTGTTGATATTCTCTTGACACTTACTCAAAAAGATATTGTACACCCCTCGCCAGTGTTGCATACTTTTAGTTGTTAATAAGTCAAAAGCTAGCAACAGAACTTTTGAGTTATCTTTAGTTGGAGCCAAAATTTTACGGGGAAGAGCAAAAACAAAAAAAGTATATGGTGGATGCCTGAAAATATACAAAGTATTTTTTTATGAGCCCGATACTGTAAGAAGTACTGAAGAAATGTGGACAGTAAACCAATCAAATGGGAGACATTACTAAATCTTGCATACTATTAGGCGTAATTAAGGTTATGACAGAGAATTTTGAGGAGAAAGATTTGGGGATGGCTTTTATTTTTGAAAAACAGGGTACTCATTTCTTTTTCTTGAAGCCTGTTTTTGGGTTGGCATTCTAGGGATTGCCACAAGATACAAAATACTTGAATTAGTGCTGCATACATTTAGGTGTTTATAAAGTCATAAACTAACAACAGATGTTTAGAGGTTAATCTAGTTGTGATTAGAATTTTAAGAAATTTGTATCGTGGATGCCTAAAAGTATACAAAGTATTTTTCTTGAACTTGATACTGTAAGAAGTACTGAAGAAATCTGGACTGTAAGCCAATAATATGGGAGACATGACTAAACGTTGCATACTATTCGGCGCAATTGGGGGGTTATGATAGAGAATTTTGAGAAGAAAGATATTTTGCTAAAAAAGACGGTTGCCATTCTAGCGATTGCCACAAGATCCAAAATACTTGAATGAGTGTTGCATACTTTTAGGTTTTGGTAAGTCATAAATCAACAACATAACTTAAGCGTTATTTCAAGTGTGATTACAATTTTGTATTAAAGAGCTAAACAGATTTTATGCGGACGCCTAAAAGTATGCAACTTTTTTCATATAAGCCTGACGATGTAAGAAGTTCAAAAAATTTGGGTAGTATCTACCATATGGAAGGCATGACTATAAGCTTTTGGGCGAAAGTGGTATTATTTTAAAGATTTTCGGGAAACAATTTTGCGGGATGGCTTTTTTTGCAGGAAAAATTGTTTGTCAGAAAAAATTTATAACCTTAAGCTTACTTCCATGATATTCGTGGTTCACATAAATTATGAGTAGGTACTGAAAACTGAACATTTTTCCCCAGAATTACTTACTCTTCTTTTTTTAAACTTTTGCGAGGCAGTGACTTGTGTCATTGAACTTTGTACTAAGAGAAATTGTTTGTCTGATAAGAAAATTTCGTTGACACCCACACATAGGCACTCTAGATAAATATACGTTAAAATGCCAAACACCTCTTCCTTTTCATCATTAATAAAAGCGGAAGTGCACAGCATTGGTAGGCATCTTGCAAATGCAACGGCTGACAATTAAACAATTGAAATTGCTTGCATGCGTGCAATAGCTTCACACATACACATATCATACTCAAGCATTAACATTCGCATTTAATGCGCCCGTTAATGATAACGACGTAAACGCTAGTGCCTGTCATATACCAAGCAGCGCTCACAACAGCAACTCTACTTTAAGCAAAGAAATGCTTGTTGCAAGTGCAGTGCAATTCTAGGTAGAGTGCACATTCGCATTTGTTTTGTGGTGCGTACGTGCAAAATCAGCATTTTGAGTTGACAGCATATCCGGATGATTGCTAGATTCAACCATAATGATGATGATTGTTGATGTTGATGTGTGCGTGTGTTGTGATTATTTTTATTTAAATGCAAATGCGTAAACTTGTTGCACACGTACTAACATACAACAGTTAGTATTTATATGCATTTTATATGTAAATGGGTATGTTAAGGCGTACGTGTTGCGTTATGCTATGCAAATGCTAGTACTTATGTTTGTAAGCCAGTGGTGACCAAAATACAAATTCGAATGCATGTCTGCATATGCAATGGATTTGTAGTCAACACATTATAAACCGGTTATCGAGGTGAGAGAGAAAAGCGTTTATCGCACAAATTTCAGCTGACATGATCACATGATCTCACAAAATTGTAAGTGATTTTGCTGTGAATTGGTATACTTTGTTGTGATGTAAACGGGATGACATATCAGCCTGATATTATCATTACCGTGTCAAGAGAGAAAGTAGCAGGCGCAATGTTATATATCGACAGTAAAGCACATTCTACTACGAATTGTGAGTGCGCTTGTTTGGTCACCACTGATGTAAGTATTCATTATGCAGACAGCGTAGCTAGCTGCATTTGTTATATTGTTGTTATTATTTTTGTTGTTGCATCTGTGAGATGGTTGTCATTTCATTGCAAAAATTTGCATAATTTTTTGTACTCCCTTACTTGCCACAAACAAGATGGTGTTCTTTAGACGTGCAAGTAGATTGTGAAACGAGTGGTTAAAGTAAAGTGGAACCCGAGAAGGAAAATAAAGGCATCAATGATAAGGCGAGTAAATGAAGTGATAAAAAATAAGAGATTTGAGAGGGCTGGAGGTTAGAGGGAAAATTTTTGTTGCCCTTTTGTTTTAAATTGCTTATGGACTTTAAGATTCAAAGGTTATCCATAGCTTTGCATTCTGTTGTTTGCTGCCATTAAAATTCCTGTAAAATACTAGTCAAGTTTTCCTGCGAAAATTTGTTTAAAACTTCTTAACCCGCCATCTACCCCTTGAACAAAAAAAAAAAAAACTTTAAACAAATACAGCCCAAAATGTATTTTTGCCATGCGATTCATTTAAAAATTTATTTTTCAGATTTTTAATTTGTAGACAGTTTTAACCCGTTATTGGCCAGAAAAACTATTTACAAAAAAGTTTAAAATTTTTATTTGGACTTTTAGCCCTCCCTGACAAACAATTGCATGGTATAAACTTCAACTTATTTCTATTTAGACATTTTTAACCCGTTATTGACCTGAACAACTATTTACAAAAAAGTTAAAATTATATTTTGGGAATTTTAACCCTCTCTGAAATGCAAAGTTATATTTTGGGACTTTTGACCCTCTCTGAAATGCAATTTTGACACTTTTAACCCGTTACTGACCAGACAAACTATTTACAAAAAAGGAAAAATTATTTGCTGGGACCTTAAACCTTCTCTGACATGACAAAAAACTTGTTTTCAATGTTTTTTCTGGAAATAAGCTTGCTGACTTTCATCCACTTATTATTTATCGCTACGTAAATAATTATTTCGCACAAAACGTATTATCTATATTTCTAGATATTTCGAACATATTTCGAGAGTTTTTTTTATTGGAAGCTATTAACCCTTTACAAGCCAGTAAAATCGTTTATAAAAACTTGAAAATGTATGATCAAAAATGATTTTTCCAAAGCGGTGCTACTAAACAACAAATACTAAATCAGCCACTGTCTCGTTTTCAAAGATTTTCGCTATTTATTTGCTTTAGTAGCTAAATGTCAACTTGTTGTTTATGCAATGCAAACGCACACAAACACACTTAAAACTCAATATATGTCAAAGAATTACGCAGCAAATTGACAAATGTTTTGAATAAGTATTTTATTGTTGTTGTTGTTGTTGTTGTTGTTGTTGCTTTGCTAGCATGCGTAAATTTGGCATAATTGCTCAACTATTAACATAAATTAACAAAAATGTTTGTATGCGCTGGATCAATATTGACGATTTGCATTTGCTTATTTTGGGTAAAAATGACGGCGGACGACAGTCAAATGGTCAGCAAACTGTATAAGTGCAAGCAAATCTAGATCAGTCCTCGGCAGCTAGTGGAACAATTGTCCGAAAATCTGAGAACCCCAATTTTCACAGATTTTTACGCTGTTTGCTTGGCCTCTCGAACAATGAATTTATTTCTGCGTATGTGAGAACGCACTGAGCAGCCAATGGATGTCGTTTGTTAGCACAGCGAGGCAACAGCGTATGTTGTTGAGCCGTTGCTTGTAAGTGAGCTACTGAGCATAACAAACGACATCCATTGATTGGTCAGCGCGATCATAGCGCTCTCACAACCGCAGCAATAATTTCATTGTTCGAGAGGCCAAGAAAAGAGCGTAATAGTCTGTGAAGATTGGGTTCTCATATTTTCGCACAATTGTTCCAATTGTCTCACTAGCTGCCAAGGCTTGATATAGATATACAACTCATAACAAGAACAACATTTGTACTAGATTGCATGTACTTCTACAGCCGCACCATTACCAATCTACTATTTAGTATTCATATTTGCATTTGCAATTGTTTATCGGCTTATTTGCATTACGAAAGGGTTTTATTTAGATTTGTTAGTATATGTGCTATCCTGTGTTTATTTTTATAAAATCCATGGTTCATAGGTTATATCTGCTTTTTAGCGTTGGGCCTTTTCGTTGATTTTGATTAATTCTAACAGCTAGGATATACAGTGTTTGGTTGCAAATTAAATATTCGCTTATTTAATTATGCTTGTATGCGGGCATGGAAATTAGTTTGATTGACATTCGAAAATTATCAGCACTGTTAGGTAATTAGTTGGGCAGTGCAAAATTAGCGCGAAATGTTGTGAGTTATAACAAATTTAGGTAAACTCTAACTCATGGTTAGACTTATTTGGAAAAAAAGAATAACACCTAAAATTATGCTATGTATATCCGCATATATTATTATTTGTAAGCAAAAAGTAAAATTAACATTTTTTCGGATAATCAAACCCTTTTCCCCGAAAATCTTTTAAATATAACCAATTGCGCCTAATAGCTTACAACTAGAGATCGGAAAAACATGTCAAATCAAGCGTCTGAAAGAAACTTTGTAATTTTATTTAAAAAAATTTGTATAAACTGTAGCAATTATGTTAGCATAATTTTAGGCGTTTGATTTTGACTAATTTTCCAAACTCTACTTACAACATATGTATATCCATGTCTTCCATAGGGTAGCCGAAATTTCCTGAGGTGGCATGTAGTACTTCTTATAGTAACAGGCTTATAAAAAAATATTTGCATACTTTTAGGCTTCCGCAAAAAAAAGCTATTTAGTTCTTGAAGATAAAATTGAACCACAACTTGAATTAACGCTGAAGTTCTGTTCTTAGTTTATGACTTCATTAACGCCTAAAAGTATGCAACACTCATTCAAGTGGTCCTTCTAGCAGTCCCTATAACGCAAAACTTAAAACAGATTCCAAAAAAAAAAACAAAAGAGGACACTGTAGTATTGTACAGCTGTCACTGAAAAACTTTAAAAAGGGACATATTTTTAGGCGCTCGATTTTGGTTATAAATCCTACTATACCTATGGTAATATTTTAAGGCTAAATTTATATTTATTTTTTATTTTTTTAAGCCTGGGAATAGTTATTTGCTATAATACTTAGCACTACATATACATGGTTTATGACATCAATTCTGTCGCAATGATGTGAGCTTTAGATGTGTGGCAGACACGTAACTAAATTGCATACCTTTAAAAAAAGGTGAGTGAAGGTGACTTCAAGTAACCGAAGCAGATGAAATTTCTTAGAAAATTAACATAAAAAAATTAATTCCGACATTCGTTGGTGTAAACAATGGTTGAATTATCTAACAGCCCCCTAAAAGTATACAATGTTTATTGAAACTTTTTGTTTTGCATAATCCATTACTGCTGGTAAGAATAGTCTCCCATTTTTGTGTAATTTTTACTGATTACCTGTTTGATTTGTTATTATAATACAATTTGTGTGAGACGATGACTTACCTAGAAAGAAAAGAAAAAAATATTTTGTTAGTTTCGGACTATATTTTTTATGATATTGTTAAATATTTTAGATATAGAGTAAAAATCGTAATTTACAAATATGTAATTACTAACACTTTTTAACACTTATTAAATGTCCGATTTCACACGCAAAAAACTTAAAAATATTCCTCTTTACATAGATCCATTTTTCTTGAATTTGCCTATTTCGTAAAATTCAACATTCAAAGATGATTGCACTTCGATTCAATTAAATGGGTATTTATTGAAATTTACTAATTGATCGTAAATATTAGTTAACAAATTCCAATTAAGAGGTGACATTCTTGAAATTTAATAATTGACTTAAATTTAATATAAGCTTTTTTGTTTTGTAGAAACAAAGCAGAGTAAAGAAAAATGTTTCCTGAAGAGAGAAACTAATTTTCATAGCTGATGGAATATTATTTAGTAAATATATATTGCAAATATTTAAAACTTACACATACATATCTGTATAGATATATGTATGCATTCATATTCGTATAATTATCTTTGTGCTATATGATTTGTAGTCACTAAACAGCACTTAATTAATAGTTACCAGTATTTGTGCAGATTTTATTGCATACTTTTAGCCCAAATAATTAATATGCCACATATTTATGTGTAAATAGTTAACTGCAAGCAAGTTTAATAAATATTTATGATAATGACATATGCTAGCTTTAAAGGATTCAACTTTATGAGCATGAAATGCAAATTCCTCAAAACACTTGTGTGCTTGCTAACAAATATTACATAATTTTAGGCGCTAAATGTAATTAAAATCTTGCTAGTAGAAGTTTGAGTTGCAGTCAAGTGTAAACATCTGTAAGAAGTTTAGTTATTGCATATTTTGTTATCTAGCGCGTATGCTCAATTGCTGATAAGTTGACTTTTATAGCTTCATTACTTGTCAACTGATTGTGGATAACTATTTTGAATGTTGAAGATGTACATTATAAATCAAGTATGCTTCAAAGTAGCTGCAATTTAATAGAATATTAACGACATGTCAGTCAGAATTAGCTGATTATTGCTAGCAGTGCGACATATAAGTGAATATTGCATACTTTTAGGCGCGTAAAGTATTAGTTAAGTTATTATTAGTATATTTTATTTGGCTTAGTTGTTAGTTTTATTTTAATTTTATTTTATTGTATCTTGTTTTATTCTCTAATTTTATTTAATTTTAATTTTGGTGCATAGTTTTAGGCGTCTTTGGGCATATAATTCGAAGGAGCATACTTTTAGGCAGTATCTACTAAAGTACCCCAAAAAAAGAGATTTTAGGGCATTGAAACGCATAAAGTTGCTTGTAATTTTCAATTAAGGTGTCGGGGTATAGAAAATCTCAAGAATTTAAGCAAGTGTTACATCAGACAGACATAAGAAGAAGAAGACCAAAACAGCTGCCAATTCTAACTGAACGTTTAGCAAGCGCAGATGTTTCGTTAGGTACATAACCAAATACTTCAATACCAGTTTGGCTTTTAGCCATTCAAATAAGACCAAGCCCAATACAAACAAAGGAAACCATTTTCAAATGTGGTCATGTGCTGAGATTATTAAGTTTATAACAAAATTTCTCTTGCATCGAAATACAATAAATTCAACAATAAACATACAAACACGTTGTAACATAAGCACGAGCAATAAACAAGAAATAACTATGATTTCAGTGTGCAACGATGAAGCAAAGTCAACATACATACACACATGTTAAAACAATAAAGGTATGGGAGGTAGAGAAATATTAGAGAGAAATTGCTGCATTTATTGTAATAAAGTAATAATCATAAAGATACACTCTAATGTATATATGTAGCTGTGCATGTTGTATTTTGTGATTGTGTAAAGTGTAAGGAAATGAAAATGCACAATAAATTGGCAGTTCAAATTTTGAGTGTAAAGGAGGTGAACAGAAACGTATGCGATGAATCCTTTAATGGCGTCTTCTTGGCTAAGTGACGTTAGTTGGCAGGAGAATTGCTGTAAAATCAGAGGCGAAAAGCAATTTGCACTCATATTTATGATAGATAATTTGCATGTGTGCATGCAACACATAAATGCAAATCTGTGATAAACATTGTAATGTATCTACTACCCAACAAACGTTATAACTGATACAAGAAGCAAAGGAATCGCGAGCATAAAAGCTGTTTATTAGATGATGAGTAGAGTTAGGAAAATATGTAAAAATCAAACAACTAAAGTTATGCTAACATAATTGCCACAGTTTACCCAATTTTTGTTCAAATAAATTTACAATGTTTTTTTTCTGACGCTTGATTTGGCGTATTTTTCCCATCTCTAATAATGATGGATTGTATTTATATTGAAAATTGTGCGCCTTAAAATAGGTGCTTATTTTATTTATTATTTTTTTCATTTTACTTTATTTAATTCAATTAAATGTAAATTTAATTTAATTTTATTTAATTTTTATTTAATTTTATTTAATTTAATTTAATTTTATTTTATTTTATTTTATTTTATTTTATTTTATTTTATTTTATTTTATTTTATTTTATTTTATTTTATTTTATTTTATTTTATTTTATTTTATTTTATTTTATTTTATTTTATTTTATTTTATTTTATTTTATTTTATTTTATTTTATTTTATTTTATTTTATTTTATTTTATTTTATTTTATTTTATTTTATTTTATTTTATTTTATTTTATTTTATTTTATTTTATTTTATTTTATTTTATTTTATTTTATTTTATTTTATTTTATTTTATTTTATTTTATTTTATTTTATTTTTTTTTCTTTTCTTTTCTTTTATTTTATTTTATTTTATTTTATTTTATTTTATTTTATTTTATTTTATTTTAGTTTATTTTATTTTATTTGATTTTATTTTATTTTATTTTATTTTATTTTTATTTTATTTTATTTCACTTTATTTGATTTTATTTTATTTTATTTTATTTTATTTTATTTTATTTTATTTTATTTTATTTTATTTTATTTTATTTTATTTTATTTTATTTTATTTTATTTTATTTTATTTTATTTTATTTTATTTTATTTTATTTTATTTTATTTTATTTTATTTTATTTTATTTTATTTTATTTTATTTTATTTTATTTTATTTTATTTTATTTTATTTTATTTTATTTTATTTTATTTTATTTTATTTTATTTTATTTTATTTTATTTTATTTTATTTTATTTTATTTTATTTTATTTATTTTATTTTATTTTATTTTATTTTATTTTATTTTATTTTATTTTATTTTAGTTTATTTTATTTTATTTTATTTTATTTTATTTTATTTTATTTTATTTTATTTTATTTTATTTTTTTTTTTTAATTTTATTTTATTTTATTTTATTTTATTTTCTTTTCTTTTATTTTATTTTATTTTATTTTATTTTATTTTATTTTATTTTATTTTATTTTATTTTATTTTATTTTATTTTATTTTATTTTTTTTATTTTATTTTATTTTATTTCATTTTATTTTATTTTCTTTTCTTTTCTTTTATTTTATTTTATTTTATTTTATTTTATTTTATTTTATTTTATTTTATTTTATTTTATTTTATTTTATTTTATTTTATTTTATTTTATTTTATTTTATTTTATTTTATTTTATTTTATTTTATTTTATTTTATTTTATTTTATTTTATTTTATTTTATTTTATTTTGTTTTATTTTATTTTATTTTATTTTATTTTATTTTATTTTATTTTATTTTATTTTATTTTATTTTATTTTATTTTATTTTATTTTATTCAATTTAATTTTCCGCACTACAAAAATGTTTGCTGGTCTACAAACTGCGTATGCGCATCAGCAAGTGTTTTCTATTTATTAACGGTAATTTGTAAATGCCTTGCCAGCTTGCCACTAAATATTAGTCATAAAGGTATATTGTAACATAAGGCAAATTTGCTTTGCTGTAAGTATTTGTAAAGGATTTCAATGCAAGCAAATCGAAAACACACAGACGCAAGCAAATAAACGATTTTCAATAAATGAAGCACATTGCATATACATGCATAAACGTAAGCCAGATGTGAAGGTGTGTGTGTGTTTGGATGCAGAATGGTTTTTCGCACAATAGGTGATAATAAAATTTACAAAATGTGATGTGTAATATGTAAATTTTATATTTAAATGCCTTGAAGCCAAACAAAAATTAATGTTAGAGAAGAAGAAGCGTAGGAAGTTTGTCTTACAATAGACCTTGCTTGCTGTTGTTGTTGCTTTATGTATGCTAGAAATTTGTTCTTGCATATAATTATTCAACATTTTATTACCTCACTTGGCATTAGAGATGCAACTGGTTTAGTAAATTTCTTCATCTATGCATTTACTTGTAATCTTCGAAAGATTTACATATGTTAAGGCGTTCAAGGCTTTTATGCACAATGTAATAGTTGCTTGTGTGGCTTAAGCATATCTTAAATCATATTACAAGTTATGATGCCAGTAGTAACACTGCTTTAGTAAAATTGTATATTTTATTAATTAAGATCAGTAGGGGTTTCAATAAAATTTCAATAGTCGTGCGTCGATATTTATTCACACAGGAGATATCTTAGAAATTGATTTTACAATATCAGTTAAATGCAGGTTGCTTATGAGAGCCAATCCGTTGCAGTTATTTCAACCAAGCAGGAATAAAATTTATCTGAGCTTTAATTACTTGAAATACAATATGTTACTCATACGCCGTGTATGACCTATAAAAAGTGCACTAGAATTGCAAAATTTCAAGATATACACAATTATTTTTATTAGTGAACATACTGTTACGCAATATAATAAGCTATTTTTGTAATTTCAATGTCGTGAATACGGGTTTTCAATATCCTGATAAAGGATCCGGTTGTCCTTATAAAAACTCACAGATAGAGATTTGTTGCACAGTCCTTTATTTATGGGGAAAATATTAAAGCTATGTGATTTTCGAAGCCTTAATATACTTTTTTTCGAACTTGATATAAGCTGCTTGATAAAACTTTAAGTAAAAATCGGCACGGGTTACCGTTATCCTAATCAACAAAAATGCGCCGATGTAGTGCGTATGCACTGAAATAAAAAGGTTGAAAGTGCACATTGAGAATAACATATCAAAACCACTTTCAAAGCCATTATGGTAGTACTGTACTGTACAGTATTTACTGTAAAATTGGCAGCAAAAACCTGTGATTTTTGAAAAATAACAATTAATGATATGATAATTCATGTCAATATGATAGTATATTCGAAGAATGATATTGGGTCACTTTCAAAATTGATATTACCCACTGTTGGACGAAAAATGACAGGATTTACTGTTAATTTGACGGCCGTTTCTTGTAGATTTTTTTTTCAGCGTGCATATCAAATTTCGAATCAAAGCTTTTTTCATACATTTTTGGGACGGTCTAATGTACATATATATCCTATCAAGGTATGCAAGATGAAAATTCAATAAAAAAAAATAGCAAAAAAGCATTTCTGTGAAAAAGTTTTGTTGCCAGCAATTCTTACTAAATTAATTAAGTCACAATTTTTTTTTTTTTAATTAAAGCTCATCCAGGCAAGGTAAGGAAGTTAAAATTTGATTTCTCAGATTTTGAAATTCATATTTATTTCTTGGAAGCTCAAACAAATTTGTGACAACGAGCAATAAAATCTTAGTCGAGTTGAGATAAAATATAACTATTACCAGCAATTTGTTACCTGTATGCTGATATGTTATTCGACGTATAAATATGTGCATACATACATACAAAACCACTTAAACTGAAAATTTCATGAAATTAATTGATTCAACTTTTAACGAAAGAAAATTGAATATATTTTGAAAGCAAAATATATTTATTTTAAGGTACATGCCATCAGCAGAAAAATTCATCAGAATCTAAAATAAATGCTAAGCTGTAATCACTCTTTCTCTCGCATTCTCACTTCTTGTTTGTCGCTTCGAGTTTTTGCAAGCAGATTGCTTAGACATAAAAACTTTTATTTATTTAAAAATCAATTTTCTGTTTTTGAAATTGCAAGAAAAAAAGCAACAACAATACTAATATTTAACGTCGAAGGATTAAAGGATTTTTCTTAATATTTCTTACTACCAACGAGTATCTGAGGGAAATGTTAAGCCTAACTACTGAATAAAATGACAAAATTTAAATTAAATTTATTATACTACAATGTGAGAATAGCAAGCTCAAACAATTTTCTGTGCTGACGAAAACTTATGTAAATGCAAAACTAAATTTTTAAAGAAATTTCATTAAACAAATAGACATAGGAAAAAGTTGTATCAGCAATTAAACTTTAGTAAGTCAGAAGTAAGCTTAGTAAAACCAAAAGAAATGATATCTATTCTGAAGCAGATTATATTTAAAAAAGTACGCCTAAAATTATGCGCTATAATATTTATAAGGAAAGTCAGTGGCGATTTTACGAGTATTGTTTGGGTGTTGGAATTTTTTTGGTTTTTTATAAAAAAAAAATAAAAAAAATAAAAAAAATATAAAATACAGTATTAATAAGAAATTAAGAAAAACATTTTCAGAATAATAAATGTTTCAATAATTTCTTGCCACCTAAATAAACAGGGCATACAATTTTGCAGCCGCCACTGAACAAACTCAAAAAAATTACATATTTTTAGGCGCTAGATTTTGCCTACAAAACCGATCTATAGTAATAAACCCCAAAAACAAGAAGCAACAACAAAACTTGCATACTTTGATCGAGACGTTTGTTGTTGTCATTAATGTGTAAGTGAGTTACTGTTAATAGACCTCTAAGGAACTTTGTTATACCTTAGAAAGGGATGGGTAAGTCTATAAAATCTGCATTATAAAACACAAAATTTACCCACCTGTGGTATATGTACGGTTTACAGGTAATATTAAAGAAGTAAAGCCACATATTTAAGTATATAAAAAAAAATTGCTTAAATTTTTCTTCACTTTCCACATTTTACATATTCACGCTTTCATGACTTTAACCAGCTCATTTCTAGCATAACGACCGACCACATTCGTGATAAGCATCAGTCAAGGCTCATAAAAGCTTATATAAACACACACACATACACTTTATTTTGAAAGCGTTCAACTGCAACATTCATAGCATCGAATAACAACCAAAAATTGCTTAAGCCAACCCGCACTTAGCCATTTTCATGCAACTTAATAGCAGTTTGCGCCCAAAAATATGCTACAATTTTGCATTAAGCTTTGTAGATGAGGCGTGTGATGGACAAATACTTTTTCACATAGGTATTTGCATGTAGTTGTAGGCACGTTTTCAAGTTGGAAATCATAAAAGTCATGGGATCCTCGCACAGCTTTAATATGCTTGCTTAGCTCTTGTTGAGGTTTTGCGCCTAAAAGTATGCAGCAATATTTTTTCAAGCTTTGTTTATTTGCGTTACGAAAGTCTCCAGGTATTCCCATGTGTTGTGTGCTTTTACTTTTAAGTCGTTTTCTTCTGTCTACGTTTGTATGAAAGAGAATGGAATGATTCGTCTTGAAAATTTCTACGTATCAATGATATCCAAGATTTATCTTAAAGCTCGCCAGCACATACACAATATTCATCCTAGAACTATGCTGAACTCATTCGAAGAGCTTTGTGCTTACAGACAAATATCTAAATCCACATAAAGCTTTCTAAGCACCACTTACTAAAATCTTACCCAAAAAAATTTCGGTTGTGCTAGTTACATTTTCACACAAATACACAGCCATGCTTCAAAATGGCCTTCCAACGTCATCCTTACGCTTATGAGCTCATAATTCACTTTGTTTCCATTTTGAAATGTTTGTCAATCACAATATTGACACAAATTTCGTTTTATGTGTTCGACACAGGCAAAACCAGAAACAAGCAAAACCCAGAAATGAAAGGAAATGAATTTCGTTGCCCCCAGACCCATCAAAGTGTCCTTAAACGTTCACAATACAATTTTTGTGCTTTCGCCTACATCGTAATCATCATCATCGTCTTGCAATTAATTTTCAGCTTCAGAAATTTAATTTTCTCCAACACAAAAGCCTTTTAAATTTTTGTGTTACTCTTAAGACTGCTTTCACTTTTTATTACTCAGGCGCATGCATACGCGGGATGAGGACGAAGAAGGATTGGTTTTAATACCGAAACTTCGGGCTGGCGAGAATGGTTGAGCGAAGCAAAAAAGTTTGCCAAATCCTCATCATTTAAGTAGGGGACTTTAAGTTTGAGTATCCTTGTTTTAATCTCTATAACTAATACATGCACGGATATTAGACTGTGGAAAAAAATCAAAGTTGTTTAATTTAAACGCTCACCCCTAATTTTGACAATTATGCACCAAAAACTATCATGCCTTTTTTTCTGTACCAGATGCAGTGGATATTTTACAAGATGGGTATCAAATGAAAGGTGTTCATGAGAGCCTGAACGTAGTGTAAGTTTTATTTCGATAACTCAATCCGTTTCGGAGATATCAATCAAAACACAAAATAAAATTAAGTGAGCTTTGCTTACTTGAATAGGTAAATGTTACTCATACGCCGTGTATGACCTATATAAGGCGCACTATAACTGCAAAGTTTCAGGATATACATAATTCTTTTTGCTAGAAAACATACTCCTACGCAATCTACTAAACCACTTTTAAAATTCCAATATACTTTTCTTGTGAATACGTTTTTTTCAATACCTTGGTAAAGGATCCTGTTCGACCGAATATCCTTTGTTTTCCAAAAAGCTGACTAGCGAAATTTGTATTTGTAGTTGAGTTAAGTGAAGGCCACTATTGTTTTTTTTTACGTTAGCAGCATGTTTTTGCGTTGATATTGTTAAAGCTAGCTTTCCGTTGTCGTCGTCGTCTTCATCATCTTCAACGCTATCGTCGTTAAAACAATGGAACGAGGCCATTAAATTGAGGCCAAGCATTTCGAGATTATTTAGCCGCTGATAAGGCAAATGCGCTACAGTTTGTTTTGACTTTAAGCACACACACACACACACCATTCTTTATACACACACGCAGAGAGAGTGGCCTTCATGAAATTAGATTGCTTGCACATTTCCTCTTATTTATTTTGGCTACCCCTTCGACTACGATTTTAGAGTTTAGAAAGAGCTTTCAGAGCTTAGTCGCATATCTTTGCAATTTCATTTTCACCACCTTAGCGCTCTTCCACTACAACAACAACAACCAACAACAATATTTCATGCCTTTGTATTACCGCCAATTTGTGTTTCTTCAATTTTTGGAGCTTAATTCGTTTTGTGTCCGAATTTGAAGTGAAAATCGATATTTAAGCAATACATACAGACATAGCAACACACACCCACATCTACTTTTGTACTTCTTTAACATTATTCCATTTCAACTCAACGCATGCTTTTAATTTGTGCTTTAGGTATTAGGCCAAGTTGGCGTATCACAGTCGATTCAAAAAAGGATTTAGAAAACCTATTACTCAAATGAATCTGTTAACGTTAAAGGACAAAAGGTGTGGCTCGCACACACGCACACACATGCATGGGTGAATGTGTGACACCAATTCCGAAGGTGCGTTCGATGTTTCAGCAATTTATTGGTTGCAATATTTTCAAGCTTGTTATGTGTGTCACAATTTTGTGCTTTTAATTAGAACGCACTCGGAGAAAGGTTTTCATGTTTGTGTGTGTGTGTGTGGGCACTTCGAGGTTTGTGCCTATTTGCTTCGACTTTTGTTTTTGTAAATTTAATGGTGATGCCGAAATTGACAGTCCTTGTGGCCGGATATGAACCCGGTTGGCTGCGGTACTCCCTTGCGGTACTGCCTGACCGTCGTGATAGCGATTTGGTATGACCAGTGGAACCTTCTAGGTCATGTCATCCCATTCATGAGGAAGGAGAAGATGGGTAATGAGAGGTGAGAGGCATCATATCCGTAGATCAACCATCGAGTTAGCACGTAATTACCTATTTGCATATTACGACCGGTATGCCTACCTCGGGCATATTGTAAACCCCTAACACGCAGGGGTTATTATTAGGTTATTATTAAGAGTAGCTAAAATTTTTAATTGGACAGCTTAATTAAAACTTGGTGATATAAAATTGTAGTTTAATTTTAAATGTATTAGTATATTTTTAGGCTGCGCTTATTGATAATGCTTTCATTCGTTAGTTAGGGGTTCAATAATAAAAGTTGGCCAAAAGATTTTGTCTGCGTTTTTTGTTCACTTCTCAATCCTTATTCCACTTTGCGAGCAAAAGACGGTGATCCTTTGGCCTCTTTATAACAACACACGCCAGTCATCCAAATACAACGATAGCTGACCCAAATTGGTGGTCAGGACATATATAAACTTTCTTCTCTCTAGTGCCAAAATCGACTGCCGATATCTATGACAAGATACTAATAGACTCGCCGAGAGAAAACTATGCATCTCAATTCCATACTAAGTCAAACGAGCATTTATTAAGAAATAAAAAATATTGCATACTTTTAGGCTCCTTTAGGACTTTTTCAATGACCCGAACCTCTCAACCTTTCTTTAGCTTTGAAAATAGGACTTGCTGGGTGAGGTGGCAGTTCGTACAATATAAGTCGGGATTATGCACAAACAAAAAAAAATCCTAAAAGAGCTTTAATTAATTTTCCATAAAAAATATAATTTCCATTCATACCATCAACGGGTTCGAAGCTTTGGATAGGCAAACAAAAAAGTCAAATCAAATTTAAAAAGTTGACTTTTAACACATCAAATTGTATGCGTTTAATATCAACCCACTTCAAGCCACCTGTCAAATTGAGGTTATGTACACAAACGCACAGCAAAGCATATACACACGCATACACATATACAAACACAAAAGTAGACACAATTATAGTCAAAAAATAAATAAATGCATTCCGCACACACATATTGCCCGCTGGGGTTGCAATATTGGTCTATATGAATGTATGCAAGTGTGTGTGTGTGCGAAATGCTGATGCTGTTGCCCACTTAACGGCCTACATCTCTTACCAAACTTCAAAAGCTTTTATTTGTACGAAAAGGCTGCTACAGATTTTTTTTTACATATTAAATGCAATTGCGAGTTGTGAGGTATTAACGATATCATTGGCACTTTTGTAGCGCTCACACACAAAGTTATGAATGTATGTATGTGTACACTATAAAACGTAATCAAATAAAAAGGTAAATAAAGATCAAAGGCAGAGTGAGAGTAGAGCCATAGTAAAGCCTTTTTGGTCGACAAGTAAATACGCATAAAAAGGCGTTGAGTGGATGAAAGAGAGGAGAGGGAGTTTTTAATGCATACAAAAGAGAAAAGAAAAAATCATGGAAAAAACGTTAAAGTATACGAGTGCAGATATTTACTTTTGCAAGTAAAAAATTCAGTTGTATTAAAGCAGTTTTGTATTACAGGTACTTATCATTTTATATTCATATCTTGAAAATACTAGATGTTAGACGGTACAATATTTTCAGGAAGTTTTGGCTGAATATCAAATTTTGCGAGAAATGATTTCTGAACATTTGAAGCTTTCATTTCTCCCGAAAGAGCTGTTTTTGGGCTCCTTCTTCCGACACCCATAAAAAATTGAATACATTTTATTTGGTTGGTCCATAGAGGGTTAATATGATTTAGTAACATTTTTTTGGAAAATTTTATTAGCGTTGCTCTCAAATAAAACCATTTTATCTCTAGAGAGCTTTTTTTGGCTCTCGAAAGAGCTTGTTTTGGCTCCTTCTTCCGAAATATCAAATAAAGTGCAATACGTGTCTTTTGGGTATTAAAATATTCTAGAAATATGTTAAGTGAAAAATTTCACCAGCCTTTCTCTCAGATAAAGTCATCGTATCTAGAAAGAGCTTATTTTGGCTCTCGAAAGAGCTGTTTTGGCTCCTTCTTTCGACATGCCAAACAAAATGGTAAACCTAGCAAGCATTTGGCTGGTCCATAGAGGGTTAATATGTTTTAGAAATATTTTTTTCGGAAAATTTTATTAGCATTGCTCTCAAACAAAACCATTCTATCTCTAAAGAGCTCTTTTTTGGCTCTCGAAAGAGCTTGTTTTGGCTCCTTCTTTCGAAATACCAAATAAAATGCATTAAAAGGCATTTGGGAGGCCGATAGAGTGTTAAAATGTTCTAGAAATATGTTAAGTGAAAAATTTCACCAGTGTTTCTCTCAGATAAAGCCATCGTATCTAGAAAGAGCTTCTGTTCGCTCTCGAAAGAGCTTGTTTTGGCTCCTTATTTCGACATGCTATACAAAATGGTAAACCTATTATTTGGCTGGTCGATAGAGGGTTAAATTGCTCTGGAAATATATTTGCAGTAAAATTGCACTACCCTCGCGCCCAGAGAAATTCTTTATGTCAACGAAAAACGTGACTGGAACTAGATAAAAACAAAAATGAGAATTATTGAATTAAAGTTTGCAACAATTTTGCTTTGATATTAAATAAAAGAGTTTTTTCTTATTAAAAAAGGTAATGCAAAATTGCAGATATTTCCCTTTTAAATATGCTGTGTCACAGTTTTTTTTTTACAGCTGTGCTTTCATAAAGTTACATATATACATTTCTCTGCATGGTAAAAATTTGCGCCTTGAAATATGCAACAATTTGATTGTAGATATAAAAAAAAAGTTTTGTTGAAAATGTAGTTATGGGGCTGAAATTTATAGTTGAAGCGCCTCTAAAAATGCTGTTGGACAGTGTTTTTTTATGCTGCTGACCTTTCATACAAATAGCAAATTTCATTTTTATCGCACCAAAGTCTACACTTCCGCTTTCTGTCTCAGCTGCGCTACAACAACTAAAATATTTAATACTCATCGTTTCAACGAAATTGTTATCCTTTTTATGAAAGTATTATTGTCAAGCGGCATTCATGATTCAAAGTTAAATTCACTCCTAACACTCGTACTACAAGCTGAAATTTTATGCCAGCTTGCTGTAATTTTTTCGTGCGAATTTTTTTAAATTTTGAAATCGATAAAAACGATTTTTCAGCAAGTCGTTTAATGTGTCAGTTTTATATAATTTTTTTTACTCGGTTTAATGTTGCCCAAAGCTTTGAGCAGGCACAAAATGTTTGCTTTTACTTAAATAAGCTTTATCTATTTGCAATTTATATAATTTTCGTTCTTTATTACAGCCATCGGTAAAATTGGGGAATTGAAGTCACAAATTGATGCATACTTTTAGGCTCATATTTTTGTATGGATTATTTGTTGTTTAAGTTATTTCTACTCAGTAAAAAATATTTGAAAAGAGCAATGATTTGTAAAATCTAGAGTTCGGAAAATATGTCAAAATCAAACGCCTAAAATTATGCTAACATAATTGCCACGGTTTATCCAATTTTTTTTTAAAATAAATTTACAAAATAACTTTGAGGCGCTTGATTTGACATATTTTTCCGATGTCTAGTCTCCCCTGACATAATATGACTACGATAATTTTTATAAATCGACGCCTAAAAGTATACCCGCTTTCTTCGCCTCTTTTTGCGTGGTCGTAGCAGTTTATATGGGTTGAACTGTAGCTAAGCTTTGTATAAGATTTCTAATGAAAGTCTCCTTTCTAAAAGCGTTTAAAAAAAATGAAAATTTCGAGCAAAAAAGTTTCCACTCTCCTTTTTTCATGTAGCCTTGACTAAGAGCCTCCATATAATACATGTACCCATATTTAGGTAAGCATATTCTTTCTAAATCTATTGAATAAAACGCAATTTAAAATTTCTAATAAATAGCTTTTGTATACCGTAATAAGGCAAAAATCCCCAGCTCCAAAAAAAAGAAAACAACACAAAGCAATAGAAATATCGGCACGAAGAAAACGGCATCAAAACCAAAGCCAAATAATTTTACATTATAAATGGTGGTGAAAGAAAAAAGCCATAAATACCAAAGCAGGTAACATTTTAACAACCGAGAATCAAAGAAGATTTATTATGCACAGGAAAAACCGCCTATGAAATAGCAAAAAAAAAAAAACAACTCCTGCATAAATTCAAACGAAAACGAAGTTAGAAATTTCTATAGAAAAAATTAACAAGCAGAGCTGTTTTTGTGTGCCCATTGCTATGGTAACCACACGTATCTGCATGCGAACAAATAAAACAAATCACTCATGTACATATTTCTGCACACAAAAGTCTACACTCTAAAAAAAATACACATCTGTTCAAGGAACGCTAGGAAGAAGTGTAATTTCGTTAAATTTAACTAAGCAAGATTTTGAAACTTTGTATTTGTATAGAAGAGTGGTTGCGCCTAAAGGTATGCAGCGGTTGAGGCGTCAACAACATTGCTCGCTTAAAAACAACACAAACACACAACTTTCATGTTGTTCTTGTCGCAATTTTCCTCCCATTTTTCTCGATTCCATGCCACTATAGAAGTTTACACTTCAAAAAGGTGTTTTTGTATGTTCCTACGTTTGCCTGTGTATTTGTATACCCTCGAATAACAGCACATACGTCACGCAGCAACGTAATAAAAATCCTTAAAGTAACACGAAAGGCAGGCAGAAAATGCGACTAGGAAGGAAGGAAATGGAAAGACAGCAAAAACGTAACACAAGTACACTCATACATGCATAAAGTATATATGTCAATTGTACGCGTATTTATGCATTTGCACAACACAACCGACTTAAATCAGGCAGCTGAATCACCGCATTGATATCGCCAAGTCGTGACATGTACCGCTTGTACTTTGTTGTTGTTGCAGTTGGTTGTTAACATTGAAGGGACCGTCACGTACCAGAAATCATGCCAAAGTAAAATGGTTAGACGCGGGTTTTTGAAGTGTTGCCATCAAGCACACATAAGCACAATATATGTATGTCTACAAACATATGGAAAGACCATATAGGGAAAATATCTAGCTCTAGAGTCTAGACTATAGGGCTCCAGCGTATTCAGAACATTATTCAGAACGAGTAGAGATCGGATTTACATGCAAAATAAACCGATTTTTGGGGTCATTTTGGGGCTATATTGGGGTCATTTTGTAGTCATATTGGGTCATTGGGATCATTTTCGGATAATTGTTGGGCCAATTTGAGATCATATTGGGATCATTCAAGGGCTCATATTGGAATCATTTTGGGTTAATTTTAGTATTATTTCGGGTTCATCTTTCGGTCATTTTGGGGTGATATTGGGGTCATTTTATTATATTGGGACCATTTTGGTATAAATTTAGGATCATTTTGAAGTAAATTTAGGAATAAGGTCTCAAAATATCCTACTCGAACACTCGTTGTTCTTCTTCATATAATCCGAGCTTTTATTATCAGACCCGTATGAAATTTCGCTTTATTTTGAATGACTCGGAGAGCTCCTTTCTAAGCCTTAATGAGCTGTTGGCCTCTGTGTCTGCTTGTCGATTCTCTCTCCAGACTTAAAAGTTATCAATATCCCTGCAGGGTAGGTATTTTCCCAAACACACACACACACCCATACGCATCTAGCTCTCAAGCAAATCTAACGTGCCAGCAATCAATATCAACCAGCCAAGGAATGTGAGCGACTGAATGAATGAATGACTGCATGACTGCATGACTAAAAGAGTGAATGATGGTGTAAGTGAATGAGTGGCTGCCTGTCAAATCGCTTGGTCGCCAGGTAAACTGAAAGGTATAACAACTTTTACCATATGTGCATAGCTGTATGTGTGCCTCGTAACGTATACAAGCCCTTATGAAGCGTGTATACAATTTATCTTGCTATTTCCTACTCCACTGACACTTATACACATATGTACTGCTGCCATACGCGATATGATTAGAAATACTCTACACACTAATAGCTAGTTTTCCCTTTTTCGTTTTTGCTTGCGTTTCTTAGGTTTTGGGTAAAAACACAGTTTTGGGTTTTCCTACATTTAGGCGTCTAACCTGGGATAAATGAATATGTGTGTATTCCTGAGCAAGCAACATAAATAAAATATGTTTCATATCGCCATTTGACTTCTACATGAGGAAGCACATTCAGGCAAGCGCCTAAAAATATACTTCTTCGTATGTATTATCTTAAGTTATGGTAAGGAAAATATCTATCTACATATGCATGTAGATTTGAATTTGCTCAGAAACATTGTTTTACTAAGCTAGTGGTACTACACTTGAAATAGGTAGTGGGATAGGGAAATGTACTCGACAGTGATGTGAAATTCTAAGGGATGCAATTTCTGAGTTTTGATGCTATGAAAAATAGCATAGTTTTGGGGGAATTTCTGGAGGGAGATGTATGTACTTATATATGTAGAAACAAATATCAATACCTATGGATATTAATCTAAATACATAAGTACGCGTGAACGCATTATCTTCAAAAGTTGTAAAATACTAATTTTTAAATACAAATTACAACCATATTGCTTACTTTAAGGTGACATATTATTTTATTTCTTTTTATTCTAGTTTAATTTCTTTGTATTCTATTCTTTTATTTTATTTTATTTTATTTTATTTTATTTTATTTTATTTTATTTTATTTTATTTTATTTTATTTTATTTTATTTTATTTTATTTTATTTTATTTTATTTTATTTTATTTTATTTTATTTTATTTTATTTTATTTTATTTTATTTTATTTTAATCTGTTTTACTTGATTTTTGCTCGGTAACTTGCTACTGAGTTTACTCATACATTTAACAGTGCATGATTTTAGGCGATGTTTTCTTTGCATACTTTTAGGCGCAATTTTTCAAGTTAATTTTTAATAAAATAATTAAGAATCTTGCCCGCCCAAAAGGGTTCTTAAGAACCGATTACAAAACGTATACTTTCATTAAAAAAAATACGAATTGTGTAAAAAAATAACATAGTCTAAGGCGCAAAGAAATTGTAAATAGTTAAGATTTCAAAATCGTCTTAATCTTGCATTCCTGCTATATATATGCTTCATTACGTGGTAAAAAAACCTGCCCATTCTCAGCATTTTACTTTTATTGTCGACATATATCAACCTCTTGTATGAACGGTGTGTATAACAAGCTCAGGCTAACCATTAAAAACACGCTCCTAATCCACAAAACCCTCATACTTTGGTGTCTGCAAGCCATAAAACACACTTAAAAGCCACAATTTGTGTTAGAATATTATGTGCCATAAATTTGAGGCTCACTCTCACCGCAAAAACAAAAACCCGGCCCTAAATTTCTACAAATGAAATAAAATATTTTAATGGCTTGTAATAAGCGCCTAAAAGCCTACTTCTAAAGAAACCTCCTGCCAAACAAAAGCCAGTAAACTATCTAAACTTGATAGCTTCACAGCAGCATCAGCAATTGAGCATACAAGAAATATGAGTAGGAATGTTTGAGTTTTAAACAAAAAAGCAGGTTCTTTCCTTTTGTGGTTTTGTATATCTAAACTGGTTGCATACTTTCAGGCTTCAAAACCATAAAACACAAAATGCGCACAGACATCAATTATACATATAATTGTGTATCGTAAATCATGAGCGCATCAAATAGCACGCACAAATTTCTTTGAATTAACGAAGGCACCAGCGTGAATAAGCGGTAGATGGAGCTGGGTAAAGAAGTCAAGCGAATATCCAAGATTTTAGAGGTTAAAGCATTCCTTTTTTTCTGCTTTTCTAAAATTTTTGTTTCAATATAGCGCAATAATCAGATATGATTTAAAATGCCTTGTAGTAACCCAATGCCAATTGCTAACACACGCCACATATTTTATGTGATTTAGCATGCTTTTAGGTGTCAATAACATTTTACATTTTAGAGCTCTGAATTCTAAGGGAAAATCGTTAAATTTGACTTTTCCCAATGCAACCAATTAACTTTGACGTGTGAGGTATCCATTGCAGTCGTTGCTATGCCAACCCTTATTTGATATGCGTTGTGTGTGGCTAAATGTAGCATACTTGCGGGCACCCACTAGCTTAACTGACAAAAAAAGCGATTAGTCAAGGATGTAGCCAGGATGAGTCACAAGGAGAATGCGACTAATGCCAGTTCTGTTCACATTGAAAGGACTAATCCACTTTCTAGCCAAATGGGTACTTTTAACCCCAATGAGTATGCAACAAAAACTGGTAATGGATCTATACCCCACAGTGGACAAGGTATTAAACGCGTACCATTCTCTTTAGAGATTAGTTACATCGAATTTTGCAGGGTTGTTATACTAACATTCATATACAGACAAACACACACACACCCACACGCTATCACGGTTTCTGGTATGTAAACGTAATTTACAATTACTGCACGCACAGACAATTTATTTCTTTGGTAGCCAAGTAGCTTTGCTTTTCCCAAGGCTAACTCTTGATTCGATATGCTGTTTGCCGCAAAGATAATCCCAGGTGTATTACAAATCAAAAAATCAACCACATGCGCGCTACGGGCTTGCATAATTTTAGGCGAAATACAAATCAGCTATACAGCACTGCTATGCAACGCATACAAATCTACAATAGACGACGTACACAATCATGTAATCAGTTAAATGTTTGCTGTGTTCCCTAGAGACATCCTAGACGGTTTTGTGGTGCATTTGTGTGTGTATGTGTGTTAGAGAAAAGAGATTTGTGTTGAACGAGTGGGCTGTAGAATTCCAATAAAGAAAGCTTTAAAGTACCAACTCAAGGTAGTCATGAGTGACCGCTATCTCAGCGCAAACTTTGT
>CAXKVI010000002.1:127669752-127679752 GCA_964058755.1 Campiglossa producta | reverse complement strand
AAAAACAAAATAATCATAGCTAGTCATTTCAGCTAACGGCTGCCAGATTCCTTCTAGAAGGTAATAACTTCTAGCTAGATATTTAATTAAAACCACACAAGCGAAAAATAAGTAAGAAAAAAATATTCCTACAATTAGAACTATTTTACCTCAACAGCTTCACAGAAATCTCTTCAAGCCTTAACTGGAATTACATCACACAAGCTCTTCGTTTACTCTATTTTACACACACATACAAAAATGTCATAAGGTCAACATTACTTTGACCAGCTAACACATTTCTTAATTTAGACGCTTGTTATGATATTTAATCTTCACTTAAACTTTGCTCTCTTTTGCTTCTACGAAACTGAGTACAAATACTATGTAGGGTCCGACTGATGTATTTATGTATGTATTACTTATTATTGTTACACATCACTTCACTTTCACCTAATTCTGCAACTCGTCAGCACACTTGACATTTGGACTATTTTAATAATTGCTGCCACAATGGTAGATGCCATTTTCCATTTCGAATTTGTGTCTGCATGTGGTTTGTTGGTTATAATTATTACAAAGTGTAGAAATACGTGCGTCTGTAATTGTTTGTATTCAAAATTTGGTACACTGGGGTGTGTCAATAACAAATTTTGCGCATGGAAATTTCAAAATATGGGAAATTTGTATTTTGTGTCACCCTGTGGAAGGGTTACAGTTAATATTAAATTTTCATAAATGAGTTTTTTTTATAAAGGGTCGAAAGCTCAAATTATCTAAAGTAGATGTTTAAGTATTAAAAAACAAGCACCCTGTGTTTCGGAAAGACTACGAAAAAACACAGGGCTTAATAATACATTTACACTGCACCAAATGCGTCGCTTTTGGCGAAGTTATTTAGAAAATGTTTGTCCGCAGAATGCATTTGCTTGCCAAATTAGAACGAATTTAATTTAATTTGACCTAATTTGGTGATCAAATTCAATCTAAGGATGAACGGTCTCGAAAAAACTTGGCCAAAAGTGACGCATTTGGTGCAGTATAAATGTTTATTGAAAATGATTAAAAACCCAGAGTGCTTCATGAAAAATGATTTGTTTAATTTTTAACAAAAATTAGGCGTAGAAAAATTGTATCACCATAAAAAATAGTTCGAGAGCAAAATTACAAAAAAAAAATAGAAGTAAGTTTTTGTGTTACCCTGTTAAAACCAGTTTTTTAATAAAACTTCTTTATTTAATATCAAATTTTTATGAACTACATATTTTTAAAGAGAAGAATCGTAAGCTTATTTCATACATAAAAAATATTTGAGCGAATGAATTTAATTTTCAAAAGGCAAGCACCCTGTGTTTATGGAAAATGATCAAAAAAACAGGGAGACTAGTGGAAAATTTTTTACCTAATTTATACCAGAAATTGGGTGTAGAAAAGTTGAAGTCTAATAAAAAATTGTTCCCCGCCAAATTAAAAAAAAAAAATCGAAATAAGTTTTTGTGTTACCCTGTTAAAATCAGTTGCCTTATAAAACTTCTTTATTTATTATTAAATTTTAATAAACTACATATTTTTTAAAGGGAGGAATTGTAAAATTATTTTATTCATAGAAAATATTTGAGCGGATAAAATTAGTTTTCAAAATGCAAGCACCCTGTGTTTATGGGAAGTTATCAAAAAAAAAAAAAACAGAGAGACACGTGAAAATTATTTATTGGTTTTGACCAAAATTTTTTGTAGTGAAATTGAACGCTTGCCCACAATATTGAAGAAAATATCTGTAGCAATAGTAATAACAACCTAAGTCGAGATAAGGCATAATTAACTTTTTATTTTTTTTTTTTACTTATCTGTAGTTATACGCCCTAATGTAGATAAATTATCTCAGGATTTATTTCTCAGAACAAAATTTTGCGTTTCTATTTTCATATGGATGTGTTGTGTGTACGTAGCTTATTTGCAAAGCACCCTGCAGGAAATAACGTGGAAAATAATTTAAAAATATCTTTCACACATATACTGCAGCTTTTTTATAACTGGTTTTAAATGAAGTTAGTTGACAGCAAACTGTCTAAATCCTGAGTATTTTTCGTCTGACCAAGTAACTAGAAGCCAACTTATAAGTAAACAGGTTGAGTTAACCGAATAACCACTTAGTATTCAGTTGCAAGTACAATTTTTTTAATAGATAAAATATTTTTCAATGGACCAAGTAGCTACAAGTTAGCTTATAAGTAACCAGTAAGATAATCTATTCACCAGTTAGTGGTACCAGTTTGTAGTTAGTTTAAAACAACCTCAGTGCTTGTCACTATAACCAGGCCTAAGTGATTCAAGCAATTAAAAGTAGTCGAGGTCAAGTTAAAATTAATTGAAAAGTAAAAGTTTTTGTTGTCGCACTCCCTACAAGCCATTTCATCCTTTCTAGCTAAACAAACATATCTAACACAAAACTATTTTTGTTGTACATTTATCGTTAGCAATGATTATTTATTTCCCAACTTGTATGTGCTGCTGCTGACATCTTTGACCTAATTAAATTTCTAAAGCCATAAATGCAAACTCATCTTGGTCTAATTAAACTTGTGCTAGTATGAAAATTTTGAATGTTCATGATACCAGTAAGTATATGTAGGTAAGTTGGTAAGCTGTTTTGTAATAAAATTTACTACATTGTAGCTGTATAACTGTAAAAGTGAAACTTTGAAGGACTTTAAGCAGTTCTACTAAAAATGGTTGGAGGGTTTTTCAAGGCAGTAAAAGCTAGAGAGAGAAAGCTACAGAAGTAGCCGCAGAACATAGTAGTAGAAAACCGCTTAAAGTCTAGTTTTGGAAATTGATTATGATACCTGAAGATGGAAATGTGATAACTAATTTAAAGAATAATTCGAATATAGGATAAATACACCTTTTTTAAATAATCCACTCAGGACATGTAAACAATGCCCGTTAAAATTATTATCCTTCCACGTTCTAAAAACTCGATTTGTTTTAAAAAGTTTTAATCTAATAAAATCCGGGAGAATATTAAAGGATTTGAAAGAATTGATTTTACATTATGGGTATCAAATGAAAGGTATTCATGAGAGCCTCAACGTAGTCTATGTTTTTTTTTTTCGATATCTCAATCCGCTTCGGAGATATCAAGCAAAACATGAATACAATTCATCTTACTTGTATAACTAAATATTACTCATACGCCGTGTATGACCTTTAAAAAATGCATTATAATTGCAGAGTTTCATGATGTACACAATTATTTTTGCTAGAAAATATATTGTTAGACAATCTGCCAAACTACTTTTTGAAATTCCAATGTCCCGTTTTACGTTTTTTCAATATACTTGTAAAGGATCCTGTTGTCCTTATAAAAATTCAAAGTTGGAGATTTGTTACACGGTCCTTTATATATGATAAAAATGTTAAAATTATGTTATTTTCGAAGCCTTAATGGACTTTTTTGCGAACTTGGTAGAAGTTGCTAGCAAAAACTGTAACCAAAAATTGGGACGGGTAACCGTTATCCTAGAACAATAAAATTTCGCACACATGTTATTTAAGCTAAAACGCGCTAATAAAGAACCAAAGTTTTTTCCATACATTTTTTGTAAGCTCTAATAACGGTGCAGCATTAAAAACTGCAGCCAGCTAATAACAAAGTGGTGCGAGACCACCATGGCGTATACGTAACATTTGTTGAGAGAAACCCAAATTCACTTGTTTGCAGAAAAACTGACTGGAAACATATGGTGCCACCGCAAACAAATTTAATGCGGGGTAATTTGTTACGCATACGCTGTGCTACAACAACAATAAGAGTAACAACAAACAAACAAATGTAAAGTAACAAATGGCTGTCTAAATTGAGAGTAACGAACAAAACTCCGCTGAAGTAGAGAAGGAAAAGAAAAAAAAATCAGGAAACAAAGTGTAGACAGGCTTGATGTAGACAAGCAGTACAAAGGCAGACAGTAAAGAGGACAACTAGAAAACCGTAAATAGAAAGCTGCGGGCGACAGCTGACACGCAGCGCCTGACGAGACAAAATTGTTGGCAGATTTTTAGACAATGATAGACGTTTATTTGTGAATGGTTGAAGGAGGGAGGAGATGGAGATGGAATTTAAAGGCAGGTCAAAAGGGAACACAGTGCTTATATGTTTAAAGATTTGGATATGTATAAAGCTACAACCTTACATAAAATAAGCGCAATTAATAACCGGACAAGTAATAAAAGCTTAAACAAAAATCTATAACTCCCTTTCCATTTCATTTAATTCAAACTAAGCTCCCCCTAGCTCCTCAACAACAGCGAGCACCAACGGACACGCATCATATAAATCTCATTAATGTCTCATGCACTGGCAACAAATAAATGAAAAACAAAAATACATACATTCATAATAAAACAACTACACACATAAATAGCCGACAGCACAAAATTTGAATGCTAATTTTGGCACTTTACATTTATTTATTCTGTTTATTTAGTTCATTTAGTTGTGTTGCGTACATCAACATGAATCGCCAGCGTGCTGTTTGTGAGTTAAGCTTTACTAATGTGATAAATGTATTTAGCTGCTGAGCTACATAAATTGCTTATAATAGAAAGAGAGAGAGAGAGTGAGAGATAGAGAGAGAGCGCGAGATACGTACAAATGTAGTTAATCACACAAAAAGTCACTGCTGACTAAAAATGGTTGCCAATAAATGGCAAGCGCATAAATAATAAATTTATAAAATATTCCAACTAATGCGGCTAACTTTTGAAAAAGGTAGACAAATAAATTATCAAATGAATTAGAAGGTATTATGAATTTAGATTACATGTAGGATTTAGTAATTTTAAATGAACTAGAATTATGTATAGTGTTTTATTTAAGCACAGTGACTGCACATTATTGGGTTTAATATGAAAGGACGACGCTGCGTATGAGCAACTTTTGTGTATGTAAAATTTTAATAAACTTTTATGAACAAATTAACACTCTTGGGTGTAATAAAATAATGCTCATATGGATAATATTTACGTTTTAGAATTAAATTTTGGATTTGGAAATATCTAATAAACATTTGTTTGAAGGATTTTTTCTGAAGTCTTTGGAGTAAAAAAAAATAAAAAAATAAAAAATAAAATAAATAAATAAATAAAATAGAAATAGATTAACTAAAAATAAAATAAGACAATAACATATAAAATAAAAAAAAAATAAAAAAAAATAGCAAAAACTAAATTTGAATATAAAACATTGAAATAAAAAAAATAAACAAAAAAAAAATACCATGATAAAATAAAATTAATTTTTTTACCTAAATATCTCTAAAGGGTTTAAGGTAGGGATATGAAAATTGGTATGATGCTATACGATAAAACTGATGAGAGCTGAAAATTGGTATAGCTGATATCAAATGCCTTTTCAGACAGATAAGTGGGGGTTATATGAATAGGGGGCGTGGATCTTCCCATTTAAACTTAATTTTTCATGCCGAATATCTCTGAAAGGGTTTGAACTAGGGACCTGGAAACTGCTGTGGAAATATGTGATATCAAAGCCATTCTTACCAAAGCCATTCTTACGCACAAAAGCCCTAAAAAGCCATTTTGGGCAGAAAGAAGCTTGCCGGGCCGACTAGTAGTATATATTTGGTGACTTACATATATTAAAAGCTTAGCCAAGAGTATGTTATATTATAACAAATGCGTGGTGCCCGATTGTTTCATCTATGTGTTAGCAGTGGCTTTGCTGATATGTTAATTTTAAGTCGTTCGACATCTGTATTAGATTGATTTCCTCTATTGAGCTATCCTACCTTTTATAAATATAAGACACAATGAACTTTTGTCGTGCAAGGCTTTGCAATGTTTATGAATATGAAATTGGATAATTTTAGGCGCATATATTTGCATGTAATTTGAAGTAACACAAAGTATTTAAAGACAACGCCCAAAAGTAGGCAAAGATAATTGCATCAAGGGCAACCCCATCCACTTTCAATTGAGATAGTTAACTCAACAAATGATTGACGTGTGTTATATGCTTTAGTGTTGCTGTAAATGCAACACACTAAATGTAGTACAAAAACAACCATACCAACAAACTTGGACGTATGTATTTGTAAGCAAAACAATAACTATACACGTGATTTTTGGTCTGTTGAATATCACCTCCTTTGCATTGATGATTGCTGCATGCAATATGTGTAGGTGTTGCGCTACAATTTACCACACAATTACGTGCAGCAATGTTAGCGTGTTTACTTTTTATGGATACTCATTTCAATTAGTGAAATGGGTTTGGGATTTAAATGGAATTTGAGTAGGGTGAGGGAGAACGACATAAGCAATAGGATATCTATATATGTGATTGTAAGGTTAAACATGAGACATACACACAATACAATATGCAAGAGATTTTCAGGTTGCATGCCACCAAATACAATGGCAGTAAGGCACTAAGTGCATTTATTTGGGTGAAAAAAAAAAATTCAATTTCCCTTTAAATGATTAAAACTAAAACTTTTTACAGATACAAACTTGCATTAAATTTGTATTACTTTTAAATTTTGATTTCCTTGAAATCTGTGCACATAAATAAGTTATAGTACGACCCAACCTTCCGCGCTTTTAAAAACAAAATCCAAACTTTTTACCACGAAAAAAAAATTACAAAACAAACTTTTACATGAACATAAAACGAGAAAAACTTTTATTTCCACAAATTAAAAATTAAATTCTTTCAACTCCCTGCGTGGCATTTCAAACGCGTGGAAAAATCTTTGCAAAATACTCGCACACACCCGGAAGACGCCAGCATAACCACCAGCACTAGACTGTCCCAAAAAATCAAAGTTGCTTTATTTAAACGCATACCCTCTAATTTTGAAAGGGGTTCATGCGAACTTGAACGTAGAGCAAGTGTTATTTCAATATCTCAATTCATTTTGGAGATATCAACCAAAACATGAATGCAATTTATTTGAATTTTTCTTACTTGAATAACTAAATGTTACTCATACGCCGTGTATGACCTATACAAAAATGCACTATAATTGCTAAATTTCAAGTTATACGCAATTATTTTTGCTCGAAAACATATTATTGCGCAATCTACTAAATTACTTTCGAAATTCCAATATACTTTTCTCCCAAATAGGTTTTTTTGCAATATTCTGGTAAAGCATCCTGTTGTCCTTATATAAATTCAAAGGTAGAGATTTGTTGCACTTTCTCTTATTTATGGGAAAAATATTAAAACTATGTGATTTTCGAAACCTTAATGTATTTATAAGCTGCTAGCTAAAACTTTAACTTAAAATCGGCACGGCTTACTGTTATCCTAGAGCAATAAATCTACGCGGACTTGTTACTTAGGCTATTATTGACCGATGTAGATTTCGAACGATTAATTTTTTCCATACATTTTTGGGACGCTCTAACCGGCACACACAACTGACTTGCTTATCTTACGAGCGCATCGGAGTCATATGCCACATGCCATATGCCATACACGTTGTTTATGCAACAAACCCAATTTGTTATCAGTTGGGGACAAATTTAAGAAAAAACAATTTTTTTGGTAGCAACAAAATAAACTTTCGCATTTGCTAAGTTATACAAGTAAAGAGATAAAGTATGGCACAAAAAAAAAATGTAAAGGTAAAAAATAAGCTCCAAAACACAAAAAAAGTAGACAAATGTATGCCAAAACGATAGCGGCAACCGTTAAAAGCTGTTCTTGAAAAAAAAAAAAACAACAAAATATGCTGTCAAAAAAGTTTTTAAATTCCCCGAGGTGTGTAACGCGCCCGCGCTCCACTGTCATACGTGTATTGTTGGCACAAATCAGTAACAACAATAAAACTTTCGAGCGAAAAAATAAAAACAAAAAATGGCGACTGTGGCGTCAAAGCTGATGGGCGTGTGCTAAAAGAGTTTCATTGTTATTTTTCAAGCGAAAAGTGGCTTAAATCCGCTTTTTTATCAACGCCTTAGGTAATTTGCATGATTTTTTGCTTCTTCTTTTTGGTCTTTGTTTTGCGTTGTTGTTACGTTTTTTTCGTGCTACAAATTCCGTTACAGCTTGACGCGCTCGTACGCCTTACAGTCACCAAAGTTAAAGCTGTGTTTATAAATAAACAGAAATGCCGCCAGTGGCTTAGAGCAACAGTTGCACACTGGCACACGCTTGTTAAAGTAGTTAAATATGCGTGGAAGTTTTTTAAATGTGAAAAGTGGTAGTCAAAAATAACGTTGAAGTCGGGTTCTTACACAGTTCAAACTTTAAGTGCAAAAAAAAAAAAAATATTAAACCAAAAAAAAAAAAAAAAAATGAAATAAAATAAAATGAAATACAATTAAAAAAATTAAAATAAATTAAAATAAAATGACAGTGTGTCAAGCATATAATATATTTTACATATTAAAAATTTTGTATACTACATTAATGTGTGGGCTAGGAGACCAAACCCCAATTTTTCGCATATGTGTTTAACCTTTTTTTCCTTATCTACAGTCGGTTTAAAATTTTCATACGATATTTATGTATTTAAAAAAATCCACAAACCCATCAAAATCTGCAAAAAGCAAAAATTTTCATACAAAAACCAAAAGACGAACGTGCACAAAGACTTCAAGCATTGCTGCTCTTTGAGCGTACGCATACAAAGACACTTGAGACAGCTACATACCATCATCATTGGCTTTGTAAACTGGCATGCATGCCATAGCATATGTGCACTTAGTTGCATACTTTTAGGTGCTCGTGTTTTGTGTGTGCTTTTTTTTTTATTCAAAAGCCATAAAAGAGCGCAGTTACAAAAAAAAATTGCTTATGAAGTACTGGTTTAAAGCTTAACCAATGTTAATCTACACAAAGAAAAAGCATAAATGAATGAATGTGGAGCTTTTTTTAACTTTCTTTGGTCTGTTTTAAATAATAGCGAAAAAATTCAAAGCAAAGAAATTATTATTTTTATACATATAACTGATTATAGTGGATTTCTTTGATGCATTGAGATAGTGTGTATTAAGATTTGGTGCTATTGCGGAAGTGATATGGTACCTGCTACTTCGTATGAGTGAATCTACTTAAGTGAAGAAATTACTTTTGGGTGCCTAAAAATATGCTATACTTTTAAAGAAGTTAATTTTTTTTTGTTAATTCAAGCCAATTTTTAAGCTTTTACCAGTTTATGAGCTTTTCATTAAGATAAGTAATAAGCAGAAATTAAAATACATCTTTAACTCCGTTACGGAGAGTATTACATTTAAGAGTTCATCTTCGAAAATCATTTATGTGCGCCTAAAAGGCTGCAGTGTTTAGTTACATGCCTCTCATACTGCCAAACCCATCAGCTCTGATCAATTAAACATTTTGGACTAATTTAAAGCAAAATCAAATATTTCTTGCGCTTTAAAGACCACTTAGACTTTAGAAAATCTGACGTACTTGGCATGATATTAACTACTTCTACAGACGACATAATTATTACAGAACTTGAGCATAATCTCGGATCGTTTACTCTGTCTTAAGAGTGCTTGACTCAACATTATGGATTCCAAAAAAAAGGTTTGTGACAATAAAAGGGCACTCGAGGACGTGCACATGCAATGTGCAATTTTGATATTTTGCTATTTATATTATAACAAGCACATGTGTCGCTATTTCTACACTTCCTGCACTCAAACGCCATTTCGCTGCCTCAATGAAAAAAAAAAAATAAAGAGCGAGGGAGAAATTATAAAAAGATAAAAATATATAAAGAAAAGTTTTTATATGTATGTATGTGTTGTACGCGCTCATTTAAATAATTATGCAATCTACTACTTATTATTTGCATTATGATTGCTACACGTACATACATACATGCACACATATATACAAATATTTTATTTTAACTTGCAGCGCTACTTTGCCTTAATGATATAAATTCCTAGCTGTACAGTGTATACACTCATTCACACATACGTGCTTACTTATCCTTTTCCTCACTTTTCCATCATCATTTTCTCTTATCCTGTTTCC
>CAXKVI010000002.1:127614752-127664752 GCA_964058755.1 Campiglossa producta | reverse complement strand
AGCTCCAAGGAAGACTACACTATTAGTCCATTCAAAAAACATAAAGGGCATTTTTAAGACCTTTTCACTTTACTAATTTTTTTGAGGGAAGTCCTGTTTTGAAGTTCAATAAAAAAATAAGTGCCATTCAAATTCCACTCACCATAATATGCATACACAAAGACAACACTAAAGTTTCCATCAGCTTTAGCTGTCAGTTTGGTTGCGCTCGTCTGTTTGCCGTTGTAATGCGCAAGAAATACCCATGCAAATAAATATGATTATAAGCATGCACAAATACAATTTCATGTGCATGCACGTATGCAAAGATATTAAGGAAATATTTGTAGTTGCATATATTAGTGTGATCAAATAAAAAAATGTGTTTTTTGAAAATGGCAAAATTTTGTGGCGGCATTTATGGTTTAAAATTAATTTTAAAGCGCTTTCCAAATAATTTTAAAAGCTGATTTCTTTCTATTTCATTTTTAATAAATTTTAGACTATTTTGGCTTTTTGATTTTTTTTGTTGCAAAAATGGAATAAAAGCTCGCGCGTTTAACATTTCCATTTCGTAAGCTTGATATCATTTTAAAACGCAAGATGTATTTTATTTCAAATAAAAGCAACATGATCCACTTTGATAAGATTTTTATTTTAAAAGCTCTAAAGCTTTTAAGCTTTTTGCAAATTACATTTCGATATCGCTTAGAAATGCAAGGGGGTTATTTTAAAAGCTCTTGAGCTTGAAAGCTTCCATTTGGAATAAAAATTTGCTGGTTAACCAGTTTCATTTCGAAAGCTTAATATCTTTGTAGAGGCATTTTTGGTTTAAATTTTTTGGCATTTTCAATTGGCTATAATTAGTTTAATAGTATTGCTACTCGTACAATGTAAAAAGTTTTGGAAAGTTCGAACCTTTTACTTTGAAATTGTGTAAACATTTTTCGAAAAGATTTAAAAAATTATGAAGAGATTCACTTTGAAAAAATTTATTTTTTTTCAACAAAGTGCATTTGAAATAAGTAACGTTCTCTAAAAGTTAAGTTACAGTGAATATTTTTTGGGGAGCTTATTTTTTTAACAATTACTAACTTTTGTGGGGGTAAAACCTAGAAGAAATTTTTTGAATCACCCTAATATACATATACAAACATCTACCGTTGGCAGCAGTTGTGCTTGAGTCTTGACTTTCAGCCGTACAACCAGAGTGTCATGGGAAAAGACAAGCCCATACGCGGGTTGATAGGCCAGAATCAGACTTGTTGTGGGTAAGAATAAGCCTAGGCTGAGGTACAGTGACACACAAATGCACCACATGCATACACACAAATGCAAGCAATCACTATTAAAATGTAGACGCGTAACGAGCCGCGCAATTCAGCCAATTCAAGTTTTTGAAGGGCATGTCGGCGTCAATATAGCCAATTTATTACAAATATACCAAAATATAGTACCTTTGTACACAACACACATACATACATAACTATAAATATTTATATGTGACTGTATTTGCAAGCAGCTGTGCCAGTATTTGCTTTTACATATATTTTTTGCTTAACTTACATATGAAAATATTTGTCTGGTGTTTGTTTGTGTACAACGGCTTTTTTTGACTCAAGTGGTAATGTACGCCCTTAAATATGCAATGCTTAAAAAGTGGGGAGCGTGAAAAAGTCTGAATACCAATTTAATTGAAAATGCTGTTTGTGTTTTTATTTAAAACAATTTTTTGTTTGATTTGATATGCAATTATTTTTACCTTGAAATCACTCAAATAAATGCGCTTATTGAAATGCAGCTTTCAGCGTAGCAAAAACACCTGCATATCTTTTTAAAATGATATCGAGCTTTCGAAGTGGAACTGGTGAAGGAGCGAGCTATTTCCAAACGGAAGCTTTCAAGCTTTTGAGCTTTCGAAATAAACAGGTTGTCATAGTCTATCAGGTTGGTTTTATTTAAAATAAAATAAGCACCTTGATTTTTGAAAAGATCGAACTTTCGAACTGGAATTGTTTACCGGGCGAGCTTTTATTGCATATGGAAGCTTTTAAGCTTTCAGAATGAAATGGTTGTTTAAGTGCTCCTGGCTGGCTTCAAAAATATTTCGATCTTTTGAACAGTTCCATTATTTGAGCGAGCATTTATTTCACTTCCATAAAAAAAACTTTTATAGTGTGGTTAAGCTTCAAAAAGTGCTTTTGAAGAGGTCAGAATAGTCATAAAATATTTTTATTGCCAACCAAAATTTATTACTATGGCAGTTTGGCCTTTTGTGAGATCAAACCAATGAGCTTTTGACAATAAAAGCTTAAAATGTTCCAATAAATAAATAAATTGGCTTTTAACGTTGTTTATTTGAGATAAAAAATTCAAATTTAAAAGCTTCCCAAAAACTAGCAAAAGCTTTTCTGAAGCTTTTTTTTAATTTTTGAGCTTTTTTATTTTTAAGAAATATGTAGAAACAAATTTAGATTAGATTCCAAGCTCGCAGTTTGGTAATTTAACCGTTGCTTGCTTTGGTAAAAAAAGCTTTAAAGCTCTCCTTTTATTTAACTCACATATTATATATTATATATATATATTATATATATTCGAAAAAAGCAATAACTTCTACACATTAATAACTACTCGGTCAAAGCTTTTAAGACGCTTTCCATATATACATATTTTTATTTCCATTACATTTTCATCCTTCAGGGACTAAATATATAATTTTAATTGCTAATTGCTTTCTAACACCTAAAAATATGCCAATAGCAAATACAAAATGAAGGCGTGCAAATTTAATTAACAGCTCTAATTTACAAATGATAAATATTTAAAATTCAATGTGCCCCTTGAAAGCCTTAAACTTTTATACAACATTATTTTCATTTAATCAGGGAAAGAGGAAAACAAACTGGCGGATATTTATAATTGATGGAGGGTTTCCGATATAAAAATCAAAAACAAATGGGGGAAAATCTCGCCTAAAAGTAGACGTGTTTATATATCTGTAACTACATGTGAGTGTATTCGATGGATGTGCGTAAATGTGTGCCTAGCTAACAAATGCAAGTTAATTTAATCAATATTAATGTTAGTGCAAACATAGGCTGCTTATCAATACAAAACTATCATCTATATATCTGTCGAAGCTCAATTTTGTAGTGCGCCTTAAAATATGTTACGTCCACATACACACACACGATTGTATGCCTAGGTTTTAGTTTGTGCATATTTGCATACATTTAGCTAATTAGCATCGAACATATCTAAGCTAATTAATTTACAACGAGGCAAAATGTAAAATTCTCTACATACTTTTCACCGACTCATTGCATTGCTATATACATATGTATGTAGCGAGCATACACAATTTGTCTATGTATTTAGCAAATCTGTTTAATGGAAACTCAGCAAAAGTGAAATGTATAGATAGTAAAGCCAACAAACGCACAAGCATGTAAGTGAGAGATAAATAAAAAATGGTAAAACAAAAATATTGTAAAACTACTCAATCGAAAATGCCAACAAGCAAAAGGCTGTGCTGCCTAAAACTATGCAACACACATACACAGGAAAATGCAGTTTTGCATATTATCAGTATATGCATGTAAAGTAAGTACCGTGGAGTACATAGTTCTATATCCTCTTCCATTAACATGGTTTTGTTTACGTATCGAGAGTGTGGGTAGTGGGTCAATATTCCTACATTTGCATGTGTGCTCTACTAAAGCTTACCAAATTGTATGAGCGCCTAAATGTATGTTTTAGTATAAATTATGTATGTGCGTTACTTTGTGGAAGAAGAAAATCAATAATATCGTCTGATTTGCATGAACAGATGTGCTTTCTGTCTGATTTTCAAGTGAATTAACATTTATTTGTGCAGGTTCTTTTTTTCATTAAAACAGCAAAGGCTGAATGTTAGTTAGTAAAATAAATATATAGGTACATATGTGATTCAAAGAACACAACAAAAATTTGGGTGGATGGTTGGTTAGCTCGAAATTCTGTTATTTGACAAAGAAATATTGTGCATTTTTTTAAATTACATTTCTGTTTGTGATGAGCTGAATTGCCTAAGCAATGTAAATCACAGAAATAGGGCGCTGAATGTAATTCAGCTCAGCTGAATAGTGCTTAATAACGTCATTTGTCAGAATCGTGTAATGAAAATATCCAAGCAGACTTTAAACAAATCGTTGCTGAATGAGTTGAGGTTTTACTGAATCGCGCTGAATTGAGCTTTAAACTACGGGGAAATGAAAAGAGTAGCGCTTAATTTAGTATAACTGAGCTGAATAGGGCTGAGTAAGGTTGCTATGAAGACTTTATTAAAGAGTTGAATTTAAGAATTTCCAGTAGAATATTGCTTCATAATTTTAAAATTCGTATCGTAAAATGTAGCTGAATGTGCTAAGGACAATATTTGTGTGCTATTTATAATTTTAAACTATTTTTATCTATGCTTAATAGTGCTATCATTTGCTGAATTGCGCTGAATAGCTCAATAACTTATGTTTCTTCACAATTATTGATCCCTTGCATCAATGACATATTTTAAGCAATATTCAATAATGAGAAATCTTGGAAAAAATTACTTTCAGTGGCGCTGAATTGCGCTGAATGGAACTTTAAATATTATTTCTAGGCGAATAATAGCTTTAGTCATCTGATATTTGTTGGAAGCGTTGCAGGATTTGCTGAAAGTGGCGCTGAATACTGCTTGTGTAAGCTGAATTGCGATAAATAGAATTTTAGATGTTATGTCAAAGAGAAAGATCGTTTTTCCATCTGATGTTTGTTGATAGCTACTTCAAAGCGTTGCAGGATTTGCTGCAAGTTATGCTGAATACAGCTTGAGTTTGCTGTATTGTGCTTAATTGAGTATGAATGTCATATATGTACGTATGATAGTTTAGTGCGTCGACTGTTTATTTTCAGTTGTTATGAGCTGTTTAAATACATGCTGAATTATGTTTAGTAACACGCTGGAGCCTACTTGTGTACCAAAATTGTTTGTGCATAGCTTTTCTGTTACGCTGAATTATTTTGAGCTTAGCTGAATTGCGCTGAATAGAACATGTAACGTTATTGGAGAGCGAAAACTGGCTTCTTTACTTATTAGAATCATTTTGAGTGGGATTTGAGGATCTGAGAAGGACTTTGAAGCCACGAGTACATAAAGGAAAGGTATATTCATTGGATATGTACAAGTGGAATTATTTGATTCAATATATTTTTTTTAATATTTTTCTAAAATTCTGTAAACTTGAACTTAAGTTTTTTTCGCTTTTTTTAGCATGAAAAATAGTTTTGACTACCGACAGTTAGATATACCAAAGAAAGAACTTTGTAATTTTCTCATTTTATAAATTCGATATTTCTTTTCTGTATTCTAACTTGCTTTTTACTTTTTTCTATGCCCTTTTCAACTTTTTTAATTTCTCCGGGTTTTTCTCACTTTTCAATTTGTCTAAATTTCACACAAACTCTATCAAGTTGCAATACCTCACAGCTATTGCTTACTCTTATTCTATCTCTATGCATTTTTCCTCAACTCTTTTTTCGATTTATTACTTTGCTTCGTAAGAATTTTCAGCGCTAGCGGCTATTTGGTCCTCTTTGCATTCAATACTTAAAGTTTCGCATTCAATTAAATATTTAATTACCACTTTTAATTAAGCACTAGTTTTAGCCACACACTCAACAATAAAGATTGCTGAGTACAAACTGTTTGGCAAGTAAACGAGAATATGTGCGACATCAACAATAATTGTTGCATACTTTCAGGCGCATATGTGGTTTTTTGTTTTCTAGCTCTATTCTACTCTACTGTACATGTTTTGGTACTTACTTAAATTTCCACTTGGAATGTAGACGTTGCCCGATGGCGTACGCACCAAACACGATGGCTCAAAATCAACGCCCAAATCATTTGGGTTACCAGAGACTAAACGGCCATTATTCATGCGACTCATTGTTGGATTCCTTGGTGGAACATCCGGTGGTGCTGATGGCGTAACTCCTTCAAGGAGATAGCCTGTAAGTATGCAATGAAAAAGAAAAAAGAAGATAAAAGTAAGAAAATTGAAATGAAATGAAAACGAGGTTGGATATATACTAATAAAAAGCAAAAAGATGTGGCTTAATAAGTTTTCGTAAGAATTGAAGAAAAAAATAAAATAATTGAGATACAAAAATGAAAAACAAGAGAATACAACGCAATTAAAATGCAAACGCCAGAGCTGCTTAAAAGGAGTGCAGTGCCAGAAGGAGATGGAGCAGCAGCAGTGGGCGGGGCACGACAAAAAGTGTGGCTGTTGATATAAAAGTAAAAACAAAGTAGAATAGCAGAAGCGTACGCCGATACAAAAGAAATGGCGTGAAGTCAGGACCTAGCTCAGAATAACAGTGAGTAAAGCGAAAAAGTTAAAACGCTATTGAGGCGGTAAAGTTTAATTAAAAATTCAAAATAGTTTTGCTTGCAAGATGGCGCCAAGGCGTTCAAGAGACAATGGCGTGCAGTAGCTTCTCTACTTGAATACGAAGAAAGGCAGACAAATATGTATGCCTGAGTGTAAGTGGTAGTGCAATTGTATGCACATTCAATGGCAGTAAATGGCATCTTAATAGCTTAATAATTATGCCGTTGCGCGTTGTTAATGGACACGCTAACATGTTGGCCTGGCTCGAAATAAACAAAAGAAAAATGCTTTTAAATGTACTAAGGAGTGTATAAGGATCCCTCTGATGTAGACCAGGGCCCGGCAGATGAATTTTTACTGTGAATTGTTATTTGTTTTTTCTCCGTCGCTCACTCGAAAGCACCAAAGCAACATCGTTTGTTGTTGAGTCGTTACTTGTCAGTGAGCGACTAGGCATAACCAAGGACGCCCATTGATTGGTCAGTGCGATTATAGCGCTCTCACAAGTGCACTAACAATTTCATTGGTTCTCAGATTTACGGACAATTGTCCCACTATATGCCGGGGCTTGATGTAGACACACAGCACTGGAAGAACATTTTTTTTCAGGATGAAAACCGTCAGAGTTCTCTCTCCAGAATCTAATCGTTCTCACAAACCTGCTGCATAATTTTAGGTGATCCTGCAAACCAATTAAAAAGCGTAGGAAGCCTTTTCCGTGCGCCCAAAAGTATGCAATATTTTTTTACATTGCTGAAATATTGCTCCGAGTACTGCTAAGGGCATACTTTTTAACGATTTTGACTTAATTTTAGAGTACTATGATAAAATATCTTTGGTTATTTACAAAATCAACTTGTTAATAAAATTGGTCACCCTATACATGCGGCTATGGTCGTAATTCCTTACCTTTATTTTAATACAAATTTCACAACTCATAAGAAGTTAAGTTTCATGTACACAAAGAAATCGACTTAACAAAAAATACGAGTTAATTGCAATTGCTTTAATAAACTTAATCGGTTGTTGAACTCATTCTATGCGCTTGCACGCCTTAAAGTATGCAACTCGACTAAATAAACACTACATATGCTTAAGTATAACATTTACACATTTTCACCTAACGACAGGCAATGATTTTCTCAACATGATTACAGCTATTTCACAATAATGTTAGTAATTATAACTAAATTTCCGCATAAAATAAAAAGAGAGTAAAAACAAATAGATAGAGCGAAAGCGAGCGTGTCGTATGAATAACCATAACAGTAACACTAGCAATAAGGCGGCGAGACATGCAGCAAAGGCAATTTAAATAAATACCAGCACATGTGTGGAGAGTATGTGTAACAGAGAGAGCGAGTAATCGACTTAGTGCATGAAAGGACGATAACACTTCAGCAAGTGTATGTTAGTATGGCACGAAGCCAAATTGTGTTCGTTGACCTCTATTAAAAAGGTTGATGGACTGCACGTTTGCAAGTTTGTTTATTTCAAGCCTTTCGAAGCAATGAAATTGGATCTGCTAACTCTTCACATTGAAGGTATCTATTTAGTTAGGATTAAGGTAACGTTTGCCTGAGGTGCCTGAAGAAATTCACGCTGAGATTTCGTTTATATGTAGCTTATATTGAGCCTTTTGAAGACAACGTACTTTTAAATTTTTTTAAGGCAAACCTTTTTCGAGCTTTTATGAGACAAATCGTTTTTGAGTGTTTTTAAAGCAAATCTTTTTTCAGCTTCTTTCGAGACAAATCTTTTTTGAGATTTCTTTAAGACAAATCGTTTTTAAGAGAAAGCTTTTTTGAGCTTTTTTAAGAGAAAGCTTTTTTGAGCTTTTTTAAGACAAAGCTTTTTTGGCGTTTTGATTTTTTATTTTATTTATACTTGTACAAGTAATTCCATTGAAGATCCTAAATATTTTTCCATAGTTTTTGCTCTAGTTACTATGCGTCGACCTTCAACACAAACTCAAACCACAAAGTAAGCCTATTCTTCCCTCTCATTCACCTTTTTCATAATCATATTTGTGCCACTAATAGCTACTCAGAGCGCTCCATTGCTACATCACCTACTACTACCAACGCACTCCCTGCAGTTTCTTCCACTTCACGGCAATCCTCCAACTCATCACCTTTTATGCATTGAATGCTATTGCTATTTTTACATTGCCTTGTCCTTATTATTATCAGCTGTTTACCCACTTTTACGCCACAATATCTCTGCCATATAGCTTTCTAATCTTGCGATGGCCTTTGCTACGTTGCAGTAATGACAACAACAGCATTGCATTAGTGAAGCGCGGTGACTAAAAATGTCATTTCGTTACGCGCAACACTATTACAATGCGGTCATAGCTATCCTTATTATTACTACCACCGGCGCGTTGCCACAGTAGCTGTTTGCTGATGCATTCGTTATTATTCTAGACGTTGTTGTCGCTGTTGTTGTTTTTGTTTTGCGTTCCACTAACGATTACGCTTTTGTTATTGGTCTATGGCACAGTAATGCGCAATGTCCTGCGGCTTTTGCCTTTCCCAAAATGAAGATAAGCTGCTTATCGCACCAATATTTGCCTGCAATGCGCACGTACTAGAGCAGAGCCGAGCCGAGGGTATATATAGCGCTAAAACTAAGGGGACATGTTGAATGTATGGGTATTTTAGTTGGTTTGTGGCTATTTTGTGCTGCAAGTGCAGTGCAAGCTTATTCTATTGGGGGGAAAAGTTTGTGCTCTAACTCAGTTGTTGAGTTGACTTTTATATTGAAGTTTAAAGCTTAATGTGCATTTTAGTTGAGGTTTTAGTTAAACTATTAGGATGGAGGAATGGAAAAGTTGTGGGAAAATGCTAGGGGACTAACTAACAAGCATTACTTAGTGGATTGGTATCCTTTCAGCACTGTTTCTGTTGTGCATGTCCTGGGAGCTTTACATTGTACTCCCCATGAGCCGGTTGCGAATTATGGACTTAAATTGAAGGCGAACGAAATGCTCATGAAAGCCATCGGGGTTTTTAAAAATGTTTCAGATGCATTGTTGTATTATCGACCTTTTTCTCATAAAGCTAGAAGTCAAACCTAATGTTTTCAAATGTTATAAATGTATGCAATATCAATATCTTTTAGAGGGAACTTGGAGATTGGCGATTTTTTCATAACTTTCCAGAGGGACTGTGTAATTTTTATACATATTTTCTTAAAGCTAGGATACAGTCCTATTCTCTTGAATTATGTCTGGAAGCTAACATCTAAAAGAAACACTATACGCCTGAAAGTATACAATATTGGTTTATTATAAATCGATTTGGAGATGAAATTTGGAACAGCGAATTAAAGCACTTCGGAATAAGGGTTCAGACCATTTAAATCTATTTTTTAGGTAATATGTATCTCCAAAATTCCATGTGGGCCTGAAAGTATGTAAAATTTTTTTGTTCTAAAGACATTTGGAGATGAAAGTTGGTAGAGCGTATGGAAGGCCTTCGGAACCAGTATTAAGACTACTTTGTGGTATGTATATAAAGCAATTGTCTTCTGAAACTCCATGTGAGCCTGAAAGGATGCAACATTTTTTTGTTCTAAAGGCATTTAGAGATGGCAATTGGTACAGCCAATGGCAGGACTTCGGAATTAGTATTAAGACTATTATGTGGCATATAATTTTTGCTGATAAAGCAATTGCTTACTATTCTCGTGTTGATCCTAGAACTATGAGCAACGTACGCCCAAAAATATACACCCAAACGAAACCTGTCAAACTTTCAGCAAGCCTAAAACTATACTAAAAAACTCGAAACAAATTCTGCAACTAATTTCTTTGTTAGAAAACTTTTTTAATCACTTTTGGCAATTCAATTATCGTTCTCTTTTTTGTTTGACCTACTTTTAGGCACTTATTTGCAATAAGCAAATAGCGCAAAAAAGTATGCCAAAAATAGTCACACACCTTTGTTTCCAAGCTGCACTCATTAGTTATTCCCAAGCAATTTGTTACCACTCACTGACCTTGCTTTTACTAATTTACTTTTATGGCGTACGTAAAGTTAGGCACGGCAAATTGCAGGCAATCGTGCGCCTAAAAATCTACTATATTCTTAATGAATCAATTTAATTGCTAAATACTTGGGTACGTTAGGGATAAGGAATGCTTTGCTTGCCAAATTTGTTAATAACACAAAAGGGCAAATTTCCAACAAATGATCACAAAAGTCAAGAAGACGTGAAGCGAGTGTGTGCGGTTCGGTTGAAGAATTATGCAAACCTGCGCCAAAAATTATGTGACAAATTGTATTAACATTTTTTGGCTGATAAAATCAAGAGAAAAATTACGGGTAGGCATGCTAGGAATTTTATTGTTTTGCGCAGCGGGGAGAGCGAAATTTATTTTGATGAGTAGATATTTTTGTAAAAAAAAAATAGAACTTTGACGCATAAAAAATGTTGATGGCACAGGAATTAAAATTGTAGAAAAAAAAAAAAACAAATTAAAAAGAGTAATAAAAAATAATAAACAAAAATATATATTTGTATACTTTTAAAGAAAAGTAAATCAAATAGAAGGCGTCCAACTAATTTCAGTAAAAAAGTGGTTCTGAAAATCAGTTGTCGGCAAAAGTGATGCATACTTTTAGGGGCTGAACACACATGCCATGAAATTTGCTATTTTTTGGAAGTGAGAGAGCAATTCGATTTGTTCATGAATTTTAAAAACTCCATTAGTGATTCAAATGAGAATGGTGAAGAAGCTAAATTGCAAGGATATAAACGAAAAGAATGAAGTCGACTATCAAAGTAAAAAGAATGAAGGTATAACAGTATACTAAAAGTAAGACCACTGAAAACGAAAAAAGTGGCGAGCAAGCAAATTGTGCTGCGTCAAATTGCAATCAGCTCAAAATTATTTCACAGCCGGGCACAAAGTGATATCAGCAAGTAAACAGCAATAAAAGAAATTCCAAGTGAATGAAATAAAAAAAATGTATATAATACACTTTCTCCCCAAATGGCGTATTCTGCAAACAGGATAATAAATTTCCAAAAGCATTCACATAGAAAATTTTAAGCTCATTTATGAGCTTAAAAATTTCCTGCCTTTGCCATTGGCAACATTTTTTTTTGTGCCAAATAAAAAGAAGAAGAACAAGTAGAACAAGAGGCATAGATATGTGGACATCTAACTCAATTCAAATGCCAAAAGCAGACGCAATCTTTAGATGAAATGCAGTGAGCAGAAAATCAAGTGAGCTTAGATGTTGAAGCGGAAGCATAATGAAAGATGAGATTTCGCTTTGATGAGGAGAGAGCGGAGCGGTGTGTGTAGAAGGACTTAGATAATGACTAGCAACAAGATTATGTACGAGATGATAACGATGTTGTTTGTAACGCAAGCACTTTGACACACATTTCTCTGTATAGCTCTCTGTGTGTATGCGTGCGTAGGCTTAGTTGTTGGCCTTTTTCTTCTGTCTTCTTACAGCACTCAGTATGCTTTCATGCAACCACACACACTCGCCAATCAGCTGCTTAATCGCATTTGCTGTTACACTTAAGCCGTCCGTCGTCGACATTGCGCTGCTTGTGGTTAATTATAAAGTACGGTGGTGGTGCTTTTTATACGCGAAGCGCCTAAAAGGTGGATATTTAAAGTATCACGTTGTGGAAATTCAAGCTTTGCAAATGGGTAAGAGAATGCCACAGCTGGATTGTGGTTGAAAAAATAAAAATGTTAGAAATAGTATGAAGAAAAATATGTGAGAATAAATAAATTGCGGCAAAAGAAGTATACAAAAGGATGAGAGTTGATTAAATATTGAGATCTGAGTTGATCTTAATGAAAATTAAAAGCAATTATCAATTTTCGAAACTGGCAGATTTAAACCACGCATACTTTTAGGGGCAAGCCTGATATGCTCATATTGGCCATGCTCCCATTAGTGGAAGGTGAGCTACTGGGATCTCGTTTGTTTGTCGTATACTTACTGACGAGATATGAGTCACCCTAGGTGTTATTCGTTGCAGGTGGTACAAAAAAGATCAGCAGCACTTCTTTGATTCCATTCTTCTGCCTCTCTCTAACATTTTTAAAAGAATTCTTCCAGTTTATTATCACTGATAAACACTTTATTGTCTGCATTTCAGTTATTTCGCTTACTCAGCTGTAGCTGTAGACAACAATGTATACTCGGAATAACTAAGTAATTTTCACAATTTCTTATCTCCCTTCATCTTTTTCATCTTCGCTTGCTCTCCTCAACCTGTAGTTATCCATTTACAAGATTTACTTTCTTATAAATTTTCGTCATTTTAATTGTGTTTAATTATGAAATTTAACTCATTGCTGTGGTTCGTTGGAATTTGGCATTTAACAATTGAAATTTTACACTACACGAAATTCAGAGTATTTTGGAATTTGCTTCAAGGAATGTTTATTGCATAATTTTCGGGGTGGCTTGTTTGTCATTTGGCCACCAACTAATCATGTTGTTGATAAGGCTGCTTGGTGGTAATTTTTTGGGGAATTCTATTATGATTTGTGAGTTTGGACCAGAATGCAGGAGATGGATGTTTTTCTTGGTTGAAAAATATTTTGTTATAGATAGAGATCGGAAAAATATGTCAAATCAAGCGCCTGAAAAAACTTTCTGAATTTATTTAAAAAAAAAATTGGATAAACTGTAAAAATTATGTTACTGAACTCTAGTTATAGATTTTTTCTTGGTTTGAATTTTCTTAACTTTTCGGTGCATACTTATGGGCCGACAGTCAGTTTGAGTGGTTGAAACTTGATTGTAGAAGAGAAATATATTTTTTTTAATAGATTTTTTCTTGGTTTAACTTTTCTAAATTTTGTTGGAAATACTTTTAGGCTGACAGTCAGTATGAGTGGTTGGAACTAGACTGCAGGAAAGGGATATTTTTTTGGGTGAAAAATATTTTGGTATAGATATTTTCTTAGTTAAAATTTTCCAACTGTTTCGGTGCATACTTTTAGGCAGACAGTCAGTCCGAGTGGTTGAAACTTAAATGCAGGAACTTCTTGCGTGAAAAATATTTTGTTATAGATTTTATCTTGGTTTAACTTTTCTAAATTTTTCGGTGCATACTTTTAGGCTGAAATTCTTGTATCAGAGTATTAAACACACAACTTTTTTAATTGCAAAAATTGAGAAAGTCTCTGAGCACTTCTTTCCATTTATTTACCAAGCTTCTTCCAAAAAATGGCTTCCATTTCTATTTAATGTATCCTCTTTAAAAGGCTTCTCCTTGCTTTCCTTAAAACCATCTACATACTTTGTTCAACTTTGGCGGCGCTGTCAGTTGAAGTTGTATGTCAATATTTGGCATGCGATACATCAGTGGCAGCAATTGCAAAACACAACAACATTATTCATCCAGCAAGATGTAATTGTTGTGGTAGTGCTAACATTTGCGATTTCATTTGCAGTAATGAAAAGCTAATACGCAGCGCAACGTCAAGCAATTGTAAGTAGCAAGCAACAATAACAACAATACATGCGAGTGTATGTACATATGAATGTATGCGCATGACAACAATAATATCAATAGTGTGACAACAATAATAATAATTGCGTAAGAGCAACAACAATAGCAAATAAACAAGTAAATAAGCTGAGTACCAGAGATGAAAAGAAGAAGACAACAAGCAGAAGAAGAACAAATGTATTCCAAAAAGAAATCTGTGAAGCATAAAGAATTGCAATTTATTACGCCTGAAAGTATGTACTCCAGTTTGCATTTCTTTAATGCTTACTAAGTCAGCGTGTGTTTGATATGTCAAAATGTTTACAAAACCTTTTGACAAAGTAATCAATGGGCGAGGGTATACATAAATGTGTATGTATGTGGGACAGAGTTACCTCTAAATTTGCTGTAACACTTTTGTAGATAGGGTAAATATTTTATTGTCTACTTTTAGATCGATACTATAATTTTCTAAGCACACAAAACTATGACAGTATTTTAGGCTTAAAACTCTTTAAAAAAATACAAGCTTTTAAAAAACTTCTAAAAAACTCTCTTGAATTACGTATAAGCATATTTAAAATTCAATTTGTGGTTAATTTCTTTCCAAATTTGGCAACACTAATATAAGTATATACTAATACATGTAAGTAGCTCAGGAAAGTATACATCAAGCGAAGCGAATGATTCAGTCAATAAAATTGAGTCAATCCAGTCAGTCAAGTTGCAATCATTTTAGCGTGCAAGTATTTTAAACAAAAGCCATGTGTGTCTATGTATGTGTGTGTGCATGCCAATGTTTATATTTCCGCCTTCACTTGGTCATTATTGAATAACGTCGTGCTCGCTTAGTTGTTGCCCGTTGTAGCAATGCACTTACACTTCTGCCATAGTGGGTCATATTCATTTGTTTGTATTTGTGTGTGTTTGTGTGCTCAACAAAGTAGATTGCAGCAATGTTTATTGCTGCTCTTCGTTCATTATACAAAGTTTAGATAGTTCTTTCTGTGTACTTGCTGTCATATGCTTGAAGTATTTAGTTTCGAGTTGAGTGATTGCACATTGTAGTAGCTGTAGCTGTAAGTGTAAATATGTTTGAGTGTGTCTAAGCAGCACTTTAATTGTAAATATTCGATCAAAATTGACAGCGTAAAGTGGTTGATTGTATGAAAGTTGGCTAAGGGGAATGTGTGTCGGCTGAAGCTTGCTTGAATTCATTTATACATATATTTTTGTAGGCAAGGAATTATTAAAAACAAAATAAAAAATATAACAAAAAGAAAAAATAAAATAAAATAAAATTAAACAAAATAATATAAAGGAAATAAAATAAAATAAATTACAAAAAAATATAAAATAAAATTAGTTAATATATGTAGTATTAAATAAAATAAAAAAATATATAAAAAAAATAAAATACAATAAAATCAAATAAAATAGAATAGAATAAAAAATATAAATAAAATATATTAAAAGAAAATAAAATAAAATAAAGTAAAGTAAACTAAAAAAAAATAAAATAAAATAAAATGAAATAAAATAAAATAAAATAAAGTAAAGTAAACTAAAAAAAAATGAAATAAAATAAAATAAAATAAAATAAAAAATAGAATAAAGTAAAAAAATAAAATAAAATAAAAAAGTACGTGTGGCACTCGGGGACTGCCGCGGTAAAGCTATTACATATCACTTTTTATCAACTTATGCAATTATAATATTTATGAAAACTCAATGAGCACATTTATGACTTTAGAGCAGTACAGCCTTAACCTGTTAACAGTATAGCCTATACAGCTCCAATTTTATGTAATCGGCGTGCTGCTAATATCAGTACAATGTCACACTGTTAGTATAGCCTAAATGTAGGCAACACTTACAGATCCAATATTAATCTAATGTAATGTACAGCTCCAATTTTATATAATCGGCCTGCTGCTAACATTAGTACAACGTCATACGCCTCAATGTAGGCAACGCTTATATTTATTTTTTATCAAGTTATGTTTCTAACGCCGAACCTTTTAACATTGAAAAAAGTCCGTTACGAACTTTTTTAACATTAACATTTTTTTCATTTCACTCCCACCGCCAAGGCCTGGTATTAAATCTATGCAATAGCTTAAAAAGAAAATAAAATAAAATAGAATAAAATAATATAAAATAAAATAAAATAAGATAAAACAAAACAAAACAAAATGAAATAAAACAAAAATATAGAAAAAAATTAAAAAATTTAAAAAAAAAAATTATTAAAAAATAAAAACATAAAATATAAATTAAAAAATAATATAAATTAAAAAATCACATTGCTCTTTTCGGCCAAAATTATTTTTTCAACAACCACAAAAGCCCACCTTCAAAGTATACCAAAACTGCTAGCAGGTATGCGCCTAAAATTATGCTTGAATTTACTTACAAAACTTTCGCTTCATAAACCTTCATTTAAGCTGCCTTTATTTTTCACATGTAAGCTGCTCTTATGACCATTTAAGCTTGGTAGTAGTAAGTACACAGCGCATAAATTGTTTGTAAATATTAAATATTTGCCGCTTAGAACATTGACACTACTCACTACTTTTGTAGCACAAAACAAAATGCTGCTGGCCGCACAACAACAAATCTAGCAAACAATATTTCTATTAAAAACAGAATTTCATACCACAACAACCAAGAAGCATTGAAATGCCGCAACTAATGCAGTCAACACCACATTAATGCTAGTTTATCCGACCCAAGCTGGTTGAGCTTGGACTGAGTGGCTGTGTGAATGGCTTGTTTGACTGACCAAGCTGAATTGGAACGAATCGAAATGCCTACTTGTAGGCGCATATTTAATACAATATGTGTGGCATGCAAACATACATATATCACACTTGTTTATTGTATGTATATATGTGCATTTATTTATAAATATGTGTGCGCATTAGTTGACATAAGTGTTTATTGTATGGTCGGTTGGTTAGCTCATTTGCTATGGACTGTTGGGTTTGTAACGAGCAGTCAGGCGGTCATGCTGTCTGAGCATATCTACCTTGTTTGGTGATGGCTTAAAAGCTTTAGCGTTAAAGAGCGCAGCTTATAGCTCAATGAATGCGTTGACTTACATACATAAACTACGTAGATTATTAAATTTTGCGAGGCATACTCATATACTATTGTTCATAAATTCGTGTGCGTGGTCATTGCTCCTTTGTTCAAGTTGTTGTTGTAGTATTTGATTGTAAATTTTATGATAATCAATAGCAGCAGCAGCTTAGCTTCGCTCAAATACTACTGCCACAAACAATACACGAAAGCAACAACAACAACCATAGCAACAACTATGACCATAGTCAGCCGCATTATTTATGATGTGTCGAATGCCAGGCTAAATGTCATTTGTCATTTGCGGCAAAAGCTAAAGCTACTATGTTTGTAATAATTGTGTGTGTATGTCTGTGGGTGATATGTGCGCTCATGTACGCAACTACAAACAAAAATATATGCTTTTATTAAATATGGACGCATAACCGCAGGAATGTGCGATTTAATGAGGCAAGAAGACCAACTTATACCCATCTACAGTGGAGTTAAAAGCACTATAAAGTCCATATCAAAATTGCAAGCATTACAAAAAAAAAAAACAGAAAATAAAACAAAGAAAAAATAAAAAAAGAAAATAAAAGAAAAAAAAATAAACAAAGTAATATAAAAAAAAATTATAAATAAATAAAAAAAAAATAAAAAAATTTTATTAAACTAAATAAAATACAAAAAAAAAATATAAAATAATAAAAATAAAAAAAGGACTATAAATTCCATATCAAAATTGCAAGCATTACAAAAAAAAAAACTAAAAAAAACAAAGAAAAAAAAAAATAAAAAAAGAAAATAAAACAATAAAAATTAAACAAAGTAATATAAAAAAAAATAAAAAAAATTAAAAAAAATAAAAAATTAAATTAAACTAAATTAAATACAAAGAAAAATAAATGAAAAAAATATAAAATAAAAAAGGACTATAAAGTCCATATCAAAATTGCAAGCATTACAAAAAAAAAACTAAAAAAAAACAAAGAAAAAAAATAAAAAAATAAAATAAAAGAATAAAAATTAAACAAGGTAATATAAAAAAAAAATAAAAAAATAAAAAAAATTAAATTAAACTAAATTAAGTACAAAAAAAAAAAAAATAAAAAAAAAAAATTATAAAATAAAAAAAAATTTTATTAAATTAAATCAAATACAAAAATAAATATCTAAAATATCTAAATAATATCTAAAATAAACATCTAAAATAGAATAAAATAATATAAAATAAAGCCAAATTAAACTAAATACAAAAATAAACAAAAAATAAATAAGTGAAAAAAAAAATTATAAAGTAAAAAAAAAATAAAAAAATGAAGATTGAAAAAAAATTAACTAAATTAAATCAAATACAAAAATAAATAAAGCAAAAATAAAATATCTAAATAATATCTAAAATAAATATCTAAAATAAAAAAAAAAATAATATAAAATAAAGCCAAATTAAATGAAAAAAAAAAAAAAAAATTGTGGCTTTTGCCGAAAGTTAACTTTTCCATTGCATACTTTGTGGCGTTATAACTATTTGCTTGTTTATTATTGTACGTGTAAAACAGTATTTATGGACATTTGCTTGATGTTGTGCTTGCAGCTAGGATACACGTGTATGTATTGTGATATTCATTAGAAGCAAACAACTATACACTGGCAAACACACACACAAAGCTAGCCACCACAACATAATAAAGCAGGGAAAAGTGTCAAACTATGCAGTGCGAGCGTACTAAAGGTGAATTTTAAACAAAAGAAATAACAACAAAAAACCATAACAAACACAATAAATTTAAACTATAAATAAAAAAAATGCAACATTAAAATTATAGCAACAAAGCTGCAGCTTAAACGTGACTTACATACATAAATACATTAAGTGACTTTTTGCTATTTTGTTGTTGTGTATTATTTTCTATTTTTCTTTTTTGCTTGTTAAAATTTGCTGCATGCTGCTTGTGATTTGTTCGTTGTGTTGTTGTTTGTGTTGCTTGTTGTGTTGTGGAACAAACATTATTTGACATGCCACACGAGCGCAATAAAGTTTTGCGCGCACAATCGCTGGTCAGGTGAGATTTAAGCGGCAAAGCGACAAAAAAAATTGGCAAAAATAAGTAAGGCAAGGACTGTCCGCGGATGTGCTTTATGACCTTCATAAAACGGGGAAACAAATAAAATAAAGGAAGAAATAAAAGGAATTAAACAAAATAAAATGAAAAAAAAAATAATTAAATAAAATTAAATCAAATATAAAAAAAAAATAAAATAAAAAATTTAAAAAATAAAAAATAAAATAAAATACAAAAATAATATGAAAAAAATAAAGTAAAAAAAAATAAAACAAAATAAAAAAATAAAGTACAGAAAAAAAAATACAAAAAAAAAAATAAAAAAGTACAATAAAAAAATAGAATTAAAAAAAAATGAATAAAAACAAAAAAAATAAAAATAAAAAAGTACAATAAAGAAATAGAATTAAAAAAAAAAATGAATAAAAAATGCACAAAATAAAGTTCAAAAAAAAAAAAAATTAAAAACAAAAATAATTAAATAAATTACTTAAAGTAAAGTAAAAGATAATAAAAAATGAAATACAACTTATTTACCTACATATAGAAAAATAAAATAAATTAAAGTAGAGCAGTACAGCCTTAACCTTTTAACAGTATAGCCTAAAAATAGTCAACAACCTATTTTATGTAGTGTACAGGTCCAATTTTATGTAATCGGCCTGCTGCTAACATCAGTACAACGTTATACGCCTAAATGTAGGCAACGCTTATATTTACTTTTGTCAAGTTATGTTGCTAACGCCGAACCTTCTAACATTGAAAAAAAGTCCGTTACGAACTTTTTTAACATTAACATTTTTTTCATTTCACTCCCACCGCCTAGGCCTGCGATAAAATCTATGCAATAGCTTAAAAATAAAATAAAAATGTAAATGAAAAAATAAAAAAAGCAAAAAGGAAAAAAATAAATAAAAAAATATGATAAAAAAATAAAATAAAATAAATGTGGATCAGTGTTTTTATACCATGTCATATTCGTGAAAGGCATATGAAAAAAATACAACAAAAATGTTTGTTTAAAACAAACCAAATAAATTCACCATTTGTCCGTTGAAAAAAGGTAGCTTTTGTGGGCGTCACATGTTCTAATGCATATTGAAATAATGTCAAACTACCGCAAAATAACAAACATTTGCTCAAAGTTAATACAATGAAGCTGTTATTACTGTTGTTGTTGGTTGTATTACAAATGCTGTGCGGAATGTCAAACAGTTAATAAATAAGCGAAAATCGCTAAAGTAGAATAAAAGGACGCTTGCGAAAGTTTGTGGTTAATAAAATAACAGCAGCTGTTTACGAAAATATTTGCTGGGAATTTAGGCGCACAAGATTTAGCGAGAAAATTGGTTGTGTGTATATACATATAGCAAGTAAAAAATATATGTATGCAAGTATATAGCTACATGTACAATTGCCAAAGCTCCACCCAATTCATTTACACTTTTTTCGTTTCGACATTTTTCTTTTACACTCGCTTCGACACCGCTTTAATATGGCCTGCATTTAGGCGCTAATCAAATTTAATGTGACCGCAATCCGACATTAAACACGCACACTCGACGCGCACTCTTACAAGCGCTTACCTCATCTCAACGTGGCACAACAAATCACATTAATGCCACATGTCAGTAAAAGAAATAAATTCTGGCTAAAGATGCCATAAACACACACATATGTACCTACATGCAAACAATGTAAGCTGAGTGCTAAATCGTAGTCGGCTAAGAATGGAAGAGTAAATAAATCAAAGCCGCCAACTTAACTAATTCTACTTATGTCTACTTGTTTTATTCGTAAAAGGTTTTTATGCTACTCGAGTTTAGTGGTTTTATGCGCGGAATTATTTGCTAAAACGCTTAATTGATTTTTGTGGTGTGATTGCTTTAAAGCGCCTAAAAGTATGCTGCGGAGCTTAACGAAATTGAGTGTAATTGCGGATTGAGCAGGCTTTGTGGAATGAAATCTTAAAAGGTGTGTATGGTCCGAAGCCATATTCTCAACTTTTTAGCCAAAAGCTTTTATCAGCAAAACTTTTTCAAATATTTAGTTTTTAATAAAATCTTTCAGGGCAAGACTTTGAATTGATAATTACTTTCCATAATTTTATAACTTCCTTCTAAATTCTCCTCTCAAAGTTTTCTTGAGCTTTGTTCGCCAATTTATATCACAAATAACTTTCATTTGCCTAGATTTCCTATAGCTTAAGTTGTGATGTTCTTATTAATGCAAAAAAAAAAAACTACTAAAACAAAATACTTTGCCAATTTCCATCTTCAGCATAAACTTTTCCTCCATTGCCCCAGTTTTGAAGTCATACAAAATTTTGTATTTATGCCAAATTTCCTTCCATGTCATTTGCGCCACACATTTGCAATCACAACAAAATATCTTGAGCATTACGCAGACTAGCTGAGTTTTGAAAATTGTCAACAGTATATCTAGGAAAATAGCAGCAGCAGTTCCAAAATAATATTCAAAAAAACAACTGTCAACTAATGCGTTTTGTTTTATTCTTCGCAGACAACAAAAATGTTTTTGCGCATCGAAATAGTTTGGCGAATTATTTTGAAGTTTCAATTTTGTTTTTTTGTAATGCACATTTGTTTTTCAGTTTGGTGTTTTTATGAAAATGCTGCTGAAAATTAAATGAATTTTGTTTGCATAAAGTTTTGAATGTGGCACAAATGGTGCGTAAAACATAAAATTAGTGTGAGTGGAAAGAAGTAGGATGAGTCAGTGAGAGGTAACTGAAAGAAATTCGATCGAGGGAGAAGAGTTTAAGTTAGCCTAAAAGTATGCAATGAAATGGGAAAAAATTGCACTCAAAAAAGCATTGAAATAGAAAAATGCAAGAAATAAAATTAAATAAAAAAGTAAAAAAATAAAATAAAGTAAAAAAATAAATAAAATAAAAGAAATAAATTAGAATAAAGAATATAAAAAAAGAAAATCAAGTAAAATAAAATATAAAATTAAAAATAAGCAATAATAAAAGCGAAGAAAAAATAAAAGAAAATATAGTAAACAAATAAAATAAAATTAAAAAAATAAACTAAAATAAAATGTAACAAAATAAACTAAAATGAAATAAAATAAAATAAAATAAAATATAATAAAATAAAATAACATAAAATAAAATAAAATAAAATAAAATAAAATAAAACAAAATAAAATAAAATAAAATAAAATTAAATAAAATAAAATAAAATAAAATAAAATAAAATAAAATAAAATAAAATAAAATAAAATAAAATAAAATAAAATAAAATAAAATAAAATAAAATAAAATAAAATAAAATAAAATAAAATAAAATAAAATAAAATAAAATAAAATAAAATAAAATAAAATAAAATAAAATAAAATAAAATAAAATAAAATAAAATAAAATAAAATAAAATAAAATAAAATAAAATAAAATAAAATAAAATAAAATAAAATAAAATAAAATAAAATAAAATAAAATAAAATAAAATAAAATAAAATAAAATAAAATAAAAAAAAAAAAATAAAAAAAAATAAAATAAAAAAAAAAAAAAAAAAAAATAAAATAAAAAAAATGAAAAAAAAAAATAAATAAAATGAAATGAAATAAAATGAAATAAAATAAAGTAAAAAAAAAAAAAATAAAAATAAAATAAAATAAAATAAAATAAAATAAAATAAAATAAAATAAAATAAAATAAAATAAAATAAAATAAAATAAAATAAAATAAAATAAAATAAAATAAAACAAAATAAAAATGAAATAAAATAAATAAAATGAAAAAAAAACTAAAAAAAAAATATATAAAAAAAATAAAATAAAATGAAATAAAATAAAATAAAATAAAATAAAATAAAATAAAATAAAATAAAATAAAATAAAATAAAATATAATAAAACGAAAAAAAAAAATTAAAACGAAATACAAAAAATAAAATAAAATAAAATAAAATAAAATAAGATAAAATAAAATAAAATAAAGTAAAATAAAATAAAATAAAATATAATAAAACGAAAAAAAAAAAATTAAAACGAAATACAAAAATGGAAAAAATAAAAAAAATAAAAAAAAATTAAAAACATAATTAAAAAATTAAATAAAATTAAATTTTTTTTAAATTTATATACATTTTTTTTTAATTATTTTTTATCATTATTTTATTTTACTTTTTAATTTATTTTAATTTAATTTTCTTTAATTTAATTTTTTTATTTATTTTGAATGAAATCATCATTAATGTAGCATATCGTTAGGTGCTTGAAATTTGTGTGGCTTTCCGGCTAGCTGGAAATTATTCACCCTTTCGGAAACTCGAATTATTATGCTTTCTGCAACAAAACACATCTTGTTCCATATCTTAAACGAAAGTGCGATAAGATATGAAAACAAAAAAAAAATCAAAACCACCAAGAAAAACAGTCAACAGCTGTATGACAAAGGCACACACACACACAAGAAAGCGAACGAGTTGAGTAACCGAGATAATATTTGCCTGAATCGTCAGTAGTTGGTAGTTGTTACACTGTCTTGCTGATTACTTACAGTTTACCCCAGCTATGCAAATAAGCGCCAAACGCCATGCCGGTAAACAACAGCGTTTGCACAGCGTGAGTTTATATAAGCTATAGTCACACAGATTTAATCACTACTGATGAATAACAGCAAAAACACAAACACACATACACACCTGTGTATTCATAAACCCCATGCTTATGAAGTTCAAAGAAAGCGGGTGGGTTTTTATAAACACAAGAAAGTGGTTTTTGCTAAGTATATAAAGCGAAAATTTTAATGAAAATCTTTGTATATGTATGTATGTGTTAGACGGTCGTTGAACGTAAGTCTTTAAGAAACAAGCTTTGCGCTTCCGCATGCCATACGGTTTATTTATAAGTACAAAGACTTCTGAGAATACACAGTTTAATATATTTATGCATGTATAGATAAATCATATGCGGGCACATATACTTGTATACCTATCTGCTATATATGCTTCAAAACTGATAACTTTTGTTTATACAAATTTTCCTATACTCTTGCCTTTTATGTAACTTTACTTGTAAGCATTCATCCGTAACATTATCACCTTAAGGTGTTTTCGGTATGTATGAAAAGTTTCTTCAAAACACGCGTCGATTTAAACTTAGCTAAAGGCTAAAGGAGAATAGGAAGAGGAAGGAAGAAAGCGTGTGCTGGAAATGTGTCATATGTAGATAGGGTGTGGGTGCATTTTTCCAGAGCAAACATTCTGAGCTCACACTGTGATTACCTGTAGCTGTGTATTAGAGGTTGTGAAATATCCCGCTGATAAATTTAATATTTTGCTCATAAACAGCTCTAAATATGCATGTGCGGTGAGTGGCGCAGTCTAGTTTGGCGTGGGTTAAGGTGTAGGTGTCTTGGGGATTAAAATATTATATTAAACTTTAGATTTAAGATGTAATCAAGTTGATGATACTTATTTTGTAATTATTACGCCAACATGCATATTTTGCTTTAATACTTTCTATGAGCTTAGGAATTCGAAAGTATTTAGTTTGGGAAGTGATGAGAAGGTGCTTTGCTGCGTGATGTTGTGATTGTCAGCATCTTTTACAAAAAAGTTTTGTGCTTTCCAATTTTGATATAGGTGCGAAAAGGGTTAAAACTCATACGAAATTAATTTTCGTGGCCGATAAAGGGTTAAATATTTCGAAAATTGTTTGCTTCAAATTCTAGGTGTGATCTTTTCGCAAGAAATTTTGAAATTAATAAACACGCCGGAGAGTATGCAAATATGTGCATAATAAATAAGTATGCCCCTTAAAGTATGCAACTTTTTTCAAATGGAACGCCAGGTATCACGATTGCAATGAATAGTCTCTCAATGACAGATGACATCCTTCTAATATGGTTTAAAAGGGTAAATAAGATCCTGGTCTTGTTATGATTCTTATAAAAAAAAATCTGTTTGGAGAGAAAACTACCATGGAAGAAAATTTTTTGTCAGAGCGCTAAATCTAAACACTTGCATAGTACAGCACTTATTTGAGTTTAAGCTGATATGCTATGAGTGCGTTTGATCGCATCATAAAACCGCCCCTTGAAAACTTTCAATCCACATTTCACATTTATAGTTATTGTAGCGCCTAAAAGTATATTCACAGTCCACATTTCACATTTAAGTTATTGTAGCTCACGGTCCAAGAGCTATCTCTACTGATTGTGCTGCGACTATAGTGAAATTTAGAGGTTGTTGCTATGATATGAGTGTGTTTGGTCGTATCATACAACCGTGCCTTGAAAACCTTCACTCCATATTCATAGGTTTAAAAGTTATTGTAGCGCCTAAAAGTATATTCACGGTCCAAGAGCTATCTTACAGCTGCCTCTACTGATTGTGCTGGGACTATAGTAAAATTTAAAAGTTTTGCTATCGAACAAATTGTAAAAATTGCCTCACTGAACCTGCATAACAGATAGAAGCAGTAATGGGTGTTGTATACCTTTAGCCACATTTTATTAGGAATTTTTAAGATTTGCTGTGTGTAAGTTTTATTTATTTTATTTTAGTTTCGTTTATTTTATTTCAATTTGTTTTATATCCTTTTATTTTTCATTTATTTTTATTTTTACACTTGTAAACTCGACATTGACTTTACTAATAAAAATATTACAGTGCATAATTTTAGGCGTTCCTTATCTGCAATCCGAACTATAAGTAGCATAAAAATGAACCATCTCAGCGTTACGCCTAAAAGTATGCAACATTTCTGTCTAACATTTCAAAAATTATGATTTCCCCGAACTGTGCCAAGTTATAATTTGATCGTGTGTTTCATTCGAAGCTGTCGGCTTGCCAAAAAATATAATTTTTCCTGATATGTATTTTCGAATAAAAATTTTTGTTTTGTCGAAAATTTCGTGCTTAATTTACTGCCAGTTGTTGCGCTCTAAACTTTTACTCATTCAACTAAATTTGAAATTTTCAAACTCAACTAAAAGTTTTTCGCGTCTGTTTTCACTTAAATTAGGTTAATTTATTTTTAGCGCTTTGTTGTTGTTGTTGTTATGCACACTGTTATCTATGAGTAGAAGACGTGGAAGAAAGTGCATGCCAAGCGCCGAGTGTCAAAATGATGTCAGTATACATTTTTTGCACAGTCAGCCTCTAATGCCACCGCTACACCCGCAAAAGCTTGCATACACACAGGCGCACAAACACTTATTTGCTGGCACTACCGCAAGCGCATTTTCAAATGCATTTCTCACTTCACCTGCCACACGCTTTTGCACTTGTGCCACTTGAGGCGTTTGCTATTTTGAATAATTTTGTATGTTTGTAGGCGCAAAATTTTCGCAGTTATAATGAGCGCGCCCAGAAGTAGGCAACATAAGTTTGCAATTCGTGTGCATTTTGCAAAAGTAGGCAATGTGAACTTTTTTTGCTGAATCTTTTTTAGTGATTAGATTTTTTTCGCCGTATTCATGGCGCGCTCATTATTTTTGGCTTGCATTATTTTGTGAGCTAAAAATATGATACCCTGAATATGCTTTTTATGACAGTTTCTTGTCGTTGCTTTCAAAGCTATTATTATCGCGCTGCTTTTGCTTTTACTTTACTTTTTTCTTTGCTCTATCTATCTTTTATGTAAATTGAGGTTATGCGCCTGTGTTCCCTAGAATTGCCTAAAGCGCGTTCGCGCCTTAAAGTATGCGCTGAAAATCACACTCTTAGCTATGCAAGTGCCTGTCACGCCTACACCATTGACTTTTCACCTTTATGAGCGCTTCCGAATTTATTCTACATACATAAATGATGATGAGAAGAGTTCGGATTTAAGTGTGCAAAAAAAGCACGCCTAAAATTATGTTCTATATTAATTATAAAAAAATAAAACAAAACAAAATAAAATAAAATAAAATAGAATAAACTAAAATCAAATAAAAAAAAAAAATAAAATGAAGTAAAACAAAAAATAAAATAAAATAAAATAAAATAAAATAAAATAAAATAAAATAAAATAAAATAAAATAAAATAAAATAAAATAAAATAAAATAAAATAAAATAAAATAAAATAAAATAAAATAAAATAAAATAAAATAAAATAAAATAAAATAAAATAAAATAAAATAAAATAAAATAAAATAAAGTAAAATAAAATAAAATAAAATAAAAGAAAATAAAATAAAATAAAATAAAATGTAACAAAAAAAAATAAAATTAAATAAAATGTAACAAAAAAAAATAAAATTAATTAAAATGTAACAAAAAAGAAAAATAAAAAAATCATTAAAATAAAATAAGATATTGAAAAAAAAAAAAATAAATTAAAAAAATTAAAACATACAAAAATAATTAAAAAAATAAATAAAATAAAATAAATAAATAAAAAACAAAATAAAATAAAAAAACAAATAAAAATTAGATAAAAAAATAAATTTAAAACCCCATTAGAATTTCACATATTTTTAGGCGCTCGGTTTTGATACAAATCTGATCTCTAATGATATGTTGGCATTTGCTCGCTTTAAAGTTTTCACTAAAACAAAACTCGACTCATAATTTATTTGGACGCAAAGAAAGAAGCAGATAGTAGAAAGCATTTGTGGTTGAGTTAGAGATTAAGGTAAACTTTGTAAACTTAGTACCCAGTGTAGTGTATGGGTTAAAACGCTAAGCAGCAAAGGTTGAGATTGTGATGTCTACCGTTAAATATGTCACATGAGCAGCCTCTGCAACACTCAAACGCTTACACCGCTAGCTAGCGCTAGTCGGTGCAAAGTACAACCATACTTAACCTTCTTTGGCGCTGAAGAGGGTAAAGTGTTTGCATAAGAATATGTAAGTATGGAAACTTGTGTGGGTTGAAAAGCTGCTACACATTTTTTTGCCATTCCAACACTCAAAGGCACAATCATCATCACTGCCGTCGTTGTCATGATTCCTATTATTTTGCTATTTTTTCCATTTCCATGTTTTGTTAGCTGTTGTAATACTCACTAAGCTTTTGTGGTTACTTTTACCGGATAATAGTGAAGACAGAGAAATTAAAAGTAAAAAAGAAAATGTGTAGAAAAAATGATTTGTGCGCGTTAGACGTAACAGCCATTATAACTCGTTTGCTCGCGCTGAGTGCTATGTATTTTATACTCTTTCAACGTCGGCTTATCATTGCTGCATAACCCTTTTTATGAATTACGCTTACGATTCGTGGCCTTAAGCCTCTTGCATTCATAGCAACTAGAAATATAATTAATACTAACCGATAGTGACGGAAATGTTAGATGCCATTGCATACTTTTAGGCGTTGTGATGTTTGAGCGTGTGATTTAGATGTCTGCACCCACTCTACTCTACAATCTAACTTGTTTGTCTACCATATTTATGAGAGCACAATGGCAAGTGCAAGTGCAAGTAGGTTGGTGTTAAGCGCGCGCATACACACACACACACACACTCAGCTCTATGAAGGCATGTAAACATGCACTTATTTCAGCATTGTGTTTGCTCATTGCTTATTAATGATTCATAGGCCAAGTGCAAGCACACTATGATTTTGCCACTAATTCTAATCGCGCTTTGTTCATAATATAAAATATAAAAAAATCTGCTATGCAATCGTGAGTGTATGTGTGTTATGCTGAAGCAGCGCAATTGACATAGAAAAAAAAAGAAAAAATTATAAAACCTCTCAGCTCTTTTTATTGTGCAGTTGTCGTCAACGCTCATTGAGTGTATTGCTAATTCTTTGCAGTTTGCTGCACTTTCGCCTGTCTCCCTCTCCAGCTGAAGCTTTTTTTGTGCTCCTCTTACTCGCAGTTCCTTCGCAAACAATGCTTGTTATGCACTGCTTTTTCTCAATTTCTTTTTATCCTCGCTCTCTTCTGATTTTTCCTCACTTCGCACAAAAGGCACAGGCACTAAGTAGTTTGTCTGCACTTGAAAGTGTTCAATGGCCGTAAATATTTGCTGTGCTTTACTCTTTTGTGTAAGTCTTCTTGACTGCATTTTTTCTCACAACTAAATAGTTAAACTATATATAGATTTTTATTAAAAAAAAGTTTTTTTGTTTGTTATTTACTTACTCTTCATCACCCTTTGACTGCATTTTATTGTTTCGACCCTCAAGTCGTCTGCAATGGCAAATCGATGATTTTTAAACGCTTCATGTGCATGTGTAATATGCCACTTGAAACGCTTTTGTTGAGGTCAAGTGCACTAGTAAATGTCTGAGAAATTTTTAAGTGAATGCCACAAAGGAAAATATAAGTGAGAGAAGCTCGAAGAGTTTCTTAATTTCTTGTGTGAAATATAAAAAGTGCAGGATTTAAGGATTTAAAGACTATAGATAACAATGGAATTTGCTTAAAATGGTTATATCAGTAGGAGTACTAGTTTCGCCTAAAAATAGGCAACACTTTTTTATACTAAGCTGTAGTTTCTTTTCTTCAAGTTTAAAAATGAAAGTGAACATAATTTCTTTAAAACAATTTAAACAAATCTAAAAAAACGCCAACTAAATCCCCTTCAAATAATTGAAAGCCTAGCAATATGCAGCCCTTTTAAGCAGAAAAGCTCCTAAAAATAGGCTACATGAGGGAAATACTCAAAATGTAACTTGTATGCCTGATAGTATTTTTTGTTCTAAGCTTGAGATTCAGCTAATTTTTAGAATTTTCCAAGAATTTAATTTTCTTATTTTATTTTATTTTTTTTTTAAATTATTTGATTTTATTTATTTTTTTATTTTTTCAATCTTATTTTATTTTATTTTATTTTTTTATTTTACCTTATTTTCTTTTACTTTATTTATTAAATTGTACTTTATTTTATTATTTTATTTTATTTTACTTTATTTTATTTTATTTTATTTTATTTTATTTTATTTTATTTTATTTTATTTTATTTTATTTTATTTTATTTTATTTTATTTTATTTTATTTTATTTTATTTTATTTTATTTTATTTTATTTTATTTTATTTTATTTTATTTTATTTTATTTTATTTTATTTTATTTTATTTTATTTTATTTTATTTTATTTTATTTTATTTTATTTTATTTTATTTTATTTTATTTTATTTTATTTTATTTTATTTTATTTTATTTTATTTTATTTTATTTTATTTTATTTTATTTTATTTTATTTTATTTTATTTTATTTTATTTTATTTTATTTTATTTTATTTTATTTTATTTTATTTTATTTTATTTTATTTTATTTTATTTTATTTTATTTTATTTTATTTTATTTTATTTTATTTTATTTTATTTTATTTTATTTTATTTTATTTTATTTTATTTTATTTTATTTTATTTTATTTTATTTTATTTTATTTTATTTTATTTTATTTTATTTTATTTTATTTTATTTTATTTTATTTTATTTTATTTTATTTTATTTTATTTTATTTTATTTTATTTTATTTTATTTTATTTTATTTTATTTTATTTTATTTTATTTTATTTTATTTTATTTTATTTTATTTTATTTTATTTTATTTTATTTTATTTTATTTTATTTTATTTTATTTTATTTTATTTTATTTTATTTTATTTTATTTTATTTTATTTTATTTTATTTTATTTTATTTTATTTTATTTTATTTTATTTTATTTTATTTTATTTTATTTTATTTTATTTTATTTTATTTTATTTTATTTTATTTTATTTTATTTTATATTATTTTATTTTATATTATTTTTATTTTTTTATTTATTTTTATTTTCTTTTATTTTACTTTAAATTTTAACAAACAAAAAACAATGCAAATTCAAATGCAACCTTGTAACACTTATTCAACAACAACAACTTAATGGCGCCATAAAAATTCAAATGTGCCCCAATTTTTCACGAAGAGTGTTTGAAGAGTTGTTAAATCGATGTTTTATGTTTAGCCTTGAATTGTTGACTTACTTTTTATGTTAACCAACTTTTCAAGTTTAAATTGTGAGCTCGCGATTTGATTGGAGAGGTTTTGTACGTGTCTACGTTTGGTTTCGCAGTTTTGGGAGCTTGTGTCAAGGAGCGCAGGGTGTGTGAAGATGGAAGGAAAGCGAGATAATTCAAAATTAATTAAAAAAAAATTTTATTAAAAGCGGATGAAATTTTTTATTTGCAGTCAAATGCAACCCAGTGCAAATTGAACGCCTAAAAGTAGGCTACACAAATTAAAACCATGAAACATCTGCTTAAATAGACTAGTCGTAACAATTATAGCGCTTTGTAGGTGAAAGCTATTGATTTAAGTATGCTCGATTTTTTCTTTTACTTTCTTATGAAAGCGAAAAAAGGGTCACTTAACAGAATTTGAACACACAAACTTAAACTTTTCTATTCTCTTTTCATATTACTTCACTAATTTTTCTTCATTTAAATTATTCACAATTTTCATATCTCATCTGTGTCCCAATTTCACAAATTTTTCATTCAGTGTTGTACATTTTGCTTTGCTCTTTCTCACAGTATCCCTCATATTCCACTCATTGTATATATGCGCTTCAATAATTTTACTACTTTCAAGAAAACTTCTTTAATTTGAACATATAATTAGCAGTCAAACAAACACACACACACTTCTACTCACACACATTTAATAGCTGATAGCGTTTGGGGAGCAAAAAACGCAAAACACTGAAACTTACACAAAAAAGTTGTAAAAAAAAGAAAATTAAAAAACATTCTGCTCTCAAAAAGTAAAATAATTTCGCTGCATGTAAATGTTACCCAGAAACTTTGTTTCCCCAAGGAGCTGTACCATGCAAGTACTCATACTCATACATACAAACATTCATTTTTACTTACTACATTTCTTTTGCCCTCAAGTGTTGTTATTTGCCCAAGAAAACATAAAGAATTGCGCCACAACTCAGCTCTGATATACAGAAAGTAGCAAACTACTTGAAGTCAACAACTGAAGTATAAATGCAGGCGCATAGCAATGTGATAGTGTGTGTATGTGTAGTAGTCGGGTGAGTATGTGTGTGTGCCACAATTGAGGTTGCACTTATGCAAATAACTTTTACTCTCGAAAATGTTGCGTTGAAGAGCTCACTCGCGCATATACAAACAAATGTATTTTTCTAAGCAATAATAATGACGCTTGTGGAGCTGGAGCGTACCAACAGCGTAGCGGTGGTATAGTTAAAGTGTACGCAAACAGCGACGCTGTGGTGTTAAAACATAAAGAAATGGAAAGTTTGTGTAGCCAAGCATGCATGAATTTCATGATTTTCATATGAAAGCAGTATACTTGACTGCGTGGGCATAGCTCGCTTCCCAACTATCCGCTGCTATCGCTGTGGAAAATTGAGTTGTAAATACAAAAGTTGATTTGCCTCTTATTGGAAGTTTTGTGCTTTTTTTGTTTTTCCGCTTTATTTTCCCTCTTTGTTCTTGTCTACACAGAGAAATGCTGCCCGAAAACTTTAGACATCGCTCATAGGTGCAGTCGTACACTTGAGAAACTTCTTTAACTTGCCTACAATTTTTTATGAACAAGAATTGTAGAAGAAAAAATGGAATATGTAAAAATGTGTAGTTACGGCGATTATTTAAATCAATGTAGAGGAGGAGGTACAACGATGAGTAATCCTATAAAAAATCCCATTAGTCTACGATGAATCCGAAATGAATCGCCAATGAGCATGTCCTATGAAGACACTAATTATACCCTTTAATGCTTAAAGATCCTCTTTTCTCCCTATACAAAAAAAAAAAAAAACTATGAAAATTTTGCCTTAAACGGACTGGTTAAGGCAATTATAGCGCATTGTAGACGAAAGAGATTGACTACGGTTCACTCTCTTTGGAGATCAATCGCACAATTTCTTGAAGGGATGTTAATGCATTTCTTGAATAGTTCATCCTATAAGTATACTACTTTTGTTTGCTTATGAAATAAAAAAAGAGGCCACTAAACAGAATTTGAACACATACCACAGTCGTAGGGGCTAGTTTAACAACATTTTTAGTTGTTTGCTGCTTTGAAGAAGTCTTCTCTCTGCATTCGTGAGGTAGGGGAAAAATTGGAGCCGGAAAATATGCAACAACTTTTGTATATATTCTAAAACGATTAGACTGATTAAAATATTATGTTAAGCCAACACAAAACTATTTCACTTTTGGAGCTGTTGATTTTATGAGCTTTGGCTGATAGACTTGGAGACATTTTTGAGGTTGAAAAGCATAATAGCTTAAGTCATATATCATAGTCATTTATTTTGGACTATAACTTGAAACTTAGTAGGGTAAAGCTCTCATTTCCAAAAACTCTCATCTTGCTCGAAATGTTGAGGCACAAAAGCTTAAATATTAAGTTTGATGGTAAATGCCTTCTCAGCAAGAAGTTAAAGTATTTGCTATATCTGAGAGTAATAGTATTATTAAGAGTAAGAGTAAGAAGAGTAAGAGTAAGACTAAGAGTAAGAGTAAGAATAAGAGTAAGAGTAAGAACAAGAGTAAGAGTTAGAGTAAGAGCAAGAGTAACAGTAAGAGTAAGAGTAAGCGTAAGAGTAAGAGTAAGAGTAAGAGTAAGAGTGAGGGTAAGAGTAAGAGAAAGAGGAAGGGGAAGATGAAAAGAAAGAGTAAGAGTAGGATTAAGAGTAAGAGTAGGATTAAGAGTAAGAGGAAGAGTAAAAGTAAGAGTAAGAGTAAGAGTAAGCGTAAGAGTAAGAGTAAGAGTGAGGGTAAGAGTAAGAGAAAGAGGAAGGGGAAGATGAAAAGAAAGAGTTAGAGGAAGAGTAAGATGAAGAGAAAGAGTAAGAGAAAGAGCAAAAGAAATAGGAAGAGGAAGGGTAAGAGGAAGAGGAAAAGGAAGAAGAAGAGGAAGACCAAGAGGAAGAGGAAGAGGAAGAGGAAGAGGAAGAGGAAGAGGAAGAGGAAGAGGAAGAGGAAGAGGAAGAGGAAGAGGAAGAAGAAGAGGAAGAAGACGACGTTGAGTAAGAGTAATAGTTAGAGCAAAATTAAGAGGAAGAGGAAGCGGAAGAAGAAGAGGAAGAAGACGAGGTAGAGTATGAGTAATAGTTAGAGCAAAATTAAGAGCAAGAGTCCGAGTACAGACTTCTCACAGATCGATATTTACTTCAATTATTACCACTACCATCATTATTATAAACATCATTATCAACACCAACATATTACTTTTCTTCAAAAAAGCTTCAATTTGCAAGCTAATAAAAGTTTCTCTAAACGGCTCCGCTCTATCCAACTTTCGGTTAAATCTCATCTTAACAGTTTCCATCTTCTAACGAATGCTCTTTGAGAGCCGCCTGTATCATCTATTAAGCAAAGGAAAAAAAAACAATTTCCTTTCACTTTCACTGAGACTCTCGCTTCTTTTCATGCTTTTTGTAAACTTTTACTGTCATTTCATTCAATTTGACTTTAGAAACTGTCCGAAAAACTTGTAATTCAATTTACTTCCTTTATAAAAAAAAAACACAACTTATACCAACATTGTGACCTTACCTTTGTTAAATACAATTTTCAGTTACTCTAACTAGTTACAAAATCAAAGAATACTGTAAATATTCTAACTTTCGACCTTGTAAACCCCAAACAACTTTTCATGCGCTTCCCACCTTTGTCAACAAACTACGCTTTTCTAAATATATTCCTACCCTCCTGCTGCAGCGTACCACTGCTTTCTACTATACAAACTTGCTACCTCATTTTGTTGCAAGTTAATACTTTAGCAGCAATATTTTGTTGTTGCTTTATTTTTCTGCTCATTCTTCTGCCCCCTACACTCCCTACACAATATTTTAATTTAAAGCGTGCCAGCTTGCCAACTCATTTTTGTTTAAATTAATGTTTAGCGACGCTGACGCCAAGGTTATTTTCTTTTGCTTACATAGTAAGTAAATCCCTGGCCAACCTAACAACTTTTTCGCCTCATCTGAGCGCGCGCTGTTGAACAAATTTTTCATTATAAAATTATTTGACTTTTTTTGTGGTTGTTATTGCATTGAATAACATAAGTCGCACAATATTGCACAAAATGTAAACTAAAATTTCTTGCTAGAAAAAAGTACAAAAAAAAAAATAATAATAAAAATAAAATAAAATGAAATATATTTTGCAGGAAATTGAATTCCTTTCTATGCCAAGTCCCTAAAAGGGATTATGCGCTGCCATCATTTACCCAAAAGCATATACCGGAAAAATCATTGAACGCCTTGCCCAGCTGATGCCGTAGTAAGCGAGCTTTTTTGTTAGTTGTGTCTGTGTGTGTGTGTGTGTGTGTGAAGGGAAGTGTGGCATTGTGGCGTGCACAAAATGGCCCAAAAGTAGTGGCGAGTTATATTTTGGGGTTTCTGGGTTAGTTCAATTAATTTTATTTCTTTACTTTTTTATTTGTATTTTTTTTTTTCAAAACCATATATATTGATTTGCTGTAAGTTTTTGCTTTGGCAAGCAAATACCCAAGAGATTGGTTACATAACCGAAGCCTGCTGTGGCCAAAAGCAAAAATACAATAGTTTAATTTTATTTTTTTGCTAACTTGTGAGGCGAAAAAATTGCAAACGTCAGCCATAACTAAAAGTTCAAAATTAGAATATATGTCATGGGAGTACAAGCACACTCATACCTAATCGCATAGAGAGCAAACAAATAGCTTACAGGAAATTACTTCGTAGAATGTTATGTACTTGAATGGGATTTCTCATAGGAATTTCAAAATTAATATTGAGAAAATTTAAACTATTCGATAAATGGTCAAATGTAGGCGTACTGCGCCTGAAAGTAGGGTGCGAGTGTTTTAGTGGAACGTGTCTCTGCAAAAAATGTGATTAGTCTAGGATCAATCCGAGATGAGTCGCAAAGGAGCGTGCGGCCCATGCCAGTTCTGTTGTCTTTATATGAGTTGAAGCGTCCACTTTTGTTTGAGCATGTCCTATGAAGAGACTAATTAGTCCAGTTAGAGAGATCCCTTTTGCTGCCTTACGGTTACAAAGGAACAAGTTAACTTTGAACGCCTAAAAGTAGGCTACACAAATTGAAACTATAAAAACATGCACTTAAACAGACTAAATACTTAGTCGGGACAATTGTAGCGTATTGTATACGAACTCGATTGATTACGGATCACTCTCTTTGGAGATCAGTCGCACCATTTTTTTTGAAAGGATGTGAATTATTTTGGATAGTTCAACCTAAAAGTATGCTGGGTTTTTTCTTTTTCCCTCTAATGAAAGCGAAAAGAGCCATTAAGCAGAATTTGAACAGATACCACAGTCATAGGGGCTAGTTTAACAAAGTTTTGAGTTGTGTGCTGCTTTTAAGAGGCCTTCTCTCTCCATTCGCAAGGTAAGGGAAAAATTGGATCCCAAAAATATGCAACAAATATGAAATATGTTAAGCCAATACAGCACTGTTCCTCTCCTGAAGCTGTGCTGCTTACAAAGCTTAATTTGATAGACTTGGCGATATTTCTGCGGTTATTAGCCATAATAGCTTAAGTTGACATATCATAATCATATATTATTGACGTATTGCTTATAATATGGTAATCAAAGGCTCTTTATCAAAATTGTAAATACTTTCGGTTTGATCGTAGATGCCTTCTCAGCAAGAAGTCAAAATATATTCTATTTCAATCTAAGGACGAGACTTGACCTGCTTTTGCAAGATTAAAGTAAGAATAAGAGTAAAAGTTAGAGTAAGACTAAGATATGGCAAGAGTGAGAGGAGAGAACACAAGTGTAAGAGTAAGAGTCTCACTCAAGAGTAAATGTAAAGTAAAAATCATAGTAAGAGACTACTAAGAGTAAAGTTAGAGTGAGAAGGAGTAACAGTGATAGTGAGTGTAAGAGTAAGAATGAGAGATAGAGAGGCGTAGAGAGAGAGAGGTAGAGCTAACCGTAGTGCTGCGGGGAGAGTGAGAATGACTGGGAGGGTGTGGTGGGCGTGATAAAAGGAATGTTTCAAAATTATATATACAAAATATACTATTTAACAAGTGGTTTAGTTTTCTTTTGAATTATTTTGATATCACACTAAGAGCTGCAGCGAAGCGTGCTAAAGTTTGCTATCGATATAAAATGATTTAGTATTTCGCACAAAACATACTCAATAAATTTTGCGCCCCTTGTGAATATGAAAATAATACAAAAACACACAGCAATATACCCATAAGAGCACACATGATATAGACTGCACGTTCATTTACGCGTAAAACTTTTGCTCTTCATAAACAATGCTATCATAAAATTGACAATTTATTTAGTAACAAAAAAAAAAAAACGAAAATGCAGTGTATGCTATCAAAATTGGGACAACTATATTTAAGTATGTAAATGCTCATTGAATTTTCCAATTAATATTTATTTATATGCACATGACACACACACACACAAATACACACGTAATACATGCTGACAACAACAAAGTCAACACATTAAATGTGTTATAAGCCAACATAATTGGATTTCGATAAACAATTTCACATACAAAATAACATTAATTTTATATGCGCTTGCGAGTGTGTGTGTGCGTGTGTGTGTGCTATTTATGATTATATAAATTATTTGTAATATTAAAACATATGTAGTTTGAAAATGCTGTAATATATGCTTGTGGTGTACGTATTTAGTGAATATAAAATGAAATTGTGAACAAATTGTGTCAAAACAAATTTATTTACACCAATAACGAATATTTAATTGTATGAGCGAATATTAATTGCGTATAAGCAGCAAAAGTTTACAAGTGACTTACATATATAGTACATGAGTATGTGTGTGAAAGTACATAACTATAAAGAGTTAATTCCAAAGTAGACCACTCGTCCGTACAGAACTCAATTAACACAAGCTGAGATGAAATGAAAAGGTTTATCACAGCATATATGTATGTATGTATATTTTTTATTAAATGAGTAGAGACAAGCTGATGTGGGCCATGTGCATTAAGTGTGTTCATTTTGAACTTGCTCAAAGTCAGTTTAACTTATAGTCTAGATCATGGGTCGGCAGATTTGTAAATGCAGGTGTATAAGTGACAACGCTTATACACGCGCTATGATCGCCCGAACTATATTTTTAACATTCGCTGACCAAACAAGCGACACCCCCACGCGATGTGGTTTCGCTCCTTGCCCAGCGACGACTAAATCATTTGGTAAACAAATAGCACAACGTGTCTGTGTGATGAATCGAACTTGTTTGACTGATCTTAAGATCTATGGGGCGCCGATGCTTGGTCTAGATTTATTAAATGTCCTTAAACTGTGTGCAAGCTTTTTGTTTCCTACACGGTGAAAATATTGAGCCTAAAGATTAAAATTTTTGACCGACCCAAATTTGGTATCAAATTGAAACTAAACTACCCTGCAGCGATACCTCAAACTAGTTAGAAAAATACTAGTAGACAACTATAATTTTCTGGCAGAACTCATGCTATTCAGAAAATATCCATTTCATACTAGTATACAACTAGAATTTTCTGGATGAACTCATACCAGTTAAAAAATACAAAATTCATTCGTTCCGTTTGCTTTTTTTTCTCTTATAATTCACAGATGCTTTTTCATGATAGGATAAATACAAATAGTCGCTGCTTTCTTAAGAATAAATATGAAAATAAAGGCAAATGATAAAGGGTAAGTCATGGAAATTGTGGTTGAAATCATACTAGTCCAGCTTCAATGCTTTTTTTTACTAGTATTGAACTAGTATATTTCATAGTAGTCATTTTTGGACTAGTATGGGGACTAGTTAATTTTATGGAAATCATACTAGTTCAGGTTGAACTAGTATGGGACTGGTATTTTACAACTAGTATAATTTTAGTATATCATGACAAGTAGATGACTGGTATGTTCTGGTCGAAAACTGACAATTGACATTTCGTAGGACATCAACACGTAAAAAATATCAGTTGGTTATATGGAAAAAAGGCAAAACAATGACTAGTTGAGCCCGGTGCACCAAAAACTTATATTGGCCATTGCGTTTCCAACTGTGTGTCCCAAGTCCCTAAGTCGCCGGAAAGTCAGATAAAACTCGTTTCTTTTGATGAAGCATTGAACTATCAGCGGATTTTGAGCAATATATATGGAGAGCTGCAAGTCTCTGGATCACCGGCGAGCTAATCAAAATTCGATTGGAAAATTTCCACCGTTTTCAGCGATTTTCAGTTGTCTTGATCAGCGCGACACCTAGCGCAATTTTGAATTTTACATATTATTTTGCCATCTTTAAAGAATTTGGTGACTTGTTTCAAGTTCCTAGGCCACCAGGAAATTATTTTAAATTTTGAACGGGTTTTCCAAATACCTCGATCAAAGCGCCACCTAGCGAAATTCTTTTGATCAAGTATTGTATTGTCATTGCGTTCTTAAGCGTTGCTCAACTTTGAAGTCTCTAGCTTATCGGGACATTATTGAATTAACGATCCCAAGTCCCAAACCCCATTTTTTTAAACGATTTCAAGTTATCTCCATCAGCGCTTCATCTAGCTTACACACTTTTACCGCTAGCTGGTGCTGGAGTCGCTAGATAGCAAAAACTATGTTAATGCTCCGATTCTCTTCGTTTTTGGCGCGTATGTTCGATATTTAATCACGAACTGTTACAAAAAATAAATCCACTAGGTGGCACTCCTGTTTTTAACGAATTTGAATCTCTAGAATACTCACTGTTTTGAAAGTGCTTATTATTTAAGTAGTTCCCTTAAAATTTAAACGTTCACACACATACTTCACGCTTTGTTGAGCTTACCGAGGTTGCTGAACACAACAACAACAAAAAGGGATAAAACGCGCAATAATTGAAACAAAAAGTTAGTAGTAGTATTAAATCGCCTCGGCCACAGCATGCGACCACAACTACTTTTAGAGCGCTTAAGCGTACAGCACAGCTGCTCGAGAAACCACGCGTGCGCATACAACCAATCCACACAGCTTATCTACAGTTTGCAAATCAGAAAATGAAATTCATTTGCATTTTTAAGTGGCCTGCTAAAGTGAAGTGGCAGTAAATGGAACGAGATCGGCTACTTAACCGCTAATCGCATACAAACTTAAGCAATTAATTAAGGACTATTAAAGGAAATCGCATTTGTAAAATATAAATGAAAAATAACAACAGAGCGCACAGAAAAAAAAAAAACAAAAATCAAACAAGACGTAGTCAAGGCGGAAGGAAGACAAAACAAAAGAAGAGAAAAAAAATTTAAGAAAAAAATAATTGAATAAGTCAAGAAGGGGAAAGAAATCAGCCGATAAAGCTAAGTAAGCACATACCTAAATAAAAAGTGCAGTTAACAAAAGACGAGCACACACTCACGAACGTGGGCGCAGGAGTGAACGCGAACGAAGGCGAGTCAATGCAGAGCGCTTGCTCACATATCTTAAGCCCACGTAAAGGAAGTGCAGGAAGTGAAGGCAAGACAAATTAAAAATTTTTACCTTAATAAAGTGCCACTACAGAGTAAAGTAAGTGGGTAAGTTAAGATTACAAGTAGTAAATGAATAAATGAATGAGTGAAAGGATAGATGGCTGGATTGATGGCTGGTTGTTTGGTTTATATGGACTGCATCAAGGTGTAGGTCGACGAAGACGAAATTGCAAACATTCGGGTATGAAGCAGTTGGACAAAGCACTACAACTTTGATGGACAAGACGAAATGCTTTGGCGATAAGCGGAAAGTAAGCAAAGTAGAAAAGCAAAGTGGATTTTCGTATGCCAAGCAAGCAAGCATGCATGTGAAAGTAAGTACTGAACAAAAAATTGTAATAGGAAGTATTTGTAAGATTTACTACCGTTGGTCGGGCAATAAAAAATAGTGCATTTTGCGATATGCCAAGTAATAGTGCAGAATACAAATGCAAAATGCAAAAACAACTAAGTAAGTGATGTGAATGTTAGAGCACAGAGGCAGTGCATAACCGCTGGTCAGTAAATGTTTTATTGTAAGCACGTCTAGAGCGCGGCCTCCACAAAAGCGTTTTGTGCACACATTGGAGTGATTTGTAGGAGTTGAGTACACATAAATTTTCAACTAATTCATTGGGAAAAACTGTTTTTTATCTTTTTTTTTTTAAATAATACCTTTCAGGATGTGGGAATGCTTAAAAAGTTGTAGGTGTTTTGCAGTAGTTAGACTAAAAGCATGAGTCATGTTATGTCTTGTAGTTAAAGGAGTAGGAGTTTTCTTTGCACACAAGGCTAGTATGTGGGCAGCCTGTGATTGTGAGAATGTGAAGTAAGTGCGTTTGTAGGCGGTAGCGACAGCGAATTAAGGCTCATTTAGCAGTGGTCAGCGTTTTTTTTCTGGGACGGAAAATTAAGAATTTTTTTCGCGCTTATATATTCCAGTTACACAACGGTAACCATCTTCAGGGCAGACTGTTGACAAACATGAAATAATGCAAAATAATGAAAATTATAATTTTGCCCAACTGAAATTTTATAACAAACAATAAAAACCTAAGTACCTGGGTGACCGAGCTTTCTCGGGGCTTTCAATTTAGCGCTTATTTTACTTACCCAAAATGATCTCAAAATGATTTCAAAATTTTCCCAAAATGACCCTAAAGTAATACCAATATAATTCTAAAATGATTCCAAAAAAACCCTTAAATTCTCCTAAAATTATCCGAAGTTGGACCCAAAATGACCCAAAAATGTTACCAAAATGATTCCAAAATGACCCCAAAATGACCCTAAAATGATACCGAAATGGCCCCAAAATGATTCCAAAATGACCCCAAAAATACCCTTAAATGTACCCAAAATTATCCTAAAATGACCCGAAAGTAATGCCAAAATAATCCTAAAATGATCCCAAAAAGACCTTTAAATGTTTCCAGAATTATCCGAAATTGATCCCAAAATTATTCCAAAATTACTCAAAAATGATCCCGGAATGATCCCAAAATGACCCTAAAATGATCGCAAACTGATCCAAAAACGATCCCAAAATGACCCCAAAATGATCGGAAAGTGACCCCAAAATTGTTCCAAAATGATCTCAAAATAGCCCCAAAATTATCCCAAAGTAACCCCTAAATGATCCCAAAATGATCTAAATATGATTCCAATGGTAACCCTGGGCGACCTACTTGAAAATATTTTAGTTTGCGTGTCGGCGAAAATACCTTTTTTTGATACTCATTATGGCATATCCTACTCCATAATTAAAAAAAATTGAGATAGGTGGCAACCCCGAAATAGATAGTCTTAGAATCAATCGTACTATCTATATGCCAAGTTTCATCCAAATCGGTCAACCCCTTTCCGAGATAGTACCGGATATACAAATATACAAGTTTAGCTCGTTTAAAGTTATAAGATAAATCATAAAAATAGAAAAAAAAACATAAAAATAAAAAAATTATTCACATACATCCGCACTGTGTGACGTGAAGTTGTGTACTGCCTGTTCGTAAGTAATATTTTTTACAAGTGAGTGCAATTATCCGTGTCTGCTTTGTAGTTTAATCGTATGTTATACAACAATGTTTGTATATATGAGCGCAATTATCCGTGTCTGCTTTATAAATAAATCGTATGTTATACAAAGCAGACACGGATAATTGGGCTCACTTGTACAAACATTTACTTACAAATAGACAAATAAAATAAAACAACTTGGTCCAATTTTTTTCTTTTATAGTCAGGGTCTCTGTAGACTCATTTCTAAATCCTTTCTTCCAATTATTTTTGACCTATAACATTCTATTTTTTTCCCTATGCAACTTTGATCCATAAGTAGCAGGTATCTTTATGTGCATATTCCGTACATACACATACATGTACCTACCTACATCTTAGTTAGGAGCGCGTCTACTGTCGCAGCATTTCAATGGATTAAATGAAGTTGAACAATTTCAAGACGTTTTTATTTATCTATTTGCCCTGCCTCCAGGAATTTGCGGCGATAAGTGGCTAGCTTTCGAAGCAGCAGTAGAAGATATGCAAGTATGCATACGTTTAGCTTTGATGTGGGAGTAGCGATAACAGCGTTCCAAGCTCTAGCACATATGCCAAGTTAACTCCATTTTTTTTTCTATACTCTCTCTCGCTAGACACATATTTAAGCAGCTATTTTGCTTGCTATCTTTTATCTGCGCTTTTGTGAATTGCACGTTAAACGAACTAATAAAATAATCGCTTTCATAGCGATAAGTATCTTCATGTTTCCATGCTTAAATAGTAGGAGCATAAAATTTATATCTGCACTTAATGCAACAATATACGAGCACCTACTATAGACAAAAAATATTCATATAGCACACACTTAACCACACATGGGAACGCACTATAGGTACTTATGCTCTTATCTGATTAAAGCTCGAGCTCATGCACTTGTATTTGTAGCCGATAGATGTAATGTAGGAAGTAGCACGCTTTTGACATGATTTATGTTTATTGGCAATCAAGGCATATAACTCAAGTGAAATAGTTCTGTGTGAAAAAATCAACTCTATTTGTATATGTATGTATGTATGTTTTCTGTGCATAAAAGTGAAGCTCAAGTGCTTTTAAATGGTATTGAATTTGATAGCGGGTATTTTATTACATTCACTATCTCATTATGCCAAACTAAACTAGAAATTTTTTAAGTGTTCATAAAAGTTTTACATTTGAAGAAACGCTAGACTCTGAGCCAGCTTCCAGTAAAATAAACTTAAATAGAAAATAAAAAATAAAAATTAAAAAAAAATAATGAAAATAAAAATAAAATAAAAATAAAATAAATTTAATAAAAACAAGTAAGGAAGTCTAAGTTCGGGTGAAACCGAACATTACATACCCAGCTGTGCACATAAAGTGGGCGTGATCGTTCACCGATTTTTCTTATTTTCTGTGGTAGTACTCTACATAAACATAACATGCCTGGTACCTAGTTTCGTAAATCTATCTCACACCGTTCTGAAGTTGTTAGCAGTCGAATTTAAAAATTGCTTGACTCATAAGTGGGCGGTGCCACGCCCACTTTCCAAAATTTTGAAAAAATTATGTAAAGAATATGAAAGTTGATGTATGTACCAAATTATATTATTATAGCGAAATCAGTTAATTAGATATGGACTTTTCAATATTTCCACCTCCTTTCAATATAACTTTTATGAAAAAGTAGGCGTGGTCGCGAAGCGATTTCGTTTATTTTCTATAGCTGAATTTACCACAACAATAGTATGTCCTCTACGAAATTTCGTTATACTAGCATAAACTGTTCTGAAGTTATTAAGAGTCAAAATTTTAAAATTTCTTCAAATATACGTGGGCGGTACCACGCCCCCTTTTCAAAAATTTTTATAAAATCGGCCTTAGAACATCTAAATCAATACATATTGCAAATTTTATCATTGTAGCTGCTTCTAATATTGAATTAACCCATTTTATACGTTTTTCGAAATTTTCGATATCGAAAAAGGGGCGTGGTTATGGTCCGATTTTACCCATTTTCAATAGCAATCTATTCTGAACCCAAATAAGTACGCATGCCAAATTTGGTGAAGATATCTCATTATTTGCTCAAGTTATCGTGTTAACGGACAGACGGACGGACGGACGGACGGACGGACGGACGGACGGACGGACGGACATGGCTCAATCAATTTTTTTTTCGATCCTGATCATATTGATATATGGAAGTCTATATCTATCTCGATTCCTTTATACCTGTACAACCAACCGTTATCCTAACAAAGTTATAATACCCCTGTACTAGTACAAGTACAGCTGGGTATAAAAATATTGAATTAGTTTTAATTTAAGTTGATTTGAATAAATTTAATTTAATTTAGTTTAATTTAAGTACCTGGGTGGCCGCGCTTGTTCAAATTTTCCGATTTTGTCGCAGTCTTACTTACCAACATAAGTATAGCTGGCAACTTTATAAACCGCTTGAAAATTTCACCAAAATCGGTCAATAAACGAAGAAATAGATAAAATGCAGTTAAGTGGCAACCCTAGTTGCCAACGCCTTTTTAAGACATCATCGTTGGAAGGTGGCTGAATGTACCTTTCATTTGATACCCATATTGGCATACTTGGCTCAATATTAAAAAAAAAATGAGATTGATGGCAACCCTGTAAACCGCCCCAAGGTGTCATGTTAAAAGTCTTAGAAGCAATCATACTATCTCTATGCCAAATTTCACCGAAATCGGCCCGAATCGGAACGGTTTTCGAGATAGTACCGGATAACAAATATACAAATATAATACGGTAGGATGGCAACCCTGCGTGGCAGCGCTACTTGAAAATATTTTAGTTGGTCTGTCGCCGAAAATACCTTTCATTTGATACCCATATTGGCATACTTTGCTCAATATTAGAAAAAAAGGAGATAGCTGGCAACCCTGTAAACCGCTCCAAGGGGCAACACCCAGGTGGAAAGTCCTAGAATCAAGCACACTACATCTATGCTAAATTTCATCAAAATCAGTCAAGCGGTTCACAAGATAGTACCAGATATACAAATATATTTACACATATAATGCGGTAAGGTGGTAACCCTAGTAGGAAATAACTGCTAAAACACGTCCAAAAATGCTGGAAGGGGTATCAAAAGATGACTTCTGGCCTCTCCCTACACTTTTCAACAAAACAGGATAAAAAAGTGGGCAATTTTGTTCAGCGAAGTTCTTTACTACCCATGTTGGAGTTCCTAATTTGTTTCGAAAATTATCAAATCATGTCGAACAATGCCTCGTTATTTCGATGCCTACTCTAACCCACAGTCATTTTGGGTATTGTACAGCACTCATTTGTGATTTAGTTTTCACCTTGGCAAACCCTGGTTGGCAGGGACTTTACTTTAATTTTGGTTTCTCGGTATTTTCTCATTCTCAATAAATTCTATAAATTTGAGGAAAACATTTACATAGTTCAAGTAGTTCATTTGAAATTTTGAGCTAGTTCCCGCAATAACTTTCTAGATCTAGTTAAATGAACTAATTAGTTCATGAACTACCCAAGTCTAGTGGATACACACAGAATAATTTTTGTCAACATAAACCATGTTAAACTAACAAAAAAGATCCTGTTAAATTTGCATGAGATAATGAGGCAGATAGTGTTTTTTTAACAGGAATTAATGTTAGTTTAATAGGAATTAATGTTAATTTAACCGGAATCCATGTTAATTTACCAGGAATTCATATTAATTTAACACGAAGTCAAGATTTTCAACATCAGCTTCATGTTAATTTAACAGGAAGTCATGTTAATTTAACACGAAGTGAAGTTATTCAACATGAGCTTCATGTTAAAATAACACGATCGATAGTGTTGAAAAATAATAACCTGAGAAAGTGTTAAGAAAGTGTCCATTTTACATGAAAATTTTTCTGTGTGTACTCTTAGAATTGCAACGTTAACCTCTTATAAGTAAACTCGACAGCCAAAGAAGCTATCGCGAAGAAGTCAATTTACAGCCGGTCTCGGTTATCATATAAAAATGGCATATGCGTCGCTGTCACCGTTGCTTTATTGCATGTTAAATTAACATAAATGTGTAATGCATACACACACACACACACTCCAGCAATGTGAGATAATAGCTATATGCAAGTTGAATGTAACTTTAAGCAATAACAATAGGCGGTGTGCATCAACAACAGTACCACTGTCAATGACAACAATAATAATGCAATACCACCAACAGACTTGCCTACAAATGAAGCAACAACAATTGTGATGACGATGCAACAATTGTTAACGTGTGTAAGTGTAGCGCATTCATTAAAAATGCAGAAACCCAGAAATTATACGAAATCAGAAAATTTGCATGTTAAACGAGAGCGAGCCAAAGAAGCGCAACAATACGAAAACTTTTTACAACAGACAATGTACAAAAGTAGCAACCGAACGAGGTGCAATTTCAATGCTAGTTTGCCATGCATGTAGGTGGAAAGAAGGAAAAATGCCAAGCAATCAGGCTACAGACGACAGACACTGAGTAAATGCAGTCTCACAAGCAGTGGGCGCGCATGTGCAGCATACCGCAATCAGATGGCAACAAAAACAATAAATTGAAATCAAGCAAGCAAGCAGCGGCCGCCGACTACAACAGGCAGTATATTATAGCGCGCGCAGATAAGCAACACACACGCTTGCCACATGCAAAGTAGTAAAGAAGTTAAGAAGTAGCAAGCGTTTGTGGCATAATCCGCATGGCGCACACAAATGCAGCAACCACAAAAGCTCATTGCAATTGTAGCAACGGCTGAAGGTGAAGGGTGAAGGTGAGGGCAAGTGCTTGGTAATTGTAGTCTTCGTCGTCGTCGTTATAAAGCCCCCACGCGGTAAAGATGCAACGTGGCGCACACACCAGAGCACGCGCGATATGCTGCACTTATTTGGTTGCTTTTTGTGTCGGTTTTTTTTTAGTTGTTGCTGTGTCGTTTTGTGCGAGTGCAGCACACTTGTGGCATTTTGCATGACAGCGTAATGCGGCTGATTGCAAGTGTAACAGCAAAGTAACTACATTTGTACAAAAACAACAATTATCTGCTTAAAGAAAGTTTTTGCGGTCGAATCGTGTGGAATGTTGTATGTTATTGCAATTTTTGCTGCAGTTTGGTTTTGAATACCCGGTAGTGATACGTACGGTATTACAAACATTGTATTTTATTTTTAAGTATATTGTTTTATTTTTTTAAATAATTAAATTTTTACATTTTAAATCAGAGTTGGGTCAGTTCGAAAAAAAAAAAATAAAAATAACAAGTAGGAATAAATAAATACCCAATTTTCATATGGTTTTCGAAATATTCCATTTTGTAAGTGGGAGTGGTTGGGAAGCGATTTTGTCCAATTACATCAGGTATATGTACTCCCTATTATGCCAGTATACCTTGTACCAATTTCATCGTTCTACCGTAATCAGTTTAAAAGTTATGACCCCTGAAATTTAAAAATATGCCGCCCCGAAAAGTGGGCGGCGCCACGCCTACCTTTAAAAATTTATCAAAAAATCATAATAGAATGACCACGGGGTTTATCCTACCAAACTATATCATTTTAGCTATTTCCGTTACCGAATTATGGCAATTTAGATGATTTTCGAATTTTTCGATATCGAAATTGGGCGACCTACAACGATTTTCACCAATTTCATCAGGTAGACTCCCAACGATACTGGTATGCTTTGTGCCAAATTTTATCATTCTAACGTAATCAGTTTAACACACCCACTATAAAAAAGTATCAAAAAAATCATTTGATTACGACCAGAGGGATTCTCCTATAAAATTATATCATTTTAGCCATTTCAGCTACCGAGATATGTCAATTATGTGAAATTTTCGATATCGAAATAGGGAGCGTGGTTATCATCCGATTTCGCCCATTTTCAACAGCAACCTAACTTGGCCAAAAAGTAACCTGTATACAAAATTTCAAGCAAATATCTGAATTTTTAGTAAAGTGATGTCAGTTTAGGTGATTTTCGAAGTTGTCGATATCGATAAAAGAGGGGTGGTGATCATCCGATGTCGCCCATTTCTAGCAAGCTACTTTGGCCAGAAAGTAATCTTTATTCCAAATTTAATGCAAATACCTCAATTTTGACTCAAGTTATGTCAATTTATATGATTTTGGAAATTTTCGATATCGAAAAAGGTGGCGTGGTTATCATCCGATTTCGACCATTTTCAATAGCAACCTACCTTGGCCAAAAAGTAACCTGCATATAAAATTTCATGCAAATATCTCAATTTTTACTCAAGACGGACGGACGGACGGACGGACGGACGGACAGACGGATATGGTTTAATGAACTCCTCTTTTCAACCCAAGAACTTTCATATATGGAACTCTATATCTATCTCGATTATTTTGTGCCGTTACGTAGTACCGTTGTGTGGAAAAAATTATAATACCCTTGTACTAGTATGACCCAAAATTATCCCAAAATTACCCGAAATGATACCAAAATGACCCCAAAATAACCCCAAAATGATCCCAAAATGATTTCAAAATTATCCGAAAAGAACCCCAAAATTACCCCTATATGATCCCAAAATTATCCCAAAAACGCCCCAATATGACCCCAAAAAGATCCCCAAATGGCCCCAATATGACCGTAATATGATTCTAAAATGAGCCAAATATGACCCTAAAATGAAGGCAAAAAGACCACAAAATGATTCAAAATTACCCCAAAATGATCCCAAAATGACCCCAAAGTAACCCCAAAATGATCCCAAAATGATTTCAAAATTATCCGAAAAGAACCCCAAAATTACCCCTATATGATCCCAAAATTATCCCAAAAACGCCCCAATATGACCCCAAAATGATCTCAAAATGACCCATGGCCCCAAAATGGTCTCAAAATGACCCCCAAAATTATCCCAAATGACCAAAAAATTATTCCAAAATTACCCCAATATGACCCCAAAATAGTCCCAAAAAGCCCCAATATGACCCCAAAATGATCCTAAAATGGCCCCAATGTGAACCAAAAATGATCCTCAAATGTGACCCGAAAATGACCCCAAATTATCCGAAAAGAACCCCAAAATTACCCCTATATGATCCCAAAATTATCCCAAAAACGCCCCAATATGACCCCAAAATGATCTCAAAATGACCCATGGCCCCAAAATGGTCTCAAAATGACCCCCAAAATTATCCCAAATGACCAAAAAATTATTCCAAAATTACCCCAAAATGCCCCCAAAATAGTCCCAAAAAGCCCCAATATGACCCCAAAATGATCCTAAAATGGCCCCAATGTGAACCAAAAATGATCCTCAAATGTGACCCAATATGACCCCAAAATGTATTTAATTTGCTTTAGTTTTATTTAATTTAACTCAATTTAGTTTGATTACCAATTTAATTTAATTTTCTAGCTTTTCAATTTCACTTCTGGTTATACACAATCCACCTCCACAAAAAATCTTACTTATTTCATTAAAATTTCTTTACCTGTTTTTTTTTTTTTTTTGTTGAACCACTGAAGGTACGTGCAACCATCGACGCTGTCGCAAGTCGCCAACCGCCAACACACGTGTGCGCCTTTTGTTGCGGTTTCACTTTGACATGAAGCTACAG
>CAXKVI010000002.1:127574752-127609752 GCA_964058755.1 Campiglossa producta | reverse complement strand
ATGTTTTGTTGTTATTAATTTCGTTTCATTAAAAAACAATAACAAGCTTATGAACAATGCCTGACAAAGCTCTGATTGCATAAGATTTTTCGTCGAACTTTCACTGCTTTGTCTTTGTGAGCTCTGAGTTGCAAAGCAGGTGTCTCACGGTAAATGTGTGTTAAGGGTATTCACAAAACTGGAGTAGAGTTGATTTAGATGTAATGAGAAAAAATATAATAAAACAAATAAAAAAAAAAATAATTTGGTTAGTTAAAAAAAAAATTAAAAAAATAAAAGTCAATAAATAAAATAACAAGAAAAATAAAATTTTCAAATAGAATAGAAAAAAAGAAAAAAAAAATTAATAAAATTAAATAAAATTAGATTAAATTCTGAGCCTTCAGCGTCACCTGTCGAGCATATCCCGGCCTTTTTTTTCAAGAATAGTTCTACAACCATTACTTCCTCAACTGAATTTGTATATTTTTTGTGGTAATCTGTTTTTTCCCTTTTAAAACTTCTCATTTATTAAACTAAGTGAATACCCTCATTGAGTTTAACTATCAGGCGTGAAAATTTGTGTCAGTTTTTAATCACTCATCGCATTTACATTTAACAACATCAAATAGCTATCTAAGCATGAAAATTCGATTTGATATACAATTATGGCTAAATAAATAAATCTATTTAAGCGGCATAATTTCCAATTGACTATGTATTATAATGATATACTCGCATATAATTTTCCAAAATGCATCATAAACACGCTTAAAGTGATGCTAATGAATTATGTTGTTGGCATACGTATATAATTTTGTCTTTCCATACAAATAAATAAATTGGTAAAATATAGACATAATAAAAAAGTGAAATTCCTTTTGTGGTTTGAGAAATTTGGAGTATAAAATGTTTAAAAAATTTATAAAAAATAAAAAATAAAAAAAAAATAAATATTATGCCCTTTTCTTAGCACAATTTTGCAGTTTCGCGAATTTCTTTGCTGAAAAATAGGCAAAGCCTAAATTTAAAAAGAAGCTCGTCAAGGGAAAACTAACTTCTCGCTAAACGTCTAGCTTGAGGCGCCATGGAAATGCAAAATAAAAACCAAAACGTATGAATATGACAGACATTTATTAGATTTATTTGCTATGCTTTTCTGCGTACAATTAAGCTACTTCAGACATTTCGACTCTCGATGTCGCCCACACGTGCTACACCACATAAGCAGCAAAGTTGAAATGACAAGCGCATAAAATTGTTAAGAAACTTCAGTTTTTTCAGAGACTGCTATAAATTGAAGTTGATTTGCCTAAATTAAATTTCACTTTTCAAAAAATTCATAGAATTCAAGATTTCTATTATCTTAATTTGACTTTTGAAGAACAGATTTAGTTTTAGAGTGTGAGGTAGGGGAGATGGGGTCCTCTTATAATAAGCTAAAAATATTGCCTAAACTTTTCTTGAGGAAATAAATTTAAATGCTTTTAAATAAATATTGAATTACTTTAAATGAAAAATCGAAATAAAACTTTGTTGAAGTTCATCGGGAAGGTTTCAGTTTTCAAAGGCGTTGCCACTTATGGCGGTTCCAGGGTTGCCACCTATCTCAATTTTTTTTAAATATACAGCTAGATACGCCAATATGGGTATCAAATGATGGATATTTTCGACCATATTCCAAATAAGATAATTTCAAGCAGGGTTGCCACCTAACCGCAATTTATTTCTTTTTTCATATATCTCGGGGACTGTTTTTTATAGTTTGTTGGATTTTTAAAGTTTTTTTTAGAAGGGTGGCAAAAAGAGTAAATTATCATACAATTTATAAAAAGTGTTGCCAACTGTTTAAAATATTTATTTTTTATCATTTATGCCCGATTTTTCAGTGCAAGTTTAAACCACAGACACAAATGACTACATTTTTTCCCATACAAGGTGGCAGGTATAAACTTTAGTCAACTTTTATATTTGCCATGAAAAGCTGGGCCCTGTTTTTGAAAATGAGATATCAAATGAGGTAGCTAGCCTTGAGGTGTGCAGGAAGGTTTAATTTTCTTTTCAAATAGGGCTGCCACTTATATAAAAGTAATTTATAATTTGTTTGATAGAAGTGCAGGAATGCACCATATTTTTAAGGGTTGCCACCTGTTAAACATTTTTTATTTTATTTATGTATCAGAAAACGAAAGAAGAGTTTGTATTGTAACTCCACTGCAACAGAGCTCATAATGTCGGTCATTAACGCCTACTCGACGCTGTTGTTTTATTACAACTCATTATTTAGTGAGTAATTTTCAGCGCATCATTAACCCCTTGACATCCTATCGTGTATGCTGAGAAATAAGCATAAAGGCAGAAGATAACGAAATTGAATGACAAATTACCAAATGAATTGACTCACTGTAAAATAGTAATTACATTTAAATAAATACTGATTAAAAGCTATGTACACCAAACCAATACACTAAAAGCTCAGCCACACACAATTTATACCAACAAACTTGGCAGCACTGCAGCTACTTCTAAAAAAACATGGCCTCAATATGGTTTACTCCAAGGGCAAGCTTCAACAACAGTATTTCTTTGTAAGTAGAAGAAAATCCAAATCGCAAAGAAAAGAAAAATTATATTAATGAGTTTAGCTTGTCTGCTAATGCTATTTAACATTGCATGCTGTGTCGATGGAAGCTAACGAAAAAAGGAGACTGACACCAACAGGCGTGCTCACACTCTAAGGAGAGATAGAGAGTGGGAGCGCAGAATAAATGCCAAGAAAGATAAGCAAACTAATAGTGATAGCTGAATTTAAGCTTAACATCTACACAAATCTTTGCTTTAAGTGTGAGGGGCCGGTGAGGGGGAGGGAGGAGGAGGCTGTGCGCTGTTTGAATGGTTAGGCAAATAGATAAACTTTACTGCCGTTTAGTGATGTTTCTATTTTTTTTTTAAATGACAGCGGCTTGTGGGGCTTTATCAGCATACATTAGACAAGAAGAGTTTGGGTAATTAATCATCATTACTTTTCGAAGGATTTCGAAGAGGGATTTGCTGCTTTTGCATGCGAACTGTTTTACTCTTTCTTTTTCGGATTTTCTTGTGAGTAAGAACATGCAGCACGAAAGCAGCCATACAAATTGTTTGCCGGTGCAGCTAGGAGGCGCTTTAAGTTACTGAAATTCAAGTTTTTCAAGATATATTTTGGTTGAAAAATTAAAAAAGCTTAAAGTTCTGCCACTATACCGCATGACGTTATTTTAGTTATTGCTTTCAAACATCAGCAGACATGGCCTAGATTCATATACTACTCACTCATCATATCATCAATCAAACGAAAGCATGAAAGTAAATTTTTACAAACAGAAAAATATATTTCTTTAATATTGAAGACTAAACTCTTAAAGAAATGTCTTGAAAGCTTAAAACTGCTTTTCAGCCATATTATTTATTTTAGGGAAAAAACTCAGCCTTAAAATACATAGCTCATTAGAACTCAAATTTCGTTTTCTTAGCAATTTTCCTCTCTCTTTATCACTCCCTTTCTCTATTTGTCCAATTTCATTCAAAAGCTCATCAATCGTTTTGACCACTTGGCATTGAACTCATTTATCTTCAACCGATATATGAAAATCAAGTATATAAAGCAGTTTTATAAAAAAAAAACACAATCAGGGATTATTCAGCGTTATTTATTATATTATTATTATTTATTTATTTTATTTTATTTTATTTTATTTTATTTTATTTTATTTTATTTTATTTTATTTTATTTTATTTTATTTTATTTTATTTTATTTTATTTTATTTTATTTTATTGTATTTTATTTTATTTTATTTTATTTTATTTTATTTTATTTTATTTTATTTTATTTTATTTTATTTTATTTTATTTTATTTTATTTTATTTTATTTTATTTTATTTTATTTTATTTTATTTTATTTTATTTTATTTTATTTTATTTTATTTTATTTTATTTTATTTTATTTTATTTTATTTTATTTTATTTTATTTTATTTTATTTTATTTTATTTTATTTTATTTTATTTTATTTTATTTTATTTTATTTTATTTTATTTTATTTTATTTTATTTTATTTTATTTTAATTTATTTTATTTAATTTTATTTTATTTTATTTTATTTTATTTTATTTTATTTTATTTTATTTTATTTTATTTTATTTTATTTTATTTTATTTTATTTTATTTTATTTTATTTTATTTTATTTTATTTTATTTTATTTTATTTTATTTTATTTTATTTTATTTTATTTTATTTTATTTTATTTTATTTTATTTTATTTTATTTTATTTTATTTTATTTTATTTTATTTTATTTTATTTTATTTTATTTTATTTTATTTTATTTTATTTTATTTTATTTTATTTTATTTTATTTTATTTTATTTTATTTTATTTTATTTTATTTAATTTTATTTTATTTTATTTTATTTTATTTTATTTTATTTTATTTTATTTTATTTTATTTTATTTTATTTTATTTTATTTTATTTTATTTTATTTTATTTTATTTTATTTTATTTTATTTTATTTTATTTTATTTTATTTTATTTTATTTTATTTTATTTTATTTTATTTTATTTTATTTTATTTTATTTTATTTTATTTTATTTTATTTTATTTTATTTTATTTTATTTTATTTTATTTTATTTTATTTTATTTTATTTTATTTTATTTTATTTTATTTTAATTTATTTTATTTTATTTTATTTTATTTTATTTTATTTTATTTTATTTTATTTTATTTTATTTTATTTTATTTTATTTTATTTTATTTTATTTTATTTTATTTTATTTTATTTTATTTTATTTTATTTTATTTTATTTTATTTTATTTTATTTTATTTTATTTTATTTTATTTTTTTTATTTTATTTTATTTTATTTATTCTATTTCATTTTATTTTATCTTATTTATTTTTTTATTTTATTTTATTTTTTATTATTTTCTTTTACTTTATTTACTTTATTTTTTTTATTATTTTTTCTTTATATTATTTCCGTTTATGACTTTCACAAAAAACTCCTTAATTAACCCACTTTGACCCAAAAAAAGCAAGCAAAAAAATGGTGAAAGTGAAAGATGTTGAACTTAGTAACTTTTTTATACCCCTTTGCATAATGATTATTTTATTTATAATTTTCGTATTTCAGAGACTTACCAGTTTTCACTCCACACATTCTAGTGCTCACTTTCAACTCATTACCCATCTCGAATTTATTTGCTGTATATACTTTATAGCCCCAATAAACTCATTTTACTGATTAATTTATTATTAAAGCTATTTTTTTATTATCTCACATCAGCAGTACTAATGCGATTTGTAATGCTTATTCTACATATTAAATAGCTGTTGAAGCACACTTGAGTCTGTGAACAAATTGCGCGTGCGTGACGTACGTAAGCATTAACTTGCATGCATACTGGCGAGTAGCTAGTTATAAAACATACCCTGTAGGTAATTCAATAACTAGTGACTAATGGGTATGGTTCATAAGTAGGAGGACAGTATCTATCGGCTTATCAGCACTACTGGTCGCACTAGTTGTAAACTCTTTTCATCAAGGGTTGTTCGAAATTTTTACAAAGAAAAAGTGTCACTGTTTTAGAACTATAGTTTATTCCTACAGGGCTTGTATGCAGCGGAACATGTGTGTGAGTGCTATTTTATTGCTAATTTATTATTAATGTGCTTAATAGAAAGGAACGATACAACAACTATGGTTGAACTTCATACACAAGAAGACGCACACAAGAGCACGCTATTCCACTAATAATTGAAGTAACCAATTTTTGAAAAAAAAAAAAAATAAATAAAAAAAAAAACAACATCCGATTAGCTTCACTTCAGTAACAGTTTGTCAGTGCTCCACGCCTTTTTTCTACTAAGAAATCTTTCGGCTCCAATTTTGCTTCTTTCTACTTGAATTTATCTACACTTGAATGCCCTTTTCACCTTCGACCTTCTTTCAATTTATTTTTTGGGTTTTTCTTTATCTGTTTTTATATTGCGCGCCAAACAAGCATCGATTCTCTCGTCCGTTCGTAAACAAGCGTTCTATCCACAACACTTCAATACTCTTCTGCTTCCACTAGCTGCCATCTTCAACTCATTTGGCCAGCAATTTGAGTCATTAATATTAATTTTAATAACATTTTTCGATTACTGTTATAGGGTTTACTATTACTAATTTACTGGTTTGTTTCCTCATTGTTAGCGGGTAAATGTGGTAAGTATTTCAGTGATATTGTGGTAAAGATTGTAGATTTTATAACTAGTTGTGCTAAGTATGGAAGGTGTTTTATTTTATTTTTAAGTCGAAGGTGTAATTGTTATCAAAAGCTTCATCCCGAAAGTTGTCGGAGCTTTTTTTTTTGGAAAAAAATGGAAAGCTTATAAAAGCTCTGCTGATCATATAAAAGTTTAACTTTGAAACCGAAATAATCTTTCACAAAGCTCTATGGATCTAAGAGTGAAATTTTATTATTTAGATAGAGTTAGTTAATAAATTCTCATTTTTTAGTGCATATCAAACTCTGGTTAAGATATATTTACATTTGCTCAAATTACAAAGCTCTATAATTACAAAAAGTCATAAAAAGCTGTATGGATCAAAAAAGTTAAAAAAAAACGCAAAAGCTCTATTGATTGAAAAGTGAAAAAAAACTTTTACAGCGCTCTTTGTAGCAAAAGTTCAGAAAACATCTAAAGCTTATAAAAACTCAAAACCTGTATGGACCACAAAAGCTCATAACAGCTCAAAATATCCCTTGATCAGCTAGTTTTAAATAAAAGGATATTCTTTTAGCAGTTAAAGCTATACAGCAAATTAAAGTCTTAAGAACACAAAAAAAAGCTCTCTGAATCACGAAAGCTTACAAAATGCTGAAAAGCTTTTTTAATTGTAAAGTGAAAAAGCTTTTTAAAGCTCTATGTATCACAAATAGTAATAAAAATTTCAAAGCTATCTACAGCTGTAGTAATCGCTCAACGTGTCAAATTTTACCAGTTACCTCTTTTAGTAAATAAATTATTATTTTCCTAAAATTGAATAAAAAAGTCATAAAAAGCTCAAAAGGTCTATGCAACACAAAAGCTCATAAAAAGCTAAATTTCATACTATATTATCACAATTCGGTATATAAAGCCCGTGGTCTTCTAAACTTCGACTTTCCTTCGGGCTTTTTCTACACTTTGCTTTCATTAAATAAGCAGCGCTGCTTGCTAAAGGTACTTAAGCTCAACATGCTTGCTGCTTAGTTTGAGACTCATTCATTCTTAAGTACCATTGAATTGAACTTCAACAAAATATTTTTGACTTTTGTGCTCGTTTTTTCATATTTACTTGTTAACTATATTTAGTTTTTTTTGTTGCCTTAACAAAATTGTAATTAAGAGCACGTTTTGTTGTTGTTATTGTGACGCATAAAAATGGTGTTAAGCTGCTGCTTCATATTAAAAAAGCATTATCCATATGCGCTGCAACGAGCAGTTGAGTGTGTGAGTGTTGTTTTTTTTTTTGCTCAAATAAATTGTTGAAGTAATTTTGTATTTTGTAAAATTGTTTATTATTTATTTGTATTACTGCATTTGTTGTTTTTGTTAGTGTGCTAATGACTATTGTTGCTTTAAGCTTTTGCCTATTGTTGTTGTGCAGCAATTAGCGTTAAATGGTATTTTAATTGACAGTTGTGGTCTCTACTCAACGAGCTTTGGATTTCAACTTTTTTCACATTTTTATATATATATTTTTTTCATATTTTCTTTGCAAGCAACTACTTATACTCGTACTTACTCACACACACTCATTTAATTCACAAAAATTGATTTACTTGTATAAAAGCTTGCATGTGCGCTTCATAAATAGAGATTGGTCTGATTGAAATTCTGACAAGTCAATTTGTAATTTACTTTTATATGATGTACGTTTTTGCTGCAAAACTCATTTTGCTTTGCACTTAGTAAAATTGTTTAGTTTTTGTTTTTATTTTTTTTTTCTTTTAAGCAATTTCTATAACAATTAAGGTCATAGTTTCTATACCTAAGAATAATTGTTTATGTTCTTAAAATACTAACTGCCCTGCAGCTGAAAGCATTTCATTCAATTTGCTGCCAATAACTCATTCATACCTCTATAGAGTTATATGTCTGTAGATCTGGAATTCATGATTGAAGTTTATTATTGTTTTGTATTTTTGTTTATTTTGCTATTTATGCACCTTAAGAATCGCCTGAAGTTATTGGAAAATGGAAATTATTTGCGTATATTATTTTTGGTGATTGAATTGAATTTTTTGTTAAATTTTCTTTGCATATTTGTTGTTTTTATTTTGTTTAGAAAATCCATTTAATTTTCTTAAATGTTTTCTTTCAAATTTGTGCATTGGTGTAAAAATCGATGCTTTTGTGCTTTAGCCAATATTTTTCATTGAAATGCTACTTTCTTAATTCTTAGTTCTAAATTTGAGTGATTTTAAATATTTCTGGTCATAATTCAAGATTTTATGAAAAAGTGTTATCATAAAACCTTCGTCTTCAAAATAGTCAGAGCTTTAGTTTTGGAAAACTAATACAAAATATTGCAAAGCTCAACGGAACACAAAACGTTAAAAAAGCTCAAAAGCTCTTTAGATCACAAAAGCTCTTCAAAATATAAAAAGTTCTTTAATCACTAAAAGGAACAAAATTTTCTCAGTTTGCTGGCATTAGTTAATGAAAAGAAAAGCTTTCTACATATCGATGCTTTTGTACTTTAGCCAATATTTTTAATTGAGAGTGCTACTTTTTTAATTCTTAGTTCTAAATTTGAGTGATTTTTAATATTTTTGGTCATAATTCAAAATTTTATGAAAAAGTGTTATCATAAAAGCTTCGTCTTCAAAATAGTCAGAGCTTTAGTTTGGGAAAACTTATACAAAATTTTGCAAAGCTCAACTTATCACAAAACGTTAAAAAGCTCAAAAGCTCTTTAGACCACAAAAGCTCTTCAAAAATACAAACTTCTTTAATCACTAAAAAGAACAAAAGTTTCTCAGTTCGCTGGCATTAGTTAATGAAAAGAAAAGCTTTCTACATATCGATGCTTTTGTGCTTTAGCCAATATTTCATACTTTTTTAATTCTTAGTTCTAAATTTGAGTGATTTTTAATATTTTTGGTCATAATTCAAAATTTTATGAAAAAGTGTTATCATAAAAGCTGCGTCTTCCAAATAGTCAGAGCTTTAGCTTTGGAAGACTGATAAAAATGTGTGCAAAGCTCAACGGATCACACAACGTTAAAAAGCCCGAAAGCTCTTTAGATCACAAAAGCTCTTCAAAAATACAAAGTTCTTTAATCACTAAAAAGAACGAAATTTATCAGTTTTCTGGCATTACTTAATGTAGATAAATACCAAATTCTGTTGCCCCAGCGGGTTAGGGGTTTATAATATGGCCGAGTTAGGTATGCCGATCGTAAGGTGCGACTAAAATCCACTTCGACCCCGATTACGGGGTCAACGAAATCGTTCCCAAGACAGTCGGGCTAGTACCACAAGGTACTATTCACCGGAACGTACCGGATTTATATCCGGCAAAGGACTGTCAACATCCCTACAACCCTGTGTGGTCCGTCACGTAATTTTTTATAAGTGGATCTTCCGACTAGGCTGGGCGAAGTACCTCTACAACAACAACACCAAATTTTGTCAAGTTACAAAGCTTTATAAATCACAAAAAGGTCATAAAAGCTCAATGGGTCACAAACGTTTATACAGCTTTTGAGTGCTATATTCAAAACATTTAAAAAGCTTTCAAATCATAGAGCAAAAAATTTATAAAACGATCGAAAGCTCAGTGGATCAGAAAAGTTCGTAAAAGCTTATAAAATGTTATTAGTTTACCGGCATTACTTAATGAAAAACTGAAGATAGATAAAAAATTCTGTGCAAGATATGTATTAGGATTAGTGTTCAGTCAAGTACCCAAGCTCAATGAATCACAAAAGGTCTTATATTTCAAAAGTTGTATGGATCACATAAGCTCATAAAAAGCTGAAAAGATGTTTCATGAAAAGATACATAATCAAACACTATATAGCAGAACAATTGGTAGTTTTGGTAAAAATTTAGATTTTTGGTGAAAGTATATCGCTTTATTGAACAAACTAATCGATCTTTGGAAAGAAATATCGACTTTTTTCATATTTAAAAAAAATATCAAATTTCTTTAAAAAAATAAATGGATTTTTTTAATAAAAATATCGATCTTTTAAATATTATCCAACATTTTAAAAATTATTTTTGAATTTTAATGAAAAATGGATCCATTTGTTTCAAAAATGTACCTACGATTTTTTATAAAATATCGATATTTTAGAATGTTATTTTGTGGAAAATATCAATTTTTTTTTAAAAAAATATTGAATTACTTGGAAAATATATTCCTTAAAAATATTGAATTTTCCAAAAAAAATCGATTTTTTTATAAATAATCGAACTTTTGAAATACTTTCGAACATGTATCTTTTTTTAAATTTTATCGATTTTTTGTGAGATTATCAAATTCTCATCAAAAGTTCTATGGATCGAGAAAGCTTTGAAAAAGCTCGAAAGCTCTATAAATCCAGCTAGCAGTAATTACTTAATAAATTATAATTTTCCTTAAATTTAGAAAAAAGTCATAAAAAGCTCATAAGCTCTATGGATCACAAAAGCTCTCAGACGGCTCGAAAGCTCTATAAGTCGCTCAGCTTGTCTAATTTTGCCAGTTTAGCGCCAGCAGTATATGGGAAATTAAAAAAAAATTATAAAAAACGAAAAAGCTCTATTTTCCTGATGTATACTATTAGACAAAAGATTTGCGAAATGTTGGTAAAAGTGCGTAATAAAAAGAAATAAGGATAATAGAGAAATATAAAAGCAACAACAACGAAATGAATACAAAAACATATGGAAACCCCACCTAATTGGCATGCCAATGATATTGATTTATAAAGAGATATCTCAGATATAAAACCCACGCCCACACACGCATGCTTCTTTTGCATATAAAAATGTGTTTATTGACAATGAAAGTCGCTTAACTTAATTTCATACAGATTGCTGAAAGGCAATATTCTTTTGACAAAAGCTTAGCAAAGGAAAAATTTGTATGAATAGAATTTTATAAAAAGGACGCTGACTGAGAGAGCTGCACGTGTAATTATTTACAGCTGAAATCAGTCGATTTGGACACACACAGTGATATCTGCAGCTTGGGTTTGTTTTATATGTTGCAGAGTGTATCACGGCACCTTGGTACCACATAACACGCGCACAATGAGTAACAAAAATTAAATAAAAATATAATCACCAACACGCAACATAAGATTTGCGTGCGTATGACTTACACATAATAAATATTAAAAGGACTTATAAAAATATGTAGCATACATTGAGGCGCAAGGGCGCAGGAGTGACTGACGACGACTTTGTAAGCGAATGACGTGTGCGACTTTATGCCGCATCGACGGCTGCTGATGAGTATTTATGTGTGCTTGATTGAATTGTGAATTATTAAAGCGCAATACAAATTGAAAACGCTAAGACTTGGTAAAAGACACAACTGAAGGAATATCTACCATAAGTCAAAAGTGTTGGCAGGGATGTGCTTACTACGAATTGTCAGCGTCAGGCGATAAGTGAAATAAAAAGACACGGACTGAATGATATAAAATGATGGCGCTGATTGGCAGCGGAAGTTATTGAGACAGTTGAAATTGGTGTTTGTTAGGTTGAGCTATAATATATTGGCTTCGCTATTCAATGAAAAGGAGCAACGGAAATGAAATTTCTGTGAAAAGTAAGTACCTACAAAGCTTAATTGAAAGCTGAGTTTTGTGTAAAGAGTTTTCAGCGCTTGTCAAATCTTCTAATTTTTTTCTTCGAAATTTGGACTTCAAATGTACAGTTAGCTTTTTTTCTTCTTGCTACATTTAAGTTTCTTTGGTTTGTTTTCCCTTGGGCGTTTGCTTCACGTTAAATTTAATATATCTTTGTATCAGCTTCTTCCCTACTGGTTAAGTTCATTCCCTACAGGGAATTTTCCGCGAGCTTTGGCATGCAAGCTCACACGTGTCTGCTTAGTCACCTATTTTTGCGTGTTAAAAGAGGAACTTTTTAGGTTGGAGATAATCACTAAATGGCATTTAGAGGGCAAATATACACAGCGAGAAAGAAATGTGAGAGAAGCAGAAGTTTAAGGAAGCCGTTACTAAATCAGTTGAGTCAGAGTTTAGGTTTTTGGCATAAAATAATCGAGTTTTTAAAAATATATCGATTTCGTGGACAAATGAATGGATTTATTTAAAAAAAAATATTTTTTCCTGAGGGAAATATCGCATTTTTAACAAATTATCGAATTTTTCGAAAAAAAATTTACTTTTTTGTATCGATTATTTTTGTCAAAATATCGTTTTATTAAACAATTATATCGATTCTTGGGTTTAAATATCGATTTTTTGAAGAAAAATAGTATTTCTTGTAAACGTGCAGCTTTATTTGGTAAAAATGACAATTAAAAAAAAATATATATCGATTTTTATAGGGAATACTATCGAAATCTTTTGAAAAAATATTTTACTTTTTTAGAAAAGACTTGAATTTTTCGGTAAAAATATATCGATTTTTCTGCTAGAATAACATTCTGTCGGAAATATATATATTTTTTAATGAAGAATAGATTCTTTTGAAAAGATATTACTTTGGCAGTTAAAGTGGCGAACTTTCTTAAAAATATATCGATTTTTTATAAAAAATATATCGCACTTTTTGAAATATTATCGAAGTCTACGAGAAATTAGTTTGCATTTTCGAAAAAATTATCGAATTTCCGAAAAAGTATATCGTTTATTTATAAAATATCCTACCTTTGGAAAGTAAAACCAATTTGAAAATATATTTTGATTTTTGAAAAAAAAAATATTTGTTTTTTTTGGAAAAAAATCGATTTTTGGTAAATATGTATCGATTTCGTTTTTAAATATAATATTTTTTTTTTGATAAAGAATAAAATTTTCTGCAAATCGTTTTTTTTTTGTAAAAATATCCAATTTTCTCAAGAAAACTTATCGATTTTTTATAAACTATCGAACTCTTGGTAATATTATAGAATATTTGGACACAAATAAAATAATTTGCACTCGACGAACAAAGTTGGTTTTTATCGATTTTTTCGAAAAATATATCGAAATCTCCATTTTTGGTTAAAATAAATCGATTTTTTTCTGGGTGAAAATAACTTTCGGTCAAAAATATATCGTTCTTTTTTTAAGAAATGAAGATCCAACTTAAATTTGTTTTCAAATAAAACTGGGAATATTATCGAGTTTTGTTAAAAATATCGAGTATTTGAAAAATAATATTTTGAAAAATAAATCGAGTTTTAACAATATTGAATCATTCAAAAATATTGAATAATTCGATAAAAACATATCGGTAACATATCGGTCAACTTAATCAGTTTTTTTGTGAGTAAAATATCGATTTTTGGTATAAAGTATCGAGTTTTTGAAAAAGAATATTTTGAAAAACAAATCGAGTGTTTGGAATAATATTTAGTCTTCGAAAAATATCGATAAGTTCGATAAAAAAATATCGGTAAGTTAAAGTTTTTTTGTGAAAAATATCGACATCTGGTAAAAATAAATCGATTTTGTGGTCAAAGTAACGTTCGAACAAGAAATAACGTGTTTTTTTAATAAATATATCGATTTATTATTCATGACAAAACATTTCGTATTTTTGGAAAAATTTAACCGATTTTTTTTAATATATCGATATTTTTGAAAAATATATCGTGTTTTTAAGTTATCGAATTATCAGCTCTTTAATTTATACATAGTATACGTAGAAAAAACGTTAAAAATTTCCCAAAATTTTTTGGAATTTTTTGGGCAATGAGTTTAAAACCTGAACTCGTTTTGATTTGAAATCTATCTATGGCACTAAATTTTCGACGCTTTTTGCTAGTTTGTTGTTTGACTTTAGCGCCATACAAATAATCATTTATGTTTATATACTTACCTATAAATATGTAAATATATACTACAATATGTTAAAATATGAGCTGCTTTAACAGACTCACATCCGAAAATAAGACAGATGAAAATACCTACACAACCAAGCATAAATAAGCAAACGTACATAAGCGAAAGGACGCAATACACGCACATTTTCAAATATGTACGTTTGTAAGTTCGTACTTAACGAAACGGTGTGGCGTATGAGCTCAATCGATTGCACAGCATTGACTGTTGTGGGTAAGTAAGTAAAAGGAAATGCAACAGCATGAACCAGCAGGAATTATAGTCATGAGTAGATTGTCAGTGCACGGCAAGAAATGCGAATATATGTCAATGTGTGCATGGGTAATTCCATGCCAAATCGAAAAAATTTTTACCTCACGCCCTTCGATTTCGCTAAAAATTTGCTATCTTTTTCTAGACATTTTTTAGAATTTTTTCAAATTTTCAAACCAAAAAAAAAGTTATCAGCTTTTAAAAACATTTTTAAAAGCCCAGATATATATATTTTTTTTTCGAAAAAAAAGTCCGACCCTTTTTTTATTTTTATTTTTATTTTTTTTAAGCTACAAATAATTCTGCAATAAGCCCCGCTAATAACAAGATGTGCCGACAATCGCTTCTATTTTTTTTTATTGAAAAAAAAAAAAAAAATTTCTATAAAAAGTTGTATAAAACTAGCGGACCCTCACCCGCTTCGCTGGGTGAAAGAACAATAGAAATAGCAAAAGCAAGGCGAATGGGAAATTGAATTCGCTTACAATCAAAAGAAAAATCTGTTGGAATCATTGGAATACGCGGAATCAAAATATCTTAAGCCCCCTTTTTACATAACCCCTACTTACGGTTTTGATATCATATAGGTCTATAGCAATTTTCAGGTCCCTACCTTGAACCCTTTCACAGATATTCTGCTTGAAAATTTAAGTTTGTATGGGAGATGCCACGCCCCTATTTCTGATAACCCCCCTTTTTATGTGTGAGAATGCTTTTGATATCCTATAGCTCTATAGCAATTTTCAGGTCCCTACCTTGAACCCTTTCACAGATATTCTGTTTGAAAAATTTAGTTTGTATGGGAGGTGACACGCCCCATTTTCTGATAACCCCCCTTTTTTGTGTGAGAATGCCCTTGATATCATATAGGTCGATACCAATTTTCAGGTCCCTACCTTGAACCCTTTCACAGATATTCTCCTTGAAAAATTTAGTTTGTATGGGAGGTGACACGCCTCCTTTTCTGATAAACCCCCTTTTTATGTGTGAGAATGCTTTTGATATCATATAGGTCTATAGCAATTTTCAGGTCCCTACCTTGAACCCTTTCACAGATATTCTGCTTGAAAATTTAAGTTTTTATGGGAGATGCCACGCCCCTATTTCTGATAACCCCCCTTTTTATGTGTGAGAATGCTTTTGATATCATATAGGTCTATACTAATTTTCAGGTCCCTACCTTGAACCCTTTCACAGATATTCTGCTTGAAAAATTTAGTTTGTATGGGAGGTGCCACGCCCCCTTTTCTGATAACCCCCCTTTTTATGTGTGAAAATGCCCTTGATATCATATAGTTCGATACCAATTTTCAGGTCCCTACCTTGAATCCTTTCACAGATATTCTCCTTGAAAAATTTAGTTTGTATGGGAGGTGACACGCCCCTATTTCTGATAACCCCCTTTTTATGTGTGAGAATGCTTTTGATATCATATAGGTCTATACCAATTTTCAGGTCCTTACCTTGAACCCTTTCACAGATATTCTGTTTGAAAAATTTAGTTTGTATGGGAGGTGACACGCCCCATTTTCTGATAACCCCCCTTTTTATGTGTGAGAATGCCCTTGATATCATATAGGTCGATACCAATTTTCAGGTCCCTACCTTGAACCCTTTCACAGACCTTCTCCACATGTGTCTCTTCAATGTGGCAAAGTTTGGTTAAAATCGGTTCAGCCATTCTCCGTAAAGTTCATTACAACGCGAAAAACGGCTAAATTTTTATATATATAGATGAGCCAAAGTTGAAAAAAAATTTTTTTCAATAAAAAAAAATAGAAGAGACATTTTGTGATATAAATGAGCCAAGTTTAAAAAAAAAAATTTTCAATAAAAAAAAAAATCTTGTTAGCGGGGCTTTTTGCGGAATTTGTTGGAGTTTAAAAAAAAAATAAAAATAAAAAATGGGTCGGACTTTTTTTTTGAAAAAAAAAAAAAAAAATGTACATATATATCTGGGATTTTAAAGATTTTTTTATTTTTTTTCCGAAAACAACATTTAAAAACAAAAATTAAAAAAAAAATGATCCCAAACGGTCGATTTTAGAAAAAGTTACAGCATTTAAAAAAAACCTTATTTTTTAAAAGCTCATAACTTTTTTTGAAAAAATTTTGAAAAATTTCTTTCGGGGGGTAGAAAAAGATAGCAAAATTTTATCGAAATCGGAGGCGTTCAGGTAAAAAATTTGTCGATTTGGCATGGAATGACTTATACATATTATATTTTCGTGAGGGATATAAAATATTTTTCTGCTAAAACATATAGTAAATAAGATAAATTCCAGCTAAATAACTGGTATTCATTGATAGCAATAATTTTCGTAGAGCACACGGAAAACTACACAGCTACAAACACGCACACATATAACACAATAAGCGGGTGAACTGTAAAAGAGAATATGTGTTCGATATTTTATAGTTGTTGTTGTTGTTGTTGTTGTTGCTGTAGCAAGGTTTACAACTTTCACATACAACAACACGCTCATACGTAATCTTCTTCGCTTCATTTCTACACAGCAAATTGGGTGAGCTTTTCCTCTTTCTTACTTTTTTTTTTTGCTGGTAATTCCGTACTGATTATTTTTCCTTTCATTTTTGCTGTAGTTGCTTTTCACCCCTCACTACTTTTGCTCTATATTACGTTGCTATGCTTATAAGCAGGCAATACTTTGTTATTCTAAATGTTAAGACAGCTATGCGTGTGTGTGTGTGTGTGCGCGTCTGTGTGCTTTGCTGAATTACTGCTACGCTTTAGTGCGTTACGTATACGCCATGTACAACCAATACACAGCAACGCAACATGAAGGTTAAAAATCGATTTTTATGATTGTATTTCAATTTGTAGCATATTGGTTGGGAGAGTATATGAAATAACTAACTGAAATTTTCGTCATCTTTGCTAAGATTGCATAAGTATGCATGTATGTATGTATGTGTGTGTAGCTCTTCATATAGATTGGTACTTGAAAAGCAGGTGAACTTGCAGCAAGTGTATGACGACAAATGAGATGCTCTACTCGAGTGGATGGGAAGCTGCAAAAAGTCATTTTAAAAATAAATTGAAGATTTTTGAAGTTAACTAAGTTGCTGATAAACATATTTGAGCATATTAAGGTATTTTAATACGATTTGTGTAAGAAAAATTGATTGACATATTTTAAAGCTTAAAGTTTTTGGAGCGAGTGAGTTCATAAAATCTATTTAAAATGGAAAGTATTTACACATTGTTGCTGCTTACTGAGAGCCGAAATAAATCTATAACTCACATAATGAAACAGTATCTATTAGTTGTGTGTAAATGAAAAGGCATATAAGTACAAATATTTTATTTTTTTGCTAAGAAATATCCATGTGGAAAAATATCGAATTTTATGGAAAATATATCGATATTTTAAAAAAGAATATTTTTAAAAATATGCTATCGATTTTTTTTTTTAATATTTTATCCAACTTTAAATTTTATCCAATTTTTGCTAAAAATATCTACTTTTCAAAAAAGAATATTTTGAAAAATAAATCGGGTTTTTGGAATAATGTGAAATTATCGAAGAATATTGGTCAAAAAATATCGGCATTCTGTGAAAAAGATTAATTGTTATGAAATATATGATTTTTTTTATAAAATGTCGAATTTTTTGAAAAAAATTATCAGGTTTTTCAACTTTTTTTACGTAATTTACGAGACATATTCATATATTTTGTTTATTACAAAGACATTTTTATTTGAGGAAAAAGTATCGATTTCGTTGATATTTGGAATATTTATGGATTTTTGGTAGAAATATCGAGTTTTTTAAAAAGAGTATATTGCAAAATAAATGGAGTTTTTGGAATAACATGGAACTATCGAAGAATATCGAATAATTTGGTAAAAACATATCGGTATTTGGTGAAAAAAAAACGGTTACATAATATATCGACTTTTTGTCAAAAAATATCGAGTTTTTGAAAAATTTTATCGATTATTTGCAAAAATTTTAAATTTTTGAAAAGATTTTTTGATATCATGGGAGACAATATTGAGATTTTGAGAGAATATCTAAGTTCTTTGTGAAAAATATCGAATTAATTTCTTCATACATTTTTTAAGGATAGATATTTTGGAAAATATACCGGATTATCGAAAAATATCAAATAATTCGAAAAAAATTTATCGAAAAATAAGTTATTAAAAAATTGATTGACTTTTTTGTAAATTTATCGAAAAATAAGTTATTATAAAATGTATTAATCTTTTGAAAAATATATCGATATTTTTGAAAAATGTATCGATTTTTTTTGAAAAGTTTATCGATTTTTAGAGAAAAGTTTGAAATGTTTGGGAATATAGAAATATTGCTTTTCTTGGAAGAAAATACAGATTTGCAAAAAACTTCATTTACATGTGATATTTTGGAAAATACATATATCGAATTATCGAAAAACTAGTTATTGGAAATACATACTCGTTTATATAATTTATCGTTTTTTTTGTAAAAATATCAATTTTTTGAGAAAAGTTTGGAATGTTTGGTAATATAAAAATATTGCTTTTCTTGAAAGAAAATACAGATTTGAAAAAAAAAACATTTCATTTACTTTGTATCTTTTTTTAATTTACTTTATCTTATTTTATTTTGATTATTCCAGAAACAGAAAAGCTCTCGGCTCTAATAGTTCAAAAAAACTAAGGTATTACTTCAATTTTCCTGGAAAGAATTTCTATATTTACTTTAATCAGACACACTCATCCAATCATGCGTATGTATATATTTCCACATATACATGAATATATTTTCTTGCAGCACAATCAATATACATAATGTTCCATCAGAGGCAGCAGCACAGGAAAAATTAAATCAACACAAAAAAAAAAATTGTTTCAGTCGGCTTTATTTGACTTCATTATCGACATATCTGTGTATAAGTAGAAAACCATGGTCACTCCTTTGTGCGAGTGTATGCCTTGTCAAAGTAATTTTAATTTAACTGATTTTTGCGAAGTTGATACGATTTTGTTTGTGTACAGTACCAACATCTGTACTACAATCAGAGCTATCAATGTTTCCTATTTTAAAATGATTTTTTTCTGTTTTTTGTTTGCTGTTTCCTGCATACAATTATTTTTTTCATCTACATGAGCTCATGTGTATTTTGATGAAATGCAGCATTTCTTAGTAAAAAAAAAAAAAAAAAAAAAATATGTCTGACTGGACCATGCAGCCCTCTCGCCAGCTCTAGTCCAGTCATTACCACCTAGTGGCTCCTTGGCCTGCTATGGCTCTACACCAACATCATGTGTCTCTTTTGTGGAACACAAAAACGAACCAAGTTTCCAAGAAAAATTCGAAAAATCATAGCAATAATATTCTTTAAATATTCCAGGAACGATGTTACTTACTTTCCATAACAACGTTGATATTTTGTGGCTCAGTAGGTGGAAAGACTTGGTGACCCCTGCTGTAGTTCATAACAAAATTCGTTATTATCTGTAAATGGATTTTCATTTATTTCTTGCACGATTGCTTTGAATTCCAGAATCGTATCCAAACATATCCTTATGATATTGCTTATTCGTTAGAATTTTTATAAGTTGTATGTTAACCAAATATATGTATGCATGTGTGAAACCATATCCAAAGCAGCTCACAATACAACCCTCAAAGCTTTTCATATATCCCCTACATATATGAGAAGGGGAAAATTATATTTGTTCATTTTATTGAAAATCAAATTGTCAGCCACTCTTTCTTTGTAATATGTGTGTCCCTTGAATAAGCGCCCAGCTGGTCACTTTGAGCAACCTGTAAGCAAGTTTGATGCAAGCGTTTTGATAAAGGGACACCGGACTACATTTTATTATCACAACAATAGATATTCAATTACCAGCTCACACCAAGCGTAGCGTATATTCAATTTATAGTTATTTATATAAGTCTGTCTATACATATGTATAAATAACCTACACATATGCACCATAGTATGTATGTAATAATAAGTTTTATAACAGCTTTGCAATCCAGCTGCTATTGTCAACTCCTTCAAAATACCCTATTCACTGTTATATACGTATGTATGTATAAATATATCCATAATCAGGTTTTATATTGTAAAGAATATATCTCAAAAGCCTTGCATTTATGTTTGTGCGCCCACCCAGTCTATTATCAGCTGCTTTCTATGGCTACATGGCTCACTGGTTATAAGATGGCTTTGTATGTTGAATTGAATTGCTCTTAATGCTGCGATTTGTTTAAGATTTTGGGTGGTTTTGCTGAAGGTACTAGTGAGTCTGAGTATATTATTTTCTTTGTCGTTTTTGGTCGTCTTTTGAGCGCTCTGCTACATGAGCTCGACAATAGCAGAGATTTTCGATATTTGTATCAAATTTTCCCCTTTTCCTCACTTTTTAACCGGGTTTTATAATTTTATTCGGTCTTGTTTTATTTTGTTTTACATATTTTATTATATTTTATTTTATTTTAGTTTATCTTATTTAATTTTATTTTATTTTATTTTAGTTTATTTTATTTTATCATCTTGATTTTATTTTATATTTTATTTTATTTTATTTTATTTTATTTTATTTTATTTTATTTTATTTTATTTTATTTTATTTTATTTTATTTTATTTTATTTTATTTTATTTTATTTTATTTTATTTTATTTTATTTTATTTTATTTTATTTTATTTTATTTTATTTTATTTTATTTTATTTTATTTTATTTTATTTTATTTTATTTTATTTTATTTTATTTTATTTTATTTTATTTTATTTTATTTTATTTTATTTTATTTTATTTTATTTTAGTTTATTTTATTTTATTTTATCATCTTGATTTTATTTTATATTTTATTTTATTTTATTTAATTTTATTTTGTTTTATTTTAGTTTATTTTATTTTATTTTATATAATTTTATTTTATTTTAGTTTATTTTATTTTATTTTATCAACTTGATTTTATTTTATATTTTATTTTATTTTATTTTATTTTATTTTTTATTTTTTTTTTATTTTATCTTATTTTATTTTATTTTATTTTATTTTATTTTATTTTATTTTATTTTATTTTATTTTATTTTATTTTATTTTATTTTATTTTATTTTATTTTATTTTATTTTATTTTATTTTATTTTATTTTATTTTATTTTATTTTATTTTATTTTATTTTATTTTATTTTATTTTATTTTATTTTATTTTGTTTTATTTTATTTTATTTTATTTTATTTTATTTTATTTTATTTTATTTTATTTTAGTTTATTTTATTTTATCATCTTGATTTTATTTTATATTTTATTTTATTTTATTTTATTTTATTTTTTTTTATTTTATTTTATTTTAATTTATTTTATTTTATTTAACCTAATTTTGTATTATTTTATTTTATTTTATGTTTTTTTATTTTTTTATTTTATTTTTTTTTTATTTAATTTTAGATAAGTTAATTTAATTTTATTCCATTTTACTTTTCTGCATTTATCTCATTTTCATTGCTTTCGCAACTTTCATTAGGCACCTTATGTCCCTCATTAAACTGCACCGATCGTCGTTTGATGTAATCTTGTGACTATGACTCGAACGTGTGTGTCGGCATTCCTTTACACACCTAGGAACACACACTCACACGTACTTTTATCAGTTGCCATAGTGATTGGGTTACTAAGAGATGACCTCTTTGCGTACGAACGTGTCAAATAGTTTATTCATTCCTTAACACGTAGTCTGTTAGTCGTTACTTATGTATTTACTCTCACATTTTCCTTCTGCTTTCACTCATCTCATCCCATTCTTCACATATTTAGTTATATATTTGTCACAAAACATTAATGCAACAACGCCTGTCTAATTCACTTTTCTTTGCCGCCTGTGCTCACAATTGCGTTTCGTTTTTTTTTCCTCATGTGCTCTTTATTACGATGTTATTTATCTCAGCAATGTCGTACGTGTCTTTTTAACGTCCTCAGGGGTATTGTTGGCTAAGTAACATTTAATAATAAAAGACTATTGTAATGGATATTATCTATAGTCCATGCTGTAATTTACAACGTATTCTTTATGCGTGTATTTTTTTTTTATTTTCTCTTAAGTTGTTGTTTCTGTGCCTGCTATTAGTGTTTATGCTGCCATTTTTCTGGATTGCATGACTGTATTTTCTTCTTTTATTTATGCATGTTTTTTATGTTATCAGCTGCTGCTTTAGGGGTTTTCATTTTTTTTATCATTAGCGTTATGTTTACACAATTTATTTTAACATTATCTCACATTACTTTTCTACTATCACTTATTTGACCTAAAGACCTTGTTAGACTTTAGCAGCATCTGATATGACCATTGTAGATTTTGTACTTCTTGTATATAATGAGACTTACCCATGTGAACTATACCTGATGCTTTAAACCATTTTACAATAGGTAAGAAAAATTCAGCTTACCTGCAAAGAAAAAAGAAGAAAGTTGAGTTATTCAATTTTCACAACTTAAATGTTTAAACAACATGTGTGCGAAGTTTTATTGTTCTAGAGTTTTATCTAACAGCTTTCATTAAGTTCGCAAAAAAGTCTATTAAGGCTTGGAAAAATACATCATTTTAATATATAATCTCTACCTTTAAGTTTTTATAAGGACAACAGGATCCTTTACTAGGATATTAAAATAAAAACATGCACGAGAAAAAGACATTGGAATTTGAAAAGTGTTTTTGTAGATTGATATGTTTTCTAGCAAAATTAATTGAGTATAACTTAGAATTTTGCAATTATAGTGCATTTTTATATAAGTCATACACGGCGTATGAGTAACATTTGGTTATTCAAGTAAGAAATTTTCTTCATGTATTGGTTGATATTTTTGAAACGAACTACATACATATGTACATTTTCAGGGCTTTTAATATTTTTTTATAACACTTTTTTTTCTATTTTTATATTCATTGAATATATACAATTGTAGATTTTAAACTCACGAATGCAATTTTTTATTGTTTATTTACTTTTTTGTCTGCTCCACACAAAGAAGAAAGAGCTAAACAACCAACCAACCAATCATTCAACCATCTAACCATTCATTCTTCCATTTGCCAATTCACCACATTCACTATTGATTCAATGCACTAGTTTATTATTATTGTACGCTTTTTTATTGCTACTGCTTTTCTATACGATAGTATTTTATTTAGTTTTACTAAAAATTGCTTCATACAAAAATTTACTCTAAATTGTTCACCGATATTGATACACTCTGGTGTATAATAAAAATTGATAGATGATGCAGCAAATATGGAGCGTAATGATGCGAAGAAGAGCACACACATGTAGTTGCATACAGAGCAAACACCCACAAAAGCATATGCAAAGCTAGTGCACTAATACCAATACCAATACAAATACAAATGCAGTGTTTCAATATAAATGCTGAGGGAATTGCAAAAGGGCGTAGGGTGACGTTTACAACGGAAATGCATTGTTGTTAGCACAAAAAAAAAAAAAAATAATAGAGTCAGTGCAAGCTTAAATTCACACACACACTCACACACACACACAAACATATATAAATAAAAAGTACATGCATAAGGGAGATGATCCTACAAAAAAAAAGCTCGAGTGCACTCGCGCAATGCAGTGAAAAATTGTTGTATGAATTTTGTAGAAATTTTATAAATTTTCAAACAGTTTTGATGAGCGTAAAAATATGCACTACAAATGCGAGCGCATCACACAAGTGCATAAGTACTCATGAAAAAAAAAAACAACAACAACAAAAAATTAAATAAAACATTTCAAATAACTAAGGGGCTTAGAGCGCACAAGTGCAGAGCAAAATCGAATGCAGCTTATATACAGCAATATGGGTTACAATAACACTACACCAGCACATTATTCATGCACATATATTTGTATTTTGGTGTGCGTGTGCTTTCAAATATTTATGCATGCAGGCAAAATCGAACTGTGTTGCAGAATTTATAGTCTTTTTTGTGCGCAATTATTGGTGAATTTTCAATGTGCTGTGCATAGTCGTAGCGTAAGCGTAGTATTTTGTAGAATTTGTATGCAATTCGATAGGAAATGATTAAATCCGTTGTAGCATACATTTAGGTGTTTTTGCAAATAAATAATATGCAAGCTTTTGTTTGATGCTTGAAACGCAGCTAAATGTGTAGTTAAAGGTTATCAACGGCGAGTGAATATGTTCTTCAAATGTAATGAAGCTTAAACCTGAAATTCTTGTGAATTAGAAAGGGGAAAAAGTAATGTAGTATTTCATTTCAAGGATATTAGTAAGTGAGCATTGTGTGATGATATGTTTGAAAATAATTTTTATATGTAGATATAGACTTTTGTAAGGCCATAAATATGTCTTAGGATTTTCGAAATTACTAGAGTATGCAATAAAACTAATGAAGACAAAATAAAACTAAATTAAAGAAAAAAAAAATAAATGAAAATAAAATGAAAAAACAAAAAAAAAAAAAAAATAAAATAAAATAAAATAAAATAAAATAAAATAAAATAAAATAAAATAAAATAAAATAAAATAAAATAAAATAAAATAAAATAAAATAAAATAAAATAAAATAAAACAAAATAAAATAAAATAAAATAAAATAAAATAAAATAAAATAAAATAAAATAAAATAAAATAAAATAAAATAAAATAAAATAAAATAAAATAAAATAAAATAAAATAAAATAAAATAAATTAAAATAAAATAAAATAAAATAAAATAAAATAAAATAAAATAAAATAAAATAAAATAAAATAAAATAAAATAAAATAAAATAAAATAAAATAAAATAAAATAAAATAAAATAAAATAAAATAAAATAAAATAAAATAAAATAAAATAAAATAAAATAAAATAAAATAAAATAAAATAAAATAAAATAAAATAAAATAAAATAAAATAAAATAAAATAAAATAAAATAAAATAAAATAAAATAAAATAAAATAAAATAAAATAAAATAAAATAAAATAAAATAAAATAAAATAAAACAAAATAAAATAAAATAAAATAATATAAAATAAAATATAATAAAAAATTAAAAAAATGAATTAAAATAAAGTAAAATAAAATAAAATAAAATAAAATAAAATAAAATAAAATAAAATAAAATAAAATAAAATAAAATAAAATAAAATAAAATAAAATAAAATAAAATAAAATAAAATAAAATAAAATAAAATAAAATAAAATAAAATAAAATAAAATAAAATAAAATAAAATAAAATAAAATAAAATAAAATAAAATAAAACAAATTAAAATAAAATAAAATAAAATAAAATAAAACAAAATAAAATAAAATAAAATAAAATAAAATAAAATAAAATAAAATAAAATAAAATAATATAAAATAAAATATAATAAAAAATTAAAAAAATGAATTAAAATAAAGTAAAATAAAATAAAATAAAATAAAATAAAATAAAATAAAATAAAATAAAATAAAATAAAATAAAATAAAATAAAATAAAATAAAATAAAATAAAATAAAATAAAATAAAATAAAATAAAATAAAATAAAATAAAATAAAATAAAATAAAATAAAATAAAATAAAATAAAATAAAATAAAATAAAATAAAATAAAATAAAATAAAATAAAATAAAATAAAATAAAATAAAATAAAATAAAATAAAATAAAATAAAATAAAATAAAATAAAATAAAATAAAATAAAATAAAATAAAATAAAATAAAATAAAATAAAATAAAATAAAATAAAATAAAATAAAATAAAATAAAATAAAATAAAACAAAATAAAATAAAATAAAATAAAATAAGATAAAATAAATTAAAAATAAAATGAAATAAAATTAAAAATAAAAATAAAACAAAATAGAATAAAGTAAAAATGAAATAAAATAAAATAAAGTAGAAAAAAAAAAAATTAAAAATAAAAAAAAATAATAAAATAAAATAAAAAAAGAAATAAACAAAAAAAAAAATAAAAAAATAAAAAATAAAAAAAAAATAAAATAAAAATATACATATCCATATGTATTCCTGATGATGATTTCAGATTGATATCGAAATATCTATTAAATAAAAATTTAATTTAGGAAAATTAATTTAAGAAAATTTAAGAAAGATTATTCACAAACGGTCAAAAGTCCACCAAATTTTCAAAGATTCTCAAATTAATGACCACAAACTCATAACATACAAATAAGCTGGCAGCTGTCAGTAAAATGATCACAGGGTGCACTAAAATCCTTGACACTTCTAGTATAAATGGTGACCAATTGATGTCGCTCTAGTTGTCGATAAGGTAGAGTAAAAACAAAAAAACTAATCAAATGAATACATACTAAGTGAACATGATGGAATATTTCAATGCAGCTTGGTGTAAGAGGTACACACTGAAAATAAAATAAAGCAAAATAAAGTAAAATAAAATAAAATAAAATAAAATAAAATAAAATAAAATAAAATAAAATAAAATAAAATAAAATAAAATAAAATAAAATAAAATAAAATTAAAAAAAAAAATAAAATAAAATAAAATAAAATTAAAAAAAAAAAAAAAAAAAAAATAACCAGTGCGCAACAACCAAGAAGAGAAAAGGGTGTTCAAGGCGTTAACAAAAATAAAATAAAATAAAATAAAATAAAATAAAATAAAATAAAATAAAATAAAATAAAATAAAATAAAATAAAATAAAATAAAATAAAATAAAATAAAATAAAATAAAATAAAATAAAATAAAATAAAATAAAATAAAATAAAATAAAATAAAATAAAATAAAATAAAATAAAATAAAATAAAATAAAATTAAAAAAATAAAATAAAATAAAATAAAATAAAATAAAATAAAATTAAAAAAATAAAATAAAATAAAATAAAATAAAATTAAAAAAAAAAAAAAAAAAAAAAAATAACCAGTGCGCAACAACCAAGAAGAGAAAAGGGTGTTCAAGGCGTTAACAAAAATAACACGTAACTAGCCGGTAGGGTAGAGACGCGTTGCCTAAATCATACTGATGAGTGGAACTAGCAACTCCCGAAAACGATATATGAAGCTATGGCGTGTGACCCAAAACTTACTTTTTCTATTCTAACAAAAAATTTTAATTATTAATATGAATTATTAAAATTAAAAATACCAACAGCATTAATGAAATTTGGTGAAAAATAAAATAAAAAAATGAAAAAAAAAATAAAATTATAAAAATAAAACAAAATAAAATAAAATAAAAAAAAAAATTTATAAAATAAAATTAGATTAAATAAAACAAAATAAAATATAAAGTTATGGCATTTTTCAATTTTTTTTTGGATTCAGGTCGGCTTGTGAGTCTAAAACTTTAAATAATTTATTCAGTTTCATTTAAGAAGTAGGCAATAATTTACTTTATATTCGTTCACTTACACATCCACTCATATCTACTCGTATGTTAAGTACTTTTCTAATGCTATACTGCAGTCATAAACCTTGCACAATAGTTTTGCGATTTTCTCCAAATTTCTACTTAAAATTGATTATTCTCTTCATAGCTTGTGTCTTGACAAAAGGAACAATTCAAAGCGTTCTACTTTGCATAGCTTCAATCCTACACTAATACTTAGTCCTTTATCGTTTTTCCCAGAACTTCCACTTTCTGCATGACAATTTGAATACTTTATATTGATGCTTATACAATTGTCACTGCGCCAAAATATTTTTCGAGTGATTGCGGAAGCATGCCAAGAATAATAAGTACAAAATTTGCCGAAAATAAGACAATAGAAAGCTTTTAGGCGAATGCTACAGAACTATGCTCTTGCACTTACTTATACAAACTTATAATCTTCAATAAAAAGAAGAAAAAATTATACTTGGCATAACTTTCTACTAAAAACAATGAAGCAAAAATGCCAAAAAAGAGCTGTCAAGTGCTTACGGTTAGCAAGTAATGATGCGTCAAACAATTGATTGCCAAGTGGCATAAATCGCATATTCGCCTTAACTGCAACCACATTGCTATAAATAACTATTTGCATAACTTTCAAGCATTTATAGTTATTACATATGCAATTTTACACCAAAGTTCCAACTTGATTTCTATCTTAATAACGCTCCTTTAAGCACATTTCCACTTCCATTTTTCCTTTATCGATTTGCCTTGTTTATTATAGCATTAAAATTTAAATTATAGTTTTTATATGTTTGCTTTGGCTTCGCTTCAATGGTCTTCATATTGCAGTCGCCCCAGTATTTTATGCCACTTCTTAACATGCAACGCCATGCTTCTTGCACTTGCACTTGCTACAGTTAAAAAAAAAAATGTTACACATTCTCTCACTGCTCCCCTATAAGCACTTTCATTCACTACGTTTGTGTGAGCGAGTGTTTGCTGTCTGTAGTAACCAACATTTATTTATTATATTTGCTCATTTTTATGCTTAAAACTATAACTGTAAAATTTAAATTGTGATTTTACTCTTAAATGCATCACTTAACTGTTAAACTATGATCCGAATTGCATTTAATAAAATTGATTCCGCAATGATACATATTCGTAATTACATACTTTAAGTGTTGAATAAAATTTTATGCATTTTGTTGCTCAGACGCAGTGGTGGCGCCGATTCATATGGCGTCGCGTTGATTGTAAATTTTAGAAGAGAAGTGTGTGGCTGGAGCGTGAGAGTTATATGAGCTCGTAGATCTAATAGTTGAAATTAATATTTGCAATTTTTTTACCTTGGATATAAAAGGTGAATTACGTATTAGGGTGGAGCTTTGCTGATATTAATTTCATTTAAGTAAGACAAAATATATTTATAAAACCTAGAGACGGCATAAAGGAAAATAGGACATCTATCTCTACATATAATGAAATTGTAACAGGTCGATGTCTGTACATGGCAGATATCAACAAAAAATTGATTGGGGGAAGCATTATTAAGCGAGTAGAATCCAAATCAACCATTTTAAAAATTTTTGTGTGTCTGTCGTCTGTCTGTCCGTATGTTTGTGGCCGTATCACTCTGAAAGTAATGAATGGAATTGAATGAAACTTTTTTGTTGGATTGCTCGACGTTCAACTTAATATTTAAGATATTACTTTTTTCGATATCTCAACCGGTTTTAGAGTTCTCACCCAATAAGTGTACCATGTCTGTCTGTATGTTTGTGGTCGTAACACTCTAAAAGTACTGAATGGAATTAAATCGTTTGACTGCTAGATGCTCAACTTAAAGTTTAAGATATTATTTTTTGAGATGTCTCAACAGGTTTTGGGGTTATCGCCCTATATGTGGACCAGGGGTGACCAAAAAATGGTATTTTTTTCAAAGTGAATTTTCTTTCTATTTTTGAAACTTTTTTGAAAATATTTTTACATACTCTTAAAGTTGAAGCTTTGAAGCTTCCAAAATGGTAAGCCATTTGCGATTATCTCAACTATTAAAATAATTACAGCCATTTAAAAATGACTTTTGAGTTTTGTACTATTGCACACACATACACAGTAACACGTACAAAATCTAGTAAATTTTAAATGGCTGTAATTATTTTAATAGTTAAGATGATTGCACATGGCATACCAAAACTTCAAATCTTCGAAGCCATACAAAATGTTTGGGAAAGGGCGAAAAAATAGCCACCCCTAAGGGTTATGTTAAGTATTTTCTCATCAATACCTAACCTTTTAGGGGGTAAAACCAAGTCGATATTTTTTTTGAATCACCCTAATGCACATATGTATGTATGTATGTAGCTTATGGATTCCAAAACTACTCGGTCGATATTCTTCAAATTTTCGTGATATATTAGTAGGAGTCTGGAGAGTGTTTCTGTAATTTTTTTAGGGAAGTGGATCCGGGACCGCCCTATTCTAAACCATCCTAAAAAAGGTTGGATTCATTTGAAATTTAGTATGTAGGTAGGAAAATGAGTAAAAACACTTAAACATTTTTGTCACTTATTAATTTTTTATTGTACAAAACAATGTTTAAGTGTTTTTACTCATTTTGCTATATAGCCGGCAAGTGGACCAGGGACCGATCTGTCTTAAACAATCGTATTTTTGGCTCGGTTTGCTTGAAACTTGGTGTGGAAGTAGCTATATGCTTAGATTAAGATATAGGATCAATTTTCTTCCGGAAAGTGGACCCAGGACTAACCTATTCTAAACTATCGTATAAATGGTAAGATTCACTTGAAATTTGGCATGTAGGTAGCCTTATGCTTAGGTTAAAGTGTGGGATAATTTTTCTTCCAGGAAGTTTACCAAGGCCCGATATATTCCAAAACATGATATTTATGACTCGATGAACCTGATATTTGGCATGTAGCTGGCGTTTCACCTTGATAAAATATGAGATGGTAAAAATGTTAAAATCTTTTTCAGGTGCTCCTCTTTGGCATAGCAACGCACGCCGGGTATTACTGGTATGAAATAAAGTTCTATTTTTGTCCGTATCTCTCGTTAATTAAGTATATACCTAGCCGATGAACCAAAGAGAGAGAAGATTGTGCCAAAAGCGGTATCGTTAGAATGAATTTGCCTGTTTTGACAGAATCAGCCGATTGCTACGTCATAAGTTGCCACAGAACTGCCACCTTACTATAACTTGACCGCTGGAGTGATTTAAAAAATAAAACTATGTTGTGGGGTCAACCATGGACAAATTGAAGATGGCCGACTTGACAGCGTAGTCGTTTTATAAATAATTATGTTGTACAGTGTAATTTTCTGAGTATTTTCCTTCACTGTGAGAAAGTGCTCCGGCCATAAGTGTGTCTTTAATTTTAGCAAGCATATGTTCTAATGGTCCAGTAATGAAAAGTTGGCGTTTATAAAAATTATAAATCTTAAAAAAGGAGAAAATTTTATTTTATTTTATTTAATTTTGTTTCGTTTTATCTTATTTTATTTTACTACTATTTTTTGTTCGTTTATTTTTTTATTTTATTTAATTTTTATTTGTATTTTTTTGTATTTATTTTATATTTTTTTTTTTTTAATTATTTTAGGACCCTCTACTTAGAGAAACCAAATAAAGTTGGTTCAACCTTCCAAACACTTCGCTCCCTTTTGTTTTTTTTAGTGTCCTTCCCCTTCTAGTGCAAAACACGAAATATTTATAGCTGCTGTACTTGTAAAAAAACTATTGATATTTTATCTGAAAATCATTTTGTATCAAAGTGCATACTAAAAAATGTTAATCACAAAAACCCAGAGAAAATATGTACGAAAACAATAAAAATAGGACAATTGCAAAAAATTTAACTACACCAACTCAAGCTTCAATGCATTGCATAGTCCAATAAAAAAATGATTTATTGCTAGCACGGGAAATGTACGAATTACTTTGTTTACATAAGGCCTCAGTTGACTGAAAAAAATTATATTCCTACAATTTGAGTGTGTAAAAGTTTGTTTAATGCAAAAGCAAATATGCCTTGATTTATCGATTATGTGGAGTTAAAACATTTGGGCGAATTTTAAAATAAAAGGAATAAAGAGATTTTTTCATTTTTTTAAATTTAAAGCAGGCTCCGGCAACCACGAAGTCAACAGCGTATGTATGTATGTATGACATGTATTGATTGGTCAGTGTGATCATAGCCCTCTCGCCAAGCGGCGCAGCAACAATTCCATTGTTCGAGAGGCCAAGCAAAGAGCTTAATAATATGTGAGAATTAGGTGCTCAGGTTTTCAGATAACTGTCACACTAGCTGCCGGGGCTAAATTTAAATCCCGAAAGTTAAGTTTTTTTATGTATTAAAGAATTTTTATTAAATTTTTATAGGGTATTTTCTTCAGATTTCTCTCACTTAAAGAAATATGATTTGTCTCATATTTAAGTAAATTGTGTGACGATATGAAGTTTTGATTGAGAAAAAATTTGAGAAAATAGCTGATGGTGCAAGGGAAATTATGCAACGGAAATATAAATTGTAGCCGACTTTCAGTCGTAGGCGATTTTGACCACGATCTTTAGCTGTCTTAATAAAATAGGAGGTGAAAATCTAGGATCTAGCTAACGTTGCACAAATTATAAGTTAGGCCGAGCAGAATTCATGGGTTTTGCCACTTGTGGCGGTTTACAGGGTTGCCACCTATCCCAATTTTTTTTTGATATATAGCCAGATATGCCAATATGGGTATAAAATGAAAGGTGTTTTCGACCGTATTCCAAATAAGATAATTTCAAGCAGGGTTGTCACCTATCCGCAATTTATTTTTTTTTTCGTATATCTCGGGAACTGCTGACCGCTTTGGATAAAATTTGGCATATAGACAATTCTATTCATTCCAAGATTTCATAAGTGGGTGTTGCCACTTAGGATTGTTTGCAGGGTCGCCCCCTATCACAATTTTTTTTTTTTAAATATAGAGCTAGATATGCCAATATGGGTATGAAATTAAAGGTATTTTCCACCGAATTCCAAATAAGACAATTTCAAGCAGAACTGCCACTTAGGGTTGCCACCAAACCGCAATTTGTTTATTTTTTTCGTATATCTCGGGGATTTCTTGACCGATTTGGATAAAATTTGACATATAGACAACTTGATTCATTCTAAGATTATATACATGGGTATTGCAACTTGGGTGGTTATCAGGGTTGCCACCTATCCCAATTTTTTTTTTTTAAATTTAAAGCTAGATATGCCAGTATGGGTATCAAATGAAAGGTATTTTCGGCCGTAAGGGTTGCTACTGAGGGTTGCCACCTAATTGCAATTTACAACCCCTTTTACAACTCTCCTTCCTATCTTTCTTCGCCTTCACACTATCTTCCTCCCTTTTTCTCTTCATTCCCCTCTTTCCTTCTACCACGCTCTTTTCCTCTATATTCCCATAGTATTGGACCCTGTTAGTTTAGGCATAATTCTACCCACCTACTTTAAGAAGTTAACTTCTTTCACGTGTACTGGCTACATGCGGTTTTCTTATCTAAAGATTATTTTCATTTCCATATATTACCCAAATGCGGCATATAAACACAAATCCAAGTTTTCCTCATATACACAATTTACTATAATCTACATTTTATTCAACATTCAATTTCAGCACTCTACAACAACATTCGATTTACGAAGTTAATTCCATTTAAGCTTTATTTTTATTTCTCTATTTTTCATTTTTATATTCTTATATGACCCCCTAACTATACACAATTTGTCTAAGTATGAAAATCTTGCTGTTTGCAAACAAATTTTGAACATACTTTATAGCTTTGTTTACTTGTGTACAATATTTCTTAGATCTATCCAAATTTTACAACCATAAATCTGTGAAATAATATCAATATAAAAGTAGCAAAAAAAAGCCATCATACGATATCATCGATCAAATGTCAAAGTGACAATTGTGTGGTAACATCAAATCTGCTAAAAGTTTGGAAAACAAAGATGAAGAATGAAAAATACGAAACTAAAAAGAAATAAGAGAAGAAAATAAAAGTGGAGTTTATAATGTAACTACTTCTTCACATATTCCAGTCACCGTTTAGTTCGATGACGAACCAAAGTAACATAACAACAAAAACTTCAGCCAACTACATAAACAAAAACGCTTCAAAGAATAGAATAGCAACCGAACACCAACAGCAGAAGCTGCTGCCATTTGAAGTTTGAAATTTGAAGTTCGTTGCTACGGCAGCAAATATATATCTCTCTCTCTTCTCCTTCGGGGGCCAAACGACCATACAACAATAAATGCTGTCAAATTTTGTAAATGACAATTAATTGCTGGCCATTATTATGATGGACGGTCTAACAATGCGAGAGCATCAAAAAGAGTATGTGCGATAGACTAACGAGGAGTAGCAAGAAAAAAAAGCTATTCAAAAAATATGCAGAACAAAAGCTGGTTGGTAGATAGGTAGCAGCTGAGCTTTTCTTTTTAGCTTCATTGTTGTGACTGTTATTAATTTGGTTGCTTGGTGGTTGTTAGGTACGTATCTGCGTTAAGAGCTTGTTAAAAATTTGTTAAAATTATCTAACATAAACGCTTATACATATGATGCTTTTGAATGCCTAGAGCTTAGAGCGCGACATAAGAAAAAAGTGTGGTAACAAGAGAAAGCAAGTTCAATGGTCGCTTTGTATAAATGATTTAAATACTTGCTTTATTAGTTGTACCTGCTGACAATGTAGAGCAGCTGTTGAAGAGCATGCCAATTTAATAACATAAAAGTTAATGTGGCAAAAAATCGATGTCATAAGAGTAAATTCGGAAGAAACTGTTTAAGCATGTTAGTTGGATTTCAGCATGAGCGCTTTATATGATGAGTGAGAGTTTATGCGTTCGAAAATTGGTATGGTATGGTTATGGTATGGTTATGGTATGGTTATGGTATGGTTATGGTATGGTTATGGTATGGTTATGGTATGGTTATGGTATGGTTATGGTATGGTTATGGTATGGTTATGGTATGGTTATGGTATGGTTATGGTATGGTTATGGTATGGTTATGGTATGGTTATGGTATGGTTATGGTATGGTTATGGTATGGTTATGGTATGGTTATGGTATGGTTATGGTATGGTTATGGTATGGTTATGGTATGGTTATGGTATGGTTATGGTATGGTTATGGTATGGTTATGGTATGGTTATGGTATGGTTATGGTATGGTTATGGTATGGTTATGGTATGGTTATGGTATGGTTATGGTATGGTTATGGTATGGTTATGGTATGGTTATGGTATGGTTATGGTATGGTTATGGTATGGTTATGGTATGGTTATGGT